>CM041629.1:13110640-13171762 GCA_023333625.1 Bothriochloa decipiens | reverse complement strand
GTCGGGTCAGTCTTGTTGAGTACTGTTGTACTCAGGGTTTGTTGAACTCCTGTTGTAGGTGAGCTTCATGGGCAGGAGTGTTATGCATCCTGCTGCATGACAGTCATCGAGGAAAGCGACGACGAATAAAGATGTTCAGCTCTTGGGCAGAGCTTTTGTAATATTGTAATCTACTGCTACTCCACTAATATTATGGTTTGCATAATTTAAACCTATCTTTGTAAATATTTGAAACTCAGAGTTTGTAAATGTATGTTATTGTAAGTCTTCCGCTGTTTTACTCCGTGGTATTTTATTTATATGAAACTGTTGTAATACTACAATGTCTCTCTACAATGATTGATCCTGCTCGGAGAATCGTGGATGATTCGGGATTTACCCGACAGACTTTTTAAATCATATGGAACACAGTCATGGTTATTTGGAGTCTGTTTAGACAATAATCATGCGTGTGGGCCATATGATTTAGGAGGTTCTGCCACAGTGGAAGAGGGAGGTCGAGCCCCGAGCGCCGGCAGGTCCACTGCCTCACGCCAAGGATGCTCTCCGCCGCCACTGTCGATCCACCACCGGATCTGCCGCCATCGCGGTGAATATGTGCCGACCCGGCCTCCTTGGGCCGTGGTCCTTGTGCCGGCGGGTGGAAGAGGAAGGTCGAGCCCCGAGCGTCGGCGGTTCCACTGCCTCACGCCAGGGACGCTCTCTGCCGCCACTGCCTGGAGAAGAGGAGGCGCCCCTGGATCCGCCGCAACAGGTGTGGATAGTTGGGGGAGGGAGGAGTGCTCGCGGTCCCGCGCCCGTCGCGCTCGCGGCCTCTTGTGCCGTCGGTCGCGCTCGCGGCCTCGCGAGCCGCCCTCTGCGCTCGCGGCCTCGCCACGCGCACTGCCCTCGTGGCCACGCGCGCCGCGATCGCGGCCCCGGCCCCGCTCACGGGGGAGAGTGAGGCTTTGTCGGGGGAGAGTGAGAGGGAGAGGGAGGAGAAAAGCGCAGTCGGGCGCAGAGAGAGAGAGAACAGAGGGAAGTGAAATGAGTGTCACCAAACCCTAACTTCACGTATTTATATCTAGACGGCTGTCGGGCCTCTTCTTGGGCCGTATGGGCCTCAAGTCTTTTCCATTGCGGGCCTCATACTATGCCCGCCACGGTAAATCGATTTACTGTGGCGGGCCTTTGAAGAAGCCCGCTGCGAAAAACAGCAATTTTTCACAGCAAACATCTTAAAGAGCCCGTCACGGTAAATCGATTTACCGTGGCGGGCAAAAGTGTCCGCCACGGTAAATAAAAAATGCCCGCTACGGTTAATTGCGGGATTTACCGCAGCGGGCAAAAAAAGGCCTGCCACAGAGTGATTTTAGGCAACGCCACAAAAGTTCATTTCTGTAGTAGTGGTCAGCTCTCATACAAATATCCTCTGTGCGTGTATCTTGACATTTCCTCAGGTTAGTAACACCAAGTTATTCGTCTGCTTTTCGCAAAAAAAAAAGTTATTTGTCTGCTACATTGCCCATCATATCTGGCAATCTTAAAGGATCGGAGGTCTAGCGCGTGTGGGAACGTAGGCGTCGATGCGGTTACTCGCGATCGGGAGTCGTATACGAGCGTGGAGGAGGAGAATAGCAAGTTGTGAAAATTGGCAAGTAACTTTGGCAAACAGTTGGAGAATGAATTTTTCTTGTTTTGCCAAGTTTTGAAGGATGGCAAGTCATTTTCCAAGCTATTGGAGATGCTCTTGCACTGAGAACCTATTCCTATTCAGTAAATATTGGAAGTGAGTAAATTAACTCTGAACTTTTTTTTAATGCAGAAAATTAGTTCTGAACTTACAACTTAAACTTTTGTGTTCCTGTGGGCAGTGGCTCCGGAATGGAATTTTGAAAATGTTCTCAATTATTTTATCAAAATATCACTTATCAAAATATCACTGATGACTGGAGATGCATTTTCATTACCTGAATCTTGATGGCGTTACTGCTTATTCCCAAGAGTGCGGAAAGTAAATCTGAAGGGGATCTATGACCTTGTTGTAAGTAGAATTTCTCACTTATTTGATTCACAAGGTGTCCACCTGTGACCTTTGGGATTAGAAATGGTTAATTCATAATGTTGACCCACCCCTGTGTTTTCGTTTGCTGGACCATATTGCAGGAGTATTATGATCAGCAGGATGCAGATGTTGCAAGGTCTGGACTTGACAATCAAGAATTTCATTGGCGTTGCATAGTTGTTGATTTTGCAAAAGGGTGTATGCTCTTGCCACCACTGTACTCTACTACATACATGTCATGTGACATATTAATAAATTATGTTCACTTATTTTGTTGTGTGTATTAGAGCTAAACTAGAGCTTTACTGATTGTTGTTGAGGACAATGGATAGAGTTAATTGGTTAATTCTTTTTGGTTCTAAATCCATTTATGATTATACTTTGTCTGCCCTTTGTTGATCTCTTTCCCTAATCTCTTCGTGATTTCAAAGCTGACTAGAAAGATAGGTGCTACTGGTGTGGAGAAAAGGATCATCTCAAAGGAAAGCGCCTGAACAGTTCTATGGATTTCAGGTATTTCTTTGAATTCTTTTGTTTAATGAACATGCAGGAAGCTTCCTTGAATATTCCATCTAGATTGCACGTGCCTTTCCTTTTTTAGCACACATTTTTTATCGTTTCACAAATACAGGAGAGGGAGAAGCTACTTAAATTCCCCATCTTAATTATGGGAGGGGCGGAAGCTAGACTTTATAGGAGCCGTAGCAGGAGTTACAGGTCTTCCGTTGAACCAAGGATAATCCTGTGACTATATACTTTGCCGTTGTGACATGCTTAGTTGTTTGTGCTTGAAATAAAGTTGCACTAGAAACACCAGCGCGGCTTTGCCGCGCCCTTGTTGTAGAGGGCCAGCCAGGGATCACCTAGAGTGGCCGAAAGAAATATTGACCGAAGCAAAACAGCGTGTAAGAAGTGACATAGAAGATAAACACAGAACCAGAGAAAATGTAAAGAGAAACTTGGAGATCAATTGCAGCATAGCTACCTTTGTATATTAACGCTCTTAAGACTATGGGAACACATATTATGGTAAACACATTTTTATTGCCGATAGAATAGAATATAGCTGTTGTTTTGAGAATCGATTACATCAGTCAGTCTCAAAAGTTGTAAATTAGACATGGAAAACATTCTGCTTCATTTGTTCTTTTTTTTTGTATTAACCACATAGTTTTAAATGTGGATCTATCTGAAGAGAGAAGACCAAGAGAGTCTAAACTGTATGAAGTTCCCATTCGTGTGGTTAAGAGCAAAGAGTAATTCCTTGAATTGCAATAAATAAGATCAAAGTTGTGAATAGATGAATATGTTGTTAGAAAAACAAGAGGTTAGCTAAAAGTTCACAAATAATTCAGAAATAGTCTGCATGCTGTATAGTTCCTCTAATATTATCAGATAAAAGCAAATAAACATAAAAGGGGCAGGCCCGGTGCCAGAGGCTCTCACTCGGGGGTCTGAGGAAGGGAAATATACGGGGCAAGCCTTACCCCCACAATAAACTGCAGAGAGGCTGCTCGAACCTATGATCTGATGACTCGGCAACACAGCGTTCAGCAACTGCACCAGGCCTGCCCTCCATATAAGCAAATAAATATCACACATTCAAATTAGCTATGAAAGAGCATAGAAGATTTAAGTCCTTTGCTTCCATTAATTAATGGAAAATTTTTGTAAGGAAGTGAACCGAGATAACTAATAACATTGACATGACCATGTAATGTTAAGTGGATTTAGGACTCCGCCTGAATAACAGTTGACAGTAAAAACTTCACACAGAGATATCAAGCTTGCATGTGACTTTTCCTGACATGCATTGCCCCTACGTATTGGATGCTTGCAAAGCCATTAGTCAGGTTTGCATCGCCCTATTTTGCCTGCAAAAATACAAAGCACAGGGACTAATCACTCATGGCTCCGTGGTGCCCTGACATTGCAACAAGCTCATGCTCCTCAAACATAGAAGGCAAAGAGAAAGTCGGGAAGGGGTCAGGTACCTTGCTGTCCAGGCGATCTTCTTTGTATCCTTGCTTATGCATATAAATTGGATAATAACCCTGTAAAACAGAGAACAAAATTGGTTAATAAGAATTAGAACTTTGTGAACAGATGAGCTCAATGTTGTCGTTGAAGCAGGATCTCAGGCTGAATTCGTACTGCACAGATGTTCTTCATCAGCATTTCATCGAACATTACGAGGGCGTCCATGGAACATAGCTCCAGACTACCATCAGTCCATGTCTATGCCACTACCGTCGCCAACTTGTGCATCATCCCTTCCTCGCGCGGCCCATGCATGTTCTGCTTCTCTTCTCGCCGCGCCATCGCTGAGGAAAGGAGCAGCGGCGAGGGTGATAATACGTCAGGGAGAGAGGAGGCAGGAGAGCGTGTCAATCCGCAACGGATTCGATGCGGCCGCCGAGTAATACTCTCTACCACGATCAGATCTAACACGCTTGATTTTCTTTTCTAATTGGTTTTCTGCATCAGCTTTATAAGTCTTAAAACATTCAAACGTCTTATCTTTAGTTTTTAGAAGAAACACATAACAATATCTAGTTGCATCATCAATTAAAATCATAAAGTATCTTTTCCCTCCTTTTATCAACACATCATTCATTTCACAAATATCTGAATGTATGAGCTCCAACAATGTCGTGCATCTCTCGTCTACAGCCTTATGAGGCTTACGAGGTTGCTTTGCTTGCACACATGCTTGACATTTAGAGCCTTTGATAGTAGAAAAATTCAGAATTAAATTCATACTGGATAGACGTGACATACAACCAAAATTAATGTGACACAAATGTGAATGCCATATATCAGCCACCGAATTATTCGAATCACACACATGGTTCACAACTTTATTACAGAAATCGGAGAGTGAAAAGCGGAACAAGCCTCCGCTCTCATAGCCTTTGCCAATGAATTGGCCATACCTCGAGACGAATACTTTATTAGACTCAAATACCAGCTTGAATCCATCTCGACACAAGAGAGATCCACTAACGAGGTTCTTCTGTATTGAGGGAGCATGCTGCACGTTCTTGAGCCCCAAGATCTTTCCCGAAGTGAACTTCAGATCGACCGAACCAACACCAAGAACAGAAGCATGCGAGCCGTTCCCCATCATGACGGTTGAATCTCGTGCGACCTGGTAAGATAAAAACATAGAGATATCAGTACAAACATGAATATTGGCTCATGTATCGATCCACCAATCATTAGATTGACATACAGAAAATACACTAGGTAAATAATTACCGTACCCAGATCTGCTAGGATCACCAATAGTCACATTGGCAGACTTCTGCCCCTGCTGATTCTTCTTGCCCTTGCGGTTCTTGCACTTCTTGGCAAGTGTCCATTCTCACCGCAAACGAACAACACTTCATCCATGTTCATCTTCTTCTTCTTGAACTGAGTAGTCTGAACAGGCTTTTGCTAGTTCTTGCCAGCATGCTGCATCACATTGGCACTGGACTGTTCTGGGGCTTTTGGTGGAGCATCCTTTGCCCGAGCCTTCTCTTCAACATCAAGACCAGCCAACAGATCCTCGACTGAGATATTTTGTCTTTTATGTTTCAGAGCTGTGGCAAAGTTTCTCCATGACGGAGGCAACTTGGCAATCATACCACTAGCCACAAACTTATCAGGTAAGACATGTCCGAGTTGTTCAAGTTCCCTCATAATAAGTTGGAACTCATGAGCCTGTTCCACGACTGAACGATTTTCAACCATTTTAAAGTCGTGGTACTTCTCCATCACATACAACTCGTGCCCAGCGTCTGTAGCAACGAACTTATGTTCGAGTGCATCCCACAGTTCAGCAGCACTTTTGATGTTCATATAAACATCACACAACTGGTCAGAGAGCACGCTAAGAACGCATTCGACGAAAATCGTCGTAGCCATAGTAAACTCCTGCACCTCTTTCTCAGACGCGAGAGGTAGCGTGGAAGGATTACCCACGACCCAAAACACGCCCATAGCCGTGAGACACAACTGGCCCCTCGTCTGCCATCTCTTAAAATTCACATCAGTAAACTTCGCCGGTTTCATCGCATCAGTATATCCCTTAGTCATCGCTAAATGCCTATCAGGTTTTGGGATTGTTGGAAATAAGAGCAATTTAGCGATGTATAAATTAATTCCGACAATGAGAAAAAGACCAACAGCATATACCACAGGTATGTGATTTGATACTAGCAACAGAGAGAATACGAGAACGAACAACGGAGAGAGAATTGATATTCTTACAGTGGGATTGCCGGCGAAGGAAGACGTAGCAGACCGTCGACTGAGATCCGGATTAGCCGCGTAGAGGGAAGAAGACGACCAGCAAGCAGTCGCGACGGCGCTTCCCAAAAACCTGATACGCCCCCTACCCCGTGCAGGGACGTGAGGAGACGTAGGCTTCGGAGCCTGCTCTCCCGACACCGATGGCACGTCGGCGACGGGATGGGGAAGACGGCGGCAGCGCAGCACTGTGGCGAGGAAGAGATGAATCTCTCGGTGCTGAGGACGACGTCTCGCCCCATATTTATACACGCGTCGCAGCAAATAGGAAAGTAATTAGCCGCTCAATCACAGTATTACGGTAATTGACCTGCCGTTTATGCACTTACCATAATACGAGAATAATTGCTTACCAAATAGGCCATGGATGCAAAAATTTGGAGTGGCAAAAGGAGGCAGCGCACCCGCAAGGGTCGGAGCGGGAAATCGGCAGACCATTCACGCGCATGTCGTGCGTGCGCGCCCATTAGCCCCGCCCGGCCCGGCGAGGCGAGCGAGCGCGCATGTGGTTCTTCCTTTTTCTCTCACCAATAGCTCCAACAAGATAGAGATAGCTCAACTATTTAAGTTGGCCCCACTCCTCTTGAAGTAGCAAGGTGGGACTAAAGTCCCCCCACCTTTTCTTATATACATGCATATGTGAGTGGGTTTTTGGGATTTATTTAGAATTGTTTGGCTCATGGCCTAAAACATCTAACAGTTGGCTGTTGGCGGCGGTGGAAGCAGCTGGGCGGCCTCGCGGCAGCAGGCGACCGTGCCCGGAGGGACGGCCACGTTGCCAGTGCTAGCCGGCCGGCGAGCTATGCTAGGCACGCGCGGTCGCAGGGCCGGCCGCTGCTCGACGGGAGACGGGCTGTGGCCTGCTGGACACGCGCGTTAGCGCTGTGGCAGTGGCTCAGCACGGCCGCGCGACGGCGACGAGGACGGCGAGAGCGAGACGGGAGGCGTGGAGGGCGATGGGGAGGTGCTCGCCGCCGTGTGCGGAAGGCCAAGGCCCGAGGCATGAGGCGCATCGTAGCCACGAGTTGGAGGGAAATCTCTGGAAACGCCGGTTGCTGCACCCGTTTCATGAGCCGGATCAAAATCGGACGAACAAGAAAAAAAAGAGTGACGTGGCTCAGCTTGGACTCTGGTTTCGAAAGTAGAAGATTTGTGTGTATAATTCTTATACAATGACCAAAGTTGTATGGTACAACACGTGCGTGTTGCAAACTTATAATTCTTCTAGTTTGCATTATTTATTTTTCTCATTGAGAATAATCTGTTTTACACTATATTGATATCTATCACTCCCTCCTCAGCCCAACCGCGTGCTGGCCCGCTTCCTTCCCCTCAGCCCATCCCCTCTGCTCCTTCCCCGCAGGCCCAGTGTGCCTCCCAGCCCAAGGCTGAAACCCAAGCGCGCAGTCCCTCTCCCTTGACCCCGTCAACCCTCGCGTCGACTCGACCCACAGAGCGCCAGAGCTGACCACCAGGCGTCGTCCAGGTCCAGGCCGAACCCTCGACGCGCCGCCGCCCGCCTCCGCAACCACCAGGCAGGCTCGAGTAGCCGCCCCGGCTCGCTCCGGCAGACGGACGAGCCCGACCCCGCCTGTGCTGTGCCCGAGGCCCCGCGCGGCCGAGCTCCCACACCGGCGCACCACGGCCCGCCCCCGACGGCACCCACCGGGCCAACTTTGACGAATAGTCGCGTCCGGCGGCTTCCCGTGGCAAGGATTCGCCGCCTCGCTTCCGCGGTTCCGCCACCCTGCCCTGCTGATTCTCCCCATCGCGTCTCCATCGCCTCAGATAGCGGTACCAGCAGCTCTGCTCCCACCGCCACAGGTGAGTTCTCCTCAAGCGCATCTCCTTTCTCATTTCTTCATCCTCTAGGGTTTCACTCGCATCTCCATCGTTATATACTTTGTCCATTTAGTGACCTAAATCCAGCCTCGAGTGGAAAAGCTTGATTCGGAAACGTGATGTGCTAGTAATTTCAGTTTTCTTGAATGACATGCTGTTAACTGAGTGATCTTGAATTATTGCTATGCCTATCAGAATTGTTACCTTGATTGTTTGAGTTGTTTTCCTGCTTGTATAAAGATTTTTTTATCCGATCTAGATACTGCAGCCCCTTTTTTTACATCTTTTTGCTGTTGCACATCGATGGCCAGGTGGTGAAAATACAGTTTTGGTAATCATTGTTGGAACAGATTAGTGTAGATTTATTTTAGTGTTGGCAAAGTTAGTATGAGTATATATATAGCATTACTCTTATAGCATCAAGCTAGTTTATTGTACACGTTTATTGCTTGTTGCAGTACCCCTGTGATATGTTTCGTGTTGTATTCTTTTTATTCAAGGATAAACATCTTCAATAGATTTACAGTAATAATTGTTTTACAGATTAGTGTTAAATATGGAAATCGTGGCATTAGTTCAGAAAACATACGATGATTATCATGAGGGTGTGGTGATGATTACAAAGAGAAAGGATGGGCACCATCATGCTAGAGGCACCGGCTTTATTATTGGTAGAGCAGGAACAAGTTACCTAATCATGACATGCGCCCACTGCATCAGATACCCTAACACAATCCCCTCTGAAGTCCATATACAGGTCAAAATACCCAGTGAAAATAATGAGTATGATGCTGAGGTCTTGTATTATGATATCAATGCTGATGTTGCGATAGTCAAAGTCACTGACGTGTCCAAAGAGTTGCCAGTTTTGCCATTTGGCGATACAAATGATGCTGCCACTAACAATCCTGTGGTTCAGCTTGGATATGTAATGCACTCGGTAATATGGCCATATATTTACCCCGCTGCAGCACCAGGCAAAATCACGTAGGTTCTCTTTCCTTGTTTTGATTAGTCTGCCAATCTTGCATTATTTGTACATATATTAGACTAAATATATCTTTGATTTGTTTGAAGAACACCGCTACGTCGAAATTTTCAAAGTGGACGTAACGGCATGAGGGATGTTGTTTGTGATACCAGTGCCAAAAAAGGTACCTCAGGTTCTGCTCTGCTGTTGGATTATAAAGTCATCGGATTGCTGTATGCAATGGCGATGAGGACCCATGTTAACCTTATTCGGTCAACTGAAACAATTTGCATGGTCATGAAGAAGTGGCTTGGGATTCCACCTGATGTGAGTTGCTGTCTAGTGTCTTTTGTAAAGTTACCAATTGCTGCTCGACACTCAGATTTTATTGGACCTTTTGCAGCGTGTTCAAACCATTACTGAGATGATAGAAGAAATTATCCAAAAACTGGCTGTGGGCCCTCAAGACGTGTGAACTCCACTGGTGTCTTATCTGCAGTTATGGTGATGTTATCACTAATTGCTGGGGCCATGCCTGACAAGGCAATAGGGTGGCCAGGCTGTCTGGAGTTATGTTGGTGAAAAGCTTTTTGAGATAGTGTAGGTGCTGCTAATGAGGTTGGGAACTTGTACACCTAGCAATGGATACTAGAGAGCTGCAAAAGAGAATGGTTTTACCGTATGAACTCCAGGTGTGTTATCTGCAGTCATGGTGTCATCACTGATTGCTGTGGCCATGCCTGACAAGGCAATAGGGTGACCAGGTCATCTGGAGTTATGTTGGTGAAAAGCTTTTTGAGGTAGTATAGCTGCTGCTAATGAGGTTGGGAACTTGTACACCTACCGATGGATACTAGAGAGCTGCAAAAGAATTGAGAAATAGTGAAGTCATGATACACACGCACTTTTATGCAAATCTTCGAGGGAATCTAATGTTTATTTCATGATAAAAAAAGTCAGGAATAATGTAGTTCTAAAGCTGTATGAAGCTGGTTATTGCCAAAGTAATTCACTGGTAGTAAATTTATTTTCCACTTATAAACGAGGTGTTATGTACATGTACCTAAGCAGGATCTTAATTCTGCTGGGCTCTTAAACATGTAAATTTTGCATAGTTGTTGCGTTCAGAGATTCAAAGATAAAAAAAAACTGAAATCATTCATGAAAAAAAACCCGATCTCATCTAATACTTCACCCATTCCATGATCCGATGCAACGATCTAATACTTCACCCATTCCATGATCCGATGCAGCGATTCCAGGTTGTGGAATGCCGAAAAACTGAAATGTAACCGCAGGCTACAATAAAAAAGAGTTCATGGGTGGTAGGCGGCTGAGTGCGTCATTTCGGTTTAACTCTGTTCTCTCATTTTTATTCAAACGGGCAGGATGGATCTAAAGGCCAGAGCCTCGAACTAGTTTACGCTCAACTAGCTTAAAAATAGGAGCATTTTATTCTTGAAAAATGACTTCTACCGTTCATATCTCTGGGTTTTAAAATTTTTCTCTCCCACATTTCGTCTACTTTTTATGCTAACGGTGTCAAACTAACAAGTAAAAAGACCAATTTACCCTCTGGTGGGGTCTGCTTGTCAGTCAACCAATCTTCCTCTCTCTTTCCCTTGTCTTCCCCGTGCCCACGTAGTTGGCAGCGCGAGAGCTCGGGGCCACGCAGGACGGCTACGGCGAGTGGCGGCGATTGCGGCGCGCCTCCCACACCACCACCAGCAGCAACAGCGCCGTGGTAGCATGTCTTCGCGAATTCAATCCTCAGCATCGGAATCGCCGTCCTCGCGGATTGAATCCTGGTTCGCTGGGGCACGCATGGAGGTCGAGTCTCCGGGGCCAGCGCGCCTGCAGCCGGCGGAGGAGGAAGCGCATGCCCGGGGGAGCCCCGCCCGGCAGCTGCGGGCGCGCCACCTCCTCTCCTTCCTGCGCAACCATGGGGTGGAGGCGGCGACGGCTACAGGACGGCGCGCCTCGCCGGGGGCGGGGGTGCGCCACCAGCGGTGTTGCGTGTGGCCGGGGGCGGTGCGCCACCAGCGGTGTTGCGCGTGGCCGGGGGCGGTGCGCGCGGCCGAGCGCGAGCCGCGCGGCTGGGGACGGCTCACGTGGGGGAGAGTGGCGCATGCGGTCGGCGGCGGGGACAACCAGCGCTGGGGCGATGCGTCGCGCGCGCGGCGAGCGCGGCGGCGGCCATAGCACGCCCAATAGTTCAAGACGGATCAGGAGCGGCGTCGCGGCCTCGCGGGGTGCCCAGCTGGGGTCGTCGTTGGGGTCATGGGGACGCAGCGGCCATCGTCGGGGAGCCGCGAGTGCAGGTGCCGCGCGCCGGAGGCCGCCGCACTCGCGCCCTCAATCCCCCGCGCGCATGGCGCCCGTGGCCGCGTCCGGCTGCCGCGTGCCCGCGAGGTGGAGCAGCAGCTCGCCGGCGGCGGACAGCACACGAGGCGGAGCTCCGGCTCACGCTCGACACGGCCCACGCACGAGGCAGAGCGGCAGCTCGCCAGCATGCGAGGCCGACGGAGGCCCTCCTAACACTCGCTCGCGGGGGCGGACTGCGACTCCGCGCCATTGGCGGGCTTCTTCCTGTAGCGGAACGCCGGCACCGCCACCATGCCGCATGTCCGTCGACACAGGCGACTCCTATTTTGGGCGCAAGCAAAACGACCGCCGCAAACTCACTAGAGTGGACCTGCCACCACCCCGGCGACTGCTATTTTGGGAGCGCAGAACACCACCGCATGGTTGCAGCACGGCGAGCATGCAGCGGCGACACACGTGGAGCAGCAGACGGCGAGAGAGGAGTTAGGCGAGCACTGCCTACACTTCCACATCTCGAAGGAGGAGTAGCGCGGTCGGCCTTCGGAGCGCTTGCGGCGCGCATGGCAGCGCGGTGGGGCGGGCGAGCTCGTGGCGTGGAGGAGCAGCGCCGCCGAGAAGAGAGCGAGGCGCAGGCGGCGCGGTGGGGCGTCCGAGGTCGCGGCGTGGCGGAGCAGCGCCGCCGGGAAGGGAGCGAGGTGCAGCTGCGCAGGCGACGCGCGACAGTAGAAGTTCGCGAACCTGGTGCCGGCGGCCTTCTCCGTGAGAGCAGTAGACTCAGGTCAATACCAGTCAACACGGCCTCCACCGCTTCTTCCAACGTCCAGGGGCAGCCAAGGTCATTTATTATAGCGGACCCTACTTGTTAGGTAGGACAGCTAAACGGCGCAAATCATACGAGAGAGGCAGATAGAATGACGTGAAAAGAAAAATTTTGAGATCCTGGAATATAAACAGTAGAAGCCATTTTTATAGATATTGATAATTAGAGTATATTTTTTAATAGTATAAGAGTAAAAGCTCTAAAAATAGCCGACTCTTCCTGTTCCGTTAAACCGTCACTCCTCGGTTCCGCGACGGAGCCACGAGTGCCGCGCCGATCTGCACTCCGCCGCAACATGTACGTGGCCCTCTCGCTGTCGCCCTCCTGGTAGGGATTGTGGCGCCGCGCCGTCACGGCTTGAGGTCACGGCCTGCCAAAAGTACACGACGATGACGGGCAAGGCTGTTAGCCGGCGCAGCGCAGGCGGCAGGCATGTACAAGTAGGCGGGCCGGGTTGCACTCTGTCAGTAAATCGCCTGTGATGCATTTCGTTACAATCCTGGATACGGACGGATACGGGATACCTGCCTGTACGAGGCCTGCACGAGGCTCTGGCGTGAGTGTTGCCTGGCCTAATCACCATGATTAGCTAATGTGCTAGCAGTCACGTACTAGCAATTTTTTTCTTCATTTAGTGTTTAGCTTAGTTCCTGTTTTTCTCTAACAAATCAGGTGGACGCCTTTTATCTTGTTCCATGTCAAACTTTAGCTAGTGAAACAGAAACGGCCTAGCACATTATGTGCAGAAGAACTTCGTCATGTTGGCCACACGAAAAATCGACCACACCAAATCCAGATACAAGTATGGTTTAAATGAGTTAAATGATTAGACAACCATATTTATTGTCAAACTAGTCCTTCCGTCTAAACATGTCTTCGGTTAGAGCTAGTTTAGGGCTAGTTTAGAGTTAGAAACAAACTCTAGCTTTAGCCGAGCTGGAGTGATCCAAACATGGCCTTTGATTTCCTAGGTAGAATATTAGCGTGGTTTTTACACAAATATTTATGGAAGGTATATGCTCCGGTACTCCTATCTAAAAACAATTGCACAAATTTTAAAGCAGATAATTAAGGAAATAATTTTTTGAATTATTTTCCATGTGGGCCACGCTTGGACCCAGCCCTGAGTCTAGCCCATCGGTCCAGTGAAGTCATCGTCACGGACAAGCAAACGGCGTCATCCATTCATTCCTTGAATCGACGAAGCAGTCAATGAGAAGAGACGATGCGGCCGACCGAGCAACGCCGGCACCTCGGGCCTCGGCACTCGGCAAGACCCGGCGCGCCAGGAGGTCCGTACGAGGAGTCGGCGCCGCGGCCGCCGCGGAGCGACAATTCCGGAGCAACGACCGAGCGAAGGACGCGGTGGGGCGCATGGGCCGGCACTGCTGGCGCTAGCGCACGCATATTGTGTCCTGTGGCTAACGCGGCGCGCTAAGACCACGCAAGATGCGGTGGATGCTCTGAAGCTGGCCGCGCTCTGCGACGCACCGTGGCTGTACCTGGCGTGCGCGCGCCTCCAGGCAAGGACATGGACGAAGCTGGCCACGCTCGGCGACGCGCCGCGGCGCGCTGTACTTGGCGTGCGCGCGCCTCGCGCTCGCGGGCAAGGACCTGGACGCCGTGGAGCCTGGAGCGGTCCAAAGGGGTGGCGCTTCGAGGGCCGCCACGACGCCACGTTCCAGCTCCTCCACAACGCGTCAGAACTAACACTTCTTAGAGCAAGTGCTTAGTAGTTCGTTTGTAGGAGGACGGATGACTCGTATATTCATATCTCCATGATGAGCCAGCGTTGGCAGTTTTTCATGGCTCTACTGAATGCCAACCACACCGGCTTCTGTACGAGATAGTTGTTGATGGCGGGGCGCGGGCGGACGCTTCCTCCGGCCAGCGGCGCCGCTCGCTTGATTAGGTTCCGCTGCTCCGAAAGTCCGAATTGTTAGAGATATAGACTTGTACGTCAAATATATCTAGGATGGTTATATCAGGACTCTTATAGATAGGTTGTTTTAGATATAGATTGATTTGATCTGTAAGCGAGAGTCCTAATTTAAACCATCCTATATCTATAACAATGGTTCCTATATATTAACACGTACCTATGGTGAGCCAAGTAAGGCAACCATAGTTCTCTCATTATCTTTTATGGTAATCAGAGCCACCTCTTCCCAAAAATAGATCCATACCTGTCGACGGAATCGGCCACGACCACGGTGCTCGTGACGTCCGTTTGCTCGACGAAGATATCCGCGACAAGAGGACCACGTTCTAGCTGCGCGACGCTCCTCCCGCGACAAGCAGATGGCGTCATCTTCCTCCCATGACGCGAGATCACCGTTCGGACACCCTGTGTCTTACAAACTCACACGGAACAATTTTGTTCTGTGGAAAATTCAGTTTCTTCCATCTGTTCGAGGTGCCAAGGCAATGGGCATATTGGAAGGAACTGTTTCTGCGCCGCCAGAAGAAATAGAAGTCGAGGCTGACGGCAAGAAGAAGAAGATCCCAAACCCAGAGCATGACTCGTGGGTAGAGAAAGACCAGCAATTGTTAAGCTACCTGGTGAACTCGGTCTCTAAGGAGGTTCTTGCCGGGATTTCGATTGCAACGACCTCTGCCGCAGGCATGGAAGGCACTAGGGGTCATGTTTGCAGCACAATCAAGAGCATGGGTTACTAACCTGCGCATGCAATTATCCACCACCAAGAAGGGAAATCTCTCAACAGCAGAATACTTCAACAAGATGCAAAACATCAAAGACGAGCTTGCTTCAGCTGGTGTTACCATCAATGATGACGAGGTTGTTGCTCATATCCTTAATGGATTAATTTTGATTATCATCCTTTTGTTTCCTCTATGATGGGGCGTTCAGGAGATCTTTCACTCTCTGAGTTGTACTCACTTATGATGGAGTATGACTTACGGCTTGAGATGTACCAAGGAACCGAACAATACCAATCGTCAGCCAACAATGCGTCACGAGGACGTGGGAGTCAAGGGCGCTCTGGAGGACGCCGTGGTGGTGGTGGCGGTAGGTCCAATCAAGGGCGCCCCCGTCAATTCAACAATCAAGGCAGGAATCAGCAAAACAGCAAGAAGACTCTATGTCAAATTTGCAAGAAAGACAATCATGAAGCAAAGCAATGCTATTTTCGCTATGAAGAAGATGAACAATATCGTGGTCGTCCTACTGAAGCCTATGGTGTAGACACAAATTGGTATGCTGACAGTGGAGCTACAAATCACGTGACTGGTGAACTGGAAAAATTATCCATTCGTGACAAGTATAATGGGCGCGATCAAGTTCACACGGCCAGTGGAAAAGGTATGAAAATTAGTAATGTTGGTCATACAGTTGTCCATACCCCTAACAGCAATCTTTCCCTTAAAAATATCCTTCATGTTCCTACTGCAACCAAAAGCCTTGTTTCGGTTCATAAACTAGCCAAAGACAATAATGCCTATCTTGAATTTCATCCGCATTTTTTTGTTATCAAGGACCAGGACACGAAGAGGATTCTGTTTAAAGGTAGATGCAAAGGCGGTCTCTACCCTCTCACTTCTGGCGTCAAAGGACAGAGACCGAATCAAGAAGTTCTTGTTGCACACACGCCATCTACTTCCCTTTGGCATAGTCGGCTTGGTCATCCCGCTGTTCCTATAGTTCAAAAGGTCCTTAGTTCAAATAGTTTACCCTATCATAGTAATAAAGATGTGAAGTCAATTTGTGATTCATGTCAGAAGACTAAAAGTCATCAGCTTCCCTATTCTATGTCTAATAAAATCTCTAGTGCTCCTCTTGAATTAATCTTTTCCGATGTGTGGGGTCCTGCTCCTACTTCTGTTGGGCGTTATATCTATTATGTCAGTTTTATTGATGATTTCTCCAAGTACACCTGGATTTACCTTCTTCGTCACAAATCTGATGTGCTTCGAGTATTTCAGGACTTTCAACAATTGGTAGAACGCAAGTTTTCTAGAAAAATTATCTCTCTCCAGTCGGATTGGGGCGGTGAATATGAGAAGTTGAATTCTTTCTTTCAAAAAATTGGTATTAGCCACCGTGTTTCTTGTCCCCATGCTCATCAACAAAACGGAGCCGCTGAGCGCAAGCACCGTCATATAGTTGAGGTTGGCCTTGCCCTCCTTGCAAATGCATCTATGCCCCTGAAATTTTGGGATCAAGCATTCCTCACTGCCACCTATCTCATTAATCTGCTTCCTAGCAAGGTCATCAATTATGAGGTGCCTGCTGCTCGCCTTCTACATGAATCCCCTGACTATACAAGCTTGCGTGTCTTTGGTTGTGCCTGTTGGCCTAATCTTCGTCCCTATAACTCACGCAAGTTGTCCTTTCGCTCCACGCGTTGTGCCTTCTTAGGCTACGGCTCCATGCACAAAGGTTTTAAATGCCTAGATATATCCACAGGGCGCATCTATATATCGCGAGATGTTGTTTTTGATGAGCAAGTTTTTCCTTTTTCCGATCTTAATCCCAATGCTGGCGCTCTCCTTCAAAAAGAGATTGTCCTACTTCCATCCTTTCTCAAAAATCCAGGGGATGACAACTGTCATGATACTAACATTACTAATGAGTCTGGTGAGTCTACCGTGGTGCAGGAAATTTTTGGTGCACGGGACACTCCTATCCCCGGTTTTTCCAGCTCAAACGTGCTTCCTACGGGCTCTGGCGCAGAAAATCCAGGCGCTGGATCCGAGGACGATATGGTCGGCGCTGCTCCAGATGTGGCAAACCGGGCGCATCCGACCGGCCCTGAAGTCGAGGGCGATTCTACCGGCCCGCCCTCCTCTCCTGTGACGGCTGGCCCGACCGATTCTTCTACACCGATGGGATCTCCTGCAGCAGCTCCTCCTTTGATGGCGCCAGGATCTCCTTCAACGACTGCCGCACCGCCTGCTGCTGATGCTTTCCCGATGGCATCCTCTCCTTCTACACCGCCTGAGCCTGCTCCACCACGTCATCAGACTCGCTTGCAAAGTGGAATAGTGAAGCCTAAGCGCTTATATGATGGTATGATTCGGTATGGTTTCTTTAGTGCAACAGGGGAGCCTACTTCGGTCACAGAAGCATTAGGGGACTCACGGTGGAAGAAAGCTATGGAGTCTGAATTTGATGCACTCAAGAAAAATCACACATGGCGGTTAGTCCCAAGCAGGCCGGGGCAAAATATAATTGACTGCAAATGGGTCTACAAGATCAAGAGGAAGGCAGATGGGAGTATTGACAGATACAAAGCTCGTCTGGTTGCAAAAGGGTTCAAACAACGATACGGTATTGATTACGAAGATACTTTCAGTCCCGTTGTGAAGATAGCTACCGTACGTTTGGTGTTGTCAGTAGCAGTCTCCAGGGGCTGGTGCTTACGACAATTAGATGTTCAGAACGCGTTTCTTCATGGTGTTCTGGAAGAGGAGGTTTACATGAGACAGCCGCCTGGGTTTGAAAGTACAGCTAATCCTAATTATGTGTGCAAGCTAGACAAGGCTATCTATGGTCTGAAACAGGCGCCCAGAGCTTGGTATTCCAGGTTAAGCAACAAGTTGATTTCTCTCGGCTTTGTGTCCTCCAAATCAGATACTTCTCTATTTATTTCTAATAAGGATGGGATAACAGTTTATATGCTTATCTATGTTGATGACATAATTGTTACTAGCAATACACCTCAGGCTGTGACTGCCTTGCTTGCTGATCTTCGTGAAGACTTTGCTTTAAAAGATCTTGGTGAACTTCATTATTTTCTGGGCATTGAAGTTAAGAAAGACAAGGAAGGTATAATTCTCTCTCAAGCAAAATATGCACAAGAATTATTAACAAGAGTAGGGATGAATACTTGCAAGCCGTGTACTACTCCATTATCAGCCACAGAGAAATTGTCAAGTTCTGAAGGTACTCCGCTCAGCTCTGATGACTCTACACGGTATAGAAGCATAGTTGGAGGTCTGCAGTATCTTACTATTACTCGACCGGATCTCTCCTTTGCTGTTAACCGTGTCTGTCAATTTCTACATGATCCAACCTCGGCACATTGGACAGCAGTCAAAAGGATACTACGATATATAAAATATACTATTCATCTTGGGCTGCGCTTTCAAAGAGCAGTGCACTGGTCGCTTAGTGCTTTCTCGGATGCCGATTGGGCAGGAGATGTGGATGACAGACGCTCCACAGGGGGATTTGCAATATTCTTTGGTGCTAATTTGATTTCCTGGAGTGCGAGAAAACAGCCCACCGTTTCTCGCTCTAGCACCGAAGCAGAATACAAGTCAATGGCCAATGCAACAGCAGAATTGATCTGGCTTGAACAGTTGCTAACTGAGCTCGGCATAAGATTAAGACGTCCCTCAATTCTATGGTGTGATAACTTGGGAGCTACTTATCTTTCTGCCAATCCAGTGTTCCTTGCAAGGGCTAAGCACATAGAGATTGATTTTCATTTTGTCAGAGAAAGAGTAATGAGGAAGCAATTACAGGTTCGGCTTATTTCTACTAAAGATCAAGTGGCTGATGGTTTTACTAAAGCATTATCAGCTTCGAAGCTAAGAGACTTCGTGCACAATCTCAACCTCACAAGTGGCTGATAGTTTTGATTGAGAGGAGATATTAGAGATATAGACTTGTACGTCAAATATATCTAGGATGGTTACATCAGGACTCTCATAGATAGGTTGTTTTAGATATAGATTGATTTGATCTATAAGCGAGAGTCCTAATTTAAACCATCCTATATCTATAACAATAATTTCTATATATTAACACGTACCTATGGTGAGCCAAATAAGACAACTATAGTTCTCTCGTTATCTTTTACGAATGTCGACGCGGCGGCGGCGTCTACTCGTCTCCTTCCTCGAAGAAAATGGCAGGAACGAATGGATGACGCCGTTTGCTTGTCCGTGATGGTGACTTTACCAGACGGATGGGCTGGACTCAAGGTTGGGTCCAAGCGTGGCCCGAATGGAAAATAATAAGAAAAACAATTTATTTAATTACCTGCTTTAAAATTCGTGCAATTTTTTTTTGAGAGACGAGGAGCAGATGCCTTATGGCAATGTCGCAATGACTTGTTTCCGGCCGGCTGTCGTTTTTTTTTCTCATCCCGCCATGACGCAGGCGAGCAAGCACTTGACGCGGCGCAGCTGCTGCTTGGCCGCACGGGCGCGTTGCCGCCACAGCCGCTGCAGCATAGGGGCGCACGCGAGCTGCCGCTGTCGTCGCCGCCGCTAACAGGCACGCGCGAGCGAGCAGCCCCCGCGGCCGCACTGGCGACGAGACGCTGTCGACGGTGCACAAGAGAGCCGCCGCTGCCACTGCCGCACACGGGACGAATAGCAGCGCGCCGACGAGCTAAGCTAACCATGGCACCATGTGTGGGCCGGGACCTCTGACATCGCTGTCGTGCATTGGCTGCGTGATCGAGTTGTTTTCTTATTCAAAGAATCAGTTCATCTCAGTTTTTGAGGCTGCCACCTCCCGTCCTCCCCTCAGTCATACAATCTTTTTCTTCTGCCACTCTCACCTGAAGCTTATGCACAGCACCTGGTTATCACCGACACTTTTCTTAATTTGACTCTGCAAGCTAAGCATGATCGATGGAGCTACATTTGGGCTCTCCCTAGATTTCCTCCAGCAGAGCTTATAAGCATCTCATTGGGCATCGACAGGTTCATCAAGCCTTAAATGGCTATGGCAATCTTCTTGTCAGAATAAGAGGAATTTTCTTGTGACTAGTGCTTCAAGATCGCTTAAGCACAAGAGCTTTGCTATGTCGACGCAACATGCATCTACCCAGTTATAGTTGTGTCCTTTGTCATCTGAATGTCGAAGAAGACCTAGCCCATCTCGTGTTTCCTTTTGCTATTGCCTGCTGGGCTTCCTAATAGCCTGGACACAGGGCTCATTATTGAAAGGTTCAAGATGCAGCTTCGGCTACCATTCTTCATGAAGATTCTGATCACGATGTGCTGGTCATTAAAGACCATGCTTAATGTCATCATTTTTTGGAATATGTCTCATTCAGTGCAAAGATGTTAAGTTTTTCGGAAGGAATTTGCTCTGATTATTCCCAGAGCAAAGCAAAAGCTTCACCCAACTATAGACTTATGGCTAGAAGCTTTTTTGTAATCTTTATGATTTTCTTCTCCATGTTTTTTGTTTCATGATTTTTAGCGTGTAACACCCCAACTTTTAAGCTAATCTAATGAATAATCATGAGGCTAATAGTCATTAATTAACAAGAAGCTAAAAACAAGTAATTTCAATTTTTCTCCATTTCATGATACTGACAAAGGACCATATTAGTATATATAAATATTTGAGTCATGTGTTTGACTATGTTAACAACAAACAAATAGTATGTTACAATATTACATAATAAAAGGAACCTGTTGGTGTATGGTAGGCACCATATACAAGTACATTTCTTGTAGAATAATATTATTGTCAATTATAATTGACCATGTATAGCTAATCGTATCTTAGCTTTTGTTTTGCCGTCAGACCCCATAATACCACGTCACATAGCTCATCAAGATACCAGGACTGGCCAGAGCCAATCGGCACCTCTAACTTTTGGGGATTCATTATCCTGCATATTTACCATCCATCTCAATTAAATTTCACCTTCACAAATACCTCTTGCAATACCATTTTACAGTCATCCCAATGCCACACAAAGAGCCACAAATATCCACAGCACAGATTTGCAAGCCAAGCATGGGCAGCCATGCCGAGAAACCGGCCATTCAATCCAGTAGCACCAGCTCGACGGCACAGTGACGAGCCTTGACCAAGCTTGGGTCTTTGGAGTAAAATATTTAGGAGAGCTAGAGGAGAGTAGTAGTAGTGTCAAAAGAACTCAGGTGCCTGGCCTTTCCTCCATCGATGTAGTAGTAGGGAGGAGTAGTACTACAGTAGGGAGAGGAGCCTAGAAGAAGCAACCAGCCCCTATGCCAAGGATCACCTGGAGAGAGGAGCAAAAGCAGCAGAGCAAGTAACCACTTTCACAGCAAAAATCCAGAGACATCAAACCACCACTGATTTCTCCTACCAATCATTCCTATAGAAATTCCTTGCCACTGCCAAATCACCTGTCCAAGGAGAGGAGCCGGAGAGCAGGGATGACCATGAAAGGAGAAATCGTAGTGAGCTGAAATGGAGGAGCGAGCTGACCAGGCATGGACGAGTTCATGCGAGGATGGCCACAACTACGTTGGTGTGTTCATGGCTCCGACCGAGCACGTCACCAAAGCAAAGGTGATTTCCAGTACCCCACGCAAGCACTAAATTTTAGTTTGCGTATATACACAAAGAGCACCCGGTTTGTAGGCACATCGTCACCTCATCAGCAGCATCACGACATAATCTCAGTAGAAGTGTAGAACACCATCACAAAGTTCATAACAGTCCCAGCTTGTAGGATAACACAGCTCAGTAGCTAAATAGTGGAGGGGAGATGATGAGCTAGGAAGGAGATGCCAGGCTGGGCACTCACCTCGCTCGCCTGAGCGCCACCACACCACGACCGCGTGCACAGCAGCAAGCTAGGAGCACACCTGCACAGAGCCAGCGCCAACACACAGCCACGACCATGTGCCCGAGCGCCGGCGAGCTCAGCAGCACGGCGGCATCAGTCTCAGGCACGCGGAGGTCCTAGACCTCGTCGCGGCATCCCGAGCACTGGGGAGAGACTGTCGCCGGTGACGAGCCCTTGCCTAGACGAGCACCAGAGCGTCAGAGGTAGGGTCCCAAATAGAAGACCAAATCGGAGGGGGAAACAACATGGGTAGCCTCGGGATAGCTGGGGGAGTAGCAGAGAGGTGATTAGTGGTGAGATCCCCCACCATTGGTGGTGGATTTGAGCAGCGGTGGTGCTGCAGCGTGAAGAGCAGGGGTGAGGATCAGAGAGAGAAAGGAAAGGGGAGAGCTGGAAGGAGACGCAAGAGTGGAGTGTGTGTGTTGTCTGTTCACTAGCTAGCACTTTTGGGTTTTTAACACATGCTCCCTCCGATCTAAAAAAATATAATTTTAGTATAGTAGCATGTTTTAGTATTTAAAAAAAATATAATTTTAGCATAGTAACATATTTTAGTATCTTAGGTTTGACTAATTATAGATAAAAAATATCAACATTTATGATATCAAATAAACATCATTAGATTAAGTACGAAATGTATTTTTATAATAAATTAATCTGGAGTCATAAATTTAAATTCTATTCGCTAAAAACTTGGTTAAACATGAGTCTTTTTAATGGGCACGTAATTCGTAGTTACATTCTCTTTAGATGGAGGTACTAGTGTACACTAATGGTATTTTCTTGGTCACGTGCTGCTCACGTATCAACAACGATAGCTTAAGAATATTAATTGATCTAGTGTCCAAATAATTTTGTATGAGCAATATAATTCTTATCAACCACGGCAAAAACTCAACTAAGTATTTTAACTGTACAATAAGACACATGGCCAGCTACATGTAATATATAAATTCACATGTATTTGTTTTTAGTAAATGTCAAATATATAAATAAATATTATAATGACAGGAAGCCAGCTAAAGTATTGAAGGACATTCGGAGTACGCCGACGGGTCTGCGCTGACATTTTAAGGGACAGGCAAGTCATGTAGATGATACATGGTTTTTCATAAATAAATCTATTTTTAAAATATCTATTTTCTAGATTAAATTGAATGGACAATGATGATGATGGATGACATCATGTTAATTTTGATGATATGGGGTTAGCTGATGGAGCAGCTAATTCCCTGTTAATTAATGATAACTGATTATTCGGTGTAGCAAGAGCTCGTGGATTGATGATGATAAAATTGGGTGGGTCGAACTCTCTCTACATCGACTATGAATATATAGGGACTCACCCCTTCTCACTCATTAAGTGTGTCATATTATACCGTGTCTTTCATGAGTTTGTTTGTGACGGGCCGAGTCCGGTACCCATAGAAGTTATTATATACTCCCTATGATATGTCTGGAGAGAGTTGGGGTGATGAGATAACTCCCAATCAGCTGTCGATGAAGTACAACCAGACGCATATATTAGCGCACGTGAGTAGATGTGGATGTATATAATATACGAAAATGGAGAAAGTCACGGTATCTTGACCATGAGTTGCATCAAAGGAAGTGCAATGGAAAATTGGTCAGGGTAATCATGGGTAGGTTGACACAAACCTGCGCAGGGCTAAAACCATGAATTCATGTCCTGTCTCATGGATCGAAGGCTACGGGAGCCTATAGGAGGTTCTTTCTCACTTATGGGTGATAATAGATTTTTTAAATTATTTTCTAAAATACATAACTTTTTGATAAATGAATTACGATGGAGAATGGATATGAAGAATGATTAGGCATGCATTTCAAAAATATATTATATGCTTGCTGAGTACTTTGTACTCACTCTGTTATAACCCTTCCCCTTCAGATGAAAAGACGATGATATGTCGAGCACATGATCTAGAGGCAATCAGAGAAGAAATACAAGCAACACGAAATTTATGTTATAATGTGAAGAGCTATGATTATATTTGTTTTAGGTAATATTTATTTATTGCCCTTCGTTTTAAATGTAACGAGTTTTATAAGGTCCTAACTATTGTTCTGTTGCAACACTCTAATTAGAGTTGTTATTCGAGAAGATTACGTCTTATTAGATAATAATCCTTAAACTGACGTTTTCACCTTGGCAGTAAAAATGCGGGGTGTTACATAGCTTCACACCTTTTACTTTATGTTAATAACATTCAAGTAGGGGTGTAATAAGCCCCTTCTGTTTTATTAAAAAAGAAGATAGAGTTGATGGATGGATGTGAGACCTAATTCTCTTCCTAATATATAATTGTAAAAATTCTTCACCAAAGTTCTGTCCGTCAGACTAATTACTTTATTTATTAAATTTTTCTTCATATATATTAAGTCCGTTTAAGAAAAGAAACTATCGGACGAACACAAACGGAAAGAAAAGAGACTCTACTTCCGCCAAGCCCACGGTTCACAACGCCCCACGTTCAAAACAGATCATCATCAGATCGTTTGAGAACGAAATTGGAAATCCATACACCTCAAAATCCTGTGGTCATGATTTAGATTTAAGTAAAATCGAGACCAAATAAAGTACAATAACAAATTAAGACCATCATATATACTCCAAATCAAGACCAAATACACATAGCAAATCGAGGCCACCAACCATGTAGGAAAAGAGCACAAACGGCCAGGGCCTCACCCGACGTCGACGTTGTCGGTCTCGCCTGGTTGCTGCGTTTTGGATGAACTCCCCATCTTGGGCACGCGGCCGCTGGAGCTCCCCCGAAGTACCACGAGAGAACCGCCACCGGAGGGATCCAGGGCCCTCTCAAGCCGCCAGGAGCGCGCCCCCACCAACCACCGCTGCCGGATGTATCCCGGGGCCGCCCCACGCGAGATCCGCTGCTGCCGGATGTATCCCGGGGCCTTGCAATCTGCTAGGGACGCGCCCTCTCCTGCCGCTCTGCTTGCTTCCCTTGCAATCTGCTAGTCATCTTTTAGTGGCATGGACGAGGCACAGAAGCAAAAGGCTCCTCTTGCTTCCCTCTCTCTGCCGCGCATCGTACTTCAGCAACAGGCAACAGCAGGTCCCGCGCGAGAGCGAGGATTCGGTGGTCGGCTGCTGGCGAGCAAGCAAGCTGACGGCCGCTCTGATTCCGATGCCCGCGCACATGGGAGGCGTCGACGGCGGTTCCCGCGGCGCGCGTGCGAGCGAGACTTGCAACGGTGGACGACGAGGCACCGCCGCTGCCCAAGGCTCGCCATCCGGTTCCGACGCCGTTGCCGCTCCTGACGCCGAAGCCGGAGCCGGGGTACGAGCCCCTGGCGCTGCCGCCCGGCCCCGTGCTCCGCGACGCGGACGACGTGGACCACGCCATCCCCGAGATCCTCCCGGCGCTCTGCATGGACCCCGCCGACTTCGAGGCCCGGTACCCCGCCCGCCGCGCCCGCGCTCTCGGCTGCGCGCCCGACGACAGGCTGCTGCGCGGCCTGGCGCTAATGGACAGCGTGCGCTTCGAGGACGACATCGAGGCGCTGTTTGACGCGCACCCGGTGCGGCTGGCGGCAGCCCGGGCGAGGTCCATGTGCAGCTCCCCGCCGCTGTCGCGCCTGACGTTTCCGGAGCCGACGACGCCGCCGACGCGGCCACCGCCATCAGCTCGGCAGCTCGCTGGCGTCCGCGCGCTGGTGGCCATGATGAGCTCTTGCCACGCAGCGTGCACTCCACCGGCAGCGTGACTACGTGGCGACGTGTCGGTTTGCTGGGGCTTGGGTGCCGTTTTGGCTTGGTGGTGCAGCGATTGAGCGTGGTTTTGGCGTGTAAATGCGGGTGATGTGGCCGCTCTCGCTCTGGATCGTTTTGCCTTTTGGGTCACGTGAAAGTGGAAGCGGTGGTGGCTCACTTTTGGGACGATCATCTACTGTGGAAGTCGTCGGTAGTAACTTGAACTTGCCGGCAAACGACGCTGCCATCCGGCTGTCCAAGTTGGAGCAAAAATGTATTGTGGCATGTACATGCTCAGCACCCACTATCCTTACCGTCAAATGCTGTTCTCGAGATTTGTGACGCCATTCTCTCTCCTTGTATTCATTTGTGCTCATCTTTTTTCCACCGTATTCTGCTTGTATTTACCTTATTTAAATGCAGCCGCCCACCCATGTGCTCTGGCCCGCCCGCGCCATTGCTGCAGCATCGTATTACTTCTGTCAGTCACTATTCTCACACACACACACACTCTCTCCAATCTTTTATTCTATTTTTAACTTTTCATATGACGAACCATTTTTATTTTCTTGTTAGTTCTAACTCTTACTATTATCGCAGCATTTATAACATGCCTTTTAATATCTTACTCCAATATAAATATTTTAGCTTTATTTTCCAAATGCACGGCATGTTGGTTCCAGCCTTAATATTCTAGACTTATTTTACAAACAATATCTTGTCACAAAACAATATATGAAGGAACATAAATGATTTGTTCCTATATTCGACTAATGATCTGTTCCTATTATCCAAAGGTGTTGTACTCCACTATAGAATAAGTACATGTAGTACTTCGTTCTAGAATAAGTACGTTTCGAGGATTCAAAATTCTTTAATAAGTACTCCACTAACTAGATTAAACAATATTTAAAGGTAATAATTTTCATCAAGATGGTCCAGTGCTTAACATCTAAAACTCGCAAAAGCATAACAATTAGTACATAATTAATAACTATATAGGATCAGTAGAGCAAATGAGCAACTACATAACAGTCAACGGGAATTATACAATATTGCTTAGCAATACAAATTCAAAATTAGAGGAAGAAAACATTGAAATATGTATTTTCGGGACATATGTTGATTCACATAAATATGTATTTTCAGGACATATGTTGATTCGCAGACACAAGTTTGAACTCATTTACTAAATAAAGTAAGTGTATATTAGTTTTCTCTCAAAAAATAGTTAAGTGTATCAAATGTTCGGCTCGTAAAAGAAGTACACAAAATGGGACTACATGTGTAGTTAAATAAAACGAAATAAGAAAAAAACTACAAACTTATGTACAGAACACAAGTATGAAAGGGGGAAAAGGCGTTAACAGAGATTTAGTTACGTACAAAATAAAAGAAGTGAACTAAAGAAAAGGAAAAGTGGGTGAACTAAAAGTGAACAAAAAACGTGAATCTGTTTGAGAGAAGGAGAGGGAAAGAACGAGTGAGAATGGGAATCAAGAAAAAGGAAGCAAGTTGAGTGTCAGTGTCAGGAGAAAAAACACTATGTACATACATGTATAGTAGTACATACGGAGTACTGTACTGTATTACTGTACTGTATGTACACAACTCAAGAGCAAGAAGCAATAAAGAAAGATGGCTGTCAATGTCAGGAACACATATCCCAAAGCTGGTTGGACGGCTGAGATAGGCAGTGCCTAGGATGTACAGACCAGATTTTCGCGTTCAAGTTGGAGGCCGTGTCAAGCGCGCGCACGATCGTGCTTAGCTAGGGCTAGGAGGCTAGGAGTAGCAAAAATACTAGTACTCCGTACCACTGATAAGGTGAAATTTCGCTCCCTCCGCACATCAAATATTATATCATATGTAAAGAAGTATTAAATATTAAAAAAATAAATAATTAATTTTATAGATTAGTTATAAATCATAAGACGAATCTTTTTAGTCTAGTTAGACTATAATTAGACAATATTTATTAAATACAAACAAAATGCTACTGTACTATTTAGGCTAGAAATTTTATTTAGGCTAAAAATTTGAGTAATTAAACAAGGCCTATGTTAAAGTGTCGTGTGCTTCTGCATGTGGGTTTAAATGTTAAAGTGACCTCTCCTACCAGTCGTCTGACGTTTTCAAGAGTGTATTCCTATATCACTGGCTTGTTAAATCCAGAACACCTACTCCTACCTATACAAAGTAGTAATTGACGAGTGTGTAAAGATTACTGACTTGTTAAATCAACATCTAATACTACCACCGTCCATTAAAGTAACTTTAACTTAGAAATGCAACTATGATATTTATTTATGCCCGTCAAACTAGTTTAAGCTTGATCAACTAGGATAATCATGTCCTCGTTATAGTAATATAAGTTTGACCAAAACTTAGACCGAATAGAATTCACTCATATGTCGCCATAGTGATTTATTTTCACAACTATCTAGTGGCATGTACAGTAGGTTCTAGATTTCGAGCAAATAAGACCACGCCAATAATTTAAGGATGGATGTGCATCGAAAAAATAATTTAGGGATATAGAATGCATTTTTTGTGTTCAGGCGAGGGTTTTAAGGAGAGGGGCCGGCAAGAATTGGGCTGAAAACCGAAATGGGTAAAGCCCAAATCTCAAAAGAGAGGCCCATACCCCGCACGTGATACTGCCTACGGCAAGCCAGTGCCCGCGCCGCGAAGCAACCAACCACGGCCTGGTCGAAGAGATCGAAGAGGCCACGACCACGGACCGGAGGGCGGCTTGGACACCACCAGCCTCAGCACCGCGTCAGGAAACGCCTGGAACGTGTCGCCGCCGCCGCCGCCGCCGCCGTAATCCTCGCAAACTACAGGAGGAGAAATCCAAGTACAGTATGCAGCAGATGTTGCTCTGGCTCAACAAGGAACTTGGGGCGGCCAAATCCGAGCACAGCTGCTGCATGCTTGGATTTCTTCTCTTGTAGTTCGTGTCGAACGGGCCGCCGCCGCCGAGTAGGTCAGTCAGTCCGGCGGCGTGGCCGGCGAGGGAGATGGACGGACTGGAAAACAGTGTGCTGACATCCCTAGTCCCTACACAGGAGTATAGGCTGTACTGCACCTGGCAATCAGTCATGGATGGACAGCATCTGAAATGCCCGGCCGCCCGCATCCGCCATAATCCGGCACCTGGCAATCGGCAACCAAGCACGAGAAAAGATTCTCAGCTACGATACGAGTAGACTACCCATAGCGCGCAAGACACCTACTCTTGATGACAATAGAGCTCTAGTCTCCCAGTGCCATCACAATTCACAAGACTGGACGCGCACTCTATTCACATAGCCGCCCAACCAGCTGCACCTTATATCTCTCCATCAGGTGCCTCTGGTTTTCCTTGCTTTCCTACCAATCAACCATCCAACGATGAACGGTGATTAAGAACCTCCACGGTAGGCATGCCATGCTATGACCTCCAGTTCTACACACCTATAAACTCAATTCAGAATGTTCAGTCCATCAGAACGGTGATTCAGAATGCTAACTCAACATTTTTGCTAAATCTGTAGGCAATCTGTTTACCCAAATATTCATGCAGACAAGAAGATGAACTCTAGTTTCATGCATAATTAAAAATCCCATTGTGCTACTTGAGGAACATTCCACACATAAACCATAATTAAGGGCACAAGCTAGATATATACATAAAAAATATAGGCACATCATACATTTGTTATCTGTGGCATGGAAAAAGTTTTCTAGGTATTGCTATCAATGTAACATGACAATGTAACATGGCATGTGAATCTGAATTATCAAGCACTCTACTGGAGCCCTCAAGGGTGTCTCTGAATTTTAAGAATGCATTATGTTGTTAGGGTGTCAAGCACCAAGCATATATAAGAGACATATCTCACAGGTTATATCGTATATGACGTAAATACTAAATGGATGTGTATCTTCGACAATCCTGCAAATGGAGGCAAGAGTCTGGAGATATATAACATGAAAAGGCTATTCCTCCCTGCAGGAAAGAGACACAATTTTAAACCGAAATCTGCCATTGAGGCTCACACATCTGAATACACGTTCACGAATCAGTTATCAAAACAGTATGACATATGGATATATATTCTTTTACCTCAATTGAGTCAAAAGGAATGACAACATACGACAACTTGGCAATGTGTTCTATTCATTGATGCCTGAAAGAAGAAATTCAGGATCTAATAATGACCTCCAAATTGCAACTGTCGTTTCAGAGATGAGCTCGAAAATATTATAAGTAGTTCTCAGCTGAGATGGGCTGGCTTTCTTACCCAGTCACAAGATGAACTGACACATATAAACCTTGAAGCTACACAATTCAGCACTTCTGCGTATCTTTTTTTGGGAACATGTCAGTTGACACGTTATTTCACTAAGAGAAGCACTTCTGCGTATCGATCTCTACTTCAGTGCTGCATGTTGCAAGAAGGAACAATCAAGACCAAACTGGAGTGACTACAGTTACAGGCCAACAAACGCAAGCCTCTAATGGTTACAGAGTTCCTGGAACTACCCTCCCCTCCCTGTCAACTGAACACAGAACAATGACAGTACTAAATAAAGTTTGGTTTCTGCATGCGGGGAGATACTCTTGCATCAGTCTGCATTGTAAACCATATCATATTTTAAATTATCCCAAAATTCAAGTAAATTTAGTTGCTCCTACAAGCAAACGGAAGGGATGGATAAAGGGTTTAGAAGCTGAATAACAAAAATGCAAGTATTACATGTCAGAGCGACTGGCAAATGGTAACAGAGAAATTTGGATCAGCAAAGATATGTTTGATAATTAAAATCTTAATGAAATAAATCTACAATTAGAATCGCCATAGAGTAGTTTGACAATTTGGCAAGCAGCAGTTGATGTTCAGTACCCCTGGATATTTTTATTTAGTCAACAAATCAAGTAAATTTCCAAACATTAGAAATGCAACTATTGCAGCAAATGTAATGTGGGGACAGAAGCAATTGTTGGTAAGCACTGAATGCAAGCCGGTCCTCTAAACGGTGAGCCACACAGAGAGAACAATAGTGGGTGTTTAAAGCATACTGAATTTTATTATTTGTTCAGATTGGAAGGAAAGATAAAAGGTGAAGGAATACTATAATGCAAACCTCACTCAGCCTATTCTCAACAATGGATCTGAAACAAACTATTTTCCTAGGTACTTCCATCTTTGAAGAAGGCTCCAGATTTTGCTTTGCTGGGACACTGTGACGGCAACGCCGACTCTACATTGCATAAATAACTAAACCAAAATGAGCATGGTAAAAATTGTAACACAAAACTGAAGAGATCAAGCCCTTTCCCAAATGTGTTCTCGTGCTGATATGTCGTTGTCCAAAACAACTTCTTTTACCAACCTTCAACCTTGGGAGTTAATATATCTATTAATTATTTTTTACAACAAGTAGAATTTGGATATGGCTGAAGAAAAATGAATTAGGTCAACCAAGGCTGCTCTTCTTTATGTAGAGCACGTACTTTACCTCCAGTTCTTCTCGATCGGCATCCTTGCCTTCCCCGCCGGCTCCGGCTCCGGCTACGTCGTCGCTGAGCTCCAGACCTTCCTCGGCGACGACCACGCCACCCTCATCTCCTTCTCCTCCGACGTCGGCGAGTGGGTCGACAAGACCGTCGACTACCCGCCCCCTCTGCAGTGCACTGCACCCACGGCGTCGTCGCGCTCCACGGCACGGCAGGCTCTGGTGGGTCGACCTCTCCAGGTGCCTCGTCGCCTGCTGCGACCCCTGCGCCGAATTGCCGGTCCTCGCCGCAGGCCCGGGGTGATGGCCGGAGAACGCGGGGCCGACCCGGAGTGCGACGTGGCGAGCGACGGTGCGAGCCCGGGGCGCCGCGAGCGCGCGTGACCGACGCGGAGGGAGGCGGAGTGAGCAAGAGAGTAACCGATGCGGAGGGCCGTGGCCATCGCCAAGGGCGACACGGCGAGCAGACTGTGAGCATGCGCGCGGTCGCCACAGAGCGGCGAACGCGCGTGACTGGTGTGGAGGAAGACGCGAACGCCGCACGCCTGGGGCTCGTGATGGAGGGCCGTGGCCATCGCAAAGCTGCAGGGCGACATGGCGATCATGCGAAGCTGGAATGGAGAGCAGCGCGACAAGCGGGCTGCCGGCGTGGAGGCCCCGGCGAGGACGGGTCTTCTGCAGTGCAGCGCAGGAGGGCGGGGTGGGAGTACTACTCGCGAACGCTAGGCTCTCCTCGAGGGCCTGTCTTTCACCGGTGAAGACAAATTCTAGATGAACTGGCATCAACAACAGTTACATTTCGTGTACTACAGTGATCTGTTGGTGCAGAGGCTGTCTCACTGGTTTCGCCTGTGGACTAGACTAGTTTACCTACAGTAAATGTACTAGTACTAGTTACAGTTTTACCGGTACTAGACTACTAGTACACGGCATGCGTCCCTGCGGCGAGCGGGGCGAAGCAACCAGGCTCGTGGCTCGCTGGACGGTCTGGACGGCTGGACCGGAGTCCGGGGCGCTGTGCGCAGCTGCCTGGCGTTGGCAAGACGACAGCAGGTGGTCGTGGGTCGTGGCCGTGTCGCCGAAATTGCCACGGCACAACGGGCACGCACGCGACGGCCGTTGCCCTTGCGAGACACGCGCGGCACGAGCAGCACCGTCGCCGGCCTGGGATCCTGGACCGGCTGTGCAATCTCTTGCGGCCTGCGCTTGCCGCGTGCACTTCTGCTAGTATGCTTGCTGTTCTAGAGGAAAATTCACTGCATGGGGCTGGGGTTGGGCTCCATGGCCGGTGGGCAAGGATGGCGTTCCCGGGTCCAGACGCAGCGAACGCGCGTTACCGGTGCGGTGCGGTGCGGAGGGTGATGTGGACACCGGACGGCTCAGGGAGCTCGTGGCCAGCGCTGCAAGAGTGCACAGCCGGCGCAGGCCCGGGGTGCTGGGAGAACGCAGCGCCGACCCGGAGTGCGACGTGGCGAGCGACGGGGTGAGCGGTGCCGAGGGAGGCGGAGCGAACCAGCAACCGACGCCGAGGGCCGTGGCCATCACGAAAGGCGACACGGCGAGCTCGCGACCAGACTGTGAGCCATGCGAGGTCCGGAGGTCGGCACAGAGAACGGCGCGGAGAGCGACGCGAACGCCGCACGCCTTCCGGCGCAGGATCAGAATGCGGCGCCTGTGCGGGGCCAGGTCGGAGGGGAACGTGGCTAGCGGCGCGGAGGGAGGCGCAACGAGCGAGCACCCGATACGGAGGGGCCGTGGCCATCGCAAAGCAGGCGACATGGCGAGCATGCTAATCTGAGTAGTGTTGCAAGTAGCAAGAAAATGTTTCAGGGGACATAAAGCCCTCGATGTTCGAGTGTTAAAAAAAATTAAAATAGAGAAAATATACTTGCATTAAAGAAATTGTTTCAAATCTGAGCCGAATACTAATACTTTTCAAATAAAGTGGTAACATATGCTGTACAATCTAATTTGAAATGCATAAGCTGCAAGGACTACAATAACTTTCATTGTTTACAGTCAGTACTATCATCCTTATCTACAATGTTGAGCACTTGAACTCTCTGATCCAGCCTTCTTGACAAGCTTCTCAGCATCTACAGTTCTACAACAACACCAGATTGATCGACCTTCCCGGTGCCAGCATTACAGTAGAGATTATTGACTGCCTATCAGGTTTGCAGATTACATCCGAACGCAAGGGATGGCATACCTGTTGGGCGCTGGTCCCCGTTGAGCGGCTGCCGTCCTAAAGCTTTTCCAGACTGACGAAGCAGGAGCGGTCCGGCGGTGTCAGTGGGTTAGTTCGTGGAGGCGGCAGAGCGTCCGGCGTCAAGGTGACGACGCGTTTGGCGGCGGTGGGCGGCGGCGGCGGCAGCTGGAGCGTCCTGCGGCGTCGAGGCGGCGGAGGCCTGTCGTACGACGGCACCCATCGGGCTGCCTCCTTGGCTCCTTATCGGATCTGGCGAGGACGAGCACCTCACTGCACCGGTGCCGCCTCCTCACCGAATCTGCCTGACGACGACCTGAGCACCTGGCTGGCCAAGTGGTGGCGTCGTGAAGGAGCGGCAGCGGGATGGCGGAGGGTAGTGGGCGGCGGCGTGAAGGGGCAGGGGCAGGCCGCCGGCATCAGCGGGGAGGGCTGGGAGGCACCGTGGAGGAAGGCGGGGTTGGCGTCGGTTCGTCGTTGGTAGGGGCGGGGCATTGGAAGTTTCGGGGGCTTCTGTTTCACAGAGGGCTCACATGTGGCGCTGTGAAAAGATCGCAAGACGGGTAGATAAGTACATACCGGACCTTGCAGAATTTGGTGTACTCTGAAATTTAGATGTCACAACTAGATGGACGAGGGAAATGGAAGAATTGCCTTGGTTCTGCTAATAACCAGGTTGTTAGCACAGCAAAGGGTTGTTCTAGTGCATCCTATATATCCACGAAGAAGGCCAGAACCGGGGACTAGATATGTGCAGCCATCACATGATAAGATAATAGCAGTGCTCACAGCCACAGGCAGTATATGATACAGTGAGTTTTATAGATGACCTGTTTAGTAGTTTAACTATAACACAGTTTTCTAAATTAGTGTAGGGCCCGCTCACAGATTTTTTTTAATAGAGCATGAACCAATCAGAAGAGCATATCGAGCCTGCTTACATGGAAATGTGCAAAACGGCATGCGCCAGCTGCAACGGCAAGATTTTCTCTCTCTAATCTCCTCTCTCGTACGTGGCTTGCTATAGAAAGCACTAACGGCATTGTTGAGGCTGCCCTGAGGGCTGGCTGCTAGGGCAGAGTTGGATTACTATAGTTTGGATTTGGAAGCTTATGTCTTCTTCGGAACTGACTGTTTTTTTTTTGTGTGTTTTTGCAAAGTGTGCGTAGTGTACATGAACCACGACAACTTGGGCTGGACAGGGTGTTCTTTCGGCGATTTACCTAGAGCCAGTAATATTTAGTGGAAGTTTATGTCTCCGTACATATATTAAAAGAACCAGTTGCCTTATTTCCTCCCCAATTTAGGCCTTGTTTAGATACCAAAGTTGGTGCACCAACTTTGTATAGTAAATTCTGTTAAACACTATAGCAATTTTGTTTTTATTTAGTAATAATTGTTCAGACATTGATTAATTAGGCTTAAAATATTCGTCTCGTAAAGTACAATAAAACTGTGCAATTAGTTTTTTATTTCATTTATATTTAGTATTCTATATATGTACCGGTATTTTGATGTGACAAAGAATCTTTTTTTTATAATAAAATTTAAGGGTAAAATCTGAAATCTAAAGAAACCTTATATGAGAATGGCAATGTTGTAAAATGACACTATATAGATGATGAAAAATAAGCATCCCATGAGCAGACTTATTTTAACATTTTTTTTTGTCTCAGCGGAGAAACAAACAAGCCAAGAACAGGAGGCAGTGAACGAAATGCCCGAAAGGAACCAATCCCAAAATGGATAGCTTCAGTTTTGACTGGACCGGCCGGCTCGCTAGAGGACACACAGGGGACAGCCACGTGCACAGGCACAGCACAGCCACAGCTTTTCTCTCGGCGAGCTGCCCTGCCTGCCCACCGAACCAAACAAACAAACAAAAAGAGATGATACTTTGTCCTCTCCTCCGCTTCCTCCTCCGCGTTGGCGTGTTGTTGTGTTCACTCCACCGATGGATCACCGTACTGGGTGGTGTGCAATGAAGCGGTACCATCTGCTGCTACAATTAGCATGCATTTTCGAAAGGAAAAAAAAAACAATTGGCATGCATGTTCCCCAAAAGAAAAAGAAAAAACAATTGGTACACATTTTCAGAAAGGGGAAAGCAAACAATTGGCATGCATTTTCCAAAAAAGGAATAAAACAATGGAACACATTTTCTTAAAAAAGGGGAAAACAAACAATTGGCATGTATTTTCCAAAAAGAAAAAAAAACAATTGGCATGCATGCATGCATGTGGTTCGGTTATACGTGCTTGGTCTCTGTGTGCATAATTCCGCTTCCGCCTGATTAGACAGTCTTTAACCTGTGTTTACAAGCCAATAAAAAGTTCTAGCGATCATAGATGCCGCTGGACGGATTTTTTTTTTCATCAACCAAGTCATTCGGTTTCTATATTGTCGGTTTTCACGGTTTGGGAGCCCTCACATGTTAGACCAGGAAGTTAAAATGTTCATCTTGCCCATGGAGACACAACGCATATGTTCATCTTGCCCATAGAGATACATCGCACATGTGGAGGCCGTGCTGACCGAGATTGACTGGCATCTGGAGGGAGACCAATCCCTCGTGCTTGTGGCATCGCATGGGGTAGCCAAGCTTCGATTTGACCGTGGATGTTGAGGATTGGAGTCGCATGGCGCCGAACAAGGGGGCGGACACGAGCGACCGCACTGGCTTCTAGATGGGTGACTGCAATTGGTCCCTCCTAGATTGCATGCTCCTGCCCGGTGGCCGACGCAATGCGGGAGCTCTTTTCCGATGCTGCGAGGCCACGGCGACCGCGCGGGCGACGCGGACGACGCGGCGGACGTGCTTGATGCCACCATCGATCTATGGATCAAAGTCGGTGCGCGCAGACTAGGTTGTCGATTTAGTGAGTAATCCGCTTACGATGTCAATGTGGGAGTTAGAAACATTTTAACTTCCTATTCTAATTGATGTAGTGTTGATTCGACACTAATTGTTAAATATAAACGAAAGTGCTACAGTTAGAAAAATTTTAACTTTTCACAATCTAAACAAGGCCTAGTTCTAATTGATGTAGTGTTGATCTAGATAGATGAAGAATGTGAACTCGCTGCTGTAGGACGAATCTCCCTAGCATTAAGGCACTTTGGGTGCTCGAAGGCCGGGAGGATCATGGAAGCCCGGGACCCCAGAGATCAGCAAGTGCGATGAGGCCGACGTCGAGCCGGTGCTCGAGCTCGACCTACTCTGCTCGTCCCCTGACCCCTGGTGCTGGCCGAGCATGAGGAAGGCCGTGCAGATCCTCGAAGGCACCGCGATGGACGCCAACAAGGCTCCCCGACGTGACGGTTTCATGGCAAACTTCTACCGACACCACTAGAAACTACTCGGGCCGCACACGGATTTTGTCCTTCATTTTCTTCATGGTGGTGAGACTTTACATAAACATATAAATTCAGATGTCATATAAAAAAAGGCATACCCAGTGTCATAAGTTTCCGCACTGTGAGGTCTAAGAAAAAAAAATAGCCAACAATCATCCCTGTATAAATGTGCAGAGGCTGAGGTTTGAACCCGGGACCTCTTGGTCACAGACGGTAAAGCTCTACCGCTTGCACCAGGGCCGCCCTTCAGATGTTATATACAATGATTATTTTCATAATGCTATTTTACCATGTTTTTAATCATTGTGGCTATATTCTATAACTGCAACTTTCCACTTCCACACAAAAAAACAAACATCATATAAGCGAATGAAATATACTGACAAACTCACAACAAATGTTGATGCATAGAACACTCACATGAAAATTATATGTTTTCTCATAATTCTATTATATCTGACTCCATCATTGCTCAAGTTAATGTCTAGTTGTTTTGCACTTCAGGCGCCTGAATTCCTGAATTATATGAGAAGTGGATGTACTCCATGTGACTCTCAATTTGTGTCACCACAGTTCTTATGCCGATAAATTTGACTAAATTCATAGAAGATTAGCAATATTTGTATCTCAAAATTATTTATTGTTATGAAAATAAACTTGACAATGTATCTAATGATATTAATATGTATCATAAGTATTAGTTTTTTAATATATATATACTTATTCAAAGCTTGACTTATCACCTATAATACAATGGTTTCTATCATAAGAAATCAATGAATAGTACTTTCTAGCATGACTTTAATATGGTTAGAGTGAAAGAAGGCAAAATTTTGATGCAAACCTCATCTTCGGTGCAATCTACTCCTGCTAATGGGGCGGGGCTTGACGGGTTTTTTGGGCGGGTTTTAAAACGTGTACTATTGGATGGGTGGAAACAGGTGACACTGTGAAACAGGTCGGGGCGGGTTAGGGCGCTGTGGTCTCAGATCGACACGTACGTCGCAGATCAACTTGCGTTGTGACTACAAGTTAGGGCTGGTTGGGGCCTTTGGGCTAATGGAGTAGGTCAGGTCGGGTGGTAATTAGGGCTCTTGACATATAGGTAGGTGCGGATTCAACCCCCAGACGTAGTACAATCCATGAAAACCTAGTTAAAATTAACTTAAGAGTTTCCAAAATAAAATAAAATCTCGAAAGAGATTCGTATCGTGTTAGAATAAGAGCTCACTTAATATTATTTATTCAGATGTAACTTGTGTGGAAATTGATTCGTATACGTGCCACAGAGCTAGAGGCTTCACAGTTGTACGGAATGCACACTAGTAGTAAATGTATAGATGTACATTATCATAAACTTGAGATTCAAACTTATTTTATAAAAATTTATATGAAAATAACAGGTTTTATTTCCATATGCAATAAAGGACAAAAATTTGTCCTCTAGTGCATTTACAAGTGAAATTTGTTATATTTATATATGACTTTTTATAAAACAAGTTTGAGTCTTAAATTTTATCATAATGCACTATTGGTGTGCATAGTTTTAAAATATTTTAAAACTTCTAATTATGATTTTACAAATGATTTTTATGATTGCATCTAAGATGTAGTTTACATCGAATATTTTCCGTGAAAGGATACATAGAAATTAGATATAACATGCATACCGTAGTGTGCTATGGTTGCTATGAATTCAAACGACCCGTCCGTCCGTCCATCCATCCATGAGACCGCAAATCCAGCGATGGGAGAGATGAAATGTGACCTGTGCAGCTGTGACTGACACGGGCACTTGCAGGAAGCGGACGAATACACTACGGACCAAGTCTTCTTTCCTCTTCTTTGCCCTTTGCAGCTTTGCTTGCTTCGACCAGTAAACAGACCACAAAAAGCAAAACCCCTTTCCGTTCAAGCAAGTCACAAGGGCGGAGGAGCCCAAAACCCCATCCTCCCTTCCCCCTGCGCGCCGCCATGTCCTCCGCCGCCCGTGAGGAGGATGCGCCAGCCGCTGCGGCGGAACAACTTCTCGAGGGGCTCCTCCTCCCCCATGAAGGCAGCTATCAAGATCCCTGCCTCGACTTCTTCCTTATCGTCGATGCCGACACGCCGCCGCTTGGGCTCACGACGGCCTCACCGCGCTCAAGCTCGTCTGTAACCTTTGCGTGCGCGACGCCGGCAAGGAGCGATTCTACGCAGCTATGCTCTGGATGCACCGCAACCACCCGCTCACGCTCGCTGGCAACCTCTCCTCATTCGCCGACTTTAGCTTCATCGAGCACTTCCCCGAGCTCCTCTACCGCCTCGTCGTCAGCGCCGCCGCGGAGGAGGAGGCCCCATCGAGCGCACGCACCGACGACGACCCTGCGCCTGTTTCCTCGGCGGTCCACTCCCGCACCGACGACGCGTCTGCTTCCCCAACGGCCGCCGCCGCAAGGAAGCGCACACCCACGGACGACGACTCTGCGCCTGCCTCTCGGGCGGTCCGCGCCCACACCGACCCCGACACCGCGGCCGTGCCTGTCTCCCCAACGACCCGCGCCGACCACGCGCCTGCGCCTGCCTACCCATCGGCCGCCGCCGCAAGGAAGCGCGCACCCACGGACGACGACGACTCCTCTGCGCCTGCCTCTCGGGCGGTCCGCGCACACACCGACCCCGACACTGCGGCCGTGCCTGTCTCCCCAGCGACCCGCGCCGACCACGCTCCTGCGCCTGCCAACCCATCGGCCGCCGCCGCAAGGAAGCACGCACGCACGGACGGCGACGGCAACTCTGCGGCCGGGCGTTCCTCCCGAACGGCCGCCACACGGAAGCGCGCCCGCACCGACGACGACGACACTGCGACCGCGCCTGCGCCTTCGTCAGAACTGTCGGGCTCTGTTGTTGATCGGGTGAAGGTGGATGACAATGTGGAGCCTTTGAAGAAGGCGGAGCTCAAGTATGCCGACCTCGCCGCGAAAATGTACAAAAATGATCCCGACTACAGGTTTCTCTTCGACTCCGTCGCTGGTTTCTTTTCGGAGCGCCTCCGATCCGACGATGAGCACCTCAAATGCGGCAACACGTCCAAGATCGGGCTCACCGCCAAGTGGTGCCCCAGGCCGGACTCGGAGTTCGACCAGACCACGCTGCTAAGCGACGCCATCGCTCGCAGCTTCTTCTCAGGGAACTCCACTCCTCCCATCGTCATCACCGGCACCGTTCAAGATGAGAAGGGGCACGACCTCTGTCGCGATGTGCTCGAGCCTCTGGACCAGCAGATGCAGAAGCTGCCTCAGGCCAACGAGAAGGCCAAAACGGAGCTCCCCCACGAGATTATACGATGCCTGCTGGACAGGGAAAGCAATGTGAATGCCGATACCAAGAACCGAGCTGTTCAGCATTGGGAAAACATGGTTGCCGAGGTCCGCGATAAGAGATGCTTGATCGACTGCGCAGCCGTATGTGATTTCTCCTCGAGCGGTCTGTTCAACAGCGACAAGGGCAGCAAACCGGCTATGGTGGCCGTCGCGCTCGCCTTGCTTATCTCGGACCTTAGCTGTGATCCATGGAAGGACAACGTGTATCCATTCATAGACCGCTCCGTCCACCTCCGCTCCTATAAGCTCTCCAACAAAACTCTCGTTCAGAAGATTGAGTTACTTCAGAACACGGATTGTCACAATAACTTCAGTCTGCGGAAGGTGTTCGAATCCGTACTCAGAGCTGCAAAGCGAACAAAAACACAAATCAACACAGAGGATATGGTGAAGACTATCGTTGTATTTAGTTCCAAGCAGTTTGACCAAGCAATAGAGCCGCCAGGCCCGATCGTTCGTGATGAAGATTTCAACCCTGGTTTACCGCGCCTGTGGTGGGATGACTACGATATCATAAGAGACAAGTTCCTCCAGGCTGGATATGGAGAAGACATGCCTCAGGTGGTGTTCTGGAACCTGTGCCGGCAGCGTTCGGCAGCCTTGACATCGATCAAGGACGGTGTAATGCATTTGAGCGGATACTCCGACAACTTGCTTAGGTTGTTTTTGGGGAAGAGTGGTGTGGTCTATCCTGAGGACGAGATGTCTGATGCGATCGCTGGCGAGGAGTACCAGAAGCTCAGAGTGCTTGATTGATTAGCTGGGGTTGTGATTCGGTCTCTAGTGTGGTCTATGACTTAGACTTCGTCCCCTGTACTTCCTTTGAGTCAAGTTACTAAACTGCACTACCTCTAATTTGTTTACCACACTGAATTCCGATGCACCCACACATATGCATTCATTATTTTACTAAATTTGGAAGTAGAAATCCAACTAGCTTTCTTAATGTGTCAATTTGCAGTGGTCTTTTAATTTTCCATGGTGCTCAACGCAACAAATTGGGGTCAATTTTAGTGAAAATATATTAAGGTTCTTATTTTTGACCGAACCGATCGCGGAGTCCTTGACCTTTTTTTTATTTTCAATTAAATAAAAGAATGAGTGTACAAAAGAGGATTACAAGACTTTAAGGCCCAAAAAGAAAAAAGGATCAATGTTACATATATCTATCTCTCTAAACTTTAATAAGGCTACTTATAGAAAACTTGGCTTTGATGCACACCAAACCAAGTTCATCCCTGAATTTTCTTTTCCACAATTCCACACTTTTGTGGCCATTATCAAATATGATCTTGTTTCTCATGGTCCAAATGGCCCAGCATGCTGTAATCATGATTTCTCTGAATATAACGCTATTGACTTTAGTTCTTGCCTTGAGGACCATATCCAGAGGGCTAAGTTCCATATCCCATGAGATTGGAATTGTGCTCCTACAATCTTTATTGAATGGGCATTCGACGAAGAGATGGAAGCAAGTCTCTTCACAATCAAGATCACATAGGACACAATTAAGTCATCAAGATAATAATATTAAGGTCCTTTTTGGAATGGCAGATTAGAAAATATAGAACTCGAGAAAAAAAACAGAATATGGATCTTGTCACTCTATCCAAGTAGCTGTTGGATGGTTTTTTTATTTTTAATCCCTTTTAAACAATATTTTAATAATAACCACCATGAAAAAGTATTTGTGTCTCGTATCTCCTTTGAACACCAGGGCAGATGGCATGACAACACCACTTTGTCGAGCCAAATGCGCTAGCATAATAGCGACCGTCACCGTGGCATGGTGGTTTAACAGGATCTGGCGTGGCAGGTCACGAGCCCACCTTGTCACACCAGAGCGCCTGGCGCGACTGGTTGAGTTAAGGTTTGGGCAGCCGAGCCCATTTATTTTCTCTTTCTCTCTCTTCATTTTCTTTCTTCCTCGCATCCCCAACCCACCGCCACCTCCACGCCGCCGCCGTAACCCTGCCGCCGTCACCGTTGTAGTCGTCCTCCATGTCATGACTCGGTCCGACCGGACGCAAGCATCCTTGGAGGCGCACGACAGGGCTGGAGACCGGGCCCCACCCCTTCCTGTGCTCGCCACTGGCATCGTCAGGGTAGGCGGTGGCCGCGGCAACCTCCCCAGCCACCAGCCCGCACTAGCAGGGTATCCTCCCTCCCCGTCGCAAGGTACTACTCCTCTCTCTCCTCTCCCTTGATTTCGTGGTTATTTAGCTAACTCATCCTGACTGGTAGGATTAGGATATGTGATTGTTAATCTTTTTACACATTTGTCAATACAATGTGATGCATAGAATAGGTTCAGGTTATAGTGTGTCTGTGGATTCACTATGAACTACGTGTTGCATTTACGTGGGGACTTGTTGCATGGAGGATTAATTTACATTGGTTGGTTTGGTAGGGAGCTGTGTCTACCTTCTCCGCTTCGGTCATTTCAGGAGGGTTCAGTGGAGGAGGAACCATTGAACAAATTCGACATATGGATAGATCTTCGAAGGGCCGTAAGGAAGCAACATAATGTTCAGATTGAACATTTCTTCGTCATCGATCCACTGGAAGAAGTTGCATCCATCTAAAGAGCAATCAAATGTCGAGGCATGACGTCGAAGTTGGTAACAGTAGAAAGCAAGACCAGCCGACAGCGGATGCCTTGACTGCTTCACAAGGGCCGGTAACCCACAACAACACAAAGGTGTCAATAAGGCTATTGGGAATGGGCCACCTCCACCATGATCCTTGTCGATGGGGGATCCCCAGGGTTCCCTACCGAGTACATTATAAGAAAGTAGGCCATACAACGGTCCCACAACGTGACAAACCAGAGCACGGAGCCAAGCTACGTGCGTTTCACCAACTCCTAGATGGATTGTATAATAAAAAATGTCTGAAACTTAGTTTAGGACTACATTTGTATCTGACTACGAATCAAATAACCCTCGGCAACACCTAGACTATGAAAAGCTACTGAGGACACCCCTTGTAAACAACGGTCAACACAATACTCTTAGGAATACAATGCAAACAGGCTAATGCCGACTGGACGTAAAAGTTATTACTCGACCAAGTCGAGGGCCCGAACCGGTAAAGATCATTCATCTCATTGTGTTAACCGACGGGTTTCACTATTCACCGAAGTCCAAACAACTGCCCTGGGTACCCCAGTGGTAGGATATCGACGGTAAAACATCGACAATTGGCGTGCTAGGTAGAGGCTTTCGACGAATTTTTTTCTCGAGAGCTCAGCGGACCTTGACCTCAAGGTGCCTTTTCCAGTGGGAACAACCTTCGTCTTTGAATCTTGGACCTGCGAGGCTGACGGTGATGGCAAGCTCCAAAGATGTCTCCTGGTAGAAGGAGAATTCAATGACGAGACCAACCCCATCGAAGAAGAAGAACTCGTTGGAAACTGGCAAAGCTTTCAACTTCTGATGCGACTCGAAAGGAGGAAGAAGACGGATATACAAAACTAACATGGAGAAGGAGATGGAGGACAACTACAACTCGGACACAATCTTTGAGACATGGGAACTACATCTTTTCAAAAGACAAGATACAACCCGCATCATGAAGGAATACAACCAGAGTTGTTGCCTCTTTCATCCCCAAGACAAGAAAAATAAGACTTTCCCAATGGGACTCTGCAACTTAGCATCAATCAATCTATCAAGACTTCACCAATGCTTCTGAAGTTCGATCCATTAGCTTTTGAAAACCAATTTATTCTGCTGTATTCAGGGGACACGACTGTTTACACGAGCATGCATTTTGTCCAACAATATTCAGAGTTATAGTTAGCTATACAATGTTTCAGACAGGCTGATTACACCAGTCATTTGAATTTTAATTTCCCATGTGCCAGTTATACTTATCCTAATGATCCGCCTCGCATACAGCAAGAGATTGAGTTAGGAATGTCCTGTGAGCCAAATTTGTTCATACATCAATATTATGTTTTATTACGGGCCTGCTTTTACTTTATCTGTTATTTCTTCTCGCACTAGCTCATTCATAGTGGCAATCTCTCTAATGCCATTCCCTGCAAATCTTAAACTGAACTGAAGTAAACTAAAAAGCATTTAGTCTTGTATGTGTACTGGGAGATTGTTACAGTTATCTGTCCAATATGAACGACTTTATATATGTGTTATCGTGTTTGTTTGCGGTATGTGAAATATAAAAGAAGTTAGCTTAATTAATTGGTCTACATTGCTCCAACAATCAATTGGCACAGTAACTTATTAGCACTCATCTCCCTGGCATGCATTTTATCTAATTTACCGGCAGGTTCAAATATGCTTCCTCTTTAATTGGCCATTATGATTTGATATATGCAATCTGATTCTTTGTTCACTGATTGTCTTACAAAGCCACCAAATACTACAACGGCGTCAGATTGATGTGTACTGTGTGCAACGAAATCTTATTGCTGAATCTCACCTACCTGACAGATGATCAGTCCAAGACGGTTCCCCGTCAAAATCTGATGACTAAGCGCATCTTATATGTTATATAGACTTCTAGATCTCTGAAATATAGTCCATATTTTTCTGCGCCTTTCCATAAATTCTTCCAGACCATATTCCAGCTACCATTTTATTCTTCGTATACTTTACAACCTTCAACGACATATGTAATATGCACACCATGAATATATATCTAATTACCTTATTACGCATATTACAATCTATACATCCAGCACATTTTCTTCATGTTCGAATTTTTTTTTCATGTCCCAGCTTGTGCGCACGAAGGTGCGCACCCTGCACTGGTTACCATGACAAGAAAGGCAGCCGAATTCGGCAGGGTGAGCCGGATAGCTTGGAGGCAAGGCCCTGTGAAAACATCGAAATAGCACGGTTCGGTGCCCAGCTCATGTCGCTCTCTGCTCACTTGCTCTGCTCCTCTGCTTCCAGGTGAGTGCTCTTTGCTCTGCTTTGTTCCTGTTCGTTCGCATTGAGCGAGCAATGCATGCTGTTCCGTGATTAATCCCGTGCTGAACTCGATCACCTCTGATCTCCCAGCGGCTTGATTGCAGCTGCGCGGCCGGCGACGTTCACGATGACCAACAACTGCGGCTACACGGTGTGGCCGGGGCTGCTGTCGGCGCCGGCACGGCTCCGCAGTCCACGACGGGGTTCGGGTTGGCGCACGGCAGCGGCAGCAGCAACGGATCCACCGATTCCAGCAAGTGCATGGCCGGCTGCCTCGTGGATCTCAACTGCGCGTGCCCATTGAGGTTTATGGCTGCATCGACGACGTCCGGACTCCGGAGCTGGCGGGACTGTGGCGTGCCGTAGCGCGTGCGAGGCTTTCGGGACGCCGCAGTAATGCTGCAGGATGCAGCGGCGCTTACGGCAACCCAAACACGTGCCGGCCGTCGACGTACTCGCAGTTCTTCAACCATGTTCTTGCACACTTTTTGTCAGACAAAAGGACCACTTGCATGCGTGTACGTCCGGCTCAACATGCTCAGCTCATTTTCTTTGGCTCGATTGTGGATTAAAGCTCGGCTCGTTCGACTCTATGGACTTGCAATCCCCTCCCCTCCCATTGCATCGCGTCTCATCTCCCGTACCCCCTGACCCCTGCAATGCGCCGCCGCCTTCTTCCAAGGTCGATGCCACAGGTTAAAAAAGCGCCGCCGCCGTATTCTTAGTAGTGTGCCACCGTCCGACCGTCGTCATCCCCATCGGGCCGCCTCACATCTACCACGAGCACGCATCGAGTACGTCTGCGACCCATTTGCCTTTGTGAAAGCTCGATAATGTTTTTGAGATTGCGTAGAGTACTACTGTGTTGGCCCTTGCTATTTTTTTTTCTAATTACTATTGCCCATTGGATTCTGGGTGGTAGAGAGGCACAGGCAAGTGTCCTTCCGATGTTAGGCTAGGGGGCACTTATTGCACGCAAGGGATTAGCACAACTTTTTGATGTCATAGTGATAGAAGGAATTTGCGCTACATTCATTCTCTAGAGACGTGCAGAACAGTGGTGTCCAAGAACTGCAATAACACGTGAAGCCAACGTTTCACCTTTCAAAGTTCAGACTGAATTACAACCTAATCCAAAATGGCATCAGCAGTACAAATATTACGAGCTTGTTTGGATGCTCATGTATGTAACTCAATCCACATCAAGAGTGAAACTTTCTACTCCAACCCACTCTTAACACGTGGATAGAACGCACATGCATCCAAACAAGGTCTACCGTGGAGTGCAAGTACAAATTGCACTAACAAAGACAATAATATTCTGATTAAGTATTACAAAGCACTTCATAACACAGCAGTGTTCCCAAATGCAAAAAAAAAAGCCCAAACGGTTTGGTTCTCGATGTTGTCAACCCATAACAGGTCCTTGGAATAAAGTATGTGGAAATAACGGTTTAACATGTTATAAAAGAAGGTGCTTCTACCCCTGCAATGATGTCACAACAGCACATATTGGGGTCTTGTTCTATAAATCTCAAATTCAAGTCTTGCCAAATCTTCAGGACGCCACCACCGTGGCAAGATCACAGGCCATCTGTTTATATGGCCACAATGTAATGTCATCCATAAATGTAAACAAGAAATATTTAACTAGAGAATGTGATGCCATGTATTAGAATGCCTGCTACAAAATTTGCTGGGATCCCCGTGAAGAGTCCAGTCTAGGTGACTCGATGGACTAACATCATAGCCACCTTTAGCAACAGTCCTGCATGCCAAAACACACCAAGGAATGTAATACCTAATTAAAAATTATGCATGCCTCACTGAATCTGAGTAAATAAACATTTTAAAATTCTCGCACAAGGTTTACATGAAAGCACGGTCTTGGAATCTGAATAGTAAATACACTACATGACAAGCAATTGAATATATACCCACAAGGAAATCCAGACATACCTTTTTCCCTTAAAATATTCCAAGACATCATGAACCTCGTAACATGGTAAGTATGGGGTTCCAACTGAGTACTTGTCATAGAAGTTCATGCCGAAAAATTTGCCATCAAAATCAAGAAGGGGCCCTCCAATGCCAGCCTAACCAGATGAAGTTGTCATTGGTAAGTCAAACAGATATGGTACTCAACTCATTCAGATGCAACTATTTAGTTGAACTGTATGATAGCACATACGAAAAATAACAGCTGTACCTTACTGATGTTACATGTGCAATATCGAAGATATTCGCAATCATATGAGACCGGCATAGGAGACAGTTCCCCTCTTTTAGCCATCAATCTACCAGATCTGAAGATACATCCCACAGCTAGCAATTGAAAAGAGCCAGACCCCTCATATTGAATCTTTACCGGTTCTGTAGGACAGAAATCCTTGACACTGATTAGAGCAATATTGTAATGCAGATTATAATGTTCCAATGTCCCATCTGCAAGCTGTTCGTTTGGACGTAACACTTGAATCTGCCATGAAAAAACAGTTGAGACTTTGGCAATTCACTAAAAAAGAACATGGATAGCAGATTAACTAGAATTACCAACCCTCAAGTTTTCAACGATCTTGTATTCACAAGAAGAATCTCTAATCAAGCTCGCTGAAGTCAGGATAATGATACGTCCATTCCATTCAATAAAGAGCCCTGTGCATGCAAAAAACCTTTTTCCTCCTGCAGACCAGAATTTATATCATATTTGTTGATCATATAGAAACACAAAACAGCAAATAACACAGCAATGTAAAATTACCATTGAATGAAGCAAGTGCGACGATATTATCATGTATGTTAGAGGCAACTGGTTGACTTATTCCACTCCAGACACCTGTACCATATATGTCACCAAAAGGCTCCTCGAAACTATTACCCAAAATAATCTCATCTGGTTAATGATGACATAAAGCACAATAGTCATAATCATAAGTGTGTAAATCCATAAAGAACACGATGGATAAAAAGTCAAGATATTTGCAGGCACTGACGCACCATTTAACATTGATTCTGGCGGCTTAGGATAGCCCAAAGATTCTAGAACCTGAGATTGATGCTTGTTAACAACTGCAACAGCAAGAGGTCATGTGATTAGCACTAACAAATGCAAACATTGGGTATGATAAGTAACATTCACACAAAATTCTCAATATGATATTATATTATTATTACATAATTACATATTATGATGACCTGAGTGAACACACTAGTGATTGTTCTTAAAACACACATTAACAGATTATCACTAACTCTATGAAAAAACAACTGTACAAAGCTAAGCTCATCGACAACTATTATGAGTACAAATGTAAATACTTATGACGACTTTACAAATACTCCCTCCGTCCCAAGATATAAGGCGTAACTGTTTTTCTCCTTAGTCCCATGATACAAGGCGCCTGCACTTAATCTTCTGCATGCAGCATCTAATGCACAACCAAGTCAGACTTCTAGACTCCCACGCCAATGCATTTGTGTGGGCAGCATGCATGAATGCTGGAAGCTAATTGGCTAGGCCATTTCTGCATGCACGCATGCACTGTCACATTAAATTGGATGGAGAACCAAATTAGCGTTAATGTGCTGGAGTTAATTTGTTTCTTGGTCTTTGTGCCAAAGGGAGTTGCGCCTTATATCTTAGAACGGAGGGAGTATATAGTATTGTAGATGAAGATGAACTGTAATACGAAAATGTAGGCTTAAAGTGACACTGTGTGTTCACCTTCTTTACAAGAGAAAGATTTCTCAACTTCCCCAACCCTGCAGAAAAACATCAGCATGAGTACCAAAAGCCAAAAGTTAACATGGAACAAAACATAATATGCAAGATATTACATGAATATAATTGTAGGAACAGGAAAACATAGAGAAAAGAGGACCAGGCCTGGTATGTATAAATATAAGAAGGAAGTTAGAACTGAGCAAACATTACAGAAAACCTCAAGTCAGGAGGCACCACAACCCATGCAGTGTGAACTGACAATTATATCTGGACAGAAAACTCCTTTCTTTAATTATTAAAAAGTTTGACAGATAAATGGATTCAAGATTGACACAAGGAATATGATTAACCTTAGTACATGGCATAGTGGCATGTGCCAATTGGACAGAAAGTATCTAGGTATATATAGGTGAAAACGAATCAGGTTGTTATTATAAGGGTAACACTTGAAAACTATAGTAGAGGACTATAAAAATGTCAAAAGCTACAAAAGGAACAACACTGGAATCCAAATTATTGCAAAACCAACAAAATGCCGCAATTGTATGGCATAAATATGGCTTATTTCATTATAAAAAGCGTATGCAAGAGTAGGTTGGAAATATTCAAGACATACCTGACTGCCTTAGAAGAATCTAATGCAGGAAATTCTATATCATCCAGGGAATCGTAGCCCACCAAGATATCAAAAACTTCACACTTTGGCAAGAACAAGGTTTTTTTGCTACTGAAAGAAAGGTTAATGCCAAGAAAATTCCCATCAAAATCAAAAAGTGGCCCGCCTTCGCAAACCTAGCAACAAACAGAAGAAAAGAATTACAGGCAACCCTTTGTTACATTTATAAAAAAAAAAAAATGAAGTGAACAAGAGGTAAGTAGGACAGACATCACTTTGTTATCTCAGATACACTTTACTAGAAATAATAACAAGAACAGATTACAATACTCATTTCAAAATGCAGATGTACCTGAGAGATTTTACAAGTGGAAGACATAAGCTCATCCTCACATATAGGATCGTCATTCAGAATCCCACCAATGGAGATTAATTTGCCAGAGACGTCACGGCCTAGAGCTAGTACCTTGCTGTGGGGCTGAAGTTTGAACGCGTGATCGAATTCTACGGCACGAAGATCAGAAAAATTCTTGAGAATTACAGTACAAGTCTTGTCTCCAAATCATATTCTCCCAAAAAACCCACGACAACACGGTCTTCAATGCGCACTTCAATCTATGCGATAAAGCAATTATCATAACTATAAAAGTAAAAAATTAGTAAAGGATGATTAGCAGCACACCAACCTTCAAGTTATCATGGTCTTTCCTTTTATCATTTAAAGCTTTAACCAGGCTTGCTGAAGTCATGAACCTTGCTGCATCTCCATCACAATCTATAACAACGCCTGAGCAAGCAAATAGCACCTTGTGCTCTGCACAAGATCATATTTATATTAATTATAGTTAGCAATGTTTAATATGTCTGGGAAAGAAGAGTACACTGTACAACAGCACAAATAGCTTAGTCACCATCAGCTACAACAAGTGACACAACACTTTTAGACAAATTTGACGCAACTTCTTCACTCAGCTCAGTCCAGACACCTTCATTTGACTCCTGATGCAAGTCACCTAGTTACATGATACAAAACAACTATCAGTGCCCAGATAGAGCTGTAAGAAACATGAGCATAAAATACGAAGGACCACCAAACCTGAGGCCAATAGCTCACTTGTTTCTCCTTCAATGCAAACTGTTCTGTTCTTCTTCGAGCTTCTTGTGAGATGAGTTTTTTCATTCCTCTTTGAGCTTCTTGTGAGAACATCACCGCCACTATTATTTTTCAGCATCTTACAGACACTGAAGCAGTTTTTTTCTAAAGAAAGAGTGCAAATTTTGCGTCAAAACAGTAAAGCGATGCAGTAAGACAAGCATAAAAAATTGAGCATGACTTTATATTATATTCATATTCATAGAAAAACCTTAAATCTGTATCACATTTTCTTTTGTCTCTTCATGTTTGGGGGAATCAAGGAGTCAGACACAGTCAGACTCCTGTCTTTCTATTTTCCAAGTTATTAACAAATTGAAATCCAAAATTGATTGAATGGGATTAAGGGAAGCTAACATACCAAATTTTGCCGATGCCGTGCGTGCGTCTCGTGCTCGTTGCACCCGTGGCCGTGCGGCTGTGCGGCTCCGTATGTCAAGCTCCCTGTGCGGCGGTGCGTCCCGTGGCCGTGCCGCTGATGCGCACACCGGCCCGCCGTCCACTGCGACGCTGCCGCTCGCCGACGCACCCTCGCCAAACGCTTTTGCGCTAGATTGGCGAGTACACGAGTCCGCCGCCCCCGGGTCGCCGTCCTCCGCGCTAGGGTTTGGGATTGGGGAAAACGAGAGACATCTCCCACAAATAAAAAAAACATAAACACTTTTTGGTGCGATAAGTCTGTCTCCCCGAACCAAGTCACCACGCAATCCATTCTTTAAAAAAAAATGGGCGTCCAGAAAGTTTCCGACAAACCACGTCTCGCCAATCTTCTAAAAATAGAAATGAAATAAACCACGTCCCGTCGATCTCAGCCGAGAGAAAGGAAACAAACAATCCGCTCAAAAAAATAAACCGGCGCCCAGACGTTGTCCTGAAAAAAAAAGTGCGATTCGCAGGCTACCTTTGCTCGCTCAGCCAAGCCTGAACGCCGCCGCCTCCTCTTTCTCACCGTCGTGCCCGCACCATCGTCCTCGCCGTGCGCATGCCCCTACTCTTCGTCCGGACGCGCAACCGCCGCCGAGTTCCTCGGTCCTCCATCGCGGAATTCTACTGGCCGCCGCCTTTCAGCCAACGAAGCTCCCGCGAAGGTGAGGAGCCACCCCCGATATTGCGTCGTGCTCTTCCTCTATCTATCCTGTGCGTGGTTTGCTCTGTTCTTCAACAACAACTGTCATCGTCTCCCTATGGGCGAGGGCCTGCCATGGATCTGTTCCTGTCGTCAAGAACTAGCCCATTGACTTAGTGACCTCGTCACCAAGCGGTGCTCTCCCGAACTGCAGCAGAAGATCGCTCGGCCGTGCACCATCCATGGCCACCGGCCTTCTAGAACTTTCCAGCCAAAAATTTATCCCGTCCAGCCATCCATGTCGATCTGGTCCAGTTGGCTCTATGAACAATCTTGCGTGGTCTTTTCAAGATCTGATTTTGCTCATAATTTCTTTATTTCAGGTCTGCATATGTGGCCCTATCCTTTCAGCATGCTGGGTATGGTGCCTATTGTGATTTCTTGGGTGCCCCTGTCAAAACTGAAGAGCATGGCCTCTGCCGCACATTTCTGTATTGGAGGAGATAGACGACATGGCACAAACTGTGTTTGCTGAAATGCCCTCAAGTTAATATTCGATACAAGTTCTGTTTCTCAAAGGATTTGAGAGAGACTTGACTGCTTCCTTCATTTGAGACATCAATCTTTACCACCTGGAGCATTATTAATCTCTATAAGGGTGATAAAACATCAGTAAATCTTTATAAGGTCTGAACTTTTACTTTTTGATGGCTTCCACGCAAAATAGTTTCTAGGCTATGTTGACCTAGCTCTATATGCTCATGTGCTTGCTCTGAAGAATGCTGATTATATGAAAATAGGCACTTAGCTAGCATAAATGATTTTTTATACACAGAGAATGTACAATGCATGAAAACTTACATGGATCATCAGACTAATGAAGAGGATCACCAGTGCTACTTCCTATCATATATCCAGCATTTAGAGAGACCCCATGGATCATCACAACACAATTAAATTATGCATATAGGTTAATTGAAGCTGCAATCGTCTAGAGATATGCTGTTTGATTTGAGATGATATATATAGCCTCATATGTTGCAAAAACAGCTTAGTTTGTGCAGTTACTTTTGGAATATAAGGTCATTGACTATAGCTTTTCGGACGTAGATTATGCGAACATGACCTCCACATCACTTCTAACTTTTTTAATATTATCTTAACAGGGATCATCTATAGGACTAATGTTTAGTTTTGTTATATTCTAACAGGGATCATCTACAGATCTTCTGTTAAGTGAGCTAGAGACATTGCCACTCAACCACTAAAGCCGTCTGCTACCTTTAATTTGTTATGCTTGATTAATAGGTAATTTTCAACATTTTTTCTTGTACACCTGAAACAAATGTTTCATGATTTTCTTATATCATTTTCTTTATGTGCAGCATACCAAAAGTAAAAACGAAGAAGCTAGCTGATAATCTCAAGTAGAGCATTTGTTTTGCTTTGTTACACGAATACCTTGAAGAGAACAGATGCGTGGTGAAGATTTTGTTCTTCAACCAAAAGCTGCACTAGATTTGTTAACATATGGAGATGGAAACTATCTGAAAACATGAGTGTGTGGATCTCACCATTTTTAGGCACTAGAAAAGCTTGTTGCCTATTTTTGCTATCCCAATTGTCAGCAATTAGAATGTTGGACATACAAAAATAAAACACTGTAGCCTCACGTTTCGTGTATTGTCATGTTGTGCATTTCAAAATAATCCAAGCGTGTTGGTTATGAAATTACTTTTATTTACACGTGTTTCTTGACATAACACGTAGTGAATAGATTTCCATGACGGCTTGTTGGTTAATGGTTGTGATCGTGCAGGTTGTGAAGAGATATTGCAGAAGTGGCACTGACACTTGGCTTTGATGTTTAGAAGAAATAAAAATACAAGTTATTTCATTATAAAGTTTCTTATTATGTGTAATATTCCTCTTGTTACTTTCTACTTATGTTGTTATTATATTTGGCATGACTAATGACTTATGACTATCTAGAAAATAGACTTCTAAGGCTGTGTTTGTTCTTTCCAGATGTGGATGGAGAACATGAAAGCAGGTAGAAAAGGCAATCTAAACGTGGATCTGAACTTTATAGAAGCTCTTGATGCCCATCATTGAATTGGTATGCTCATTGTAGAAACCTGTTGAGCTTGGAGTGTTGAGAACTGAGGATGTACTCTTTATTTCTCTCTTTTCCCCTTAAGTGTTGTGGGAGATATACTCATTTACTGGTGCGAAGAAAGTCATATACCAGGACCACACAGTCGATCAGGGAGCAAGGTTTAGCAAGGGTGATACAGACTATGTGCATCCCCTTTTCAGCTTCAGCATGTAATTGGTGGCGTATGGTCAAATAATTATTTTTTTCCAGATTATTATATACATAATGTATACAATTGTTTCAAACTCCAACTATGAAAAAGAATATCATCGTTTAGTTGTTTTCACGGGTATCTCTGAAACAAAGACATCACGCTAGCATGAGCACTATAGAGCAGAGTGTGTGAATCTGTGACGCCACGCTCTCTGTCAGAGTGTCAATTTCACGAACTTTGTATTTTAAATTAATGTCAATTTCAACATCAATATTTAATTTAACAGTATTTTTATCTAATCGTATGATCTGTGTTATTTTAATATAAAAATTTAATTATCTTGTAGCAACGCACGGGCACGCTGCCTGGTAGAGAGAAAAAGAAGGTCTGACCGCGAGATGCCGATGTGGTGCGCGGTGCGCCTGTTCTCTCTGCGTGGTGGGCTGGTGGCAAGAAATTGGGCCATCGTGTTGGGATGGAAAAAGGGAACGTCGTGAACTTCCGACTTTTTTCAGCCATTGTATGTGGAGAGGCCTGCAATGACGAAATCAAGGAGTGTGTTTGGGTGACACGTGGGGTCGCACAAATCTTAAAACAACCCTACCGCTTCCATCTGCTTACCGTCAAACACACAGGCCGTTTCGTAGACATGTCTTCCATCGGAAGCCACGGAGAGGCCGGTTTCGCCGTGCCCGGTGACCGTCGCAGCCTCGCAGGCTGGGAAATGGCAAAGCTGGAGTGGCGGCGGGATTGCCGTGCTGAAGGCCGCCTGTAAGCGGGCTCGAGCGTGGCGAAGCTCGAGCGGAGGCGGGGTCGCTGTGCTGGAGCTCACGGACAGACAGGAGGAGGCGGCGCTCTACCCGATCTGTTGGATCCCATGGATATTGGCCCCGTGTTCGCGGACGAGCCGGTGTGCCTGCTCGCCAACCGCCGCGACCTTGATGGCCTGGGCTTGTTGCCGATGCGCTCCGCCTTCCGGCGCACCAATTCGGCTTCGTCGCCGGCCACCTCGGAGCGAGGTACGCACGCATGCAATCCTCAAAAGCAACCAGAGCCGATGTTGGAATGTGTGGCAATGGCAACTTCATCCGCGGCGATGGCTTCCAATTATGCAGTTTCAGTTAATGATTTCTGTTAGCTTTCAGTTTTGCAGTTTCAGTGTGCAGGTTCAGTTAGTAATTTGAATGTGCTTTCAGTTAACAATTTTGTTAGCTTCTAATTATTCAGTTTTAGTTCGTAATGTGAGTTAGCTTTGAGTTTGCAAATGCAGGAAGTGCATCATCACTAACATCATTATTATTCCTTGTAGCATGTCTCCAGTGATGACTGAAGATTGCTGTCATTTGTGATGCCTTGTTCTTGCTGATATGTTTTCAGGTTATTGCCCACTAGAACCATCTCATTGGAAGGAGCCAGGAATCAGGAGCAAACAAACAATCGTTTTGAGGGTGCAAGTTCAGGTATGAATGATTGCATTTCAGGAAATGCCTCCTCGACAAACCAGACGCGGGGAAACTACAACACACATATATACTGTGTCGTTTCCAGCTTTGCTAACTGGAGCTCAATGCTACACGGATGCCTCCACTATCAAACCGCTGATACTCCTGGTGCACAGCTGTTCATCTGCCCAAACTTGATTTTGGTATACTTCATTTCAGGTACCATCGTTGCTTTTACAGCATTGAGGAATGCATAGCACAAGAGGCCAGTGCTGGTGGAATGCAGCCAAGCAATGTTTTCATGATCATCTCTGATGAAAATTCATGAATGCGTAGAACAAAAGGCCAGGATGTTTCTGACTTTCTGCTGAACAGTTGAAAATATCACGGTCGGAAACGGTCGGAAACGATATTACGATGTAGAAAACGATATCAGTTTGTTCGGAATATTTCTATATTTTAGCAATTAAAAAGTCTGAAAAATGATTAAAAATGGTTGTGAAACCAACTAAATCATACAATTTTTTATGTCGAAAATGACATCATAATATACAAAAACGAAAGCAGTCGGTACGGAATATTTCCGTTCCGTTTTCATCCGTATTGGAGAGTGCATGGCCTGAAATAGGCAAAGCATTGATGAAATTACTCTGCTTTATCTAAAACATGGTCGAAGACTCGAAGTTCTTTCAAGCAAAGGAGAACATGAGTTCCTTGCAAGTTGCAACTACAGTTGCAAATATAGCATCTCCTTCTCTTCTTTTGTTCTGCACCAACTATCATGTAGGCCAAACACACGGAAGTGTTGAATGTCACTTTTGTGCCCAAGTCATGATCTATTGATCTCTTAGCTTTAGCCATAATGAGTTAGCACAAAACTTGTAGTATGTCTATATATGTCTGCTACTAGTGGCTCATCTATATCCTGTATATGTATATATGTAGGGCTCTATGTACTATGATCTAAATATATCCAAGTGATGTAACTACGACAGGAAATGAACCAAGAGGATCCTCCAATGCAAGGTTTGAATTCTTCTAACGCATCTACAGGTACACTCCTTCACTATCAGATGCCGAACAGATATAGTCTCACATCAACGGCCCTGCTCCAAGGCAGTACATGCTATGTCGATGCTTCTACATCTCCAGATAATTTGTCATCTCCAAGCAGTGTCTGCAGAAGATTGCAAAGGCATGTATGATTCTCAAATGAGCAAGAGAAATGTAGTTGATGATCAGAATGGCCTATTGCCTGATGAGCGAAAGCATCAGCAGTTACATTTAACCTTCTTGGAATCTTGTAAATCTTATAATCCCTGTTTCTTGAGTGGTTGGAGAAAAATTGTGTGAAGTTCTATATTATTTCTATAGAATCAATTGGACTTGCTCAATGTATATCTTCTTAATGTGATGTCTTCTCTATGAAGAAAAGAGGATTTCTATAGAAAACAGGAAGAGCATGATGAATGCTAAACCAAGGAACCTTCGTGGCAAATATCAAAATACAGAGAGGTAGTTTAGGACTGACAATAAACTGCTGCATCCAGTTTTTCAGAAAACCTACTTTAGGACTGACAAATCTACTGTTGTTTTATCTAATCAAAACACAAGCAGGATCGAAGGTCCAAGCATTTTATCTAATCAATACACAAGTAGGATGTAACAACCCAGACCCGGCACTCGGCTAGACTCGCTCTACCGAGGAGTGGGACCCACCTAAGTAAAAACCCGTCCTTGGCCTGTCTATCTAAGTCGGTCTGGCAATCCCTTAGTTTTGGCCTGTCTATCTAAGTCGGTCTGGCGATCTCTTAGTTTCCAGTATGGTACTAACCACCTAGGTGAACAGTGTCCCACGAGCCACAGTAACACGCAAGTTCAGTTCCCTGAGCTACAATAACACGACATTAGGCCCGGCCCAACTTGGCGCACACGAACGATACCAAGCTGCTACAGTATCCGAGGCCCAACACTGTTCAAATCGGCCCAATTCGGCCCACGAGCGATTCTGTTACACAGGATCCAAGGTCCAAGCAGCTGATAATTTGAACAAATGGCTACTTAAAAAATATACGAGCTTTAACACTTTTGGATGCACCAAGTTCATGAACTATATACAATCTCTTATCCACGACTACTACTATGAAATTGAATTACAAAATCCATCCAAGATTTAATTAAGAATCCATTCAACATTGGACTTGTCTAACACAGGACTAGTTTCTAGGATGCTAGTATTTTGGACACATAATCTGACCATAAGATTAGTTTCCAGGATACTAAATAAGGGCACTTTGAATGCTCCTAATAGTATCTAGTAATGCAAAAATATGTATTGCATTGAGATGACCTTCAAAAGAATAGTTCATCCCAATCAATTGTCCACTTTCATTGATCACTGGAGATCCATACTCCGCCATAAGGGTTTGAGCACAGTCATGAGAAAATCGAACTCCAAACGATCTCCTGAATAAAGACAAATTCAACATTTTATTATCATATTAACGACAGATTATCATATTAACGACAGAAAAAGTAAAGGTAAAAGAAAATTGGCATACTTACGTGATACTTCCTGAGACCAGTCTGTCACCAACGCTATTATAGGTGTAAACTGTTTGATCCTCCTCAGCAGGCTGGTCGCATATGATGATCTTTTTAAGAGAACGCATATGACCCATATGATTCGGATCATCTGAATAGCAGTACAATCCAATCAATCCATTCTCAGTATGAATTTTCTGTGGAAAGAGACCAATCCCACTTGAAAGTGACACAATAATTCTGTCTGTTCCGAGACCCATGAACCCACGAGCATCAGCTATGATAGTAGCTGAATTCGGGCCACACTCCATAACAAGTCCACAGAAAGATAAATAAGGTTTATGGTAGTTGTTGGTATTCATAAAAGTATAAATAAGCACCGTGCTTACACCACTGTCTGGAAACTGCACGCAAACAACAGTATAAAAGGCGAAGGGGATTTTTTTAGGGACCCGCATCGGTCATGAGCCCTACGGCCAGCCAAAGACGCTCAAATGTGGAATCATAAATTCATAATCAACCACTCACCGGATTCGCCATAGGAAGATAAGTTGACTCTAAACTTGTGGAGGAGAGGGCGGCAGCGGCGGCGGCGGCGGCCACGCCGGACGAGCAGCTGCGGGCCTGCGGCTTGCCGCGGTGCGGTCTGTCGCCTGCAAGGCTCGGACGTCGGGGCCTCTGCGCTGCGGCGAGCGAGGAGCGGCAAGCGAAGTCGTGAAGCTCGGGCTCGCGACGCGAATGGCGAGTTCGCTATTGAGCCGGCGGTGCGCGGTGGCGGCCGGGCGGCCGGCTGTTTGGTGGTCTGGACGGACTGGTGGAATTGTGGGAATAACTAGAGCTAGCACTGTACTTCCTAAATATAAATGGGCTGGTTGTTGAGCTCGGCTTTCCGGGCTGAGCCTTGTGGCCCGATTTGGGTGGAAGCCTGGAGAACTTGTCGGGTAGTAAAAAATAATGTGGAAGTTACATGAAAAGTTGATATAAGCCGTTTGCTTAGAGGCCTAAGAACGTTCGCACCTTTTTCTAGGATTTTTTTAAAAAAATTTTGGCGTTATTCATTAAGTGGTAAGCGACGTTCCCGTCGACGACGAGGCGCCAGTGGTGACTTCGGGAATCTCCAGATCTGCTGGGTGCTCAGTCCTTCGAGGGTGCTCATGGGACAGGGGTAGGTTTACGTACGTATATTCATAGAGGTGAGTGTGCGTGCGTGTTGTGAGCGTTTGCGTTGTACTGTGTAATTCTAAAAAAAATTGCGGTATATAATTAGCATATATGGCTTTTGTTGTTTATTTGTAGAAATATTTTCTTCATTAAATAAATAGATAATTATTTATAAATAAAATAAATTTATCTATATTAAATAATTATGTTTACTTTAAGAGAGGAAAATCTGGTTTACTGAAAATACATTATATTAGTGGATGAGTGACAGATTAATCTTGAGAAAGTTAAAAGGAAAATAATATGAGTTTAATCTCTATCTCTACCTAATAATAAAGGGGCAAATTTTCTGCCTCAACTTTTTCTGTCCATCCTACCCATCCAGTGCTTTTTCAGCCCTGGCCTTGTTTGGTTCGCCAAATTGGCGTTGAAATTTCTGTAGCGGAATTTTTGTAGCATTTCGTTTGTATTTAATAAAAATTATTTAAATTTTAACTAATTAGGCTTAAAATGTTCGTCTCGCAAAGTACAACAAAACTATACAATTAGTTTTTAATTTCATCTACATTTAGTACTCTATGCATGTGTCGATATTTTGATACGACAGGGAATAAAAATTCTGCATAATAAATTTGGCCAAATTTAGTTAACTAGTCATCGAGTCGAGCAGGGAATAGAATCCTAGAGCTCGTCGGTCCCTATCCACTGTCGCGTCCCTCTGATTGAGAGGAGGAGGAGGGCTCAGATCCAAAGAAGGACCGAGCTACCTTGTCGGAGCTACCGTCATCGTCCTTGTCTCTAGCTGGGGAAGCGCGATTCGGGTTGGGGCGCAAGGTAGCAATGGAGGCCACAAAGGGTGAAGGTAGGGAGGTATGGGGCGCAGGCATACGGGGCGACATCGAGTTGGCACGGCGCGACGTCCGTCGTGCCTGTCGTGGCAGTGAGCCGGGGTGTGGGAATGAGGGAGTAAGCGGTAGAGTGGGCGATCGGAGGTGGAGGCGCAGAGTGGGATGAGGATGGGGAAGCGCAGATTGGGAGAAGATGAGGACAGGTCGGTTGAGTCGTTCCATGTGCGGGTTCGTTCGGATGGAACACATGCCTAGTGTATATCACTATAAAAAAAATCAGAAAACAAATTAAGGAACTACAAGTTCATGATCAAGTAGAGAGGCATGGGGCCGTGCTCTTGCCATTGGCTTTTCCAAGCTTTTTGATGAAATCATATTTGCATCAGTCCATGTGTTCCAGTGGATTTGAGTGGAACTTAAACTAAATTCACTCCAATCTACCTCAACGTATGTGAATTGAGATGAATCTGACAACATTCAAACATGGTCACAATCTATACCCGTAACTTTAATAATAAAGAGGCAAATTTTTTGCGACAAAAATCTTTGTTGATCCAACTGAGCGTTGTCTCGTCGATGCCTCGGTTGTTTTCTTTTTTGTTCGTAGAGCATAGTGCATGCTGATAATGTGATGAGACCGCTCCATGAACCGGTACTGGTGAGATCACTGAAGTGGTGTTTGTTGAGAGACACCGTTTCATGATAGTACACATTAAGTTTATTATTGTACTGGTGAAAAAAAATTATAAGCACTTACGAGTGTCCCCAACGGTGTCACCTTAGCTAGCTTGTAGGAGTCCATGTCATTATTTTCCTCTTATCTCGACTCATATATATTTCGCTCAGAAAATGAGATAGTTTGTGGACTTGCTCATAAAGACTAAGAGAGTAAGGAGAAAAAATGTAGAATAAAAAAGTATTTACATGTAGGGTTTATATAATGAAGTGAGAATGACATAGCATCTGTGTACTAACTGTTGTGTCAACTGTTAAGGACGCCAACTTTCTGGCTTAAAATTTCTAACAAATAATCTGAATAACTTTCTGGCTTGAAATTTGTTATTTTTATATCTCGCAAACCAAGTCGAGTTTGGACAAGATGTTTTACAAGGTTGTGTATCATTATCTCATTTATATGTGTGAATTTTTTGATAAATTTAGACAACCTTTTTATCGTGGTTTACACAAGTTTTCATGAAAATTATGGTTTCCACCGGATATTTTCCCCTTTGCAGCAACTCTTGTCTTTCCGTGCCTGCGTGCAGATTTTTCACACAGCCTAGTCCGGTCCACGGA
>CM041629.1:12987394-13108833 GCA_023333625.1 Bothriochloa decipiens | reverse complement strand
CTTCCTCTTTTTTTTCTCCTGCTCGCACACAGAGCAGCACGCACGCGTGCAGTGCACAACAGCCGCCACCGCCGAGCTCCGCGCCGCCCCCTCCGCCGCGCGCTTGTTTCCCAAAATCCACCCACGAGCTTGCCTCGACGTCCTCTACCTTCCCCACCCTCCAATTTGTCGGATTGTGTCGAGGTACGGTCGAATTTCAGAGCTTGCCGCCATGGCCATGGCCGCCGCCGTGTTCGAGCTCGCGTTCCCGTCAACCGACCGCCATTTTCTTCCTTTTTCTTCCTTAATAGATGCGCCATGACCTGCTCTCGCTTTTCTCCCGCTGAATTTGGCCGGAGAACCGCCGTGGAGGCCGGCCCCCATGCGCCATGCGCGCACAGTGCGTTCTTCCGTGAGCAGGGACCCCATCCGAGAATTCAACTAAAGCCGAGGGCCTTTCTGCAAAGTGGTTTTCATATTTTTGATTTTCAGATTTCGGTGATAGCCTGTAAAATTCATAACTTGCTCACTTTTAGTCCAAATCGAGTGGCTCAACTTGCAGTATTTTTCTTATGAGTAGATCTACATGATAAAAATATGATATGTGATATTTGTGATACTTTTATATATAGATTTATTTATCTCTATTAATTTCTTATATTTTAGAAAATGCATAACTAATTCCCTGTTGCTCAGAAAAATGTAAAACCAAGTTTGTTAGTCTTCTTATGTCTTTCCCTATCAGATAAAAGTATTTGATAGCTATGTTCTGTGTAAAAATATAAACTTGTAGTTCAAGTGTGCTTTTAGTGCTATTCTTGAGATAAATCATAAATGTATGTTATAAGTCTAATTTGGGGTTGATAATTTTTGTAGGCTCTTTATATGTCATAAGGTAGCTCTTGATGTGATAATATATAAGGTTTGGTATATTTTATAGTACAAAGTATTTTTAGGTCCCCTGTTTTATGTTGCCTTGTGATTTTTGTGTAGAAGGATAGGCTTATCCAATTGAGGTGAAATTTGGATGGCAGCCTTTAATTGATATGTTGTGTCCTTTGTAATTTTTGTAGAATTTTCTGGATAGTACAAACACATGACGCAGTTCTGTCCTTAATTCCTTAGGTGTTAAATAATGCTTTGGGTTATCATTCATGTTAGTTAATGTGTTTTCTATGTTCTTGCTAAGTGTATAATCTGTTGGTGTGATTATTATGGTTTAGTAATGAATTTATCTATGCAGCATCTAATCGTTAGGGTATGTATATTCATACTGCTCCTAGGTGCGATTGCATGCCTTGCTCGATGATGATTAGTCGAATGAAATAGGGATATGCACCTACTCGATAAACTAAAGTAATATGTTTTGATCCATCATGTGCAGCATGTTCATTCATGGAGAGCATACATGATCATCATCATATTCCATGTTCATTCTGCATGCATTCGTTATATTTATATACGCATATGCATCATACAGGATCGCATGCGAGAACCCTGTCGTGAAGTCGAGAAGCCAGAAGGACGACTCGTTGGAAGTTCCCACACAGGAGGTGATCGAGAATAAGGAGAAGGACATGAAGTTATCCTAGTACAGAAGAATCAACCTCGCTTTTCTGAGGAAGGCAAGCCCCGGAGCATTTCTCCCTGTGGTTTGCAAATATCTAACTTGTGTCCTTTATTTGTTTGATGCATTAAGTTTATAGGTGTTGTGTGAAACCGTTGATGCATTACTTATATTCCTTGCCTACCTGATATATATACTTTATACCCTGTTAGGTTCAGGAATCGATTTGTCTGCTTAGCCCTGCTTAAAAATTAGATCGGTAGAAGTCGGGTGATTTCCTGTCATCCGCGAGCTATAGATGTGACTCAAAGATGATGAGTTACATTGTTATCTTGGAATAACCATGTGGAGTAATAAATTGAGACCGGGCGGTATTGGTGTTGTGGACTGAACTGGAGGTTCAGGTGGTTTATCCCGTCTGTGTCGAACTAGGACCCCGTCCGTTGTACGTCCTCAAGTCATATTGAATTGATGCCCCACATTTAGCTGGAAGGATAACTCGTTCCGACCGCAAAGCCATAAGTCGTTTGGGCCGAGAATCGACCTGCTGTGCGCATCGTATTGGAGATGGTGGCAGGGGCCACAGGGATGCGGTGGTAAGGCCTGAATATAGCATGGTGCGCCCTGCTGGCAGCCGGGCGGTCCCTGGGTACGATTGTACCTGTTGAACTCACAACTTTACCCAAATAGATGGTTGGTGACCTGTAGCTCACCGTGGCTGGTGAGTGTGGTTTGTGTGGGGAATACCCGCCAGCTGGTTTACAATCGATTATAATCGCCATCGTTCCTGGACAGTGAACACTTGACTTAAGCAGCGGCATCGTAGTAAGAACTTGAACAAAGAGATAGATGGTTATGATGTTGATGCTGAAAGATGCTCAACCGGAAATGGTTACTATTGCTTGATAAATATACCATGCTTGTTTAGTTCAGGGGCTAACGTAGCATGATAAGGCTAATAACTTAAAATAAACAGCTAGAAGAATAATCTTTATATTCTTAAACTCAGGCTCTTCTGCAAATAAATGAGTCAGCTATCCCACTTATAAAGCCTGGCATACTCCTTGGAGTCAATTTATTTTTGGTTGATGACGGGTAAGTCTAGCTGAGTACATTCTCGTACTCAGGGTTTTATCCTCACTTTTTGCAGGTTTTCATCTAGGTTGCTGTGGCTGCAAGATGGGTTTCTATCCCACTACGGGAAACAATTAGACCTTGGGCATGGTCATTCTTATATCTTATCTCAGATGCTTTTGTTGGATTTGACTACGAGCTGGCACCGTATGTAAAAATGTGAGTGTGAGTGTTGTCAAAGTAAATTGCTTTCGCTATTCTTTATTAAAAAGGTATTGTAATATTCTTATATAGACTCCGATGTATTTAAGCTATTTGCAAAATTGATGTAATTTGTGAGTGGTGATCGCTGAACTTATTACGGTCTTGGCTGTATTGGAAAATGTTTGAAATCCTTCGAGATTTCGGAATGACTACCGGGTTTATTAGGTCTTAATCATGTAAGTTTGCTAGTTAATAGCGAATTATGTGCTTAAGCTCTAATAAATTGGTCGGTTCTGTTACAAGAGCTTCCTGCTGGCCTTCCTCTCCTGGTCCTCCGGGAACTATCGTTTCGAGCTCCGACGATCCTGTATGATGCATAGTGCGTATGAATACCATGCATACATAGAAATACAATGCTCATGCTGATGGTGAATGAATGCTCAGCTAAGATAAATGATATGATTTTAAAACATGTAAGATAAGCACATGTCATCTGCATTCTCTTGTATCGACAATTCTCCAAACAAGCCTCGCATTATAATTTACTCGCACACTATAAGAAATTATAAATAACTATTGTTTCGCACACTACACTCTACTACCAAAACCAATAGCAGATCACACACCTCACAAATATCATAAAAAGCATTTTTACACACATGAAATGATAACTTTAAAGCATTATTTATAATTAAAAGAAATCAGAGTATAACTACAACATGACTTTAGACTACTCAAAAAATTCTGTAAAAATTATAGAAGCTTAATCATACCAAATAAAGACTACCATAAAAATTTCAGGTCAAAAAAATAAGTACTTTATCCTACACAAAAATGACAAGGCAGCACAATTCACTAGACATAAAATACTTTGTATATAGAAAAATGTCAAACAATAGATCTCATAACATTATTAGCTCTAGATTGACATAAAAACACCCTCCAAAAAGTTTCATGCACAAATTCCTTATATTTTATTTATTATGAATTATTTATCACCTAATGGAAATAGGCACCATAATTAGACAGAGCAAACTTTCCACATGACATAATCTCATAATATTTTTCACAGATAGAGCATGACATAAGAAGACTAACAAACTTGGTCTCATATTTTTCTAAGCAACAGAGAATTACTTATGTATTTTCTAAGATAAAAGCAATTAATAGAGATAAATAAATCTATACAGAAAAGTATCACAAATTTCAAATTTCATATTTTTCATGCATAGAGCTTCTCATAAGAAAAATACTGCACTCATTTCGATGAAAAATGAAGAAGTTATGGATTTTTAAAGTTTTAACAAAAATCTGGAATCAGATTTCTTAAAAGAAAAAGAAAAACGCTTTTGCACCGAAGACCCTGAGTTTACCGGAAATCCACTAAACCCGATAAAAAAGTTCTCTGTGTCTGGCAGTTATGCATGAAGAACCTTGACTTTTGTCGTATTCCAGGGCGAGGTCCTTGCACAGAGAGGGGTTAGGTCGCCGGCGTCGGCGCGGCTTCGCCGGCCGTTGCCGGGGTTCTCCGGCCAAATTGAGCAGAGGGGAAGCATGAGCGGGTCTAGGTGAGTCGATCTAGGGTTCTATTGAGGGTGGAGCAAGGCCGAGGCGGCTTCGGCCAAGTGCGCTGGCGGACGGCGGCTTCCCGTCGGCGGCACAACCGAAATTCCCGCGAGGATAAACCCTAACTGGCTCCATTGACTACGGTTACAGCTTCTACAAGTCAAAGCGCAGCTATAGCTCTAGTCAGAGAGAAAATGTCGGCCGAGTCGACCGGGACACGGCGGCGGCGGTCACCGGCTCGCCGGTCGCGGGGAAGAAACTCGCGATTGGGGGTCTTACCCTCGGCGAGGACGGCTGATAGGGGGCGCACGAGCACGAGCAAGACGAGGCGAGTCTGGTGGCGGGCTCGGAGAAGAAAATGAGTGGCGGAGGTGGCTTGGCGACGGCAGCGTAGTCGGCGGCGGCGACGGCGAGCTCGCGGAGCCGGGGAAGGAGGCAGGGAGCGAGGGAAATGAGTGGGGGACAGAAAGGAGGGAGCTGCCGCGCTAGGTTTAACGCGGTCGGGACGGTCGCGGCCGCCCCGGACCGCCGGTGGACGCGCGCCACATGGAGCGCGCGGGCTGGGCGCGATGGGCGGTGGCCGGCCATTTTCCTGACGGCTTTGACCAACCGTCACTGAAATGCTATTTACATGATCTCTAATACAAACTGTTCTGCCCTATAACTCCCAAACTAAGCTGAATTAGCCAAAACTTATATTGAAGAAAATGTAGCTCTAGGAGAGTAGAACATTTCATCTATACAAAGTTTAGCCAGATTCTGCATATATTTTGAAATACAAAAATCCAAAGAAAATACCCCTTAAATCCCTAAAAATGAAAAAACAGCCCTCAAACCTGCCTTTTTCAGTATTTTTGAACATCTTCCAAGCATTTTAATAAAAAGTGGTAATTACAACTTTTGTTCCTTATAAAATTCTCTACAAACTTTATTTAGGGTGCACACACATGCAAACACTCTAGCTACCACTTTTAAATCAGTTAAACAAAACCACTTTCGTGGTCCACCTTGGTCAACCATGATAACAAAGCTCAATTAACCAAAACCATGAACATAAACCTAGGTTCATTTGGTGTCCTAATCATGTCTAGGTTACCTTAGAGGTCATCAAACACCAAACACTCATATCACTTATCCAATTCATGTGAAATACAAGCATAATTTGAAAATTCAAACATCCACATAAAATGATAATTAATCTTTTCATTAATGACATGCATAATGATGCTTATGATTAAGAATGCAAGTGATTATGCATGCTTAACACCTTGGGTGTTACACCTACAGAAGTACAGATTACCGTTAAGCAGATTCTTACCAATCCTCTGATAACATCTAAACCAACAAAGCTATAGTTAGGTTGCTGTCTTTAGGTAGCTGCTCCCAAAGCTTTTTTTTCAAATAAATATTCAGGCTAAAGCATCACTATCCGTTCTGAAGGTAACAAACCGATTGCGGTGGGACAGCGTCACATCATTGCAGCTTGATCTGAGACATACCATCTCATAAGGCTGACTTGTGGTCCCACCTCACAGGGCTGATTGCATCCATCAGTGTGCAGTAAAGTGTCCTACCTAGCCATAAGACGTGGGTCTTATCTACACCAAAGGGAAAGTTTAAGCGGCGACTTTGTTCTTTGCAAAAAGGAACTAAATGTATCTCTTTTAGGATCTCCCTTCAGTCACAATCATCAGCCCATCATCTTTATCTGGTTGCTTGTGGCGGCTAAATGTGCCTGATTCTGCCTCAATGGAGTTGGTCTTGGGTTTAATAGTCTGAAAACCAAAGCAATGACGCATGGCAACAGATTCTAATAATATTGTTAAAGATGCTTGGTCTGTGGAGAATTGGTTTACGGCTGATCTATGACACTCTTCGATGTTGCAAATTGAGGGCCTATTTGGAATTGGAGTGGGAACAAAATTCTTTTGGACTTAACTGAAATGGAAACTCCACAGGTATATGTTGATTCAGGATTCAGGAATCATTCGCAGATGAGCTTGCGCGGTTCTGACCTGCTGCAAGAAATAGAGGAGCTACTCAGGTTGTTTAGAAAGGTTCAGAATTAGGAAAATAATATCCACAACTTGTGTCCTATATTACCTAGCTTTCTTACCAGTGTTTTGGTGCGTTAGGCTATCTTTTGGTGGACTAACTGGGCTATGTTTTGGTGGGTAAGAAGAGTCTAAATTGAAATGCAATTAGTTCTATCAAAGAGCAAAAGAAGAAGGAGAAGATTCTATAACTTGCTTAGCCGATTTTGCCAAGGAGTAGAATGCATAACATAGATGATCTCACAGAAATCATATATAAACAGAGATTGGACTGAAAAGGAGAAAAGGGTGGCGTTTTCACCTGCCTGATTGTATACTTTGCTCTTGTAATTGGTCTGATTTTGGTACTCCCCTGAATGGTACAAATAGACTGACCTCAACGTGACTTGACAGCAAAGATTGTTTAGATACACAGCCCTATCTGCGAATCGAAGCTCGTAAAAGATGTAGCCGACCGTTGCTTGTTTGCATGATGATGGAGAAATATGATAATGGCAATTAATAGGGTGACGGTCAAGATGCGCTAGTAGGTTCGGTTGCTGTGACATAAAAACAAATAAACCAGTCATCTGAATGGTGATGAAACATATTGAGTGCGATGCTTTCCGGCCATGACGTTAGTGACTGGTCACTAAACCGCCTGTCCCTCACCAACCAAGGAATTATGATCCCAAAGACCTATGTCTAACAAGCAGGTGGGCGTCGTCACTGGGTCCAGAGATACAGAAAATAAAAACAAGATAAACGAGACGGCATCTAGCTACGAAAGGGCACAGATGAATTCCTAGTCTTTTGCTAATGGTAGAGAAAACGCCGTACAAAGGAGTGTACAATGTAGGACTACTCGTCTGGAATATGTAATACCTTCTGATTCTCGCAGCAGCATAGCAACTTGCGAATTATTCAAGCGACAAAAAGGGAACGAACAGCGCACTATTTGTGGCCATACATGATACGTACCACGTGTTACAAGAGAACATGGGTACCATATCTAGACAAAATGACATACGGCCTACACGCTGTGCTTAACACTCCCTTCTCCGTTCTAAAAATATATGGGATTTTAGAGTTGTCCTAACTCCTAATCTAAATTATTATAAGTTATTCTGTTTTTTAAGTACATAGCTTTTGTTGTATATATAGACATACATCTAAACACATCATAAAAATTATACATCTTGATCACGAAAAAAAATCTAGAAAACTTACAATTTAGAAATGGTGAGTTGAGGTGGTGGATCATCAGAGCTTTATTTGGTTGAATCAAAGGCATGGAGTAGTCGGTGAGGCACACTATAGTCTAGAGATGAATTTAGCTTCTCTACACCCTAAAGTTGGGCAAATCTGGTAGCGCTATCTAGCCCCTTTCAACGGTTTCGGCTCTCACTTCTCCTGTGAAGCGAGACTAGAGGAGCATGGCTAAATAGAGCCTATACTTCATCCTCTACTCAGCTGATTTTTTATAGAATTTTAAAGATACACTTGATGTAATTTGTAACCCAAAAAAATTGAATAGTAGCTGGTTACATTCTTACATGTAGAGTAAAAGGTCGCTTTATTTGGGAGTGGAGAGGGAGCACGTTGTGGTGCTTCTTGCATTCTTCTCTTTATCTTCCTCGTTCCTATTATTACCCGGGCAGGTGCCCGGTGGTTGATTTATCGGAGTAAACAAGGCCAGCAGCAAATAAAGCGGGCTAGATTTAGCTTTGAAGGAATCAATCTACCCTCCCCTCCACTCATGCAGCATGGCAATCATGTGAAACCATCTTAAAGCTGAGAGGTGCTCACTTGAACGCTCTTTCGTACCAAACCCTTGTCCTTGGCTTTAGCTTATACAGAATACAGAGTATTATAACAACCCATATATCACCCATGCATACATACCTAGCTACATCAGTTTAGACTACGATGTTGACGTGTCGTCCTACGTTACAGTACATATGTGAAAACTAATAAAAAGAATGTACTGCACGTAGAGATATTTAGAACTGTCCAAACTACTGTGTTTTCATGGTTTGGCTCGCTCCTGAATAGTACACGAAAAGTATTTGGTGACAACTCGGGAACAAACTAATCGTACAGGCAACAATCTGGCGCACCGTGCACGTATTTATGTTGCCTCTCCGACATCGATCGATCGGCGATTGGTGCAACGTGCACATGCGTGCACAGTGAGCAGCTAGCATCTAGGCCATATAGGGTCCGTCCGCGGTCCGCCACCTTGCGATTTGGACGCACGTCGATCGGTGGTCACGTCCCGGGCGGAGCCGGACCAAAGAAGAATTTTTACGTGAGAGAAGCAGGCCTTGTTTAAGATCACGACGGATTCGGTCAAATCGGCGTACCGTAGCATTTTATTTATATTTAATAAAATTATTTAAATTTTGATTAATTAGATTTAAAATGTTCGTCTCATAAAGTATAATAAAACTGTATAATTAGTTTAGATTTTATCTATATTTAATACTCCATACATATATCGATATTTTAATATAACGAAGAATAAAAATTAAATTCGATGATAAATTTAGAAAATTAAACAAGTCCACAGGAAAGAAGGCCGAAACGCCCAGATCCGATCAGAGCGCACCCCGGGGGTCCATTGGCTCTCCAATCCACCACCAACCTCTGTGTCCCTTTGCTCCCTGCGAGTATCCTACCACGCCCTGTTGTTTCATGTAAACTGCACTAGCTAGGACACATGTGAGCCGTGCGTTCAAAGCTACCAGCATTAGACCAGCACTTGCGGTCTCACTCTCCCCTACCTGCTTTAACCACTTTGCCACTTCGCCCGGTGAGCTCCAGGGACCAGGAAAAGCACCTCACACGCACAACTCCACTCGGCACACGAGAGTTTGATCGATGAGCCCTACTGCTGCAATGCAATCCCAAGGTTAGATCTGGCAGCCGCAAGTGAAAAGCAAGCACCAACGATAACGTTTTAGTTCTCCTTAATCATTGTCCTGAATTGGAAATTTTCAACGTGGTATCGAATAACATGATTGTATAGAGAAAAGGCTAGACATGATGACCATACTGATGGATCTCGACTAGGGACAGAGGTATAATATTAGGGATCACATCACAATGCAATCATTAATAATGGTTGTACAACTATTGTGATCGGACGTGGAGAACATTATTGTTGTTAAATTGATTTACATATTATTTCTTAATTCTAAATATAAACAAAATGAATAATGTAAATACTTAACACGCATAGAGCTCTAGAAAATCCACATGTTTGCTAAAGATAAAGATCGGTCAAACAGAGCCATGTATTCAGTTCGTGACTCCATCAGTAAAATACTAGATCATATCAAACACTGTGTGCCATGGGTTGCTTTATTATTGTCAATGTTTAGTAGATTATTAGTACTATTTTAGATCAGCGTTCTTGGGCCACACACAAAAATAGTATATTCTACGCTCAGGTTAAAGATAGTATTTCGATGTAGCTTAATTTTTATATACTAATTCTTTTATTTATTAACAAATACTATTTTTTTAATTATTTGTAGGTATATTTAAACATACGAGGTATTAATTATACGGCACACGTGAAAAGATCAAGAACAGGTTGTCACAATACATTTCTATATTTGACATGTTCAACACGATCTCAAAATACACAAGTTTAAGGCTGCCCAAGTTTAACTAGCAATGTTTGCTAGTAGAAAGTAGAAACATTACAATGCATAGTAAGTATATACTCATAGTATTCTGAAACACCTAAGATCAACACATGAAAATTAATTTGTGACGAAGTTTTGAATGGCTGGCTAAAATCACTTTTGTTTCTGGAGAGTGTATTAACAAAGTTTCAAACTGAATTCTACGGCTGACCTCAAACGGTTGGATAAGGGAAGAATGTGTATGCCACAGTATAAAAGTATTTCCCCACTTTGCCCAAGACTCGATAGAGAGGACAACGGCATTATTAATAGTTGGTTAAAGAAATGGTCGCTGGTACACCCATGGTTTTTTTTTTAAACTGGGTACACCCATGGTTGAACTTGAACAAGAGAGAGGAGAGGCAGTCAGGGTTGGTTAGAGTGAGCTGACGGCGCGGCGGACGTGCTCGCCTCTCCTCTCCTCCCTCTCCGCATGCCATTCCTGGCGACGCATTGCCGGTATTTTTAGTCGCCGGAGGAGACGGGTAGCGTAGAGAGAGAGGGAGGGGAAACCAGAGCTCCTGCCCGTTCCTCTCCCCCTCCTTCCTCACGGGCGGACGGGCTCCGTCTGACTGTTCCGTCCATCCACCGCCCGGTCGTCGTCTCCCGGCCAGATCCCTCTCCTGCAGGGTTTCTTTCCGGTATGCTCGGTTCTCTGTGGTTTCTTTTCGGAATGTGCTGGTGCGGTGATGGTGTTTTGATTTGTGTTCGTCGCTTTGGCGGATCTGGTCGTGCGCAGAGTGAGCGGACAAGATGATGGGCGGGTTCCTCTCCAGGGTCCTCCTGTAAGCGCTCTCTTGCTCCGAATCTTGTAGCCTGTTCTTTGTAGATTGGCATTTTGAGGTTGGAGCCTTATCAGTGTTCGGGTTTTAAATTTGTTTCCTTGAAATGGGGATTTGTGGGTACCCATTCGGAGAGTTCAGTCTTTCTCTTGGTTTAACTTCATTCATCCTTAATATATATACTGGATTCTTAAAAAAATGAGGAGATGCGTTCCTTCTTGTCGATTTGTTCACCTTCTTCTTCGCCGGAATTTGTGGCTGAAAGCACGCAACGATTCAAAAGTATTTTATTGTTCTCGAGGAGTATGGGACCAAGTTTTCAATGCATTACACAACGGTCAAAGGTTCTGTACGTTTATTCTTCCGGTCCGACTTATTCTTTTTGAAGAGGTGATCTAATAATCATATTTCTTCAAATGGTTAAGATCGATGAACACTGTCGTTTGAGTTAAGATATGTCGAATTGTTGTGCTCTTTTTATCTTTTGACCTCCTTCATCAAGAACTAGATTGGATCCTGTTATGGTTTTGCTGTAAGCGCATCTAAAATGTCAGTCTATTGAAAGGATACTTTGATACTAAAACCATGCATCCTTAAATTGTCTGCTTTTCTTTTTGTGGTTTATTACTGAAAAACAAAAAAAATAAAATAAACAGTTTTTTACTGAAATGTCAATTTATACTATGAGAAAGAACAAGCTTCTGTCACAATATGCAAGTCCTAACATGCCATTTATCTTCATTTGATATGTCAATTTCCTGTAGGTTGGCTTTTGGCTATGCCTATCCTGCCTATGAATGCTACAAGACTGTTGAACTGAACAAACCAGAGATTGAGCAGCTCATATTTTGGTGTCAGTATTGGTAAGGTGTTTCAATAAATTATGTGGTTGCAATATTGACTTCCATGAACAATTGACTTCCATGAACAATCTGCCAAATTTAGTTTTGTTTCCTATGTCTAGGATTTTAGTTGCCCTGCTGACAGTTTTGGAGAGATTTGGAGATTTTACAATATCATGGTGAGACTGCGTAAGCTTATGATTTTCTTCAGTTAATTAATGAGACTCTTAACATTGTGTGCTTGTTGAAGGCTACCATTTTACTCAGAAGCAAAGCTGATGTTCTTTGTATACTTGTGGTACCCTAAGACAAAGGTACTTAGTTTGTCCTTTGCTTCTATCTTACAATTTGTTTGTTTTTTGGGCACAGAACTAATATGTGCTTTCATTACAGGGAACTACATATGTTTATGGGACTTTCTTTAAGCCATATATTTCTCAGCATGAGAATGAAATCGACCGGAATCTCCTTGAGCTGAGAGCTCGAGCCACCGATATGGTTGTCGTTTACTTCCAGAAGGCTGCTTCGGTAGGACAAAATACTTTCTTTGACGTTTTAAAATATGTTGCTGCCCAGTCACCTTCTCAGAAATCAAGGCAGCGCCCTCATCAGGTGTGGATTGACTGCATTATTACTCTTTCTTTTGTCAAAAGTTTCCATTGAATGATTTGTTGTTCAGTGTTCATCATGTTTACACAGATACTCAAACTTTTTTACTGTTGTACTCTGATGTAATATTGATCATGATGTTATACTAAGTTTAGCAGCTATGTCGCTGAAAGATGCATCTGCTACTGCTTCCAAGTGGTATTGTCAAAAACTCAGGAGAGCTGCGTTCATTTCATTAAGAGAAAGTAGTACATGGGGAGAGACTTTAAGCGTCCCCTCCCTAGAACACACTCAAACACACACTAAATTAGAAAGTTTTAAGTGCTCACCAGTGTTTATTACGACTGAACCACCCACAACAGACTAAGCGGCCAGGGCAATTAACCCAAAGGAGGAACTCCTGGAGCACATGGGCCCATGCTAAACACCAGATCCTACTTTCATTAGCAATTGTCTGCAAGGTCGCCAATATGTATGTATATATTTGGAACATATCATAAACTGTGGTAGCATTTCAGCATCCTTGAGTCATATCCTGCCAAGCACTAAGTCATCATGTTCAACCATTTGTGTCCTGGAGTTTTATGTATTTCTGGTAGCTTGAACCTTCAAAAAGCAAACCCATTTGTTGATATTTCATCCAAAGGAGATCACAAATGCTATGCGTTTTGGTATCTTGAACCTTCCAAAAACAAACCCATTTCCTTATATTTATTCCAAAGGAGATCACAAACGCCATACCAGTACTGAATACCTGCTAAATAAGCAAGGCACTTATGGTCGTTTGCTTCCTTTTTTTTCTTGCTAACTCAGTAGGTTCATAGTGCAAATTGTCCAGTGACGCCACCAGCACCATTCTTAGAAAGGTAGTATGGCTCTTATCTTGGTGTTTGAGAGAAACGTAAGTATATACTCAGGATAAACTCAGAAATTTGCTCCATGTAGGCATTCCTTCTGTATGCCATAGGAAGAGATGTAGTACAAGGTCATCTAATAAGTCAGAAATGTGTGCTCTGGTTTAACTGATCTGGTATTGTTATCTTGTTGCCTATGTTGAAATCATGCTTTGATGTCTTCCAGGAATCACAGCAACCACAACAGCAGCAACCACAGGTGCAGGTGCAGCTGCAGCAGCCGCAACCTCAAAAACAAGCAGCACCTGTTATGCGCAGAGCAGCATCTATTGCTGCTCGCCAAGCAGCAATGGCACAGCAATCTCAGGAGACTAAACCATCTTCGCCCAAGATCAAGAGTCAAGCATCAGGGAAATCTGGTCCAGTGGCATCCACAAAGCCTGCAGCAGCTGCATCCACAACAAAACCTGGCGGTAGCCCAAAGAAAGGTGAGGTCAAACCTGCTGCCGACCCAGTTCAAACTCCAGCCACAAGTGCCGTTTCACCAAAGTCCGAGTCTAGCGCCCCACCACTCCCTGAAGCTGAAGTAGACAAGATGGCCATTGACGAGGTCAATGGTGATGCTGCAGAGGGTGCAGAAGAGCTTGACCCTGCACCTGAGGAGACGCCGATGGAGGAGACTATCCGTGTGACGCGGGCCAAGCTAAGGAGGCGCACGGCCACTGAGGATCCTGCTGGGAATTAGTTGCAGGCAACTTTTCCCTGCACATTGTGTTGATCTTTTTTTTTTTTTTAGTTTTTAGGCTGTCATATTTGGTGGAATGGAGATGTGTTGTTCACTTGGTTCTTGTGACAAAGTGTTAATTATCTTATTTCTGTGGTTTCTTAGTGCCCATTTTCTGTGATTTAAGTTGTAAATAACACTTTCCCTACGCATGTGTATATAGGTTAGCGGCAGGCAACGAATGCCTGTAATTGCAACATTATACACTTCAATCTGGTCACTCCTTGAGTATCTTCAAGACGCCACATTCAACACAGTTTTCATCTGCTGGGGCAAACAAGAGCAGTTTTTTTCCCCTATCATTCTCAATGTACCATTGAATTTTAACATGCGGTAATAAAATATAAGGCAAGGGAGAAAGAAGAAAAGGGCAGAGGCAAAGAACATTTCGCCATATTTCTCTCTGTACATTGCATACTGACAGCTAGCCAATTGAACTTCAACGCCACTTTACCTGTCCTGTAGCAAAATTTTGCTAATATATTTCAGTGTACTTCGACATTGTGGATATTAACATATTTTGCTGTAATAAATATAATCAAATTTTGAACAAAGTTAAATTAGGCAAGATAAAAATAAAGTTTACAATTTGGAACAATAGTAACTCTTAATGTCCGTAAAAACACTCTTTTGCAGAAACATTCATGGATGAAACAAACAAATACATGCTTCTGCCCTCTTAGTTGATTTCCTTTTTCCACGATAGTACATGGTATATATTGGAAGCGTCTATGTAGGATAGACCCTTTATTAGGATATTTCCTCTGTTTTTTCCCCTGCGCTTTCCCTGGAGCATAGCTAATTGCGCACATGGAGAGGACGAATTGACGAATGGCTGAAAGCCTGAAAACCGGTGTATCACCATAGTGATTCTTTCGTGCCTTTTTTGCCGGTGTGGCCCAGCAGTGCTCCTAGGCACCACACACGGATGAAAGGACAACAACTACACTTGCACTTGGGATGCTTCTGGAGCAAGCGAAGTATATGAGGCAGGGACAAAGGAGCTCGCCTCAATCAGGTCAAGCAGTTCGTATTTTTCTAAGCCTAACAAGCGGCATTGGGATGCTCCATGTGTACACTCCATGCTGCCGACACGTCTCACTAGTTTAGGATATACATCCATCACCTGTGGAAACATTTGTCAACTAGGACCTGATCAAGGGATGCTGATTCGGCTAGTGCCGTGGTAGGTGGTTGGTTTGCATATTTCACTTAAAGAGAAGCATCATCCATAATCTGATACCGAGTACACCAGTGTCCCAACCCAACCATCATGTTCACACAAATTCTCAAGCTGTCGTTGCTGGGTACAGTTGTACATTTGATGTGTAGTAGTAAAGATTAGAGTGCATTTGAACCCTTGTGTTTATTTTTGTGAGGAAGAGAATAGATGCAGATAATTAAAGATGCATCTCGATCTCGTTATGTCAAAAGAAGACATGCCCATTTTACTCCTGGCTAGCCTAGCCTGTCGCTCTTGTCAAATGCTTTGATCATCGCATCCAAGAAAGCTTCAATGCCCGCAGCTGTAGTGGCAGGCGCGTCAGGACGACAAGGCCGGGCCGGCCACCACCCTGCCGTCGCTTTCCGGCCGGCGGCATCCTCCCAGTCCCAGCTGCCAATCATCACGGCGCGCCCGCGCGCCGACCATGACATGGAGTATGCCTTCTCCCGCCGGAGACGCAAACACGCATCCCAACACAACACACCAACGCTGCCTGCAGCTTTCGATCACGTACGTACGCCGCCCAAGTTGCGTGACGGGCAACGGGATTCCGCGGACACCCCGCTGGCCCGCTTTCCTCCATGGTCGACGCGTCGTCGTCGGCTCGGCTCCTCGCCGCCGTCACGGTCACCGTGCGATCCGTTGCGGCGTCGCGCGAACGGCGCGGACAGAGCAGGGAGAGATCGCGTGCGGTCGGGCCGGCCTGCGGCTCGAGTCGAGTGGCCGTCGCGTCGCGTCGACCTCGACCACACCAGCAGCAGCGCGGAACATGTGGGCAGGGCGGGCGACGAAGTGGTGGGCGCCGTCCCACACGTACGTGTCCCTCTCCCCGCGCGTTATCCAGCCGCCGACACCCCCACGTCTCCGTCCTGCCTTTTCAGCCTCCATCCACGCGGGGACAAACAAATCAAACGCCGAGACGCAAAGCGACCGGCCGCGCGCACGACACAAGCGACCGAGCGAGGTCGACCCTCCTGCTGCTCTGCTCTACAGCTAAGCGAAGCTTAGTGGGAAAGGGAAGAAAAGGCGGGCAGAGGCGTCGTCACGAGAGGCACGTCCACCGCCTGAGCTCAGCTCACTCACCGCCACGCCACCGGTGCAACTTTCCATACACGCCGGGCCGGGGCCAGTACTACTAGTAGTGTCTGTGTATATATAAAGGGCGAGGGGGTCGTGGGCGCCATGGAGAGGAGTAACAGCAGCTGGTTCAGGTGGTGGAGGAAGAAGGCACGGGAGGGGCAGGGCGGCGGCCGCCCCCGTGACCGTGACCGTGAGAAGGTGGTGGTGGACGGGTCGGAGATCCGGGAGCTGGTGGAGGACCGGGAGGCGTTCAGGATGCTCGTGGACACCAAGTTCCGGCAGCTTGACGCCGACGGGGACGGCATGCTCTCCGTGGGGGACCTGCGCCCCGCCGTGGCTGACATCGGCGCCGCTCTCGGGCTGCCCGCCGATGGGGCGTCGCCCAACACCGACCATGTCTACTCGGAGGTATGCAGCGCACCAGAATTATGCTCGCAGCTTGCTGGTTTAGTGGTTTTGCTTGTTATGAGTTGTTAATTGCTACTCCTGCCTACCTACTTCGAAGACAAAGCTACCATGCTTGCTGACTAAGTGAGATGATCACTGGCGGCTCGAAGCATTATTGTGTGGTCATGCCCCTCCTTTCAGTCAGAAATGTACTGCAAAAATGGTTTACGGCCCTTTCTTGGTTTCTTGGAGGTTTAGATGCTGCTTTAGTTCGGGATCAACGAATGAACCTCAAAGACATGTGATTTTTTTCCCGACCCAAGTTTCAAGGGCTCTGGCCCTCCTCCGTTGTCCGTACCATGTCAAATTTGTAGTTTGTGCTAGTAGTGCTTGAATATCCAGTTCTAACCAAAATAATAGAAACAGAATAACTCGTTCAACCATTCTTGACGTTATTGACTAACTTTTTGGATCTCAAGCTCTGCTAAAAACTCTGTAATTTCCATCTGCATCCTTGACTGAGAATTGAGTACTCCATTGATCCATAGGACTCCAGCTGCCACTTCTCCCAGTGAAATCGAATCAGTCCTTGTGGATTTGGTCACTAATCAAATTACGACAGCTCGAGTTTTCATTTGTCACTGCTATTATTATTGAAAGGTTGTATGCATTATTATTGAAAAACATACATATATTTATGACATGGCAGCGACTTTAGCAAATACTGTATAGGATATAAGAAAACAGAGCGAGGATACGAAAACTGTGGCTGTGGCGCGCACGTTTTGTCAATATCAGATGGTCATAATTCTAGTAGCTGAGATCTTTATTACTCTTCACATACTACCATCCTTGGAGCCTCAGCACATCAATACTTCAATAATTGAATTGTTAAACAAAAGGAACATTAATCATGAACTCCTCCTGATCAACAGAACATATGGCAGATTTCCAAGGCAATGCAGGACGCATATTTGCCCGCAGGTCCATGTCAAGATGCCGTAGCCACGAGTGCACTGCATTCCATTGGAGCAGAACCAAAAACCATCGCAATCCTAACGAAAACACCTTACCCTGAACCGTTGACAATACTGCAGGGCCTACCCGTACCCGTGCATCCTTACGAATGAAATCACTCAAATCGACTTGTTTGCCTCGGCACGGCCGATGCCTCTGGAGTGATCCTACCTCTGCCGGCACCCGCTGCCGACCACTGTCTACCAAGAAATCAGATTGTTTGCAGGCTTCCACTTACTACTGGCGTACGTGCAGGTGGTGAGCGAGTTGACTCATGGAACATCCCATGGCGAGGTGAGCAAGGCCGAGTTCCAGGAGGCGCTGTCAGACATACTCCTGGGCATGGCGGCCGGGCTCAAGAGGGACCCCCTCGTGATACTGCGCATGGACGGCGAGGACCTCAGGGACTTCGTCGCCGGCAGCAGATACGAGCCCACAGCTGCTGCCATTTTCTCGCAGGTCGGTTTCGGTTCTGAAGATGACGCGTCGTCTCTGCGTCAGTGCGTGTTGGCAGCTCTCCAGAAGCTGACAGTCGACCACGGAGTGCCACCGGCTTCAGACACCTGGGTCGCGAAGAACATCGTAGAGCCGGCATTGCAGCAGCTCCCTGCCGATCAGCTCGAGCAGCAGCCGGCCTCCCGGGACGACTTGTTCCGGCAACTGAAGACGCTGCTGGGCGCCATCGCCGATCGGCTCCAGGAGCAGCCTGTGATCGTCGCGCACACCGAGAACCACTATGACGGGAGTGGCGTCAAGAGGCTGCTGGCCAACAAGTTTGAGTTGGACAAGGTACACCAAACCAAAGTGTCTTTTCTTTTCAGACAATTTAGTCTCTGTTGGGGAATGCCAATGCCGATGTGTGTTAAATTAAGTCTTGTTGTGTGCACCAGCTGTTGGATTCTGTTTGGAAAGGTTTGCCAGCAGAACGGAAGAACAAGGCGTCCAAGGAGTACCTCATAGCGGCGCTTGATAAGATGGCCGATGCTGCAAGCCTGCCATACTATGGTGCTGTTAAACAGGTACCATCTCCAAATGGCACACATCATCCTCTAACCCGTCTCAACTTTCGAACTAACAACGATGATATATGCTCAATCGGGACGTAGATTTTGATGCTTTTAATCATCTGTCAGGTGGATGATGTCGTGGAAGAGTCAATCAAAACAGCCAGCGACGTCGAAGAAGGAAAGGCAGCAGATGAAGCAGAGTTCAAGAAGTCACTCACAGATATCCTTAGGGCCATCATGCTGAGGCTGAACGACAACTCCGTGTCCATCTCTACCGACATCGTCGTGCACGAGCCTTTGTCCGGCTAGTCCACCATGTTTTCATCGCCGCCGTTGGCATCGTCGTTGGTGAAACGCACGACGGAAATTTACAGGAAAACGGAACGTGCCAGGGTCACTATTAGTATTTGAACAGTGCCTGTGTTATTGCTTTTTGTCTGATCACACAGGCACCTGCCTTGCGGCAGCATGCTTCGCTAGCTTGTTGCAAGTTTGCAACTTGACAAGATGCGAAGATGCTGATCATCTGGTTTGTTACCCAAGATTGACATATAAGTTTGGAAATAAGGCGTTCAAGCCATACATAATTACATATCATCAATGGAAACCTAATAGCTACTGTAAATTTTGCTTTGGTCTAGAGACAAATGGTAACGAAGCGACAGTTTGCAGGAACTTCCCTTCATTCCGGATCTGAAAAGCCATGGACACACTTGAGTTCAAAAGTGGTAGCTCTTGATACAACATGCCACTAAATAGAATTAATTCGGCTGCAAAGGAGCAAACCAATGGAAGGAACAACCATCTCATCACCTCCAAAGGTTATCCTGATCTAGAAATTGTCTCAAGAAAGAACACGTCTCATTACCTAGGAATGAGATTGCTAAGATCTAACTAGGCCTTGGGCCTCTTGGTCTTTGTCTTAGGAGTCATGAAATCGTCGTCGTTGTCATCTGTATCACTTGCCTTCCTCTTCTTTTGAGACGTCTGTTTTCCAGCACTCTTTGCAGCCGCAACTGACTTCTTTGCAGATGAAGGCAGTGCCTTGGTTGGAGTAGAAGGGTTTCTCTTCGTCACAGTTGTTTTGACTGGCGATTTAATCTTTTGGCCTTGTTTCTTCGCAAAAACTTTTGTAGCCACATCCAATGGGAGCAAACCCCATTCCATCAACCTATGCACATCCAAAGAGCAATTGAATATATTAGTTTGCTTAAATGCATCCTTGAACTCATGACACGAAGGATAAATATATTAACACGGACTGCAGAAAAAACAATCCGGTTCATGAATATCCATTCAGGTATGGGGGTTGTGTCCGCGGACAGATCATTTGACCAGTTAATAATACCTTCCGGCATGTTGTAGGTGCACTCAGTAAGATGGAAAGTTAGTATATTCTATGGCAAGGGAATGATGTACAAAAAAAGGGTAGCCAAAGGATTCTTTTTCATAATAGAAAGTAACTGATGCTAGAGGCCAATTTTTTTAATATTTAAATCTAAACCAAGTAATAAAAAGGATTAATATTTGGCAGTATGCGTGCTTTTTAAGGAATTCATATCACAATGGCATGGTTTAAAATAAAAGTAGTTATTTAAGCTAACCCTAGTTTATCTTTCCACAATATATTACTTCACAAGATACCTTTCAATTAATCTAACATCAACCAAACATAATGCTAAATATTAATTCACAATATTATGGAAGCACAAAAAGGCACGGTTCATTTCTTCATTAAACAACAAAGGATCCATTTCGTGAGAATCACATTCAGATTGGTATTTGCATGCAGGTTTACATGTTCAAAATTAGAGCTCCACAAATTCTTGGCTCATGCATAAGTTTGCTACGCTGTAATCATGCCACAATGTCTTAGGCGGCTGTATGGTTCAGATGCAAATGTGACGTGCCACACTTTCTAAGCACATATAGCTACATCTTTTTTCTAAACACATATGTGGCACCTAGCCACAAAAAGTTGCCCTAGTTGCCTAAGCTTCAGTTGTGGACTTGCGGTACCCTTAGGCATCAACCAAACAGGATGTGCAAAATACTATGTTTCCTGCTACATCATATTATTAACAGACCGTGATAATGAGTTACAAAAACCTAGAAAAAATCTTGTTTGTACCGTTGTTTACACAGTTACAGAATGTGAGCGTTGTTGCCATAATGATGCGTGTCACCACTGTGATTATCTTGCCAAAGGTGTGGCTTGACTGCTTGACAAAAATTTTCTGAAGATGAATAGATCTCCAAAAGTCATGCAAGCTTTGGCAATGATTTATCAAACATATGACATATTTTATACAAAATTGGTTCTCAGGCAACATATTCGTCTGTATTGATCCAACAGGATATGGGCTACATCTAGTTGGCTTGTAACACAAATATTTACAAGCTTATAAATATTCAGTATCTCACCAGGTAGCAGCCATGTCACTGGTGGGGACCTGCTCATAGAGTGATTCATAGAATATCCTCAATGGATCCCTCTGCAGCAAAAAGAAAATCAGTTGTTTTGCAGATGCATATCAGATTGGAGAAGGTTAGAATGGTCGTACTTCTGCAGGAGGATCATGCTTCTGCCCTGGCAATTCATACACTTTCTTCTCTTTCTTCACCTTCTCTGCCTTTACAATGGCCATGTTTGCCTCTTCTTTGACACCCACTCGTTTCTTCCTTTTCTTAACCTCCTTCACCAAGTAACAAGAGTACAAGACAATAAGTAAATTTACAACAACAGAATATCAGCCTAAGTAGATTGCATACCTTGAGATCTTCCAAATCCTCATCTTTTAATTTCTTAACCTTGGATGTCTTGGCATTACTTCCAGCAGCACCTGCACTTTTCTTCTGTGATGTTGGCTGAAAGGTGCATAATTGTTAACCTCAAAACAAGAAGCTAGAGAAATATAGCTGGGAACAATAGGGTGTGAAAATTGCAACCTTGAAATCACCATCATCATCATCAGAATCAGCTTCTTCTTTCTTAACTTTCGAAGCCTTCGCATTGCTATTCATGGTGCCTTTCTGCTTCTCGTTTCCCTACCAATCAGGACAATGTTAGCATCTTTAAAAGACACAAAAGAAAGAGTACCACAGTTCAGTATCTAGGGCCACATCATGTCATGTGCTCATGTTAGGGCAATAAAATTTAGTGAAGACGAAAATAGTTGACAACCCTCAATTTTTTGGACTAAATCCCACAAATTCCGATAAATTCCCTGAGATACAGGTAAGTCCCAGGTTATCCCAACATTGGCCTGGTGGCCGGAGCATATCCGACCGACGGGCTTCGTCTCTGCGTTTACGAATCCACAACATCCACAAATAAAGTTGATAAAATGAGCTAGCTGAAGTTAACCTAACATTGCGTTCAAGAAAAATGGTAACCTAGCAAAAATATTATATCCAAATAAATCTCTCAAGACCTAGCGTCGCTCGCACCACGACGCCCGCCACTCCACAGGCCAGAAAACAGAAATCTAGGGTAGAGGCAACCAAACCTTCTTTGACCGGGAACGCGAAATCGGCATGTTGTCTTCCTCCTCCTCCTTCTTGACCTTGGAGGCGCTCGCATTACCCGGTTTCTTAGCCCTAGAAATTGCCAGCGGAACGTTGTCCAATTCGTCGTCATCTTCCTCCTCCTCCTTCGGGGGCTTCTTTACGGCTGTGGGACTGGCGGCGGCGGCGTCCTCTCCGGCCATCGCTACGCGGCAGCGACGGCCCGTGCGGAGGGGATTGGGGGCGGCGCGGGCGGAGGGAAGCACAAGCGGCGCGAAGCAGTCTGGGGTGCGACGGGTCGGCGGCGCTGCGTGCGGACGGAATAGAAAGAAGGCAAATCTTGGGCTGAATGGAGTCCGAGCAGAATTAGGCCCAACACGAGCCCGAGCAAGTTTAGGCCGAAAACCAACTGTAGGATTGGGCTGGACGAAAATCTAGAGTTGCAAAAAAAAAAAGGGGTGTAAATTAGTATACACTAACAGTAACAATATAGACAGGACTTTTTTTGCTAAAAAACAGCAATATAGACAGGACCACTCACTAAAAAAATACAATATTCTTCTTTGCTCAAAAAACTAAAAAATATTCTTCTAAAAAATAGAAAAAACATTACGTAGACCGGATCAGTTTCGACTATACGGAAATTTGGTACCGTGCGAAACTATGCAGAGGATCCAGCGCTTCAGTTTTGCTATAATTATGGCAACGATTTTTGTGATCCAGCTATTGGAAAGCGTCTTTGTTCAGGGTTGACTAGACATGAAAGGCCCATCCCGAATCAGACAGAACGATCTGTATCAGTTATACCTCTACTCCTCTAGGGACCACAGACGTGTATATGTGTGGTAACTACCGGAGAACTATAGGCAACCTAATCCAAAACCGATCAGAATTGCAATCAACTAGGCCATTAGAACCCGGGAGTGAAGTCAAGGAAGCATATCAGCATGCAATCGCACGAAATCCTCCGATACTCCAAGCAACGACACGGACTTCGCTCTTCTTCCCCGGAAAGAAAGTGAGAGCAGAGAACCGCGCATCCGCGCTGCTTGTCTCCACTCTCCACGCGTACGCCGTGCCAAACGTTGCGCACCGACCCCTCAGACGACCCCGTACCTTACCCTCCTATATAATGATGATCTGATCTGCTTGTTTGTGCAAATCCTCCTCAATCAATCATACTAAACGTACTGTACGTATTTGTTGTGTGAGCTTCAGATTGTCAAGTGTCAAATCAGCAGGCCTGGTGTAACATCTCAAGTGTTATTAGCCAAATTGCATTCCTTTACACGTGCATAAGCATCCTACATCAAAAATGTGTCATTGCATTTTATTGTGTTGAAGTGTTTAAATTCAAATTCAAATTTAAATTTTAAAAACCCTAGTTTTATAAATATTAAGAATTTGACTATGGTATAAAAAGCAAAAGTGAAATTCAGTTGATTTTGAACAACTTTTATTTTGGAAGAATTTCAAGTTTCAATATGAAATTTGGAGCAATTGAAAAAGGAGAAAAATCCCCTTTACTGCTACAGTACCCGACACCTGCCCTTTTCTTCTTCGCCGGCGTCCGCCGTGGCCATCGAGGTCCTTCTCGCACTCGGTCGCGCGAGCTGCCTGCGTGGTCGAAGTCGCGAAGCTCCCGCCACCTCACCACGCCGACCAAAGCCAAGGCCGGCCACTCCATCTTCTCTTCCTTCTCCTTTTCTCTCCCTCCGTTGCCACCGGCCGCCAACACGTCGCCCCGAAATTCGCCCACACCGCGCGGCCATTTTCCAATTCATCTCGCCCCTAGCTTCGCCACAACCTGCTCTTCCTCCCCGACCCCGCCGTGCCTTGTGCCGTTGCAAGGTGAGCCCCCCCAGCCATGCCGCCGCCATGGCCGCCATGGCCGCAAGTTCGGTCTCGCATGGCCAACTCCTTTCCGTCTTCATTTTCTTCCTTTCTCTAGTATTTTGGAATCGCCCAGCCAAGTAGAAGCTAGGACCGAAGACTGTGTTGACGGTAGCGCCTCGACCTCGCCGGAACGCGGCATGCCACCGGGTGCTCTGTGCGCCGCCACCGCCGCGTGTCACCGCTATAGCCCGGAACCCTAACTAGTGTCATTAGCTAGCCTATCGTGTGCGGGAGGTCAAGAGGAGCACCGTGGTGCCGGTATCGTCGCCGGAGACCTCGCCGTCGGTGAGTTCCGCCGCCGGCCGAGCGTCATCGCGTCGTGCTCTGCTCGGGAGCCGACCAGGGACATCATTTGGTAAATAGGAATAAGTCCAGGGGTCTGAATGTAAAGTACATGACTCATTTGAATAGTGCTAAATATTAGTTTGGGCTTGTTTGTAATTTTGTGAAAATACAAGGACTTTTCTGCAAGTCTGCCAGGACGCGCCGCGTTGGCCTGCTCGCGCGCGCTGCTGCTGCCGCGCCGGGCCGGCCTGCTGCGGCTGGGCCTCGCGTGGCTGCGCTGCTGCCACTGGGCCGCTCGCCCGTGCTTGGGCCACGCGCACACGCAAGCCGCAGGCCGAGCCTGGCCGAGCCGGCCAAATCGGCCATTGTGCCAGTTTTCCTTTTTAAAAATATTTTTCAATTTAGTTTTTGAATTCAAACTTTGGGAATTTATATCTTGAGCTAGAGAGGTCCAAAAATGGTGAAACTAGTTTTGTTAGTTTTGTTTTATTGTGATCTACTTAATGAAGTCATAAAAATTTCAGTTTAATAAACTTTTATTTATAGCTTTTATTTATTAAAATAAAAGCCTTTTTAACTTGTAAAATTAATAACTGAAGGTTTATTTATCCAAAAATTATGAAACCAAGTTTATTAATTTTGTTTTAGTATTCTCTAGCTAATAGAAAAGTTAACTTTGATGTTAATCATTTATTTTTTTATTTATGTATATCATATTCTTTTAATACATGAAATGATATGTTTAATTGTATTCCTTATATAAGACTTGTCATGCATAATATCTTATATACTTAAACTCATTAAGGTAAGATCTTAGATGCAGGTGTTAGGTCCTTAACTGAGGACGAATTGTTATATGTTGAGTTATGTAGTTTTGGTAAGTGAGTTTACTTTCTATAAGAAAAGTAAAGTTCTTTTGTTTTAATGATTCGAATAGGACTGGAAAACTCGGTAAACGAGTGTCCAGTGATGTGATCAGATCAACTTGTCATCATAAGCACCATATCATCATCATCATCATAACTTATGCACCCATGGTTCTCATCCTATGCATATGCATGCAATAGGTGCGCCGGCAGGAGTGACCCTGTTGGAGTTCGAGGGAACGTGTCCGCAAGGGCCGAAGAATCCTCAAGAGCAGAAGGTTCAGGTGGTCGAACCCGATGCCGAAGAGGAGGTCGTTCTTGAGTGCCCACTGCACGAACCCGCAACATTCGTGAAAGGCAAGCCCCGGAGCATTTTAACTCCCTAACTTTTTATAATATATTAATTATGCTATGCTTGTTGCATTAAGTTCTAGGATTTGAATTGAAACCCTTGCTGCATTTACATCCTTCCTTGTCCGGTTATTATCCTTAACATCCTAATGATATGATACCGTAGTATTGCTTAGCTATGCTTAAACGGTAAAGTCGAGTGATTATGAATCACTTGCGAGAATTAGGATGATGGTTCACGGTTGGCTATATGTGCTATCGTGCAAATAACCATATGGATGTAAATCGACGGTAAAGCGGAACATGGAAGTTACAAGATCGACGGACCTTGTTAAATGAAATGTACCGTCGTGCCGATTAATCACCTCCAAGGAATGGAGCCCTTCTTTGTCATGTTGAACAGTGCCTAGCACTTAGCTGGTTGGATCCGAGGTTATCCGCCGCAAAGCCTAGTAGCTCAACTCAGGCCAGAAATCGAGGAGTATCAAGTGCTCACTACTGGGGTGGTATGTACATACTAGCCGTCATGTCTGTAAGTCCAGCGACACGGTGGTACCCAGTGAGGACCATGTCCGTAAGTCCCATATCAGGTGAGTTAAAATTCCTGACCTGGCTTGGTGACCCCCATGGGAGTGAGGCGCTGCTTGGATCCGTGATTCCTGAGTTGTACGAACGGTATTCTACGGCTACCCTTAGCGGGGCTTGCCGGGAGAGTGTTAGGAATATTTCCCCAGCTGGGTTGTAATCGATTTGAATCGCCATCGTCTCCTGGATAGTGAGAAGCTTGATGGGAGTATCTCCATGCTTGAAAATATTAAATTGCTTGGATGGTTAATGATGTTTCACAAGAAAGCTGATGATGAACCTAATATGGTTATGTAATTCTCTTCTCTTTTGCTTATTTAGCACAGGTGCAAACATAGATGACAGGTTAATGAATTTTAACTTGATGCTAATAATAATATGGTTACTCTCCTCACTTAAGGCTTTTTATGCAAGATGAATAAGCCAACTCCACCTATAATAGCCTTGCATAATCCTTGGAGTCGTTATTTCTGGGTTACGACGGGTAAGTCTTGTTGAGTATAATTGAGTACTCAGGGTTTTATTCCCTCTTGTTGTAGATGACATCTTCTATAATGGTTGCTGCAAATACTGCCTTCTTCCAGTCGGGAATGAAGACTAGACCTTTGGGCATGGTCTCTATTAGTATCCTTATCTCATAATGCTTTTGTAGGATGTGAACTTGAACTGGCAATGTAATCTTTAAACTATGGATTTGGTTTTAAAACTATATTGCTTCCGCTACCTTACATTTTGGTTTGTAATAACTAAAGTGTACTCCGATGTATGTAATCTATGTAGATTATTTTTGAAATGTTGTAACAGATGATGTGGTTATGCTGAATTACTACGATCTTGGTTTGTTGCGAGTTGGTTTGAAATCCTTCGTGATTTTGTTGGACTACCAGGTTTATATAAGTGAAAGTATGTGAGTGTCAACGTGTTAGCGGGGACATCCGTACTTGATCTTGTATAAATTGGGCGGTTCCGTGACACCTGGGCCCGCATCGCCCTCCGCTCGAGGCGGCTCGGGTGGAACCCTAGCCGCCGTCGCCCCCAACCCACCTCCTCCCCTCACCTCCCCTCGCCGCCGCTAGAGGGAGCTGTCGGGAAGCCCGCGCGGCTCCCTAGGACGGCGGCGGCGAAGCCCTGTGCTCCGGAGCGGGCCACGAGCTTCTTCGTGCGGGAAGCCGCTTGTCAGCCTGGACCACCTTCGGCGACGCCCGTCTCCTGCTTCCTCCAGGCGGCCGGTGTGGGGCGGATTCGTGCCCTGTGGCTCCGGATCCGGCGTTCCCGCCCTGAATCCCTTCATGGAGGCTGACGTGCGCGGCGGCGGCGGCCACGGACGCGGCGTGCCTGCGTGCGCGATGGCCAGGTCACAGCGGGTGATGGTGCGGCTGCCTTCCTCCCACCTCCACCTCCCCTTCTCCAGCCGGGTCTGAGGGTGGGGGCCGAGCTCGCCTCCCCTCTGCTCCTGATCTGGAGCTGGCGGTGCCGGTGGAGGTGGTTTGCTGCGGCTGGTGCCGTGGTGGTGGAGGTTGGTGTTGTGGTGGTATGACGGTGGAGCGGCGCGTGGTGGCAGTGGGGTGTCGTGCCGGTGGAGGTTGGTGCGTCGGTGGTGCGGCGCGTGGTGGTGAGGGCGGCGTTGCTGTGGCGGAGGTGCCGCGGCGTTGGGTCTGATGGTGGATGTGGTGGTGGCGGCGGTCGGAGGTGAGGGCTACGGCCGTGATGGTGGTGGTGCTACCGGTGGGTTTCCTCGTCGGAAATCTCGGCCGGCGGCTCGTTCCAATGGTGGGGGCGGTTTGGCGGCTGGCGGCTGACAGCGGAGTGGTGCTGAGAGGGATTGCTGTCGGGCCCCTGCGGCGGTGGGGGAGTGGCTTCGTCGGCCTCACCGTGGTGGCGGGGCTGGCCGTGGTGGTGGCAGGGCGACGGTACCGTGGTGGCTCCGCTGGCCTTGCTGAGCCCGGCTGGGACTGCTCTCCTCCGTTGGGGCTCGTCAGCGGCTCCGTTGGGGTTCACCCGCGGATTGGGATGGAGATGGTGCCAGCGCGGGCGTAGGGGATTGCAGCGAGGTTCCCTCCCTATCTGCTTGTCCCCTCCTTCTTCTTGATGGTGGCCACTTTGTGGCGGTGGCCGGGGCTCATGCTGGCGTTGGGGGGCGGCCTTCGTCTATGCTATCCTTCCCCCATGTGCTTGGCTGTTGTCGCGGGTCGGTCGTCGCAAGGGCGGAGGCTTTGGCGTCTACGGCGTGCTGGTGGACGTGCATGGCGGTGGGAGGTCGGCCTTCGGTGTGGAGACTAGTTGGCGGGGTACTGGCGCAGCTGCGGCTGCTTGTGTGGCCGACGCGTCGACCCTCTGGCAAGACGTCAGCTGGTGGTTTGGCAGCGACGACGTTGGCATCTGGTAGTGACCCGGCTTCTTGACCGTTGTCGGTGTTGTGGGTTCTTTGGACGAAAGCCTAGCGATGGCAGCATCTGCGGGTGTCGTTCCCCCTATTGAGGGCATCGCGTCCCCGACACTCTCCTCGGGTGAAAACCCAGTCCTTCTTTGACAAGCAACGGCGGCGCTCGGACGTCGTAACCTTCTTGAAGGCGTCGTTGAGGAGTTCTGACTCGGTTGGGATCCCGTGGCAGGGCCACCTGTTTTCGTCGTTTCTGCGGTCGTGTTTTTTTATGGGTGCTGCCGGCGGTGGAGGAGGCTTGTTTAGTTGAGTTATTAGTTAGTTAGTTGTTGTGCTGTCTCGAGTTGTCTAGTAGGGTCGTTTTATGACCAAGAGTTGTGTAGTAAAGGCTCGTGTCGATGACCCAATCCGACCGAGTGTTAGTCGTGTGAAGTGGTAACCCGTGTCGATGACCCAATCCGACCGAGGTTAGAGGCTTGTATCGATGTCCCAATCTGATCAAGCGTGGAGTCGAGTTGAGTTGAGTTGACGTCTTTTATGGCACGAATTGAGTTGTTTTGATACCTAGGTGTGCAGATAGAGTAGGATACCCTCCACAATTGTATGTGTGGTTTTCGTTTAATTTCTACTTCAAAAACTAGACGAAACACTACCTTCTCTTTTTTATCGTCTAATAAAAATCGCGACCAAGCTTTCGCCGTCCTATCAAAATCAGCAGGCCTGGGCGTCCGATCCGATCCTCTGCCTGTGCTTCCACGGTCCCTGCGTACGATCTGCACACGTCAGCAGAAGGAGCCTTTGGGTCGTTACACGCACCTATCCATCTCCTGGCACACGACACGATCGTGGTTGGTTACACGCGCCTATATCCCTATCGTCGGTTCGCCCCCACGTCCGCCTCTTTCTCGGCTCGCTTTCCCCTGCCTTCGCCCAACGCTCCCTCCCTCCCCGGAACAAAGCCGCAGCAGAGGCTGCTCCGGCCGAACCCAGAGCAACAATCGGCGCTGCAGCCAGCCAAGCCAATCAACCAGCCATGTCGTACTACGGCGACCGGCGCGCGGAGTCATCGATCGTGGAGGCGTTCACGCTGTCGCCGCTGCCGTACCCGGTGATCCTGATCCTGCTCATGGTGACGCTCCTTCTCGGCGTCTCGTGGTTCTTCACCTACGAGGACTTCATCGAGGAGGCGTCGCAGCAACTGAGCTGGGCGCTGCTGGCCGTGCCCATCGCGCTCGTGCTCCTCATCCGCTGGATCTCCTCCGTCGAGTCCTTCGAGGGATACTTCGGCTTCTACCCCAGGGAGAGCCGCTGGAAGGGGTACGAGCGGCCCCCCGCCGAGGGCAGCTCCCCCTGGGGCGTCGCCATGATCGTCGTCCTTCTACTCGTGCTCGCCAGCTTCCACTCCACCATCCAGGACATGTGGAGGCCATGATCGATCCATGAATATAAATAATCCTGCTGCCTTATTAGCTTCTTCATCGATGTCATCTCTCATACGTGATTTTTCTTTGCCTGCATGCAGTGTGCTCGATCAATCAGCTCTTTCTTGCGCGCTTGGTTGGTTCCAGTTCCTCGCGCGCACGTATGCGCTTGATTGATTTGTACTGGTTGCTGGTTGATCGATCGATGATTCGATGTAAATATATGTTATTGTTAGGAGATGCTGCAGCCTATAGAGTTTGGGGATGATATACTCATCAGTTAGCTGCCTGTATGTAAGACTGGTTTTGATGATATAGCAATCGCGATTATTGGCTTGGTTTCTGCTCTGGATGTATCCTTTTTTCAAGGTTCCTTTGCTTTGGTTTCGCTGTCCCTGGAATTGACTGGAACCGTCTCTCACACTTTGTTCTCTCTTTCCACCAAACTATATTCGTGCGTGAACTATACGTGGACACTATACCAGATTCTTTACTTGGCCAGCGTTCATCGTCAACATGGAAACAACAGTGGGCCAGCTGGTTCGTGGGAGATAATATTACTTCAAACGTGCAAGTGCAGGTACAGCGGCGCCACTCGATCAGGTCATATATGTATAGGACTAATTAATTAACGGGCATGTATATGATATGCACAGAACAGGAAAAGAAATAAAGGTGTAGATGTGATAAGTAATAAGAGTGGGCACTACATTCGGCGCCGGCAATCATGCAACTCGCCTCCCCTACTCTGTCTCTATCTTCCCTTTTGGCCATTCTTGGATGGTTTCAGACTTCAGAGTTGAGATTGCTGAGAGTTGCGCGTCTCCATTCTCAGCCCATGCTTGTCCTGTAATGTCCGGCCAGCACTCGTGTTGGAGTGACAAAGCGGGCAGCACTTCGACGAACAGACGGAGGAAGACAAGGAGTGGTGTTGGTTGAGCCGTCGCCCGTCGATCGAAAGGGAACCTTTTGTGTTCCAAATCCTATTTAATTTTCAATCCGGTAGAGAGAAAAGCTGCTGCAGCAGCTTCTAGGGGATTTGCAACGTTGGCAGCCCCTCAATCGACCAGTGGACCGGCTGTGCCTGTACGTGTGGTGTACGAGTGTAGCTTATGTTACTACTGGACTGGAAAATTGGAAAACCTCCGACCCAATTTCAAGTTTCAACCCTCCGAATTATCAAAAAAAAAAAAAGTTTCAACCCTCCGAAACTCGTTTTCCGCGGTCGTCCATCGCTCTCGGAGGCAGCACATCGATCAGAGATTCAGAGTTCACGTTTCCTCTCCTGTCACGGCCACTCGTGTCCTCGTCACCCTGTGTGTGGCTCTCCAAGCAACAACGCATCACGGCCACCGCCCGTCCTCCCGTCCCGTCTGTTGGGCGGTGCGTCGGCGACGCGGTTTTGTGAGGTGTCGCCGGCACGGCACATCCGTCGGCAGCGCACTGCTGCAGAACCGAAGGCTCAAACCTAACAACATCCATCATCTAGCGGTTCGAGCGATCAGCGGTCTGCACTCTGCTTAAGCTTAATGAACGTTAAGTTCCGTTGCAATGATTCAGAGGACCACAGCAATTAACGGCGATGGACGATGGTGTCCGCGCGCGGCGGCAGTGCGACATCAATCATCGGAGCAGGCCTTAATTTGGGAAGGGCGCGCGGTTGGTGTTACACACGTCACGGCGCTCGCGCAAATCTTTTGGTACCGCACCGGAGGGCGGAGGCGCAAAGCCTACCGCCGGCGGGTGCCGGGTTTTTTTTTTTCAATCTCTCTCTGCTGGTCCTATGGATGCCTTGTTGCCTTTCAGCCTTTGGCTGAAGCCGCGTGCGCCTTGTGCGAAGTTTACGCTCCAGTACCTAGCTGTAAGGATTCCTCCATTTGCTGCCGAGACTAATTTAATTACTTCCACTAAACAAAAGCGGAAAAAGAAGCTAGGCGTGGCTTAGCGCTCGCAGTTACACCACCAACTTGTTCGGCCCTTTCATCGGTCGGGGGGTACGTGTGTGGGACTGTGGGTCAGATATCATGTGGGCATGAGGGCATCCAACTCGGTCAAAGCGGCCACACCCTCTGTCCATCTCCATCTCCATCTCCATGCCCCCGCGACTAACGTTAGTAGGCCGCTGGGGGCTGGGGCAGCCCACGAAGCAGAACTGCACAAGGCCCAAGTTAGTGGGTGGCTAGGCGGGCCGAGAATGGCCTATGGGTTATGACGATCATATTGTTTTCAGAAATATCAGTGTCAGGCTATCAGCGTTCAGTGCATTTCCAAGTCCCCATCAGGAAGGCTACTGAGCTGATGCGGAAGAGATTTATCATGTTTTTCAGCAACTGGATATTTCCAAGGTTTGCAGCATGGAGTTCCCCTAGGCAACACGGCATGGAGCAATCATGCAACCAAAATATCTAGCTTCCTTTAGTTTTGCTCGGTCGAGCTCTCGAGTACAAAGCCCGTCTCACAGCACATCTTCAGCTGTTCCCGAGTGCCGACACCCGACGTCGCCTCTCTCCGGCCCTCGATCACCAGCTATCTCTTTGGTGACCTGATTTAGCCACCAGCCTTGCATCTAAAGTAAACACCCGAGTAGCAATGTATACAGACATCTGTCACGTGTCCATGTACAGAAAACAGGGAGACGGGCAATGGAACTGGATCTCAGGGAACTGAAGAAGTGTGCCGCATGCTTCCTACAGTATATCAGATTGGAGCGAGGCCATTTGAACGAAGTGGTAGATGACTGGGGAACATAAAACTCGTGGCTGGCAACAAGAGAGCACATGCATGTTAATCACAGTCCATGAAAAGAGGGGCGAACGCACACGGATGGATCATGGATGGACGGAAACAGAAGGAACGATGCACAAGCAAAAGGAAGCAGTCTCTATTCTCTTGGTCAACTAGTCAGGGTGGAACAATGCTAAAAAAAAAGGTCAGGGTGGAACTTTGCATTCGTGACGAACTGACGATGTTCCCACACACTAATTCTGGATCCACTCATTTTAGCATGCTAATTCTTAATGGTTGCTAAAACCTGTCTTAATATTTTTTTACAAATATAAATAGCACAGCTTTATGTATCGGTCTTTTTGGATTCACTCTTGCTAATTCTTGATTGCTATCTATTACCAAGCTGGATCTAATCAAACCTAGCGATGCTTGATAAATCGTTCATTCATCGACTCACATGTGTAGTGAATCACTGTTTATAGAAATGCCATTTGATTTGTTTCCAGGCAGGCCAAATGATGCAGCATTCAGCACACTAGGAAAGCTGTTCCACATGCAGGCAAGAGGAATCCTTAACATAGGGTGTACTTGATTTCTTACATTGACTTTTTGCTTCAATTAGACCTTATGCAGTACAATCCAAGTGCAGTTTACACAAACAAGACACATTTGGTAAAATTGTGTCTGGTTGCTAACATTGTGTTATATGCAGTCACATCCATGTTTTAGTAGAGACTTTATGTTTCTAGTAAAGGTAGAAAGAGGCGCGATATCTTAGTGTTCAGTTATCCTACACAAACAAGACACATTCGGTAAAATTGTGTTTGGTTGCTAACATTGTGCTATATGCAGTCACATCCATGTTTTAGTAGAGAACTTATGTTTCTAGTAAACGTAGAAAGAGGCGCCTTTCAAAAATAAAGGTAGAAGGAGATGAGAATATTTCTATTTTTGTGTAGGTCCAACAGCTTGTGTTCGCCTAATTCAATGTACTATAGCTATGATTCGAACATTGTTTAAGCCTAAATAAAAATTTCCACAAACAACCAAACACAGGCAAAGTGCGCTGCAGAAGCTTAGATACATGCTAATGCAGGCAACCAAAGAGTCCCATAATGGATTTTTCCTTAATTTAGAAGCATCAGTAGAATCACAATTCACAAAAACAAGCTTTTAGGAAAAATCATAAAGACTGAAGCCAATAATCATGTAGATCGGGGGAAAACTACAGTTATAGTGCAACCACAATCATGAAATTGCAGAATCATCAACAAGCTTCATCACAAGTGAACATTTAATCAATAAAATGCCACATATAGTGTATCTAACACTGCCACACCAATGAAGTACTAACTACAAATAAGAGAATTTCTAACACTGTCACAAAACAAGTGAACAACTGAACAATCAACAATAATCATTGTTTAATTTGGCAGCATGCCTGTAATCAGACAGGTATTGAAAGATAATTGTAGTACTTCAAGTAAACCATATATCATTTGATTGCCTCAAATATTCATGACACCATTCACACCAATGAAGTACTAACTACAAATAAGAGAATTTCTAACACAGTCACAAATCTTATATAACTCTAGCAATGTTAATTCTCACTAACAAGAAAAATAATGCATTGAAAAAGACCTCAATCACCAAATGATTCATCATTTTATGACCTGAAAACACACTTCATGACATAAAATTCCATACCCTAATCCCAAAATGTACATATAAGACCTTAAGATTCTTATGGCAAAAACAAGTTTGCAATGCAGCTACTGAGCAATTGAGCATATGTAGCACCCATATCTATAGACAGAGAGTATGCACGTCAGCAAAAAAGGAAGCATAGACAAATTGCTGAACATTGCCACTTCAACTTCAATTGAACAAAAGCAAGTCATGATATACTTAGTTCTCTTCCGTGGTACAAAAAAGTCGCTAAAAGAATCTATGGTAGTCTACGCAACAGAGTGCCATCCCCCAAAACCCATGACATGAAAAATCTTCGGAACAGTCATCCTACGAACCAACTAATGGAACTAGAAATTAAATGCTTAGCTACAAGGTAACAAAGAGAAGCATCAGGCTTTTTATGATGGCTACCTAGCGAGTGTTTCTTAACTTCTGTTCCACTTTCACGATTTGCTGAGCAAAATGAGCCTCTCAATCTGATGAATTAACGAATAGAGGTAGAATTCTGATACACACCGTCAGGAGAGGCCATGAAGACGCTGAATAGACAGTCATCTTGCGCTACTTGAGCTGCCATTCTGACCACGTGAACCCTTGCCGTTGCTACTGGTACGCAGCTTCTGCTTCTCAGCCAGCTCAGGATGGTAGTATTCAAGATACCACCGCACAAACTTCTTGAGCCCTGTTTGCAGATCTGTGGATGGCCGGTAACCGAGCTCCCTCTGCGCAAGGCTTACATTAGCATGCGTGTATGGCACATCTCCATTCCTTGGCATCTTAACAACCTTCCTCACAGCCTTCACTTTGAGCAGTTTCTCCAGTAAATCCACCAGCTGTGTAACAGGCACAGGTGAAGTGTTGCCCAAATTGTATGTCCTGAACGGCGCCGTACCTCGCTTCTTGCCTCCGCCGCCCGTGCTCCGACCAGCTGTATCCAATGCCGCTACACACCCCTTCACAATGTCATCAATGTAGGTGAAATCCCGGGAGATGGTAGTCTGGTGTGAACCTCCACCGGCACTCTCATAGACCGTGATTGGCCGACCAGCAAGGATGTCCCTGGTGAAGAAGAAGTAGGCCATGTCCGGACGCCCCCATGGCCCATAGACAGTGAAGAACCTGAGGGCGGTGAGTGACAGACCATAGATGTGGTTGTAGACATGAGCGATCTCCTCACCGGCCTTTTTGGTGGCTGCATAGAGAGAGGCTGGCCGATCCGTCCTGTCATGCTCGGAGAAAGGCACATGGGAGTTGAGCCCGTACACCGAAGACGACGACGCCCAGACGATGGCGGGCTGAGGGTTGGCCGCGCGCGCCGCCTCGAGCAGGGCGACGAGACCGGCAACGTTGGCGCGCACGTAGGACATGGGGTCCACGAGCGCGTGCCGCACGCCGGCCTGCGCGGCGAGGTGGAGGACGTGTGTGAATGGCACGACGTCGAACAGCTTGGCGAGGAGCTCGGCGTCGGCGATGTCGCCGTCGACGACGTAGACCCCGGCGCGGGCGAGGAGCGCGGCGCGGCCGCGCTTGAGGGCCGTGTCGTAGTAGTCGTTGAAGTTGTCGAGGCCGAGCACGCCGTCCCCTCGGCGGCGGAGCGCGGCGGCGGCGTGGCAGCCGACGAAGCCCGCGGCGCCCGTGACGAGGACGGAGTGGCCCCTGGCGCGCCTGACGCGCGCCGACGCCCGCACCTTCTTCTCCCAGGCGGCGCCGCCCCAGGAGGCGGTGGAGGAGGGGGACGCGTGGAGGGAGCGGCGCGGGGACTCGGGCGCGGCCCGCGGGGCGGGCGCCGCGGGGGAGAGGAGGAGGAAGGCGAGGAGGAGGGAGAGGGAGCAGACGGACCAGAAGGCGAGCTTGGAGAGGAGCGAGGTCGGCGAGGGGTGGTGGTGGCGCGGGGGCAGGCGGTGGTGGTGGTAGTGGTGGAACTGCGGCTTGACAGCCGCCGCGCCGCCCGCCGCGGCCGCCGAGGCGGGCGCGCCGGTCAGCTGCGGCGCCATCCCCTCGATCCCGCGGCAATGCGGCTGATCGGTGCCTGGATCTATCTCGGCTCGGGGCTGGGATTGGGGGCGATTGGGTCCGCGGCGGCGCTCGGGTTTGCGGGACCTTTTCTGCTGCCGTTTTTTCGAGTGGGGATGGATGGTTTCGATTTGCCTTCCACGGGCCTGTTTCCGGGGATTTGGTTCGCGGAGGGGCTACATTTGGGGAGAAATCCCGTGCATTTTTCTCGTCTCTCTCTATATTTTTTATTACGAGATATGGGCTGTGTTTAGTTTTCCTGAATTTTAAAAAAAAATGTCATTTCGTATCACCTCAGCGTACTGTAGCATTTCGTTTATATTTGATAAAAATTATTCAAACTTTGAGTAACTAGACTTAAAATATTCATTTTGTAAAGTACAATAAAACCGTGTAATTAGTTTTTGATTTTATCTACATTTAGTACTCTATGTATGTGCCAATATTTTAATATGACGGATGATAAAAATTCTACATAGTGAATTTTAGGATGATTTCTGGGTAACTAACCACAGCCATGAGATACTGACGAGGAGCACCACGAGTTGCCGCGGATATGTATAAATATTTTCCCCTCAGTTCTATCTATTTTCATTTCATACACAGGAGTGACTTGAATGACGAGGATACCGCAATGTCCTTGAAGAAAGAGGGGGAGATTGCATATATGGCACCGACACGTCCAAAACGCTATCGCTTGAATTTAAAATCTACAAAAGTTTAATGTATCTTTAACAGACTTTATATAAAGTGCTTCATCAAAAATCACAAAAGCAGATGCCGTTGCAGCCAAATTTTCTCTTTGTTCTTTCTTTGCGCCTTTTGAAAATCTAGCGAGTCTCGCATCGCCCATTGTGGACCAGACCTGGTCAGGTGCCTCCGGGATTTCGCTTCGTTCTCGGTTGTTGGGGGCGCTTCGGTTGGGACTCTAGATCTTCGGTTCATCGTTATCGTCTGGCCTGATTTCGTTTTATACAAGCCACCGTCGCGGGTGGTCGGCGGGGTCGCGCGCGGCGCCGGTGCTCTCTCTCAAGTCTCACCAAGCATTTGCATTTGCATTGCATCACGGGTCAAGGATCGGATCTTGGACTGTCGGTACCGTACACTGTCTCTCGCCTATCAGTGTTTCCCATTATGCCCCATTATTGTTGCACTTCCTTGAGCATGTCAATGGCCAAGCCAGTACTGGTCACCATCCATACATCCGTATCAGTCGCGTAACTGTTCTGGCGTTTACTCCAGTAGCGGAAAGTTTGTGGCATGGCATCTTTTTTTCTTTTCCTTTTATTCAATTGTTAGAAGGGTGGTTAATTTCTCAACAATGCGAGTAGTATGGTTCTACTGAGCTGTTATTACGGGCCAACAGCTGGGTGTGAGCATGCGCGCTCGCGTCACATGTGGGCATGTGGCCATGTGCGTTGACTTCCAAGTCGTCCTACGAGTAAGCAACGTGGCACGACCGCTGCTGCTGATCTGCTCTCGTTGACAGCGTGAGCGGTGAGCCTAGCAGTACAACACTGAAGATTTACCACGTATTTCCTTGCAAAATTCAATTAATGTAACAGAATCGGTTCGGTTCAGTGTCTTAGACCGGGGTGCCGCGCCGGTGGCGCTGCAGGGTTGAACGCTTCCACGATCTCGAAGCTTGTTACTCACTTCACTTACTCTACTCCGTATGAGTTACTATCTCCTTGTCCTTGACAACGTACTGGATCAAAGTCACCGCCATGTTATTCTCCTTGTAACGGAATTGCCTGCTATTTTCTCAAGGAAAATAAGAGCGAAAACTGATTGTGGTACTTCCGTTACGAAATACGACTCACGGCTGGCCCTGTGATGTGATGACTGATGACGGTCCCTCACTGCTTCAGTATTATTTCCGGCGGGCTGGCGAGCTGCAGCCCCCCCTGCCCGTGGCACGGCAGCGCGAAGGGCCTGCGGGATCGCGGCGTCGCGCAATGTGTAAACTGTTTCTCAACGCCTGTCGCACAGTTAATCACTCCCGACATAGTTCGTGTGCATGCACCACTGCACAATTTGCCAAAATAATAGTTTTAACAAATGAAATCTAGGTTTAAAAAAATTGTAGCAGGCTATAACTGCTGCGCAAACCTACTAACCAACCCAATGGCCACCAGCACCACCAAATAAAGTTTGACAAACCAGTTAATGGGCATTGATCCACAAGACGATTGACAGGAACGAAGTTGCCATGATAAACCATATTACTGAATCAAAACTTTTAAGTTGAACAGACCACAGAAGAGACATACAGCTATGATAGGACTAAAGAGGGAAAAAGAAAAGTCTTATATATGCTAAGAATAACTCGATATCTCTCTTACAAGCACACGAAGAGCACATAACAAAAGGGACACAAAGATATAGATAGTTGATGACATTGCTGAACTGCACGTCCTTACACGTCTGCAATGGTCACCTCGACCTCAACACCGGGCTCGATGGTGATGGAGGTGATCTGCTTCACCACATCAGGGGAACTGATTAGGTCAATCACCCTCTTGTGGATGCGGAACTCAAACCGATCCCATGTGTTTGTTCCTGAACAGCAAATTAGAACGTGATCAGTAAAATTCAAGCCTCGACAACAAAAATATGGTATCAACATCCAATTATACTCCAGACGCAATGGATCGCAGAGACGGAGGAGGGCAATCTATACAAGCACTCTCTATTTGACAAAATGGTTCACTTATAACAATTGTTTTTTTCAAGAATTTGAAAAATGCTAGGTCTGCCCTTCTCCACATTTTAGACAAGAAAGTCATCATCAGTAACAACTTTATGGTACTAGAATGGGTTTACTTCACATTCTGGACATCAAATTCATCAATAAATGGTACTAGAACGTGTCAAACAGGCCTAGGTGTTACTGTAGTCTAAAGTTACTAAGGCTACAGTGTCTTGAGTTGGCATGGATCCCATTCCAACCACAATTTGACACAGATAGCTACAGAAAATACAGGATAACATAAAACAAGGTACATTGGTAAGGACCTCTGCTTCAGATTCTAGATGCATAGAGATATATTGTATATCTAGACACATATCAAAAGCAATGCATCTATGAAAAGCCAAAATGACCAATAATTAGGAACGAGGAAGTAGATAGATAACAGAGAAACAATTCTATCAGGGTATAGGATAGATATAGTAAGATAATTCTATTTAGAAAAAAAAATGATATTCAAAGCACCAAAATAATTCAAACTAAAAATAGCAATAGCATAATATAACTATGAGCACTTTAATGCCTAAGCACCTGTTTATATTAATGAACACATCAATGTGTTATGCATTCCTATTAATGAAAGCACTAAAAAATCAATCAGTCAAATTAAACAAAGCCAACCCAAACACTTTCAACAGCAGAGGCTAGGAAATAGCTTGATACCTTCACCACAAGGGGACTTGCGGGTGGTGATGTGGAGAACCTTAGTAGGGATCCTGACGGGTCCCTTAACCCTCAATTGCTTGTCCTTGGCTCCCTTCACCAAATCCGCACAAACTGAAATGTACAGAAACCCAACACAATTGTCAGCTCGCTAATTTATTCAAAGTAATACTGAAACGACAGTCCAATATGCAGTGGTGTAGCTTTCATCATGGCAAGTGACCAAGTACAGTTAAGCAGCCTATAATGATACAAGATAGTAGTAAGAAACTATATACAAAGGAGACGAGTGCAATCTTCAAATCCTTCCTTCCATTACCACCCAAAAGTAGACAGTATATCGAATCGCGCATAGGAGTTTTGTTCAGATAACCAATACAATAAAAAATAGGTTCACACAACCAGCAATTGTAGCCAGCGACTAACTGGCTCTACATGTTCTCCAGACTAGCACGGGAAGCAGCAAATTCGACAGGCAGATCTGAAGAATAATCGTAAATAATATACGAATCATCCATCAACGGAAGCATGTATACGCCCTCACGATATATGCCATACGAGCAAGATTAGCTAAGATATTAGATCACATCAGAAAATATATGAGTGAATTCGTGAGGTTTGGTTATACCTTTCTCCAAGTTCTTGACGTTCTTGGATGAGAGTGTGATGCGGATGCGGTTGAGCTGCAGCTCGGGGGCATCCTCGACGCCAAGCTTCCCCTTGAGGCCGCCATAAACTGCCGCCGCCGCCATGGTGCTCTTGCGCTCGGGGAGAAGGGGGTCTTCGCTCGACTGCTCGGTCCAGGCGGCGCTGCAAGCTAGGGTTTTCGCCCGAGGATGGATTCGAGGCTACTTATATGAGAACTTAACGGGTTGGCCCAACTAGAACTAGGCTTTTAACGGCCCATCTAGAACTAGGCTTTCACATTTGTCCTGCAGCATCCATCCCCGCCCACGTTGGCGTCTCGCATCTCTCGCTCGGGCGCCGCTTCCCGTTCCGCTCGAGGCGAGGCGAGGCGAGGCTCGCGCGTCGCGACCAGCACAACCCCGACCTCGACCTGGCACGAGCTGTCGCCGCCACCTCGATCGCCTCGGCTGCCTCCTCAGTATTTACTTTTGCCTTTTTTTGTTTTTACATTTATATCATTTATCAGAGTTGGTTGGAGCTTGGAGGAAAGCTTAGGTTAGGTTATATAAGTCATCCGGAGATTAGTGGATTTATGTTAATCTTATTGCATCGCTTTACTGTTTTGACCCGAAATGTGGGTGGTGATGTTCCCACAAGAAGCTCAAAGAGTCTGTAAGATGCTGAAAAGTAATGTGGGTGGTGATGTTCCCACAAGAAGCTCAAAGAGGAATGAAAGAACTCATCTCACAAGAAGCTCGAAGAAGAACAAAACAGTTTGCAATGAAGGAGAAACAAATGATCTATTGGCCTCAGGTCTGATGGTCCTTCCTCTTTTATGCTCATGTTCCTTACAGCGCTATCTGGGCACTGATAGTTGTTTTGTATCATGTTTCTTTAACTAGGTGACTTGCGTCAGGAATCAAATGAAGGTGTTTGGAGTGAGCTGAGTGAAGAAGTTGCGTCAAATTTGTCTAAAAGTGTTGTGTCACTTGATGTAGCTGATGGTGACTATTTGTGCTGTTGTACAGTGTAATCTTATTTCCCAGACATATTAAGCATTGCTAACTATAATTAATATAAATATGATCTTGTGTAGAGCACAAGGTGCTATTTGCATGCTCAGGCGTTGTTATAGATTGTGATGGAGATGCAGCAAGGTTCATGACTTCAGCAAGCCTGGTTAAAGCTTTAAATGATAAAAGGAAAGACCATGATAACTTGAAGGTTGGTAGGCTGCTAATCATCCTTTACTAATTTTTTACTTTTATAGTTATGATAATTGCGAACAATGTTTACTCTTTTGCTTTATCGCATAGATTGAAGTGCGCATTGAAGACCGTGTTGTCGTGGGTTTTTCAGAGAATATGATTTGGGAGACGACACTGCTACTGTCATTGTCAAGAACTTTTCTGATCTTTGCACCGTAGGATTCAATCATGCGTTCAAATTTCAGCCCCACAGCAGGGTACTAGCTCTAGGCCATGACGTCTCTGGCAAATTGATCGCCATTGGTGGGATTCTGAATGACGATCCTATATGTGAGGATAAGCTTATGTCTTCCACTTGTAAAATCTCTCAGGTACGTCTGCATTTTGAAATGAGTATTGTAATCTGTTCTTGTTATTTTATGCAGTAAAGTGTATCTGAGATAACAAAGTGATGCCTGTCCTACTTACCTCTTGTTCACTTTTTTTTTATAAATGTAACAAAGGGTTGCCTGTAATTCTTTTCTTCTGTTTGTTGCTAGGTTTGCGAAGGCGGGCCACTTTTTGATTTTGATGGGAATTTTCTTGGCATTAACCTTTCTTTCAGTAGCAAAAAATCCTTGTTCTTGACAAAGTGTGAAGTTTTTGATATCTTGGTGGGCTACGAATCCCTGGATGATATGGAATTTCCTGCATTAGATTCTTCTAAGGCATTCAGGTACGTCTTGAATATTTCCAATTGGACACCTACTCTTGCATACACTTTTTATAATGAAATAAGCCATTTTTATGCCACACAATTGCGGCGTTTTGTTGGTTTTGCAATAATTTGGATTCTGGTGTTGTTCCTTTTGCAACTTTTGACATTTATAGTCCTCTACTGTAGTTTTCAAGTGTTACCCTTATAATAACAACCTGATTCGTTTTCACCTATATATACCTAGATATTTTCTTTTGAGTTAAACCTAGATATTTTCTGTCCAATTGGCACACGCCACTATGCCATGTACTAAGGTTAATCATATTCCTTGTGTCAATCTTGAATCCATTTATCTGTCAACTTTATTAATAATTAAAGAAAGGAGTTTTCTGTCCAGATATAATTGTCATAGTCACACTGCATGGGTTGTGGTGCCCCCTGACTTGAGGTTTTCTGTAATGTTTGCTCAATTCTAACTTCCTTTTTATATTTATAATAAATAAAGAGTTTACTGCCCAGATATAAAGGTCACACAGTCACACTGCCTGGGTTATGATGCCTCCTGACTTGAGGTTTTATGTAATGTTTGCTCAATACTAACTTGTTTCCTTATATATTTATGCATACCCGTGGCCCAGGTCCTCTTTTCTCTATGTTTTCCTGTTCCTACAATTATATTCATGTATATCCTGCATATTATGGTTTGTTCCATGTTACCTTTCGGTACTCATATTGATGTTTTTTTTTTGGAGGGTTAGGGAAGGTTCCTTTGCTGAGATGTCTTACTCTGTTAAAGAAGGTGAGTACACAGCCTCACTTTAAACCTCTAACATTTTCGTATTATGTAGTTCATCTTCATCTACAATTATATATAGTTGTAAAGTCATCATAAGTGGTACAAATTTATAGTACATTTGTACTCTCGTAATAGTTATTGACCAGCTTAGCTTTGTACTGTTGTATTTTCATAGATTTAGTGAGAAGCAGTTAATCACTTAGTCTGTTCATGTATTTTAAGAACAATCACTTATAGTGTGTTTTGTTACTCAGGCCATCATAATATATAATTATGTTACTAATATAATGTTATTATATTGAGAATTTTGTGTGAATGTTACTTATCATATCCAATATTAACATATGTTAGTACTAATCACATGACCTCTTGCTGTTGTTGCAGTGGTTAACAAGGATCAGTCTCAGGATCTAGAATCTTTGGGCTATCCTAAGCCACCAGAATCGATGTTAAATGGTGAGTCAGTGCATGCAAATATCTTGAATTTTTATGCATTATGCTCTTTTTATGGATTTACTGCACCACTTATGACTATTGTGCTTTGTATCATCATTAACCAGGTGAGATTATTTTGGTTAATACTTTCGAGGAGCCTTTCGGTGACATATATGGTACTGGTGTTTGGAGTGAAATAAGTAAACCAGTTGCCTCTAACATACATGATAATATCGTAGCACTTGCTTCATTCAATGGTAATTTTACAGTGATGTGTTGTTTGGTGTTTTATGTTTCAATAAACTTATAATAAGTTGTGGTCTGCAGGAGAAAAAAGGTTTTTTGCATGCACAGGACTCTTTATTGAATGGAATGGAAGTACCACTATCCTGACTTCAGCGAGCTTGATTAGAGATTCTTCTAGTGAATACAAGATCGTTGAAAACTTGAGGGTTGGGCCTTGTTTAGATTCCCGATTTGGGGCCCCGAATCGGCACTTTTGGCCCGAATCATCTAAACGGGGTGGCCAGAATCGGGTGCAGAATTGGCCCAACTCGGGCCTACCCGCAATCCCTGCTCTCTCTCCTCTATATTTTATTGCCTTGGCCGACGCTCTCCCTCTCCCTTATCCATTCGGCCGGGGAGTCCAAACCCTCCGCCGCTCTCCCTCGCCTCCGCCGCTCCTCTCCCCACCTCGGCTCGTCTCCTCCGCCGCTCCTCTCCTCCGCCGCTCTCCCTCGCCTCCGCCACTCTCCCTCTCCTCCGTCGCTCTCCCTCGTCGCCGTGCTTGACCTCGTCGCCGGCGATGGACGGCTACCACGGCCAAGGGAGCAGCTCGGGGTTCAACGCCAGCGGTTCCGGCAACCCCACCGGCTACGACTTCGGCAACCTCTCCGACTACGACGACGGCCGCCGCACAAGGGACCTGTTCTCCCTGGCGCAGCTGGGATCCGAGGCCGGTGCCTACGACCCGTACACCGCCACGCCGCCGGCATCCGGATCCCGTGGCCATGCCTCCTACGACTCCGCGCTGCCGGGGTTCGGATCCAGTGCCTACAACCCCTACTCCTCGGTGCCGCATCCGTACTCGTCCGAGACCCCAAGCCAGCTCGGGTTATCTGGCCTCAACCTCAATGCAAGCTCCGGCTACCCGCACATCGACGAGTACCAAGACATGCTTCGTTCCGGGCAGCAACAGGGAGGAATCGGCAGCAGCGGGGCCGTCCCTCCCGTCGTCGAGCATGCCGCCACCGCAGGTGTGGATGCGCCGGCCGGTCCTGGTCAGCGCCGAAGGGCATCCAGGGGGCGCGGTGGGCGTCGTAGCGGCGGCAACAACAACCCTCCTGTCCCGGTACATTTACCTTGACTTCCTTCCCTTCTGTGTTCCTTGTGTTGAGTTGCCTTTCTGTTAAGAGCACTTATACTTACAAGACTGTTGCTTCTATATGTCTTGCACAATGTCGATTCGTTGTTTGTGCTGCTATATGTTCATTGTTTGTGCTGTTACTTATACTCTGGTAATGGATCAAACAGGATAGTAAGATGTATTGCATAATGTCGATTCCTTGTTCATGCATTGCTTTTTGTTTACAATGTCTACAGAAACAGACTGTCAGAGCCAACTGGACCAAAGAGGATAATAAGCTGTTCTGTGAATATTACTGCATCCAAATTGACGTGGGTACGTGCAAAAATGGGATCATGAGCAAGTTTGGATGGCAAGACATCCAGCAACTTGCAACTGGTAAGCTTCATGATAGTGAGCAGTTCGGCTACAGGTTCAGAGAGCTGAAAAAGCTTTGGATGTTCATCGAGCAACTTTGGCATGTGGCCACAGGCGTAGGAAACAAAGAAGATGGCTCTGTGGTTGCTTCTGACAAGTGGTGGGATGACAAGCTCGGCTCTAACAAGGTTCATGACCTTTGACCACTTGTTTCTGCAAACATTCTCTTCTATATTACGTACTGACTCCTTGATGGTTTTTCTTTGCAATGCAGAACAAGCAAGAGTGGCAGGACCTGAAATATGGATGGCCAGAATACATTGATGAAATGGACCGCATGTTTGCTGGAGTTGCTATCACAGGAGAGACCGCCTATGTTCCTGGGGTGAGCCACCACCTGAACTTCGTTAGCAGCGACGACGAAGAAGAGGCACTTCCTGCTTTTGATACCCCTCAGACGGATAGTACCCCTTCCAGTGTTGGTACCCCTCAGTATTTTGATACACCTGCCAGCAGTACCCCTGGAAGCAGTGGTAGCAAGAGTGCGAGTAGCACCCGCAGCACTGCAAAAAGTCCTGGCAAGAAGCCCAGGAACACATCTGCTCGGATGAAGGACGCCAACATGAGCTTGTTCAACTCCAATTATGTGGGTAGGACACATATGCTTCACAAGCTGATGTTGGAGAAGAAGAGCTCTGAGGAACAGGAACTGAGGCTGAAGCAGCAGCAGATGGAACTGCAGAAAGAACAGTTGGCCGCAAAGGAACATCAGCAGCAACTGATTACTCAGTCAGCTGCTGAGCTTGGGCTGGACGACATGGAAGGTGACCTCTGGACTGGTGTGCTCAATGTCTGCAAAGATGACGATGCCAGGACTGTCTACCTGAATGCTGGACCGAAAGCAAGGCTTCAACTGATCAAGAAATATGCCAAAGTGGTTTAAACCAGCCCCTTGCATGCATGCATTTGACCTAGATGTGGCATTAGTTGTCATGATGGCTTTTAGTTGTTGTCGTATTGGAACTATGTGATTTATGGTTGTGCTGTAGTTGTTGAACCTTTATGGCTGTCATGGCCTTAATTTCAACCTTTGTGGTTGAAATAAGTTGTGTACTATGTGGTGTAAACCAGAGTGTTGGCAACCATGTCATTAAGGCCTTCATGTTACTTACTAACTATGTGGTGTATTGCATTGGCCAGGACATTCAGCCTCCAGCTCAAGCTCAAGTTGAAGCTGAAGTGGACAATGAGGAGGAGCCGGACAACTGGTGGGAGCTATTCTGGAACCTGGTGGTTGAGGACGAAGCTGAAGAAGCATTCTGGAACTATGGTATGTACGATTATGCTCAGCATGTGGACAAATATTGCAGTAGACGCCCGTATAGGACACCACCATTGTCTGGGGAGGATTGGGTACAAAACAAGTTGGCGGATGAGGAAGCCTGCTATGACATGTTTAGGATGAGTCCACGCATGTTTATTAACCTGCATGAACTGTTCACAAAAAATTATGGCCTAAAATCATCACGCAAGTCTACCTCTATGGAGGCTCTAGGCATCTTCCTTTGGGTATGTGGGGCACCACAATCAGTTAGACAAGCAAGGGATAGATTTGAGAGATCACTAGCGACTGTCCACAACCTCTTTTACAAAGTCCTGAAATGTATGGTAGCCCTAGCTGACGACATCATTAAACCTAGGGACCCAACGTTTAGCACAGTTCATCCCAGGCTGGAGCAATTTCGATTCTCCCCTGAATTCTTGGGTTGCATAGGGGCAATAGATGGCACCCTCATTCCTGTGGTCGTTCCACAGGATAAGTTCAAGCAGTACTTGTGTCGCAAGAGCAAGACAACCCAGAATGTCATGGCTGCTTGTGACTTAGATATGTTTTTTACATGTGTACTTGCTGGGTGGCATAGATCGGTGCATGACATGAGAGTGTTCGACGATGCAATCGCAAGATATAGCGAGAAATTCAAGCAGCCGCCTAGAGGTACACACATTTGACTATTTCGTTGTTTTCTAATTTGAGGCAATGAAAACTTACAGGTACTACATGCTGTAGGCAAGTTCTACCTGGTGGACTCGGGGTATGCAAACCGGCGGGGTTTTCTGTCTCCTTACCGCCAGACCAGGTATCACCTCCAAGACTTTCAAAACGCCCCCGAACCACAAAATATGAAGGAGACGTTCAACCATGCACATTCGTCCCTTAGAAATATGATAGAAAGGGCGTTTGGTGTGCTGAAAATGAAGTGGCGCATATTGTTGGATATCTCGTCCTACCCAGCTCAAACACAAACATATATTATATGTGCATGCATGGCGTTGCACAACTTCATAAGGCTCAATGGTGAATTTGATAGGGACTTTGGTTTACTTGATAACAATATCAACTTTGTGCCTATTGAAGCCACTATAGATCAGCCGGAAACAGTTGATTGTCCTGAAGGTTTTGACATGCCCACCATGAATGCAGTCCGAGACCAGATGGCTCAACATTTGTACAATAGATATCATTCTTGATTGAGGGATTGTAATCTTTTCGGCTATGTAAACTATAACAATTTTATGCACTCTTTGAACCTTTTTGAATATGTGGTCATGCAGTGTAATAAAATGTGTGAATTACAGTTGTTCCTGCGTTTTGGCAGGACAACATGCACAAGTGCATGCACAATTGCATGCACACTTGAGGGCAATAAATGGTGAACAGTGGCTGCCAAGTTTGGAGGTGCGGAAAAATGGGGCTGCAGTCAACAGTATCAAATTGGTATGAACAATGAACTCCAAAGTTTGGAACACCAAACTTTGGAATCTAAACAAGGCCTAGGTAATTCTAGTTAATTTGCTGTCCATGTTCTTTTTTAGTGAATTGCCAAAGTCTGTTTTTTTCATGGCAGATTCAAGTGTTATGTCCAAACGAACAGCTTGCAGATAGGACATTGGAACAATATAATCTGCATTACAATATTGCTCTAATCAGTGTCGAGGATTTCTGTCCTACAGAACCGGTAAAGATTCAATATGAGGGGTCTGGCTCTTTTCAATTACTAGCTGTGGAGTGTATCTTCAGATCTGGTAGATTGATGGCTAAAAGAGGGGAACTGTCTCTTATGCCGGTCTCATATGATTGTGAATATCTTCGATATTGCACATTTAACATAAGTAAGGTACAGCTGTTATTTTTTTCTTATGCGCTATCATACAGTTGAAGTAAATAGTTGCATATGCATGAGTTAAGTACCATATCTGTTTGACATTACCAATGATAACTTATCTGGTTAGGCTGGCATTGGAGGGCCCCTTCTTGATTTTGATGGAAAAATTGTTGGCATGAACTTCTATGACAAGTACTCAGTTGGATTCCCATACTTACCATGGTACGAGATTCATGATGTCTTGGAATATTTTAAGGGAAAAAGGTATGTCTAAGTTTCCTTTTGGGTATATATTCAATTGCTTGTCATGTAGTGTATTTAGATCACATGTAAAACTTGTGCGAGAATTTTAAAATGTTTATTGAAGCGGATTCAGTGAGGCATGCCTATAATTTTCAATTAGTATTACATTCCTTGGTGTGTTTTTACATTCAGGACTGTTGCTGAAGGTGGCTATGACGTTAATCCATCTCGGAGCCTAGATTGGGCTCGTCCTGGGGATCCCAGCAAGTTTTGTAACAGGTACAAGGCACAGCATTCTCTATTTAAATATTTATTGTGTACAGTTATGGCTGACATTACGTTTTGGACATATAAACAGATGGCCTGTGATCTTGCCACGGTGGTGGCGTCCTGAAGATTTGGCAAGATTTGAATTAGCGATTTATAGTACAAGACCCCAGTACGTGCTGTTGTGACATCTATGCAGGGGTAGAAGCACCTTCTTTTCTAACATGTTAAACTGTTATTTCCATATACTTTATTCCATGGACCTTATATATGTTCACAACACCCAGAACCAAGCTGTTACCATATGTATAGTACCTATTTTCAGAAACTGTGCGTGACTTTCAGAAACTGCTGATGTTTTCAAGTACAATAGACATGGACTCATTACACAAAAAAGCCTGGGCATATGCTTGGGTTGTACTGTTTGTCGTCATGGTGCGTTCGGAGAGCGCTCGGAGAAAAGGGGGCCTTCGCAAGGCTTCCACGGAATTTAGAGCTCTACAAAAAAGGAGATCATTTCTAACGTCGTCCGCTTGTCCGAGTTCAGGGACATGGGACGATGGGTAGCAAGGCAAGTGGCAGAGACATGACTTTCGAACAGAGAAAAATACATGATAGTCTGGTAGCCCATTAGCGCGATAAATACACGTTCCACAATTCCGTGATGTTCGTGAAGCAAACATCGTTTATCTATCCCGGGTAAACAAACTGCATATGAAATTATGACTACGAATCCGGGACAAGAAGGGGCCATGCAATACCCAAACCGAACTTAACTCTAAACAGACGTAACTAACTGTGCCATGATATACAGGGAAACGATAATATATTTCCTTTCCCAATTCGACCTTCTATTTGTTAGATCAAAAGTACTGAACTAATTCCACACGATTCAGCATCATGCTCTACAAGTTACATTCTTGACCAGCAGCAAGACCTTTTCTCACCAAAAGAAACCATCGATGCAACTCCAGAAAGTCACACAGAGATGTTAATCCTATAACATCGAGGAAAAGGAAGAGAAAGTGTACACAGACCAAGCTGCATCGGTAGTGATTTACAGCAAAATAAATCACACGATGCTCCCGAGGAACATGTTCCTGTTTTCAATGTCCATTTTCGTGGCTCTCCTGATCCTCCTCTGCATCCTCAAAACGCTGGTCGTTGATTTGAAGCTGCAAGCGGAAATGCCAGTAATGTTAACTGAGTTTATTCTTTTATCATATTTCGAAATAAATACATCTGGACGGTTAGTGTATTCCATTTTTTTCAAAAAAATAATTGATTCACCACAGCAGAAAGTAGCCCAGAATCAAGATTAATTCAAAATTAATATCACAATAAATCCATGGAAACAATTTCTAACGGCCATATAATTCAGACAAACACTCATTTGTGTTGCATGATTGTTTTCAGTGTGGAGCTTTAATAGAAGACGCCAAGAACCAACAAAGAGGCTAAATAAGGCTTGTCTCAGATGGGTATTTGTTCCATCATAAGCTTATACAATAGTAATGAAAATAAAACGATATAAAGATTCATTGGATACCTCAAATACTGAACGACTGAGATCATATCCACCATTTTGACCTATTGGATTGGCATAGAAAAACTGGGGGCCATTTTCTGCATGCAAGGTAAGAAATCTAAGTGCTGCTATCACATTAGCGCAAAAATGTAGAACAAGAAAAATGCAATACTTACCATCAACCATGTCCTCATCATCATGAACCCAGCCGCCATCAGACATATCTTCACCATGGAACCAACCATCCTCATCGTTGGGCTCTGTGAATTCAAAAGATTACAAGGATAGGCGACAGAAACCTTGTAAGTATCAACTGTAAATGCATGACTTACCAGCATTAGGGTCAGGATTCAGTTCAGCACAATCACAGAAGACATCGAAAAGTGCATCCACTGAAGCTCTGTCAAGGATACAAGTCATGCAATGCCACAAACTGTATAACAAAGTTTGTAGGATTCAAATAAAGGTAGGCAAGTAATAATCTTATTATTTATGAAAAGTTTCAAATTGGTATAGTATACCCCTAGATAAAGAAGGGACTGAGGATATTTTTTTCAGTAACTAAAGAAACAAGAAAATTTAGTAGTTCACCGATATCTGTTTTACAATCAAATCCACAAGGGTTATCTGTGAGAACTATTTGCAATTTTGCATAACATAATAAGTAGTGCCTTGAATCAGTCCACTTGATCACAATTCCTGGAGACAAAATCCGCAAGCACTTGAACTCCAGCATCAAGCTCAAGACATAAAGACATGCTTGAACAAGGAAATATTTTAATGGGACAAGTTAATTCAAAAGGATACATTGACTGGGATCTGCTGGTATGAGCCGCATTTCAGATACTCTAGATAGCTCTAGTTCATTTGCTTCAGGATTTGATTCATCAGTGTCCTCGTCAGTATCAACTGCCGCCTCAATCTTCAAATTAAATGTACAAAAAGTCAGACATTTACACCAGTGAGTACTAAAAACCAAACAGCAGAAACAAACAGACAACTAATGTCTTACAATTGCACCTATTAAACACCAAAAACAGATCCAGACTTCTCATAATCAGGTTATGCAGCTATTAAATAAGTTAAAGAGGTTCTTATTCACAAACTCCTAACCAACGCAGCAGGGTGCAAAATGCACGTTCGCGAAAAATACCAACGCAGCAGGAGTACCATACATCTGTATGCAAATGATGGTTAGGTTTCACATAAACTCTAGCAACATGACTGGTCAGATATCAATTAAGAAGCAATTTAGAAACCTCATACGTAATAAGACAGGTACTCCCTATCAAAAAATGAGACAAAATGTTAACAGCCAACAGTCAATAAGAACCTAGCTGATGGACCTTGAGTATATCCACAAGAGAACATCTGAGCACAAATGTCCCTAGAGTACCAATCAAAACACCAAACAGTGCAAAGCTATGAACTCAACTCAACTGCAACAGCAAGGAAACAAAATTACAACTAAGCTCTGTGTGACAAAGATCCTAAACCGAATAATCCATGATAGTTCTATGATCTGTGAATTAGAGCTCCTTGTTCTCAAAAAGCTGAGCTATTCTCAAAACATCCAGCAAACAGCAGAAGAACGGTTTCTGTAATTCCATAAGCAAAGAGGTCTCCCAGAGTCCCAGTAAGAGCATCTCAAGCTGAAATGCACGGCCTAACCCACTAGACCACTACCAACTAGTACAAGCTTACAGCTAGGAACACACTATAGATCCTAAATGATGGTCCAAGTCAGTTCAATGAGGTAGGCCCAGACTTTAGGAACAGATGCCCCAACAGTTAGAACATCAGAGCTACCCCTGATCGATCTCTGATCCTATTGGACCTCAAAGGGCAGTATCTAGTATCTACAAAAGCTGCTCCAATCACCTGAGTGTAGATGCAGGGCGAGGGATACGCCTCCAGGTCGCGTGATACGGCGTGAAGCGTGATGTCGAGGAAGCCCACCGCGTAGCCCTTGCCCTTCTCCGCCTCGCTAAGCCAAATCACCCTCCTGGTTGAAGGAACCAACAGTAGTTAACGAAACAATAGGCATCAGGAGAAGTGTTGCAGCCATAATCTGAGCTCAATCAGTACCTGGTGGTGACGAACAGAGTCCCCGGGGACTCCGGCGAGCGGGGGCCGAGGGCGACAGCGACGGCGCGGTCCACGCGGACCAGCTCCTCGCCGGAGGCGGCGTCGAGCCGGGGCGTGCCGTCGTCGGCAATGGCAGTGAAGAGCTGCAGCCCTGGAGCCATGGGAGGAAGCAGCGGGGAGGCCGAGGGGCTAGGGTTTCGGGTCTCGAAGGCTTCGGCGTGTGCGAGATTTGGGGATTCTTTCGGAAGGGTTTAGCGGCGGTGGAGAACCGTGCCTGTGGCGTGCGTACGGCGCTAGTGTTGGGACTTGGGAAATGTATTGCGCTGCGCCGAGAACCGTGAATCGACGAAGGTCGAAGGCCAGATAGCTCCTCCTCATAAGGAGTCGTGCGCGCCTGTTAGATGAACTAAACAAAAAAGAAACTAAAATAAAGTTTAGTCATGTTTTGCATGTCAGATAGAAGGTACTACAGAAACATTAACTAATTTTTCGGTTTAATAAAAATAAATAGAGACTAATTGATTTTGTACATTGTCAAAGATTGTAAGATTTGTACATTAACTAATTCTTTTATGAATTTTACAAAACTTAATATAAAAAATTAATCCATACTCAGCACATTATTTAATGACAAAAGAAACTTTATTTTGATCTAAATAGGACTTAAAAGCATCTTTGTAAGTAGTCGTTTTTCATATAAAAATAAAAAAATAGAGCGACATAAAAGTGACTCTAGACTTCTCACAAACGGGACTTAAAAACATCTTTGTAAGGAGTCGTTTTTCTAATATAAAAAACTACAGCAACATAAAGTCACTCCAGACTTCTCACAAACCTAATGTGTTTTTTTTACAAAAACGCCGAAGCTATTTTGTTATTTTTTTTTAACAGCTTCAACTCGGCTACAAAAGTGGCTCCACATTGGGAGCCGGAGCTCTACCAAACAAGGCATAAAAACATCTCCTTCTAAGAAGCTCGAAGGAGCCAAAGCTAGAAGTGGAGCAGGTGCCGAAGCTAGAGAAGATACAACGTGTCTTCTCCTAGTTCATCCTCAAGAACTTGACACCGAGTCCTTGTTTGGTGCGGCTCCCACATGGGCTCACCTCCGATTAAGCTGACGGAGTAGCACCAGATTGACGCACGCGGGACAAAATGTCGTTTTCGTTGACGATGTGAGAAAACAATACAGTTTACCAGGTACAGTGGCGAAGCCACACAATCAGGCTTCGTGAAGACTCCAGCTCCGGCACAATAGCATGATGGACGGAGCCCTCCCAAGGGCGCCCTTGCAAAGCTACAAGCATAGTGTTCTTCCAAGAGTTTTTAAAACGGCTTTGGTTTTACCATACAAGTTGCTCCACAAAAAGACCCAAAAACTAGCCATACTACCACCACCACCATGTATTTCACATGTCAAAATATTTCCATGATATTTTTCAATTATATAACTATAATTTCATAATATCTTTAGAAGTTCATATTAACCTCTTATAATTTTGTACATTCCTACTAGGATTCATAAATGAATTTTGTAAGATTGTAACTTATAGGGTGTTTTTCCTATGTAGCCGTTCCAAACAAAGAATTCATTTTCAAATCCTACATAATCCTATGGAAGGGCTTATGATCTCAATAAAGTTTGGAGGAATTCTAATATAACATGAGGTCGCATTACAAATTCAAGAAAACACGTGAACATGAATACAGTACCACGAAAACAAAAGAAGCATTGTTTTGGTGCCACTCTGGTAGACAATGGATACCAAAGGCGCAGACTTTGTTTTTTTTTTTTCACGAACAATGGAGCAAAAACTAAATAGGGAAAGATATCGTTTTCCTAAAAACATCATACAGTGTGACTCTTCTCTTGTTGTCCTAGGACAGTCCCCCTTCGTCGATCAATTACTGACCACATCAACTATGAACTTTTCTTTGGAGCAGTGAGCAGTCACCGAGAATCCGCAATGCATACCATTGGATTCATTCGATGCATCGTCACGAGCAAAGACCGGCGCCCCCTGTGCACGGCGAGGCATGCACAGTTATCAGCGTACTACAACGAACCCACGAAAAAAGTGGGAGATCCCCACGGTCCCAGCCTCCCAGCAAACTGTTGTTGCCTTCCCGGCCGTGAGCAAGAGGCAGCGACGACGCGCAACGTTACAATATGGACGCTGTACGACCAGTAACCGCGCTGACGCCGGCCGGCCCCGTCAGCTTCGGCCCGCGAGCTCAATGCCCATGCCCCGCGTGGCCCGTGCACTCGACGAGAGAAACGATGTCGAACACGCCCCGCGCGACACCAGGCACGGCGAGTCCACATGCGCCCGTCGCGTCCGTGGCAGCACACCGCGGTTGCCTCTGCCGTGCCCGCGGGTTTTCCGCTCTTCCCCACGTCGTCCCCAGCGACAGGACGTCCAACCGCCCGGTTAATTTGGTCGCCGGCCGCGTAGTCCGTCACAGCACGTCGTCATGCTCGTGCCCGGCAGACGGCAGTCAAAGCCTGGCGCCAGCTCAATACAGTACGACGCGCGCAGTGGCACTGTGGCAGCGTGACGGGCGCTGCCTGACCCTGACGCAGCCGGCGCAGACGACGAGGGAATGGCGATGGCAGGCGGCCTCGGGGGTTGCCAAACTGACCGTCGTCGGTCCATGGTTCAAGATGGCAATGGCCGACTACACGTGGGTTTTACCCAAAAAAAAACAGGTGTGGGAGGAAGTTTTCACCCGTGGTTACTTTATTGGACAAAAAATTATACCCACGGGTATAACGGGTACGGGTGTGGGCGGACACTATCCATACCCGCATACCCATGGGTAAAAAAACCCGTAAATATAGTTATCTGGCCTGCACATTTGAGCCCATAGAGCCCAAAAATGTGGCCCAATCCAATAAAACCGCTCCTAGTATAAATACTTTGGCCTCACAGAAACCCTACCCTTCTCATTCCACTCCCTCCCCAATCCTCTCGTCCCGTTCCCAGCCACCAGCCGCCACAGCCACAGGCCACACCGACCGATTCACCGAGAGTCCGAGACCAACGCTCGGTCCTCCACTGACTCCTCCTCCGTCTCCGTCTCGTGGTCGGCCAGGACAGGACTCCGTGCGCGGCCGACTCCGAGCGCGAGGCCGACCGGACTCCCGAGCACGAGCGCGAGGCCGACCGGTGCTCGGTGCTCCGTCTCCGTGCCCGTGCGCGCTAGGTCGCCACTCGCCAGCTCGCCACCGCCTTCGCCCTCCGCGCCGCCGGTGATCGTCGGGAACTCGGCATGGTGGAGAACTCCGGCACAGCAGATGACAGCCGGTGATGCTCTTCCTCAACCCTAACTTTCTATTCCATTGTTGCAGCTCTGTTCTTGCCCGTTTGCCCTGTTCTGACCCCACGCCGTCCCGACCCGAAGGGACGCCGTCCTACTCACGCCGGATCCGGAGGAGGCGAGGAAGAACGGCGCGCCGCCTACAACGACGCCTTCCCTGCTCCTGCCGCGAGCTGCAGTCGGTGCTGCTAAGCCGAAGGGCTTCCTGGTTGGTGCAGCAGCCAAGAAGGCAGCGGGGGCTCCTTCCACGCCACGTCCACGCATCGGCAAGCCAACAGCAGCAGCTAAGGGTGGTCGGCCTCCCCGATCTCCCACGGATACAGCTGCAGCTGCAGCTGGTAAAAAGTGCAACACCATCACCTGAAACGCTCCCTTGGGTAAGCAAAGATGACTTCTTCCATGTTTATATTGGTTTGTGCTTAGTTCTTGTAGAAATATTGGTTTCCATTCTGTAAGTGCTGCTAGCTTATTTTGTTGGTCTACATGTGATCTGTTTATTTGTATGTTATTTGGTCAGATTTGGTCATTATAAACAATATGCTAGGTTCTGAGATGATTCTGATATTGTAGATTGAAACTAAGCATAATTTTTGATTTATCTATTTCCTTAATGTGCTTTTATAGATTGAAAAAAATGTCTACATCTGCTAGTGATGGCAGCAGCAACCCGTAGTTTGGATCACAAGCATCACAATTGCAATCAGATTCAGTTCCAATCTCTGGATCACCCCAACTTGAATCGACCAATGATTCACCAATCAATATAGATGATGATGATGATGAAGAAGAAGAAGAAGCTGCTGTCAAGGCTGGTTTTAAGAGGAAATTCAAATCAGAAGTTTAGAAGGAATTCACTCTTTTGCAGATTAGGTCCACTGAATATGCAAAATGTAATCATTGTGCGAAGAAACTTTCTGCACGGTCAAGAAATGGGACTAACCACCTTCGTCTTCATTTGAAGTCTTGTGTGCTAAAGAAGATAAAGCTGAAAGGGCAGCCTATGGTACAAACTTCAGTGAGATTTGATAGGACAGATACAGGGACAATCTCGGTAGAAAACTACACCTTTGACCAAGACATAGCTAGGAAAGAACTTAGTGCCATGATAGTTCTTCATGAGTACCCTTTAAGCTTGGTTGATCATGTTGGCTTTAGAAGATTTGTTGCTGCGCTTCAACCATTATTCAAAATGGTGACAAGGAACACAATAAGGTATAAATGTATTGAATATACTACCTGCATTTTGTTTGTTTTATTCTTTGTTGGACACAATAAGGAACACAACTATTAATTTGCTACTATTCTTTATTTTATTTCAGATCTGATATTATGGTGCAATATGAGTTGGAGAAGAAAAAAGCCATTGAATATATAGCTAGTATTAAGTCTAGGGTGGCCATCACTACTGATTTATGGACTTCTGACAATCAAAAGAGAGGTTATATGGCCATCACTGCACACTTTATTGATGAAGCTTGGAATCTTAGAAATATTATCATGAGGTATTAAATGTGGTTGCATATTATTTTGTTCAGACCAAGCTTTTCATGTTTCTTACCTATTGATTTTGTTTTTACCTATTGAATGTTAGGTTCATTTATGTCCCTGCTCCTCACACGGCTGAAGTTATTGGTGAAGAATTGTATGGCAGCTTGGTTGAGTGGAATCTTGATGAGAAGATATCTACAGTTACTCTTGACAACTGTACTGCAAACGATGCGGTAATCCCTTTGCTTGTGAGGAATATTGAAAGGCATAGGCTCTTGTATGATGGTAAGATGGTGCATATGCGTTGTGTTGCCCATATTATTAATCTGGTAGTTAAGGATGGACTAGATGAGTTGAAAGATGCAATTGAAAACATTCGTGATAGCGTAGCTTATTGGACAGCCACACCAAAAAGAATTGAAAAATTTGAGGAGATAGCAAAATTTGTTAAAGTGGAAGCCACAACCAAGTTAATTCTTGACTATAGGACTAGATGGAATTCAACTTTCACCATGCTTAGTCGTGCATTACCATACAAGGCTGCTTTCATTAGGGCAAGTCGTGTAGACAGGCTGTGCACTTCTTTGCCATCTGAGGATGAGTGGAAAATTGCTGCGGATGTTGTGGAGAGGCTTTGAGTGTTCAATGACATCACTATATTATTCTCTGGGATAGATTATGTAACAGCTAACATATACTTCACTAAAATTGCTGAGGTTAGAAAGAAGATTAGAGAGTGGTCAACTTGTGGAAATCCTGTAGTGGAAGCTATGTCAACCAATATGGTAGCCAAATTTGATAAATATTGGACTGATATTCAAGGGTTCATGGGGATTGCTACCCTTCTTGATCCTAGATTTATTTAAGGCCACAGTGCTGCTGATTTGCTTTGAGGATTTGCTTGGGACAAGTGGTGTAGAGTGTGAGAATAGAGTTGTTGAGGTGAAGAATTTGTTGGCTGATTTGATGCTTGAGTACCGTGTGGATGATGTGGGAACTAGTGTACCAACAGCAACACCTGTAGCAGGACAAAAGGAGGATTTTTTATCTTCCATTAGTGTTCCTATTGCTAGTAGAAGGCCAATAACAATGGGATTTAAAACTGAGTTAGATCGCTACTTGGATGAAGAGCTATTGGACATGCATACTAAGGATTTCAAAGTTTTAGATTGGTGGAAGGTGGCTGGAACTCGGTTTCCAACTTTGAGAAAGATTGCTAGGGATATATTTTCTATTCCTATTACAACAGTCGCTTCAGAATCAGCCTTTAGCACTAGTGGTAGGGTTTTAAGTGAGCATCGCAGCAGGCTCACTTTCAAGATGTTGGAGGCCCTAATGTGCTCTCAAGATTGGCTAAGGAACGAGTACAAAGGTATATTAAAAACTATTCCTATGTGTATCAGCTTGCTGTTAATTTGTGCAAATATTCACTGTTATTCATGCAAACCTACTCATTTGATCACTTCGTGTTTGTAGCTGATGAGAAAAACAAGCAGCCAGCAACCTTTTGGTCATGTCTTCAGGACATACAAGAGGGCCTTCAGGTGTGATACACTATGAAACAATTTTATTTTCAGCAACTTTGTGAAATGTGATATTAGATAGCTAAGTTGTGATCTATTTATCCTATTGTAGGAACTTACAATCAGCTGAGGAGTGAGGACTGGGGACAAATGAAGATTTGGAAGATTTGGAAGATTTGGAAGAAGTGCATGTCTTCCCTTTTGATGATCTAATTTGATGTCTTTCCTTTTGATGACCTATCTGTTATTTGTTGTAACCTATATGTGAATGGCCTAGTGGTGGCCCTATTAATTTGTAGTATGTGAACTTGTAATGGATCACGTCACGTGCTTAGGAACTATGCTTTTAGATGCCGGAAGGCTGGAACTTAGTCTGAAACTTATTTGCTGTGTTGTGCAGCTGTGCTGGAACTTATTTGCTTTATGAACTATGCTTTTAGATGCCTGGAAGGCTGGACTTGAAGTCTGGAACTTATTTGTTGTGCTGGAAGTTATTTGCTGTGCTGGAAGTTTGGAATGCTGTTATTTTTTACATGTGAAATATGTGTTAATTATGTGTCATCAGCGGGTATGTTGTCGGGCATGGGTTACCCGACGGGTAGAATTATCCGCACGGGTGCAGGTATGAAAGGATTTTCCTACCCATGTGTGTCTACGGATAACCCGACGGGTAAACATGCATCTCATAGGTGCAGGTATGGATTGCTATTACCCGATGAGTACGTACCCATTGCCATCTTTAGCCATGGTCACAGCCGAGCTCTCCCGCGGGGTATAGCGTGCGTCGAGGGCGTCTGACTCGCGTGCACGGTGTCGGTATGCCAGTAGCGTCACTGTGACCGCATGATTCCTTCCTGCCTGCCAGGGGACACGACTCGCTGGGCCACTAGTCTGAGGTCCTGGCAGTCGGTCTGTCTACTGCAGTCGGCCACTAGTAGGCGGCTTTTAACTATTTTAGCGTTATTTTAAATCACTAATATTTCGTACTCACTCCGTCTCACAAAACATGCAATTATGGGAAGCATATTAGTCAAATTATATCAATTTTAATTAAGTTTATAGTAAAATATTAATATTTATATTTTAAAATAAATTTATTAAAAAACTAGACTTAAAGATCTTTCCGATGATACTAATTACGTAGCATAAATATTTATATATTTTAATATATAATTATCTATAGTTTGAAAACGTGGATTCCTTGAGAAACGAGAATTGCATGTTTTGTGATACGGAGTTAGTAAGTTTTATTTTTGGGAAGATCATTGATGCTATGTCTGATGGCTGCACGGGGGGCGCGAGTGCGAGAGCAACGGCTAGGGCGACGCCCTGACGCACCCACCCCCGCCGCTGTCGGCGGCGCCGGCCGCCGCTATGGGGCCGGTGCTCCCCGTCTCCGCGTCCCCCCTCTCCCCTTCTCCCCCTCCCATTCCTCCTCTTCCCGCCACCCCGCTCTGCTCGCGCGAAACCACCGTCTCTGCCGATGCCGGATCTCCTCGCCGACGCCGCCTATGCGCCGCCGCCGCACGAGTGGAGGACTGCCGGATCCGACGCCTGTGCTCCCTTGATAGGCGGATCCGCGGCCGCCGGCGGTGTGCCGCCCATGTCGCCCCTCTTCACCGGCGTCGCCAGGGCAGACGGTGATGGCTCATCGCCGTGCGAGGTGGGGGCCGCCGGATCTAGGGCCTGCGACCTCCGGCCGGACAGATCCGCGGACGCTGGTGGCCGGACGCCCGTGGTCCCCACCGGTGCTTCGCCCGGCGCCCGGACGCTGACGTCTCCGGCTGCATTGACTGCTCTGCAGCTGACGTTGCTGTTCGAGGAAGCGCCCAATGCCGCGACTGCGACCCCAGCAACGCTGTTGCCCTCGCCGACGATGACCGACCCCGGTGTGGACGTGCTCCCCGCGCCCAGGCCCATCCCGACTTCGGCGCCATCCTCACCGGCTCGGCCTTCCCTTGTAAGGTCCTAGATGGCTAGAGGGGGGTGAATAACCTATTAAAATTTTTATAAACCACTAGACAAAACTTGATTATTATAACAAATGGCGTAAACGCGGTTTTGCCTAGCCTAGATTGAGAGCAAGCCTCCTAATGATAATTATAATATATATTATGATCTCTATGTCACACAAAGACTATGTCACTGCTTTCTAATCTATTGAGCTATTAAGATAACCAATTCTACATAAGCTACACAATATATATATAAGAAAGTAAATACAAGAGGTAGGATGGCAATTTCAATACCAACGGTGAAGTGAAGATATTGCCAATCACCAAGATGATATTCAATCAATCACAATGATAACAATATATATCAATGAAGAACCAATCACCGGGAGACAAATGGATGACACGATTATTTTTGTTCACCCGGTGTTCACTTGTGCACCGACAAGCTACGTCACCGGTTGTGTCGACCAACACTTAGATGGTTCTTCGGTGTGTTCGCAAGCCACTTGCCTCGCAAGGCAATCCCTCGCAAGGAAACAGCAAGACACCACTCTCAAGCGTGATAACTCAATGACACGCGTATTCCACTAGAGTAGCTTTTGGCACTCCGCCGAGGAAAGCTTAAGAACCTCTTACAAATCAATCACCGGAGGTGGGCAAGAACAATCACCAACTCTTCCCAACGCCTTCAATAATCTTCCAAGCCGGCTAGGAGCGGTACTCTCTAAGAGTAACAAGAAATCCACCGGCCAAACGACTCGCAAGTGCCACTAGATTAATCACCTCATGCAATGCACTTCGAATCACTCAATCTCACTCAAGATTCGCAATCAAGCAAGAGAGAATGAGTGGGAGGAAGGAATATTAGCTCAAAAGATGCTCAAGAGTGTTAAAATGGTGAAGGGTTACTCCCAACAGCCGGCCAAAACAAATATATAGTCACCCCGAATTGGCCTACCAGAACTTCCGGTGAAGCCCCACCGGAACTTCTGGTCAGTCCAGATCTATCCGTTGTACGCGTCAGATCTAGCCGTTGTGCATGAGTCAGTCCACGAAGTCAACCCAGATTTGGCCTACCAAAACTTCCGGTCACCTGACTGGAACTTTCGGTCATCCACCAGAACTACACCGGAACTTTCGGTCATGAACCGGAAGTGAATCGGGGCGTGCGATTGCTCGGGCTGGGCTGAACGGATTTCCTGTCTAGGCCCACTGGAACTTCCACTGGTCCAGCATCATCCCGCACTAAAACGAGCATATCTCTTGTGAGAGAACCGACCAATTTATTAGAGCACAAGCACATAATTCGCCATTAGGATGGTAAACTACATGATTGAGACCTAATAAACCTGGTAGTTATACCAAAATCTCGAAGGATTTCAAACATTTCCAGCACGAACAAGATCATAATGAGTTTAGCGTTCACCATTCACAACGTACATAGTTTGCACATAGTTTAAAACATCGGAGTTCGAAATAAAGTTATTACAAACCAAGTTCAAATTCGAAATGAAGCGGAAGCGGTTTAGTTCAAATCCACACACACTCATTTCAAATACAGTGCCAGGTTCTTGATCAACATCCAACAAAAGCATTAAGTAGAGAAGAGTGACCATGCCTAAGGTCTAGTCATCTCCCAACGCGGGATAGAAGCAATTCTGACAATAGCCATAAAACATCTCACCATCTGCAAAAACATGGGAAATAAAACCCTGAGTATGAGAATGTACTCAGCTAGACTTACCCGTTATAAACTAAAAATAAATTGACTCCAAGGAGTATGCAAGGCTGTATAAGTAGGATAGCTGACTCATCAATTACGAAAAAGCTTGCATTAAGGAAACAATTATTAAGAACCTTCTAGCAATGTATTTTAATCTGATTAACCTTATCATGCTACATTAGCCCCTGTACTAAACAAGCATGGTAATAATTATTCAACAAGAATAGTAACCAATTTCGGTTGAGTATCTTTCCATCTCAACAGCTCAACCATCACATCTCTTGTTCAAGTTCTTACTACGATGCCGCTGCTCAAGTCAAGTGTTCACTGTCCAGGAACGATGACGATTATAATCGATTACTAACCAGCTGGTGGGTATTCCTCACACAAACCACACTCACCAGCCACGGTGAGCTACAGATCACCGACATTTAATTCGGGAAAAGCGCGAGATCAACAGGTACCATCGTATCCAGGAACCGCCCGGCTGCCTTATTCAGGGCGACCCTGACCTCGGACTTACTCTCCACATAACTTGTGGTCCCCCATCTTCACCAATACGATGTGTACAGCAGGTCGACTCCCGGCCCAAATCAAAATTAGGCTTCGCGGTCAGAACGACTTATCCTTCCAGCTAAATGTGAGGCATAAATTCAATATGATTTGAGGACGTACAACGGACGGGGTCCTAGTTCAGTCTCAACACCAATCCTGCCCGGTCTCGATTTATTATCTCTACATGGTTATCCAAGATAACAATGTATTCAACCATTCCAAGTCACCACCTATAACTCACGGATGACAGAAAATCATCCGACTTCTACCGATCTAGTTAAGCAGGGCTAAGCAGATATTCGTACTTGAACCTAACAGGGTTGAAGTATAAACAGTGGCAAGGAATATAAGTAATGCAGCAACGGTATAAAATAACGCCTATAACTTAATGCATCAAACAAGTAAAGGACTCAAGTTAGATATTTTACAAACCACAGGGAGAATGCTCCGGGCTTGCCTTTCAGGAAAGAGCTTGGCTGGTGGTCGGGACACTCCGGAAGATCAGCTTCGGGATCCTCTTCTGCTGCTACTTCCTGCACTAAAGCTTCCTGCTGGCCTCCCTCTTCTTGTACTCCGGGAACTACCGTTTCGAGCTCTGACGATCCTGTATGATGCATAGTGTGTATGAATACCGTGTATACATAGAAATACAATACTGATGCTGATGGTGAATGAATGCTCAGCTAAGGTAAATGATATGATTTTGAAACATATAAGATAATCACAAGTCATCTGCATTCTCTTCTACCGACAAATCTTAAACAAGCCTCGCATTATAATTTACTTACACATTAAAAGGAATTATAAACGACTATTATTTTTCATACTACCCTCTACTGAACCAAAACCAATAACAGGTCACACACATCACAAATATCATAAAAAGCATTTTTACACACATGAAATAATAACTTTAAAGCATTATTTATTATTGAAAGAAATCAGGGTATAACTACAACATGACTTTAGACTATTCAGAAAATTCTATAAAAACTACAAGAGCTTAAGCATGCCCAATAAAGACTACCATAAAAATTTTAGGTCAAAACAGTAAGTAATTTATCCTACATAAAAATGACAAGGCAACACAATTCACCGGGCATAAAATACTTTGTACATAAAAATATGTCAAACAACAGATCTCAGAATATCATTAGCTCTAGATTAGCATAAAAACATTCTCCAAAAAGTTTCATGCACAAATTCCTTATATATTATTTATTATAAATTATTTATCATCTAATGGAAATAGGCACCATAACTAGATAGAGCAAACTTTCCATAGGACATAGCCTCACAATATTTTTCACAGATAGAGCATGACATAAAGAAGACTAACAAACTCAGTCTCACATTTTTCTGAGCAACAGAGAATTACTTATGTATTTTCTAAGATAAAAGTAATTAATAGAGATAAATAAATCTATACAGAAAAGTATCACAAAATCCACATTTCATATTTTTCATGCATAGATCTCCCAAAAGAAAAATACTGTAAGTTGAACCAACACATTTCATATTTTTCAAAGCTTTTACAAAAATCTGGAATTCATTTTCTTTAAAACCGATAAAGAAAACAGTTTTGCACCGGGAACCCTGGATTTTTTGGAAAACAACCGAGCCCTAAAAAGAAACTCGCTGTGTCTGGCTACTTTGCATTTAAGTCCGATAAAGAACACAAATGATGCCCGCGGTTCACGCGGCGGGGAAATGGTCGTCGGCATCGGGATTCCTCGCCGACGGCGAGGTCTCCGGCCGAGCTACGGCTACCGAAATGCTCAGCTCGTCAGCGTGAACGCATTGGTGTACAAGATGCAAGCTATGAGCGAGGTTTCGACCGACGGCCACGCGCGACGGCGGACGGCGGCGACGGTCGGCGGTGCGCCGGCATCTCGGGCCACGGCGGAGCGCGGGACCTAGCCTACCATCTCCAGCAGACCAATGTGACTCAGATTAGCTAGTCAAAGAGATGAAGTGCCGGCCAAAACGACGACGGCGCTGCACGCCGACGAGCGGCGGCGCGACCCGCGATGGTGGACGGCCAAATCCGATGGACTCGAACCCTAATCGGTCCCATTAGCTACACCAACCTACGCTACTAGAGCAGGCGGTCACGATGCGCAAGCTAATTAAGGAAGAAAGGGGTTGCTGGCCACGACGGACCGTGCGGCGGTCGGGCGGCCATGACCGGCAAAAGGGGAACGGGTCGATTCGACCTCTACCTTGGGGCTCGAGGGCAGGAAAGGTGCGCAGGACATGGCGGACTCCGCGGCGCGCTCGGGCTCTGGTGAGGGAAAGGAGGGGCGAGAGTGCGTCTGGTGGCGGAGGAGTGAGCGAGGGAGAGGTTGACACGGTCGGGGCAGCTCGAAGTGGCCGCTCGGGCTCGAACAAGCGGAGCGCGGCGTTGGGCATCGGCGAGCGCGTGGCGAGCATGCGGGGTCGGCCGAGGGCGCGTGGGCGAGCGGTGGGGCCAGGCGAGCGCGGGCGTGCGCAGGGGTGTGCGGCGCGTGCGTGCGCAGGGCGGACAGCGGACAGCGGCAGCGGCCCGGCGTACGGACGCCACGCGGCCGGCGTTGGCGCGGACAGCGTCGCGAGGAAGAAGAAGAGAGGAGGAAGAAGAGACTGGCCGGTGGGTCCCACGGCGTCAAGATTCATGCAGAACTTGATTAAGCCCATATTTTCCAAAATAATCCGAATTTGAAGAAACTTGTAAAAGATGAAATATTCTTTTAAAAGAGTAGAACATTTCACTTTTAAACATCAAAGCCTAATTCTGCTTAGAATTTGAATTTCAAAAATGGGGATTTAAAATTAAAAGAAAATTATTTTTTATAAACTGTTTTTGACATTTTTGACCCACTTCCAAGCCTTTTCATGAAATGACCCCAAAATAAGTTTTGCTCCAAATAATTTTCTCTACAAACTTTATTTAACACTCAACCCCAAACAATTAACCTATCACATAGCTCTAGTTCAAATCAAGGTAAGCACATTTTCATTTTATCATTTCATGTAAATAAATGACCATGCAAATGAGATGATCATGCTCATGATATGCAAGATAATGCATGCTTAACACCAGAGTGTTACATCTCTTAGCTCCGAACTTTGTATTCGATGATCTTGGACTCTATGGAAAGCTTATTCAGATGGCCACACAACACGCATAGCCACTTGATCCAATTTACAATAGATCAAAGCAATTTTCCAACCCAAGAGCCATCGTCTCTCTTTTCTCACAAGAGTTCGTCGAACCTTCTCCAACTTTTTCTTTGTAAATGTGCCAACACCACCAAGTGACATCTCCATGTGCATGTGTGTTAGCATTTTTCAAAGCATTTTCAAGGGATCTTCATCGAGCACTAGATCCTAAATGCAATCACATGCAAGGATGGTCCTAGTGGCACTCATGAACTGAATTACCGAAGATCTCCCCTCTTCATAGTTCAGCTATCGATTCTAAACCACTCACACCCTCTATGGTGTTTTGAGTGCAAAACAAAATGACCCTATATGTTATACCTTTGCCTTGAGCCTATTTTGTTGATCCTCCAACCGCCAAGCCTTTACATGACATGTGACACTCCACGTCATCATGCAACCGTCTTGGTCCATCGATCTCGATATTACTTGCTCTTCACCGTTGGTCGGCGCCAAGTCTTTCCCAAGCTTCACCGTCGCACGGTCTTTCACTTCCAAGCCTCAACTTGTCCTTCACACTTTCAATCGGTCCATCGAGCCAAGCCCATCTTGATCTTCACCATGCTTAGGTTATATAACTTTATGTCATGCCTCATCATTGAGCTCCACTTGGCATGGACTACCTTTCTCTAAATCATCCACTTAGAAACAAGGTTAGTCCTTAGGTTTCATCAATTATCCAAAACCAAACTAGGGACTTTCATCCCTGACTCCGGAGGTCAACGTCGTCCTCATATGGCCATCTGCCCCCTGCTCGTCGCCCTCTTCCTCATCCCTTGGAGACGGTCTCATGTGCGCAGCCGTCGCCCGTGTAACCGCCATGGCCGGGCCTTCTCCGAGGATTGCTGCCACAATCGCCGCTGCGGTGGAGGAGCTCGTCATAGTCGAAGACGCTTCCAACGATGACGAAGTTCCCTGCTTGGCCTCTGTTGGCAGGCCCAAGCACAGGCGCTGGTGCGGGTCTTCCTCTGATGAGGAGGAGGAGCTCTTCCCCCAGTCCGTGCAGCATAGTGCCTCGCCTCTGGCCCGCGCTGCGCCCCTCGCTAACGGCGCGGAGGGTGCTGATGGTGGACGGATGCCCAGGCACAGTCGCCTCAGCCGGCGGCGCAGGAGGCGGACCATGACGGGCTCCGGTGAGTCTATGCAGTGGGAATACCGCGGATGTCGCCCCGATGTCCGTGGGTCTCCACCGTTGGACAACGCGCGTGTACCTGCGCACCGACGTCTTGGCCCGTTGCTTGAGGAGCGCGTCCAGTCGTAGCAACGCCTTCACCCGCGACGTCGGGCAACTCCGCCTCACGCCCTGCACTCAAGCAGGCAGCCTCGGCACCACGTCCCTCGTGTTGCCGCAACCACCGACGCCGACGGCTTTGCCCTTGTCCAGAGCCAAGGACAACTCCGCCGTCGCGCCACACGCAATCAACGACGGCCAGTGCCGACTTCACTTATCGGTCTTTGCTTCAACTGCTTGGTGGGGGGCACATCGCCGCCCAGTGCACCTCCCTGCCCCGTTGTCTTCTCTGCCTTGCCCCACGACACCGGGCGAGGGAATAGTCCGATTCGCCACCGTCGCCCTCCTCGTCGCCCCCCTGCGGTCCGTGTACCGGAGCTTCCTGGATGCCGCCTCCCCTACGGCGTCAAGGTCAGCGGCGGGGGCCAGGAGGCTATACCATCCACGACCCCTATCATCATTGGACAGATTCTTTGTCCGGCACCTTCGACCGTCGTGGGCAGCGGCCTGCAGCCCACCTCGCGCGCGGGTGCTCCAGTCGGTGGCACGATGGGGTCTGTGGAGGCCGCCAAAGGTGTTCGTCATCGACGTCATCGACGCCGGGGAAAGCGGCCGCGGGGGGCCAACACCGTATCTTCGGTCTTCGCCGACATCACCACCATTGCCATCGACCCCCTGGCACTCGACTTGTGCGAGGGTGAGGTGCCTCCCAGCTGGGTAGACCCGATGCTGGTTGAGCTCGATGCTTCTCTCTAGGCTTGGGCATCGCCGCCGAAGCCCCTGTCACCGCCACGGATGACCCGGCTCTGCTTCACGGCTGACCAGGTGCCTGGGGATGCGGCACCGCGACAGCTGGCTCGCCACTGGCCGCTATCCCAGTTGTCGAGGCGACGATGGAGGATGATGTGGACGTGGCCGCTATGGTGGCTGCGGCACCCACAGGTGCAGTGCCCCCGGGCGCCGCGACAGCGGGCTCACCACTGGCCGCTATCCCCGTTGTTGAGGTGCCAATGGAGGATGACGTGGACACGGCCGCTGCGGTGGCCACGGCACCCGCAGGCGTAGTGCTTCCGAACAACGACATGCAAGGGGAGGCCCGCGATTCTTCGCCGCCGTCCCCCACCGCTGCGGGAGGACCGATGCCTACGGAGGCGTGTGTCGCAGCGTTCATCGACAACCTGACGCTGCCCATCGAGACCCCCCTCATCGTGGGGCCACCGAGGCTGCGAACTTCCCGCGTGGACGACGAGTGGCGCGTGCGACGCAGCGACCGCCTGGCAGCTAAATCCGCCTGCCGCGACCCGCAGTCGGAGAGCCAGGCTCGTCGGGTTATGCTCAGCAAATGGGGCGAACTGCCGGTGGACGAGGTCAACAATCTATCGGACCCTACGATTGCCGTGAGATTTCGCGAGGCTTTCTTCGGCGACAACGTACTGTCTTCTCGCAGGGAGTCCATGAGGGAGTTGTTTCCGCAACTCCAAGGCCGGACGACGCGCTCTGCGTCGCGACGGACTTAGGCGCTGCAATTGGATCCTCTAGTCGCACAATAGTTTAGTTAGTTTGTACAACCCGCTCGCTCCACCGTTTTAGCCGGTGATTCATGTAGTGTGCTTTTTTGCCGCGCTCTAAGGCAACTCGCTTGCGAACGTGACAAGACGTGTAATCAATATTCTAATTTCTCTTAAAGCAATACGGGCTAATTGTTCGTTGTCGAAGAATTTGTTGATTGCGCCAATGACCAAATCGTGCTGTAAAAAATCAATCATCTAATGTAGAAGTTTTTTTATGTGGTTTTGTCTCGACACCTTGGTTGGCAAAACTGCAGGGAGGCCTAGCCCATGGCTGCATGCTCGAGCGCTAATTCTCGCTTGTATCATGCCTAGTACTATGTTAAAATAGGTCATCTGCTGTACCCTATACTCCGATGGCAGTTCTGATAGCAGTTGGAGTTAGGTGCCTAGACGATGCAATTCTGATGGCAGTTCGAACTGGCGGACTGGCAACCAACGGTGGATCAGTAATTCAGTATCTGCTAAAGAAAAAGTAATTCAGGACTACACCCTTCGTCCCAAAAAAAATAATGTAATGAGAAACATATCAATCAAACTTTCTAAACTTTGACTAGATTTATATAAAATACGTGTAACATTTATATCTTTAAATAAATTTATTAAAAAACTAGACTTAAAGATACAACATTTATATCTTTAAATAAATTTATTAAAAAACTAGACTTAAAGATCTTTCTGATGATACTAATTAGTTAGTATAATTATTTATATATTTTAATATATAATTATCGACAGTTTAAAATTTTGACTTCTCGAAAAACGAGAATGACAGTTTGAAAATAGGCCGGATGGGAGTATGGTCCTAGGCTCATAGCCCGCGAGTCCGTTGCTCCGTGAGCAGTGATGAACTGGTGACCTCCGATGCCCCATGGACTGGTACAGTGGAGCCTTATTTTCAGATTTCAATAGCCTCTTTTCATCAATACGCAGAAGTCAGAACGTCACCCATACCCATGCTCATTGATACGGTGTGACGCTCTCTCTCATCACTCTCCCAGTGGACGCCAAAAAATATGTCCAATGTTCAGCTAGTCACACAATGACGCTCTTCAAGACTTCAACGGGCATCGCTGACCCCAAAATTTGGTAATACTGTAATTGTTTACAGTTTTACAGATAAACCCTCAGTTACATTTGAATACTAACTATCTGATGTTCTGATCAAGTCCAGGACCAGGCCAACTGGTGTCTACAGCGCGTGTTAGGACCAAAGCAGTGTTTCCCGTCAGAGGCCGGTCCCCAATGGACGAAACAAAAACTGGAGATGCTTATGAAACTTAGCCATCTTCTTCACCAAGTCTGATCCTTTTTTTTCGTCGGTCTGTGTACACCACTGCAGAAAAAGGATCAGCCGAATGCTTTTGCTACCCCAAGAACAAGCTGAGCAAATGGCACTTGTCAAAGACTCAGGCACATCGCAATCATAAAACGTCCGAAATAACTTTTAAACAAAGAACAAAGAGAGATTAGAGAATAAGAAACAGCGGTAGTTACCCCGCTGAAATATTGTTGATGCCCACAGGGGAATGACACAAAACAGAAAGACGGGTCTGTGCAAGATACCTTGCATCAATCCCAGCTAGTTCGGTTACGTCTAAATTCCTTCTTCTGTGAATTCACCTTCTTACTCTGAAGTCTCTTCCTTTCAGCGGCTGCAGCACTGTAATTACAAATGGAACAGTAATATTACCACTGCAACTTGCCCTCAAAATGGAACGTTTAATCTTTGCAGTCAAGAAACATCCTATATCGAATTTTGAGTAAGAGTAAAAGAGTAAAGGTTCAGCCATTACAACTACAGAAGGTTTCTATGATCACCTGAAGAAACAACCAAAACGTTCTGACCAATAAATTACTAGCAACCGCAGTGCGATTCTTAACTGTAACTACTAGTAATATGATACACTTGAACAAAAGCAGTAATCTACACAATTTATGCATTTGGCATTGGAAAGTGCAATATTGAAGCAGCTCAAAGTCCATGAAATATCTGAAAGATATGATCGTCAATAAGTTGCAGCATTGCAGAATTTCCAGAAACTTTAGAGTATGAGAAGTTTAAGAAAATCATATACAGTGTTCCTTTAATTCAATTCCGGAAAATTATTGAGCACTTTGGTCCAATCTATCCCATATTCCTACTAATTGACACATGACTTAGGAGGAAGCAACTGGTGAAAGAGACAACTTACATTTTTTCAATCTTTTTCTTTTGGTCTTCTGTTGGGGGTGGAGGAACATATGATGCAGCATCAATGATTGCCTGTTCAAGATAGAATTGTGGAGTAAGTCAAGTGATCTAGCCCTAGAAAAAAAATGAAAAGGAAGAAGCATACCTGTATTTTTTGCAATTCAGCTTCAATGTTGCCCCTAAGATGATAAATCGTATCAATTGCAATAAAAATTGACTAAAAGGATAATACAAAACAATAGTTACTTCTGTGTTCTAGTTTTTGTAGAAGATATAACAAGCTCTCCATATTTATTTATCCTATTCTTCTCCTGTGCATAAAGACAACTCAGATATAAACAATCTGTTCACGGGATTTAGAATAGAGATATGAAAGGAATTAGTAAAATGCATATAAGACTAGATGATTATAAAGGAGTGTAAGGAAACAGTAGTTACATAAGGAGGTTTCTTTTACCGCTTGTAATATTCGTTCCTTGATTTTCTCCCCAAGCCAGTTAGCTTCCTTAACATTGAATCGCATGTCAACCTTTGTGTTAAGTGTAAGATGGTAGTGGGACTTCAGAACAAAGAAGCAAAAAATAAGTTGTGACTTATTTAAGTAATTAACTGATTATTACTCAGATATCTCTGAGTTCGTTAGAGGAAACCATGCATCAATTGGGAAATTTACTAGTATTAGGAACCTTATGGTTAGGAATATAAGTTGGATGTAATCTGTTGGCTGGCTGGTGCCTAAATACTATACACTATACAGGCAGGACATGCCGGCAAGGGAGATCGAACAATCAAGAAGCAATAAAGAAATGAGCTTTGCCTACCCAAACTAGGTTATGATTAAAAAAACTCTTCTCAACAGGACGCCGTTGTCTAGAGGGTGATCAGCACTTATTTTGCCATATTCATCAGCCAAAAGAGTTTAAGCACATCGAAGTATGGGCAATAACAATTATCTAACGAATGTTCTTTTATAAAAACATCTAATGAATAAGAATGAAAATAAAAAAAAGGAGAAAAATGCATGCTATTGAGTGATTGAGCTGAATGAAGCACATTACTCATTAATTCTGAATACAGAAACAGGAGGAAGAGAAAATACAAATGTAAATAAATGTCCATACGATGATTAAGCACATGAGAAACTGGCACCAACAGTCTATATGCAATGAGAAAAAAGAGAAAGGGGAAAACATGAAACCTTTATTAACATTCTGACCACCAGGACCACCACTTCTTGCAAAATTAACAGTAACATGATCTGCAGATAAAATGGAGTTAGAACAAATTTTGCAATTCAAGCACTAATTTGGCATGGTCATCAAATTTCAACAAATCATTTCATAATAACACTGAAATATTCCATGTTGGACCCATATAAATATCGAGAGAAAAACCACCAAGTTCTATTTAAATGAATATTATCGTCTTGCAGTCCCATCTACAGTTCTACACAAATTGCCGTTGATGACATACCAGATCCACTCAGGTTCATAGAAAGAGCTCAATTGTCTTCTGTTGCACACATCTTCATATTCAACAGTATGTGACAAGAAAATGCATTCTCAATTGTAACTAACCCAGAACATCTCAGAAGATGTTGTCTTCATACAGTCTTATTAACACAAAATACAGTTCAAGGCATCGATTTACAAGCCAAAACTCATTATCACCTCAACCATCCCGCACTTTTCATGTTTTCACTTATACTCTATGCTTTTGTGGAAATGAGGAAAGACCCCATTTCCATTACTGTAATAACAGAAATACAAGCAGTCTGATAACCAGACATAGAAGGGAGAAAACAGTGCCCGGAAGAGGTACTAGGACTACCTACTTGATTCAGGCAACTAGCCTAGCACTATACCCATGCAAACACAGTTTAAAGAGCACAACATCCAGAACAAAAGCAGCTACAAGCTCCGTGAACAGTTCAACAGCACTGAACAGAATATGTAAACACCATGGCAAACAGCCAGTTTCATGAGGTAACTCTACCCTTATCTGCTTTACAAGGTTCATTAACTTGCATTCTACAGCGCCAACAGTTTCTAACCAAAGAACAGCACAGTGACAAAAGATCATACCAATCATGTTCAAAGCTTGGTCGTAAAGTGAAATGAACTTAGAATGGAATTAATGAATTAATAGCAGAAGAAACATTTAAATCATGCAGACAACTCCCTGCGGTAGCCATTTCGGTCAAATGAACTTACAACATACGCCCATCAGTTGTTATGCAAATAGCATTTCTACAGGCTCGAGGAGATTCAAAGCAAAGCCCCTATAACAGTTTGCACATACAGTGCCCCTTGTGATCATATAAGGGGTATTAACGCCGGATTCTTGACTGTGAACTATGGTACATAAGCTGCAGACTACGCCAGGTTTGATTCTAAGGCGTGACATTTGCAATAAGAAATCAGTAAGGAATAAGGATTATGGGACCGATTGGAAGGCAGAACGAGAATTCAGGCCAGCTGCAGTTAGTTACCCAGGGTGATCTTGGGGGCAGGGTCGGAGCCCGCCGATGCGGCGCGCTCCTCGGCGTCCCGCAGCACCTGCTGCGTCAGAGCCAGCCGAGCCGACACCTTCTTGCCCCCGTCGTCGCCGGCCCCGGCCGCTAAGCACCGGAGGCGTACCAGCCCGGTCCGGCCAACGGCCGGGTTCAGGCCCAGGCTTCGGACAGGGCGCGGAGAGGCCTGGAACAGGAGGGAGGAAACGTGGCGGAAACCGAACCGCAGGAGGCTGCCGCCCCGCATGGCGGTCGCCATTGGTCGGCGTGTGGAGGAAGGCAACTAGCGAGCGGCGGAAATAGAGAGCTCGGCCGCACGGCGAACAAAACGGGTGAAGGCAAGAAGCGAAAGGGCAACAGCAACTCAGCAAGTCCAACCAATCGCTTGGTTGTTATAAAAAAAAAAAAACCAATCGCTTGGGCTTTTGTGTAGTTTCGTTTGCTTTGCTCCCTGGGCTGACTTGAGATCTAGCCCATCTGGAGGAACTTCAGCTAATTGGGCCGAACATGATTTACCACCTCTGTAGACCATTTCCCTGAAAATACAAGGCATTGCTCATGACAAGAAAACCGAACTAAATCGCGCAGCTAAACTCATATGTTTCATTATATTTGTTTTCACTTGTTCTAAAAAAACAGGCACCTGAAATTTGTCTTTGATTCAAGCGATAACAGATCCTTTGAACATAGTCGTTGCCTGAACAAATTCTATTATTCAGAATCCCTAATTTTTTTAGAAAAGAAATTTTATTTCTTTCACTCCATATGCACACAATAATTTCTTATTAAGAAGATAAGAAATGGACAAGGAAAAATGGACAGCCAAAAGGCCAAAGACGCGTGCGTGACGGTTAAGATAGTTGGAGGGTCCAATCAATCTATACTCTATTGGGATCCGTGATAGGAAAGTTTCAAGCTTCCAAGGTTGGTCATCTCATGCCGCAACGCGGGAACCGTCGCACTCGTGCAAATGCAGCTTCGGCCAAACAAAAGAATCTGATCTGTGGTCCTGAAACTTACTAGTAGTACATAATCAAAATTAACAGAAACTGTTCTTGATTAATAATAATTCACCCCATATTCACACAAGCAGCAGTAAACGGCTAACGCAGATCGCCATGTTTTTAACGAACAAGTAAAATCCCCGTGTTCTTTCTACAACCTGTGCACCAACTACCCTACCCTACTGCTCTTACAGTTATCAACCACGTCTGTAGCACTCCCATTCATGTCACTACAGCTACTCCCCAACCCCACGCTGCCGTTGCCGCTGCTCCCGCCATCTCTGTGGCCGCCGGTGCGGCCGTTGCCGTTGCTGCTGTAGAAGCACACCACCCTGCACTTCACCACGCCCGCGCCGGCTAGGTAGACGTGGAACCCTGGCGCCACCATCATCTTGACGCTGGCCGGCTCCAGCCTCGCCGCCCGGCTCGCCGCGGCGTCCTCCATGAACCGCGGGTCGAAGCGCGCTCCTCGCTCCGCGCGCACAACGGGGAGCGGCGGGTGCACGGAGCGCGCCAGGAGGCGGACGCCCCACACGCCCTTGGCGGCGAGGAAGAAGGCCTGCAGCAGCGGCTCGGGCCACGCCCGCGCGCGCGCCCACCCGAGCGACGACACCACCTCGCTCATCTTGGCGTCGCAGAAGCGGCTGAGCCCGTCGCTGTAGTGCTTGGTGCCGTGGAGCAGGACCTCCTCCCACGTGAGCACCGCGATGGCGTGGTACGCCGCGAGGTTGGCCTGGCACCGGCCCGCGGGGTCCGGGGTGTGCACGTCGGCGTCGGTGTCCAGTTCGAAGTCGGCGTGGAAAGCGCGGTTGAGGAAGCTCTCGAGGTTCGGCCCGGGGCTGGAGGGGCTGCGGAGGTGCGTGGACAGCGCGCGCGCGAGGTTCCGCACGGCGGGGCGCGCCGTGGAGACGGCGCGGAGGAAGGAGTCGACGGGGAAGGCGGCGGCGGCAGCGGGGGTCGGGAGCACGCGCGACTCGAGGCGCGCGAGCTTGTGCTCCAGCTCGGCGAGGGAGTGCTTCAGGCGCGTGGTCTCCTCCAGCGCCTCGTCCCGCGTGCGCGTAGCCGCGGCGAGCCGGCGGGAGAGGTCGGCCGCGGCCAGGCGCCACTGTTCGACGTCCGCCGCGTCGCCGGTGCCCGAGGCCGACGTGGCCGACGGCGACGAGCGCGGGGTGGAGCGGCGGGTGAGGGAGCCGAACAGCGAGCGGATGACGGCGCCGGGTGACGCCGGCGCCAGGGCGCGCTGCTTGAAGCGGCAGTCGGAGCAGGACACCGCCGCGACGTACGCCGCCGGGTCGGCGGCCGCGTCCTTGGCCCCGCGGGGTGTCTTCTTGCTGGCGCCGCCGTGGCTGTGGTGGAGCGGCGTCGGGACGTGCGCATACTTCTTGTCAGTCTTCTCCGGCGCCGCCTTGGTGCCGCCACCGCCTCGCTGCTGCTGCTTCGGCTCGGAGGCCTGACGGCGCACCATTGTGCAGCGAACGACTCAGCTACTCAGGCAGGCACGGCAGAACCGTCGTAACAGAGGACGAGCAGACAGAAGGGAGGGAGGGAGACACACTTACAGCGGTGGGCAAGGTTGGGGAAGAAGACGAGACCATGGCCACCGCGGATGGATGGAGCGCTACCTCCTGGCTGCGTGCGTGAAGCGTGATACGTACAGCTCGCGATGCTCCTCTTCTGATTGGGATCTGACTGACTTTAGTAGGGGTTTACCTGGGTTCTGACTTGTAGCCTGCTGCGTGAGGCCGGGCCGGCGGGCGGTAGTGGAGCGTCCCGTCCCGTCCCCGTGTGCCTTGTGGTGGTGGTGGCCGGTGGCCGGTGGCGACGTCGCAATAGCGCTGCGGCCTGTGGGGCTGGGAGACGCTTGCTGTGGTGGCCTGGTGCTGGTGGTGTGCTCTCCCTCGTCCGCGTTCGACGTCGTTTTTTGGGGGGTTTGGCTTGTCGCTCACGGGGTCGAGATGAGGGAGATGGGCGCCGCGGCGCGGGACTTGAATGCCCGTCAGGTCAGGTCGTTGGTGCGTGGTTAATGCCCTGCTCCCGTCTTCCTCTGCTCTCGTCCTCCATGAATCTTGATTAGCACCTCTAAGTACTGTCTCCAAGTAGAGCCAGAGTAATCTGTTTTTTTAGGATCTCCATAGCTCCTGCGTTCTTGGATGGCATTTCAGCAGGGGCAAACGAAAAGAACGCTGTTGCTAGTGCGTACTCCTACGCTTTCTGGCCTCTCGTACCGTCTGTTGCAGCGTGTCACACCGTCGGGACACGAGTACTCGAAGCACATAGCACGTGCTACATGTACTGCTACTCCATTTACGGATCATGTTCGTGTCTGTCAAGCGATGCGATGTTACGTGGCTCGGTGAGTATCGACACGAAACGCTTACGCAAGACAAGAAAAGCCAAAGCCCAAAGCGCTAAGGAGCACTTGCCAAGAGGAGTCCGGGTCCGGAGCTCGATCTGGACCGGCATCGATCGCCCGCCTGCTCGAATGAATTCGGAGCGGAGTGTGGTGGCCTGGCCTGCGCTGGTGGGGTGGAGACACGATCCGTAGTCCGAGCGGCGAAGTGAATGCCACCCTTTGTCCCACCCGTGCTCACGACGCCAATGCCATGCCCATGCCAGTCGCACTCGCACGGCGCCGACCGCCCGGCTCCCCCTTGTCGCTCGCGGCAGACTTGCAGAGCACGGGGACGATTGTGTCTGCGAATGGCTCGCGCAGCTGATTGCAGCTCTGACGAGAATGAGATGAGATTCCACCCAAGTCAAAGCGCACAGTTCACAGTTCACACTTCAGGGACACTTCACAGTCCACAGGCCAGAGATCGATACGTAGAAAAATGGAAGCGAAATTGTAGGAGTAAAGACTCTTGGTTGCCATTGAAGGATTGGACATGTACGATGCTGACTTTCAGAGTGCTGAATACGCAATTTCATCGTTGATGTATCAATCTCATGACGCAGCAGATGAAATTGATTTTTTTTCATTATATTAAAAATATATATCAGAATTAACAAGTATAGTAGTACATGATAGTAATGTCATTGTAGTGACGCTTAACCTTAGGTTCCACTGCTCCAGCATGACCTGACGACTTTTGCGAGTTCTGTACCTGTGACCGTGAGTGAAGTTAATGAACCAGGGGCCAGCACTGTCATGTTCCAGTGGTTGCTACTAGTACTGTGACGCCTTGTGAATTGAAAGCTTCTGAAACTCGTATCACACGACATTTGCGAGTCCCGAACTGCTGGATCTGATATCTTGGCAATTGTTCCATGCATTTGACACTAGACGTCGTCGTGTCACAAGCACAAAGGTAGCGAAATGTTGTGTGTTAAACGATGAGAATGACATATCACTAGAAGAAGTCGAGAATTCTGGCTGTGGACGGCTTTTTTTTCGAGCAGACGTATATGTCTATATTTCATTAATAGGAATAGAATGATCGTAAAACCTACAACATAAGCTTAGGCTGATGGTGGCGAGAAGTCATCAACAACCTAAACAGCAAATAACAAACCTAACTACTGGATCCTTAACGTTTGTATTACATGGATAAATGATTAGCGACCTCGACTTGTCACGGCTGGTCCTATACCGATGCTGACCCTTCGGCCATGAATCGGCCCTTCCCCAGGTAGTATGTCTCCATGGCCTTTCTGGTCTGCTCCGGCAACGGGAGTGTAAAGACAGCTTGAAACTCGTCGAACGAAGCCATGTCCGGCTCCTGCGTTTCGACCTCCATGCCCAGCTTTTTCATTAAAAGTTTCCTTGCCTGTGTATCAGGCTTTTGCCTCCCTGAACTTGCTCTTCGTGGCGAGCCTCGCACTTCTCTTGGGCACCAGCTCTTCATCTTCAAGTACCCGACCCCTCGTAGCCCGTGTGGATCTGAGCTACGGAGTCGCGAGGATGGGTTGCGGTAGCGGCGCCTTGAATCTGGCGATGAACTCATCCACCGACACGGGCAGCACAGGCGAGGCAGGATCGGCAACAGGAGTGACGTTGCCACCGCGTGAACACCACCAAGTGATCCAGCCAACTCATCCTGCACCGGGTTAGAAGAGACAGCGCCAATCTTCGTCGACACCTCGACATCTAGGACGTCCACCGACACCTCGACATCCAGGATGCCCAAAGCCGCTACATCACCAGGTCCCTGGCTCTCGGGCTCCTCTACTTAGGAGCGCTCGACGACAGTAGTCTTAAATGGCGAGATATGGCAAGGGCCACCCACATCCAGGCCAGAGAGAGACAGGACCTCTGCCAGAGTCTGCCTCTGACACTAACCGGACCGCCTCATCCTCCGTGGTCGTGTCGATGGGCTGCGAAGCTGGGGGCAAGACCGATGGCTGCACAGCAAGCTCCGCCTCCAACACCATCGGGTTCGGCGTGGACTCGAAGAAGTACACCCGGTCCAGCACGGCAAGCTCTGCCCCATCGGCACCATAGGGGGCAGAGACACGATCCAAAACCTGCACATCGTCATCAGAAGACAGAATAGGATAGGAGCCCCCACTAGTAGCGCCAGGTCCACGTCGAGGGCGTAACAGACCATCCCCCGAGGCTCGCTGTCCACGGAGCGACAAGCGTCGAGGTGGAACACATCGTCGGTAGCAACCACCACAGGATCAGGAGGAGCGCAAAGAACGAGCCCCATGGTAAGCGAGGCGGTGTGGCGGGGCGGCATGCCATACTGGAGACGGGGGATCACAGCAAGCCCGTCATCTGTAACCGGGCAAGCGTGCGAGCCGATCTGAATCGTGCGACGAGGCATGAAGTCCGACGACGACGCTCCAAGGGACGGCGCACCCTCATCGTCGGGCGCCTCCTCGCTCTGCGGACCCGGCCGTGGGGATGGGCGATTCGAGAAGCTCGGCCGCCGTCCAGCAGGAGGCCGGCGACGAGTCGCGGCGCGACGGGTGCGAGGCCGTTGACGCCCCTGCCGAGACGAAGGACGACGGCGTTTCTCGGACGCCGTGGGAACGATAGGAAGGAAGGGGCAGTTCACCATCCGGTGGCTTTCAGAGCCACAGTTGAGGCACCTGGAGTCGTTGACGCAATCGACGTTGACGTGGTCCCTCCCTAAGCAGTTGAAGCACTTGCCGACGAGATGCCGGGGAACCGGCTTGGACTTCTTCTTCGGCGGCGAGCGCCTCCGCCAACGTTTATGGCTTTGGACCCGGTAGAATCCGTCCGCAACCGGGGCAACAACGGCGCGCGGCCGATGGGTGACCAAAGAGGAGGGGCGCACGCCGGAAACCGCACGCCGACGGCCGCCACCCAGCGAAGGAAGGCTGCGGCGGGCTGCGGCTATGAAGCCCCCACCAGCGGGACTCCTCTTGCGTTGCCGGCGGCGGCCCTCCATAGCCACCGCCTTGCCCTTCCCCTCGGCTGTCAGAGGCGAGTGAGGCATGGTCTCGAAAGCCTTGCGAGCGATGTCCACGTATGACGGGCGCGCAGCAGAAGAAGTCGGCAACCATGTTCAAAGCATAGTTTGTCCACGCTGCCGCGGAGAGTTCTTCCGCTGTCTTTAGGAGCAACCATGTTCAAAAAAGTAAATAGGAATGTATGAAACAGAAACGGGAATACAGAGTACTTTATAGCATTTTTGTGCTACGGGAACATAGATGTTCATATAACACTGTTACCAAAACGAAGAACATGACCATGTTCCACGTTTCTAGCTGCTAAGTACCAAAGTTAGGCAGATGGGAAACGCTAGAGGGATTTATTTTTTTAACACAAACACTAAACGTTTCTGGCGGCAGAGGAATAATGTCCTCGAAGAGAAAAGCTTGTGGAAATGGATGCAGAAGCTTGTGTAGTTGTGTTAAGAGAGTTCCATGCAATACATTTGCACCACCAAGGAAGTTATGACAACGGACCTGATGTAGTAGATGCCGTAGCACGTCCACAGGGAAATCCTGTGACATCGACGATGCAAGTAGGTAGTCGGACAGTCGGTGCTTGAATATCAACTGTACGATCTTTGTCAGGGATAAAATTGAGAAAACAATAGGGCTGCTGATGGTTTTTGCAGCTCATAAGCTGGCTTGTGCTGTTTTATTGTGAGATAAACATTGCATGTATAACCCTTTTATTAAATCAGCACAATTCTCAAAGCACACACTCAAATAGTTAAACATCCTCTGGTAAAAAAATAATTGTCATATTTGGCTGTTCAGGTATTCGGTGAATGTCTTTTACAATATATTCTTCAAATCCTTACAATTCATGAGAGCCTTGTTTTCTCCAATACAATTGCCTCTGGATCATCAACAACACTCTGCAGATCAGTTTACTCTTGCACTATAATAAAGTTTAATCCTGGTAGATGCACAAATAGACACTCTACAGGAGGAAATTTACCATGAATTTCAAACCTGGACAGCCTCCATGTAGCGTCACAGCAAGAAACATATCTAGATTTGATATGTTAGCAATTTCATCCATACCATCAGAGCTAGTCTTTTCTTGATCCACTGTACTGTCACCCTTTTTAGATTGTGAAGCAAATGACTGAAGATTCTTGAACATCATCCTATGCACAGTCAAATCCTTTGTTTACATACTTGAATAGATACTTGATCAGATCGGTTTGGTTACAGGCCTCAATGTGCCTGGTATTTCTTGAGTATTGATCTATGCACAGTCAAATCCTTTGTTTACATACTTGAATAGATACTTGATCAGATAGGTTTGGTTACAGGCCTCAACACTAATATGTGCCTGGTATTTCTTGAGTATTGATAGATTATGTGGCACAACCCATATCTACTTGCACATTACCTTTCCAGGCAAGAATACCATTTTTTCTGTGCCTGTATAGTGAATAGCCAGCTGCGCAGCTTCATCAAAAGCTGTTTCAGATCTAAATGACTTAGGATACCTTTTTGAACACTTGCCATCTCTCATGCAAGGACCATTTAGATTAGCTGAACCACACGGATCATATATCAGAAACTCTCAAACCAGGGAGAATCCCAACGGATCAGCACTAGGATCAGGTAACTCGGCAGATATATATCTATCAACGACAGCAACCTGAGGTATCAACGTCAGCAACGGAAGGCTCACGATCCATAACACACTGCCAAACTAGAATGTGTGAATGAGGTAGCCCACGTTTATGGAACTCATTTGTATAGGCGACTGCATATGTGAATATGTAAATGTCAGGCACTATGCAATAAATAGGCTAAAAAAATGCTGAATGAAATAACATATAGCAGAGTAATGAGACATTATGTACCTATAGAACAGGACCAAAAACGTGTCCTTTCTTTTTTATCAGCAAGGTATTCTTCAACTTTCATATGGAACATTCGAACTACCATATCTGATCTATCAGTAGACTTTTGGCCTTCTTCAAATTGTATTGCCTCTGTGATCTCTGGACACTTAGTTGCAAGTATGTCAACATCAACACATTAACATGATAAATTGGTAGCAGAAAGTGTTTACCGCATCACTAAGAACAATATCATGATATAACACACAAATGAAGGCAAGGTGGTAAAAACAGAAGGCGTCAAGCTATATCATTTTTGTGATCCCTTATAATGATCCAGCCAGTAATTGGACTGAAAGAGTTAAAGGTACTTTCAGAAAGAAAACAGAAAAAGTTTAGTTTATCCAGTGTTCCTGGTAAATGCATCTCTCTCAAGTTGCCCCTTTTTAGTGTCCTTTAACGATATTTTGTGCTTAATATTCCTATACTAGAAAAAGGAATACAAAAACACTAACAACAAAATAGGTTAATCAATCTTTAGTATCTGCATTCATGAAAAGCACAACTGTATGCCACCATAAGCCCTTCTTATATGTATGTAAGATGAGACTAAAAATTCCACAGGGAAGTAATGTACATTGCCTAAAGCTTTCTCTAAGCCATCTAATAAGTAGGACTCCAGAAGTATGCTTGCAAACTTGCCATGAATTCAACGCAAAAGCTTGCTTTCATGGAGGATGATAAATATACCTTACTGTTCCCAAGAGAAAAATTGAAGTTCACGTTCCCAAGGCTCAACAGTTTTGTTTCACATAAGATTACCATTGTGACACTTTTTCCATGGAATAGATAGTGTTCAACAAGTCACTTGATTGTGTAAGTTACCAATGGTCTTTGCATGAACATTCACCATTTACGAAGTGATGGTAGCGGTTAACATCTCTTATGATAATTTCACGCTGCTCAATCTGTGAAATCAGCTTGATGACAACATGGCAGTCTTCACAAACTCGAAGATTCTTTGTCACAAGCAGCTTTGTCCCAGGGGGTGTACTAATGAGTCCAAATGCAATGGCCAGCCGCTCGCTGTGGCCCCGTACCATGATCCTCTTTTCGTCATCTTCCACATTATGGAAAACTGGCGTGGTGTCGGGCACATAGCCAGTTTGACTGATGAGACCTTCCAATCGCTCCAACTCTTCATATATTTCATCTGATCTAGGATGAGAAGCATCACCCACAAGAAACCCATGGGACTTCCCTTTCAATTCGATCCAGCTGCAAGCAATTATCTTTTTCAAGCCTCTACTGGTCATCAGGTTCCTCACCCTTGCAGCTTCTTCCCATTTCCCAGACTGAGCATATATATTTGATAGAAGCACATAATTACCAGCATCTTCAGGCTCCAATTCAATCAACTTATGCAAGGCTAATTCAGCTAGCTCAACATTTTTGTGAATCTTACAACCATTTAGCAGTGCCCCCCATATCCCTGAATCTGGCTTCACCAACATTCCTTCAATAACATCAGAAGCTTCTTTGAACCTACCAGAGTGACCAAGAACATCTACAAGGCTGGTGTAATGCTGCACTGTTGGCTTGATGGAATATATAGTCACCATCAGATCAAATACTTCTTTTGCTTCTTGTACCATTCCTCCATGGTTACAAGCAGAGAGGACCCCAACAAAAGTAATATGGTCAGGCATCACTTGAGCCTCACTCCGCATTCTGCTAAAAAGCTCAAGTGCATGATCAGCATGACCATGCATCCCAAATCCGCAGATCATGGCATTCCAAGAAATAAGCTCCCTGTGCAAGAGTTGGTCAAAGAGAACACGCGCCACCATAACCCAACCACTCTTGGCATACATGTTGAGAAGGGAAGTCTTGAGCTTGTCCTGTGACCCAAACCCTCTCCTCCAACCGTACCCATGCAGCTCCCTCCCTCTAGGCAGTGCAGCCGCATCAGCTGCAGCTGATATCGCACTCACCAGAGTGGCAATTGTTGGCACAATGCCTTCAGCCGCCATGTTACGGCACAAAGCGAGCACCTCTAATGGTGGCCCATTTTGCCCAAATGCTGCAATCATTGAATTCCACACCACGGCGTCCCTAACTGCGGTGCCATCAAACACCGCCCAAGCCTCGTCCACGCAACCACACTTGGCGTACATATCGATGAGGCCTGCACACACAAACACATCTGTGGCCCATCTCGTGCGCATGACACGATCGTGCACCTCCCGGCCAGCGCCCAGGTCCAGGAGTGCAGCACACGCCTTGAGAACCGGTGGATACGTGAAGGTGTCTGGTTCCAAGCCGCCATGGGCCAGCATCGCACGGTACAGCTCTATTGCCGCCTCGCGTGGCCCGTCGCGCGCGTAGGCACGGATGAGCACGTTCCACAGGAAGACGTTCCTCTGGTTGGGCATTTCGTCGAACAGGCGACGGGCGAGAGACACATAGCCGCAGGACGCGTAGAGGTCGACGAGCCTGGTGGCGAGGGCCGCGTCGAGGCTAAGGCTCGACACGAGGAGCCTGGCGTGGAGCTGCCGACCGGGCCGAATGGCTCTGGAGAGGACGCAGGATCGGAGGATGGTTGCGTAGTTGTTGTGGTTGTACGGCGATGGGCACGGGGAGAGGAAGGCGGGGCGGCTTTTGGCAGGAGGTGAAGGTGGAGGAGATGCGGCACTGGGTGCCGGCCGGAGATGCTGGTCGTTTGGACGGACGAGACAGCGAGGAGGCGGTAGAGGCGGGCCGGAGACGGCGAGGCTGTTGATTTTGAGAGCATGGATGGCAGCATCTTCCGGCCGCGCAGACGGCGGGCGATGCCGCGATGGTCGTTGAAGCCTTGAAGGAGATTGGGCTGTACGGTCTAGTTTTGATGGATAGTTGCTAGTCGTTGGATGAAAATTCTAACGGCCCAAAGAAATTTTAAAAAATCAAGCAAGTGAAAGAAAATGCCACGCAAAGGAATTGAATTTTTTTTGCGAATCGCAAAGTAATTGAATTGAACTAAGCGCAATTCAATATAAGGTAGCAGTTTAATCTAAGGAGGTAGTTACATATATAAACACATTTTACGGCTTCATCATGATTTTTATGATCTCACATTCTCACTAATACGAGGTAACCAGTGACAAAATGATTTAGTTGAGCTAAATGCAATAAGAGCACGTACACGATGAATGGGCATTATTAGGGAGATCATTTCCTCAAATGTACTTTTTCAATAAGAACGAGAAGTAGTGATTCTCGGCTGATTCTCTGAGACAAACTAAAGAGGCTGAAAGTAGCTTCTCTGAAATAAACTAAAGAGGCTGAAAGTAGCTTCTCGTGATTAATTGTGAAATGATTTTTCATTTTAAGAGTTTATACTATCAAAGAGAATCACTTTCAACCATGGAATCACTTTAGCAGTGAACTAGGAAGCACATCTGAAGAATCAAAAGCACAGCTTTGCCAACGGAACCCCAGAGCGTCACATGGTTGAGTTCTTACTCTTGAGTGTCTACCGTGTATAACACAAGCACATACACGTCGATCAGCGATCGGTGGGCTGGCCTGCCGGGGGGAAGCATGAAGGCTCTCACCGGCTTCTCATCATGCATGGATCGCGGACCACTCTCGCCACTTCGCCAGGACATCACCTGACCTTTTACTCGTTGATGCGGACGGGTACCAGCTGATGTGCCTCTAAGAACTGCGTCAAGCAACTGCTGAACTGCACAATTGAACCAGGGACCAGCACCGGCACATGTGTATATACATAACATCGTGTAGAAAAAGCAAAGGTCGTGGTCGATCAGCTGCTTAACTGAGCCTATTCTGGTATAAAATTGGTGCTCAGTTCTCCACTGCCTCCCAATGTGCAAACTGGCCTCAACTGCCATGGATCAACGGAATTCCGGAAGAACAATACAACTCCTTTGTGCTCTTAAGCTGCTGGCAGATTTGGAAAAGAAGAAATGCTTTTGTCTTCAGAAGTGAGCAAACGACCGTCAGACAGTTAGTCCTCCTATGCAAAACTGAAGCCCAGCTGTGGCGATCAAGAATGCCTAAGAAATCAAAAAGAGTGATAGAAAGGTTCTAGACTCGGCGATCTCTAATTCTGATACAATGTAAATGATGCTATATGCCTGTAACGGAAAACCCCTGTAATGATGTATAAAGCGCTATAATCAATAAAATCAGGTGGGAAGCTCATCCCCACGTTGAAAGTTCAAAAAAAAAAAAAAACTTAACTGAGCCTATATGTATGAAGAACTGGCATACGAATCTCTAGCTGTCTGGTCAATTCGCGGTCGTTCGGACTTCGGTTCCATGTCACGACGACCCATGCTTCAGATCGAGAAGCAGCCCTGTATGTACAGATAAACGGTGTCGACAGCGATACAGCTAGGAAGAGAGGTAGACGAGTACTGAAGGAATGGCACCAACCTATTGCCTTCAACAGTACGTTGCTGCGTCGATCGCATTGATATACTCGTAGGGACGGGCCGGCGGTTACGTGTGGCTACCTCGGCCACCGCCAAATCACACGAGGACCAGCGCTGTCAGATCGATCGTCGCGACGCGATTCAAGAGCCGCAAGCAGAGCGAGCGAGATCGGGACCCTCTGTTTGCATTGGCTGACCGACGACGCAACGCAGACTGTACCCCGGTCCCCGGTGAAAAAATGGGTGAAAAAACACTGTTTTCACTGTCGTAGAACACAAATAGCCTCATCACTCATCAGCTTGTAGTACCGTTCAAGACCCCGGCCGGTCCCCGGTGAGTATACGTGGCTACTTTTTACCCCAGCAGCGGAGAGCTAGTGGACCGTGCGCGTCGTACAAGTGTGTGCCCCGGGTGTGATGCATGGTCCTATACTACTTGCCCGGCGTCAACCCAACTACTGGAGTTAGTGTGTAGGGCGGTGGGTGTGACCAGCTCGCTGCTAGTACTTGAGTTTGCTCTCAGCGGCCACCGACGAGACGACCGCTGGGATCGATAGTTGGTACGGAGTAGGTGACAGGTGAGATTACAAAGAACAACGTAAGCTCCGAGCTAGGATGCCAAATAATCTGAATCATTTCACTAATACCCTGATCTTAGTTCGTAGCCGTTCGTTCTTCTTTTTTTTTTTCGAAAGGCGGTACAAGCTTTGCCGACTTTTATTAAACGAGAAAAAAAAGAGTAAAAAAAAATGACTATGACTTTTACGAGTGCCGCTTCAAAAAAATTGGAAAAAAGAAAAACCTACTACAACACTATTGTTACAAACATATCGGTCGACTGAGAAAAAACGTAAAAAACTACTACGGCACACAACGCGGCACAGACTCCACTTAACATGAACTACTGTAACTTTAGCGACCCCAGGCATATTGATATCGAAGAATTTCATCTTTGCAGAGAAGAGCAACTTGATGCGCTTGCAAGGATTTTTGTTGAAAAGTTCTTCGATTCCTCTCTTTCCAAATATTCCAACATAAATAGATCATGATGCCGTCGAAACGCCTCCTCTGCGTTCTGTCAATTTTAGCTCTACACTTACGCCAGAACCTGTGGATTGATCCATTTGCATCTACTGTGTCCAAAACCGTCAGCTGTAGGTACCGTTTGAGAGTGGACCAAACCTCCTTGGTGAATCGGCAGTCCTTGCATAAGCGAGTGGGAGTCACAGCTTGCAGCGAGGATCATTTGGCCAGTTTCTTTTTATCAAGTTATTTGCCGTAAGGATCTTTTTATGAAGAAGTGTCCAGGCGAAGAAACTGCATTTTGGTTCTGCTTTTGCTCTCCAAATGGGCGTGAGTTTTAACTTACTGAATGAGCCCAGGAACTGTGTCTGGTATGCGCTTTGGGTAGTAAACTCTCCATCTTGCGTCCATCGCCATCTAATTGTGTCCTCCGTGCCATCCTCCAATTGTGTCATACTCACTTTCTCCAATCGGTAGAATATGTGCCACCCGTTTGTTTTCCTTCAGTGCACCCCAAACTGGTATCTTTTTTTCGTTTAGCTTTCAGGTACAGATTGGGGGCCATCGACTTTGGGGATGCACCATCCAGCCATGATGACGTCCAAAAACTTGTCGTCTTTCCATCCCCAACGGACACCACCGTCGAAGCAGCGAACAACAGGTCTCGGTCTCGCTGGTCGCGGGGCAGCTCCAGTTGTTGCCATGCTCTGTCTTTGTGTCGCCTTTCCATTTGAACCAAAGCCAGCGCAACCTCAGAGCTGTGGCGAAACGTTCTAAATCCAGGATCTCTAGCCCTCCTAGCTTTTTCGGCCGGCACGTCGTAGGCCAATTGACGAGAGAATGCCCACCGTTCACCTTGTCAGGTGTCTCTCCTTTCCAAAGAAAACTCCGTCTCAATCGATCTATCTTCCGAATGAGCCATTTATGCTCCGGGAATGCCGTCAAATGGTAAATTGGTTGTGCTGTAAGAACCGTCTCGACGAGTGTTTCCCTTGCTGCCTTGTTGAGCAACTTTCCTTTCCATCCAGGCAGCCTAGTTCCTATTTAATCTATCAGAGGTTGAACTTCAACTCTCCTTAATTTCCTGATATGTAGAGGTAATCCCAAAGAATTTACAGATCTTACCAGGAAAGTTTTGTAGGATCTGGGCAATTCGCCCATCATCTAGTCTTATTGGGAATATCTCTGTTTTTGACATATTATAATTTGGAGTCCTGAGCATTCACCAAAGAATGTTAGGATCTTGAGCAGGCCGAGGGGTCGACGAATATAGCGGCATCGTCCGCGTAGAGTGAACATCTGAGTTTCGCTGTTTTTGGCAACACCGGTCTTAAGATACATACCTTTGTCCGCTGCCAATTGGATTATGCGCTGGAGGGGGGGGGGGGGGGGGGGGGAGGTCAACCCCCAAAATGAACAAACAGTGGCGACAAAGGATCACCCTGCCTCAATCCTCTTGCGTGCTTGATTGCCCGGGTCGGCTGTCCATTCACCGTTACCTTTGAGGAGGCAGTTCCTAGAAGAGCCGCAATCCAATCTCTCCACTTGGTGCTAATGTTCGTTCTTCCAGTGTGCAGTGCGTTCATCGCCGGATACAGATCCATAGGACTGGCGTCCCATGGTCCATGCACGAAAGATGCCTCAAAGATAACAGAGACCTCGCTCAGGTTGCTGCTGGCCCGGTCATGGACGATCGGCCGTGGCTGGCCGCAGGCGGACGGCCCCGGCCCTGGTCCCCGGGAGCAAACGTACAGCACTGCATGCATCACGACGTCCGTCGCCGCCTGCGCTGCGCCTGGTCTTCGGGCATGGCACATGCCGCATGCATGCAACGCCAAACGCCCTCGTGGCTGCGTGCATGGCTGGATGAGATTAGAACTGTGCGCGCGCAAGCAGCCCGGTCGGTGGAGATTTGTCAGCGGCTTGTGACTGTAGGTAGTGGAGTCGGCAGGCCGAGTGGCGTCGCCTGTGCCCGTGTCCCCGCGCTATGGCTATGCTTTCGTCGCGCCAGTCCAACGCCACCTCTTTCTCTCTGCGGCCGTCACTCGCCTGATCGTTGCTGGTCCTGGGTTAATGTAGCTTGTACTACTTACTGTACACGGGATGCAGCATCTCATCACGGCGTGAATCATTCATTACTCTTTTAACTTCCCAGGAGGACACTGCCCCTAATAATGATTCTTTTTCACGTAGAAGTACATGTGATGCCAGACACTTCCGGAAGTACAGAAAGAGGGGCAAGGGATTTGCGCTTCTAATTTCTGAATGCATTTAGGCCATGCCGGACATGGGCCATGCTGAGAAATGATTACTTGCGGCTCTTTTGGGACGGCCTGATGATAATCTGGTGGTCAACTGAATGATACCACGTCAGAGTGCAGCTTTGTCACGTCAACCGACTGTTGTCAGTACAAATAATACAGCGTCTTTTCCTTTCCTCGTTGCGTCAGCTTGGTCGGCCTTCCCTGTTCGCATGCCCAACGTCCTTCCCGAGGCTGTGAGCCTGTGATGATTGCTGATCCTCCTATGTGGCTACAGTTGTTGTGTGCTAATAAAGGGCGCATATATATATGCTTCTCTCTCAGCAGCAGCATCATGGGTACAACTTTGGATTTCCGCATCTTCAGAACCTAGCTCAGCCCAACAACCAAGCCCAGCTTGAAGCATGAACTATTGGATTCAAAGCCCGACATAAATACGTCATAATTAGGCCCATTTCTGAATCAGAAACTGACAACTAAAGGCCGGGACCTTTTCCTAAAAAAAACATATAGGCCGAGACCGCCCCCAAAACAATTTGGCTATTTGCTGGCATGTTCATATTTCCCGATAAAACCTGTTCTGAACCGAGTAACCGTCGCCTCTTTTTCAAGAGATTAACCTCCACAAAGATTAGATTAGGCAGTAACAATGTTTACCAATGCCAACATGGCGCGGGATGGTTGATGCCTGTCCGTTCGGAACAATACAATATATCCATTCTTTCCGCGTTACTCTTCGCGGCTCTTTGCAACGCACTCTATAGTCCTGTTACATATATAAACATGTATAATCTATGAACTATGATTACTATAGCTAGTCCATAAATCTAAGCTGTCGCACACGCCAATAATTTTAAGGAACATAAATGCTATTGGAAATTTAAGTACAAATTTAGGGACTACAACTAACAAAAAAGTATCTTTGCCTGTCAAAAGTCATTGTATTTCGACACAAAACTCACATAGAATTTTTTTTTATCCACATCAAGTTCCCACATACTTTAGTTACTAATTAATATATACGAGTTTCCCTCCCAATTCATAACCGTACACTTTATATCACACCTTCTTGTGAATGTAAGTCGCATTTTGACTGGCCAAATAGTTAAATTTTGATCAACATTTAGTTAGCTTGACGAATACAAGGCGACAGAGTTTCGTCCCCCCCAAAAAAAAAAGGCGACATGTATCTCCATGGAGGATAAAATTGGCTCTTTGGAGACAGGGCCTTCATCGACTTTATGCAAGACATTATATGCATGTAATTCCATCTACCGGGACTATGTTGTAATTTATAATCGACAAGGAAACCTACATATATAGTTAGAACGGGGCTTAACTGAGACCCTAAATCCCTAGACTATATATGTTAGAATAGGGAGCCCTTGATCGGTATCTCCAATGCGCTTGATGCAAATGTTGCACAAGCAATACAACTATATTCACTGTTTTTTTTTTACGAATTATGTACAACACAGACACTCACAACGAACACACTCACCTCTATGAATGAATCATGCACGCAAACGCATTGAACTAAGAGAACTATTTATCTGGACTAATATGAACGTTATGTGCTATTTTAGAACTTCTTGGCATGCTATTTGTGAAACGCTCCATAATCATTATCTAGTGAGAAAATCAAGTGCAGGTTGACGATGAATGGTGGACCAGGCTCTCTAAGACATGGGCGAACTAGCAATATCATTTGAGGTAACTCAGATGGTGGCCGGGCTCGCGCTTGGGGCTACGAGGGCGCTGAGGCGCAGGCAGTGGCAGAGCCAGGGGTATGCCCCTGTATGCCAAGGCATACCCAAGATTTGGCCGACCTCCACTGCGTCGCCGGCGGACAGCCGCTTGCCGCCACCACCCCCGAGGCCCCGACCCCCACTTCCACGCCTTTGGCATACCCAGTCGGACGACACTGGCTCCGCCACTGGGCGCGGGTGCTCCTCGACGAGGACGAGACTGGCGACCAGGAGGAAGCCGAACGCCGCCGCGACGAGGTCCTCTGCAGGCGATGGGTGGGGCGCCGGTCGCGGGCCGCCAGGAGACGAGACGGAGGGGATTTGGACGGAGACGACGGAGCTCCCATGCGCCTTGAGCAGGACAGTCCAGGTGGGGCCAGGGCTTGAAACACCATAAGCGGGGGCTCGCCGCCGCCGACGGCGGAGCTCCCGCGCGCCCCGAGCAGGGCCGGTCGCGGCGGTGCTGAGGCTCCAAACTGCACCGGGGATGGGGAGGGGTCGCCGGTTGTACGCGCGGCCTCCGCCGCCGCTTTCCCGGCTCGCTTCACGGGGTGCATCTTGGCCACACAAAGAGATAGGGGAAGATGGAAGGGGATTTTTTCTGAACGGGGTCCACAGTCACAGGGATCGTCGGTGCCCACACTGTGGGGATTCAAGGAGATAAGCACCGGTGCTTAGTGTGAGAGGAAAAAAAATCAAAGCATCTCAACGCCGTGGATAGTCTTAGGGGCATGTGCCCCACCCCCATGCACCATTAGATGTGCACGAGGATGTGAGACAATCTACTAGTCTACTAGTGTCGCTCCCCTGTTGGCATTAGAATTAGGTTTAGTAGTTGGCAAGTCTAGAAATCCAAGAGCAAGTTCGCAAGTTCAGAGTACCAAAAATAAAGTTGCTAACTAAGAGGTGATGGGTAGTGATGCTGTGAAGCTTTGAGAGTATAGGAGAAATAGTTTGCTTTGCTGTGAAGCTGATGCCGTCGGTGTTAAAAATTTGTGAGAAAAAGCTGTTATGAAATTCTGTTGCAATGCCACAATATGAAAAATTATGGAGTACACTACATATATGTCAGACCGTCGCGCAATAGTTTAGTATTTAGTACATTAGGACTAATTCACCGTAAAGGTCGGTGATTCGTGTTCAGTGTTTTCTCCGAGCAGCCTATGACCTCTCGCCGTATCGCTCTTTGGAGCGTGTAATATTCCCCACTTCCACTAAACGAAGAACATGCAATACAATACACGCTTCCAAAAAAAATAGAGGCGTATGTACAATTTTTCTTTTTTAAAAAAGAAAAAGGAGTCACACATGAGGCGATTTCCCGATTTTTTAGTTGACATCTCTGCACGCGCCCAATCCATTTCGCCGACGACCGTCATCCCGGCTTTCTTCTCCGGGAAGACTCGCTAGTCTCAGCACAGGACACCAACCCCATGTGCATGCGTTCACTACTTGTAACCTTTGGAGCTACGCCTGGTAATGGGGTTAAACCCGTCCCAAACCCGCCCCTACCCATATCTCAAGAGCTCTAATTACCACCCGACCTGACTCACCCTATTGGCCTAAAGGCCCCAACCCGCCCCAACCCGTAATCACTACACAAGTTGATCTGTGACGTACGCGCCGATCTGTGGCCATAACGTCCAAACCCGTCTCAACCCGTTTGTGTCGTCAACCCAATCCGCCCCGATCCGTTTCACAGTGTCACCTATTTTCATCCATCCAATAATACCCGTTTCAAAACCCGTAAAAAGAAAACTCATTCCACCCGCCCCGCTAGCACGGCTATTTGGAGCTACCACGCACGATGACCACTTTCCAGTGTTCATGAGTGTTGACACGTTCCAGGTCTCCGGCGGCTTGACTGCCAAGACATTGTGTGGAAAGACCACCACCGTGCAGGGTCCACGGTGTCGGCAGAATCTTCCTCTGCACACGTCGGGGGTTTCGAATCCGAACTCCAGGGACATATATAAAGGCTCGAGGCGCCAAGATTGTTCACCATCCAAGACCACCCTGCCCTCTTACAAGACCCAACACAGCAAGAACGAAGAATATGCTGAGCTCGACTGTGGAGCTGATCACTCTCTGGGCGTCGTCATCCAGCCCGTCGCTACTGGCCTTCTGCTTCTCCCATCTCATCGTCATCGCCGTCCTCCTCAGCGGCCGCGGAGAGTGCACACCGGGAGCCACCGAAGCTGAAACGCTGGATGGCATTCGAGTGCAAGGAGGGAATAGGAGCGGTCGAAGACGGGAGAGTCCAGCCGCTGCCGCCAGCGTCGTCGTTCACAGGCGCAGGTGTGCTCACGACGACGCCGACGGCCGCCCCAAGGTGTGCGTCGCCGAAGTTGGCACGGATGATATCCGGGCGCAGGCAAGCGACCAGAGCAGCGCGGCAGAGGATGGAGCTGCTGTTGATGACAAGGTACAGGAGGAATGCGGTGGTGACGATGAGGAAGAGGATGAGCTCAGGATGCGGGCCGAGGAGTTCATTCGGAGGATGAACAGAGTCTGGATGGCAGAGAACGTGCGTTTTTGCTGATGCAATGCTGTCTTGTTGCAAACTTGCAATCCGTATCCGCTTGGGTCTTGGGAGTTTTTTCTCTGCTCTGTTGGTGTGGTTTTTCTCTTCTCTGTACTCCGTACGCTGTATGTTACGCATGCAGAATCAGGCAGCAAGGAAATAATCAATCCTGCAAAAATCTCGATACTCCTGCTTTTGCATGTCCTGGACGGATTACGATACCTGTATGCTCCGGTTTCTACGGCTCTCGAGAAGATTGTAACGGCGTCAGATACTCCGAAGTCAGATCCATCGGCGACGACGACGGCGAAGCCTTGATTGCAGCACGGGCTGGAGGACTCAACGAGCTGTCGATCACCGATCACCGACCGGTAATAAAGGGGGGAAAAAAAAGAAAAAGGTAAAACGTATGACTGACTTGATGAAGTCATATAGAGCTAGCTATTGGGTGTTTTCAGAACAATACTAGTGCTTGGATCAGCGCAATTACCGTCTTGCCGAGTTAGCGATATTTGCCATGCAGGGAGAAGGCATCTATTGGCAATTATGAAGACAAATGTCAACTTTGATGACAACAGTGTAAAGACTACAGGTATATCCACACATGTAGAGGTGTGACTATGTCGTCGGAGGTGGATACATACAGGTCTCATATTAGTTTCCGTCCTACGTCACATAATTCCAAGATGGACATTGTCGACACGCGGCCATCGTGAAAGACACACAGCCCATTCTTTCTGTTGTGCTCTCATAATTAATAGTTCAATACCGTAGATGTAAACAGAAAAATACATAGTCACAAAGTAGAATAGCTATTTATTATTCTTTAAATATGATGATTACATTGCAGTGCTCAAAGCTATATATCCCCGCAAAAAAACTATATACTTTTTTTTATATTTTTTTAGATAAAGATATACTTTTTTATATATAGGCTGTATTTAGATATGAAGGGTTAGTTACTAGTTGAGGCTCAAAATTAGTCCAAATTACATGTAGTTGGCTAACAAAAGTTGAAGATTTAACAAAAAAAATATAGATAATCTATTAGCCCTTCTAGTTGAATGCACTAGAGCTAATTTTAACTAATTAACTCTTGCAAACGGGTCTTGTCCGGCTAAAACTAGAATTATCATTTCTCTGTTTTTTTTTTTTTACAGTTTTCGGCGATAGAGACGTTGATATTAATACGCCATGGCTAAATCAATCACGGTCCGTAGCTTTGCAGCCAAAGCTCAGCCAATCGCGTGGTCCGTAGCTTAGCGGACAGCATCACAGCAAGAGCAAAGTTCCAAAAGCTCCGGCGTCCGCCTCTACAAGAACAAGACCAAGTCGCATAGTAATGTACACGTGCCAGGGAGCTCCGCTCAGTAGCTCACCATGGATCTCTTCGACCTCTACACGCTATGTGCCATCCTCATCGTCTCTTCCCTGTACCTCCGCTTCTTCTTCTTCGCCGGCAGCCGCCGGAACCTGCCCCCGGGCCCGCGCCCGCTGCCTCTCGTCGGCAACCTCCTCGACCTCGGCTCCCAACCACACCGCTCCCTCGCGCGACTCGCGGCGCGCCACGGCCCGCTCATGGCGGTGCGCCTCGGGGCGGTCACCACGGTCGTCGCGTCCTCCGCGGACGCCGCGCGCGACGTCCTCCAGCGCCACGACGCCGCCTTCTCCACGCGCTCCGTCCCGGACGCCGCCCGGGCGTGCGCTCACGACCAGCACTCCATGGGTTGGCTCCCGCCGGGGAGCCCCCGGTGGCGCGCCCTGCGCAAGGTGTGCTCCGCGGAGCTCTTCGCGCCGCAGCGCCTCGACGCGCACCAGGCCCTCCGCCGCGACAAGGTCCAGCGGCTCGTGTCGCACGTGGCCGGGCTGGCGCGCCAAGGCGCGCCCGTCGACGTCCGCCACGTGGCCTTCACGACGGCGCTAAACCTGCTCTCCTGCACCATCTTGTCCGCCGACCTTGCGGACCTTGATGACCGCGGCGCGTCGGGTGAGTTCATGGCGGTGATCAAGGAGTTCACGATGGCCGTCGGGGCGCCGAATTTGTCGGACTTCTTCCCAGCAATGGCGCCGTTCGACCCGCAGCGGCTGAGGGCGCGCCTCATGAGGGTGTTCAAGAGGTTGCACGCCATTTTTGACGAGCATATTGAGCGGCGCCTGCAGGAGCGCGCCGCCGGGGATCCACCCAAGAACGACTTCCTGGACCTGTTGCTCGACTACCGCGGCGCTGAGGATGGCCGGGGCTTCGATCGGCAGACGCTGCTGTCACTGCTTTCGGTAACTCCTTTCCCCATTCCACGAGACCACGAGATACAAGGTTAGGTGCCTCGTTTTTTTTTTTTCCTTCTTCTTCGAGTAAACGAGGTTTCTACACAAAAAGTGTACCAACGGTACAATATCAACTCAGTTCTATTATTCATCGTAGAATATATCCATATACTGTTCAAATTCAAATGTTTAACTTAGAATAAACCCGTTGTACATTAAAGCCGCACTAAAAATACTAAACAACAGGGACAAAAACCCTTATAACCGCTTCTACAACTCGCAAGGACACATTATTGTGCATAACAACATGATTTTTAGCGAGAGAACCAACAAAATCGCACAGTTTTTTATAGATTATATAAACAAACAGAAAAAAGGACAATAGGTCACCAATACGGCAACCCTTATATACAGTTCCTTAAAGGACAACTTCACTGGATCAACCAACATGCCATTCGCTGGAAAAAAAAAATCCACTACACTCTAAAACACCTTAAAGACAATGCAAAGATTGATCAATCACGCCAGGGGCAACAAGTTATTGTGTTGGAAGTGCAATTACGACGAGTTTGCAGTGTGCAACGCTATTTTCACTCTTTTCTTGTGGGCAGCTTCTTAAAATAGTAACCCACCCCGAACCACCATTGTTTTTTTATGGTAAAAACTCACGCAAGTTCTATGAGGCTTTCTCAAACATAGTATATTGGCTATGTTGGTACAATTGTTTCAACTCTTCTAATTCAGTATAGGTTGAGCATATCTTCTGATGCCTACTTCAAAAAAAGTTATTTTCTCCTCTCCAAATTATAAGTTGCTTTAACTTTTTTATATTCAATATTATATATATAATAACAATATGTATAGATACATGATAAAATTAACGTATCAAAAAAACTAAAACCACTTATTCTTTAGAACAATATGTAGTTTGCATGATGTTGACCTGGCGTCAATCTTGTTATACATGATGGAAAAAAAATGTAAAGAACACGTGATGCTTCCACTCTTCTATAAATACGGCTTAGAAAAATGTTACTTGCAAGATGTCGACCTTTAATCTTGTTATATGTGGTGGAAAAAAAATGTATAGAGCTTGTGATGGTTAAATTGATTGGTCTAGCTTGGTACGGCTAAATATTTTCTACATACTGCCACGGGCTCATCCAGAATATACGAAAGAAATGCGGGGACGATAGCCATCGAGTAACAGAAACGTGTCACTGAGAAGAAAACTCAATTATTGCGCGGCTGAAAAAGCATGCAACTATACGAACTTTTACCTTACAGCACATCTTATTCAAGGACAAGAGACTAACTTTTTTCTTCGTCCTGGGAACGTAGCTACACGTGAGAGAATTTGATAACACAGTCTGATCAACACACACAAAAAATGAGTCAGGAAATACAACCAACACAGTTGTTTTTCAGTTGTACCATGCATAAAATCGCTTCAACACACAGTTAAGCAACCTGCATACACATATTGAAATATCTAACTCTACACGCTTGGTATTTTTCTGCAGGATTTATTCACAGCTGGGACTGATACGAGCACATCCACAATAGAATGGGCGATGGCCGAGCTGTTACAGAGTCCCTCGTCAATGGCGAAGGCACGTGACGAACTCGTGCAAGTGATCGGCTCCAAACAAGAGATTGAGGAATCCGACATCGGGCAGCTCAAGTATCTCCAAGCCATCGTGAAGGAGACGTTCCGCCTCCACCCTCCGGCGCCACTGCTGCTGCCCCACCAGGCCGAAATGACGACGGAGATCAGAGGCTACACGGTGCCCAAGGGCACGCGCGTCCTGGTGAACGTGTGGGCGATCGGGCAGGACCGCGAGCTGTGGCCCGAGCCAGAGAAGTTCATGCCCGAGAGGTTCTTGGAGAAGGAGATCGATTTCCGCGGCAGGGACTTCGAGCTCGTGCCGTTTGGGTCCGGCCGGAGGATGTGTCCCGGGCTGCCGCTGGCCTCTCGCATGGTGCACCTAATGCTCGCGACCTTGCTGCACCGGTTTGAGTGGAGGCTTCCGGCGGATGTGGAGAGGAATGGAGTGGACATGTCTGAGAATTTTGGTGTGACACTGGGAATGTCCACGCCACTGCAGGCTATAGCTAAACCGATTTGAATCGTTGGCATAGGATTCCAAAATAAAAAAATAAAGGATCATACCATGCGCCCACGTTACCGATGGTTTTTTGTTGGGTGATTTTAGTGGTTGATTTTTGGGAAACTTTCTCTTGTAGCACTGCACTGTACAGACCGGAGAATCTCATATTCAGATCCCTATAAACCTGTAATGACATGTCCCTCTTCCTGTTAGGTTATGAACATGATATAAACCACATGATCGATCAACTAGTCCAATAACATGAACGCCAAAGCAGCACGCTAGGCTGAGCCCCGGAACCCCGGACCGTCACGTCTCGGATCAACGGCAGTCACTGATCCATCTCAGCGGCAGAGTATTGCAGTCGCGTAACGCGTGGGTGCATGGCTGGGGCGTGCGGCTGCCTGCCGCCTGGTGCGGTGGTGCCATCGGCTGCCCCACCGGCTGCTCGGCTCGATCCGCTCTTGGAGGAGACGACGCTGCGCTCTTGGAGGAGACGACGCTGACTGCTCTTTGCTCAAACCCAGAACCGCGCGGTGCACGTACAACGGCGCAAGCGAAGGCGCACGGCAGCCGAGCAGCGAGCGAAGGAAAAATCTTCGCGGTGGAGGAAACGCAACGGTAACCTCGCGGTACAGAACACGCACGGCAACACTCCAGGCCGATTTCTTTTCACGGTTTCACCATCCGCGGCTAAAAGAATCGAGAAATAGTCACAGCGTTTGGATGGGATTCTCGATTATTTTCATCCTGAATCGGATTTTAAGTTGAAACAAACACGCCCCGGATGCGGCCGGGAAGCAGCGCTATTGCTAGTTGCCACGCCCAGCAATGGACCAGCTAAAAAATCACAAAGAAACAACGGAATTATTCCTTGCACCGTCTGATGCGAAGAAGATTTGGGGTTCCGAGATCAAACATCCTCAATTTCTATGAAGAGAAAATACACAGAATGGCGAATAATTCAATAGTTTGAAGCTCAAACCATCATATCATCCAGCGTTAGTTGATACAGTAATCCATACTTCGAACGAAAGAATACATTTAGAAGGAATTACATAAATAGTTCATCGTCACACTGGCGGGATCATCAGAGTAGCTGCAGCGTCTGGAACAACTGCGGAAGGCGGAAGTACATAAATCTCCAAAAGAAGCCTGAGCGTAGGAACGAGACGTCTACTCCTCATCGTCATAGTCGTAGTCGGGCTCACCTGCTAAATAATTTTCAGTACGGTTTGTACTGGCCACATCTCCCACCCTATGCTTTGCTTTTGCTATGTAGTATTTGGTGAGATGCAAAGGATGTGATCAACTCGACCTAATATGTGGCTGTAGTTTCCTATGCGAACAGTGACCAGTATTATATAATATAATTCATCAAATTTTAATCCATTTCATCCACACATCCAAACCCATTCCATCTCCATCACACACTTCTCACCCTCTCGCACTCAGTCGACAGGTCCAACTCCCTCTCGGAGCCTGTCTCAGCGGCTCACAGCCGGAAGGGTAACACCAGGGGGAGAAATAGAAGGACTCCTCTCACTACTCCCGAGAAGCGTAGGTCTTAGGAAAAAGCCATACCAGTGGCTCGCGGACTATATATATAGATTCATAAACTCTGCAGAGCGTGTACTCCCGTAACCACAAGATCACTATCATCGGCGGTGCCCCGCCTAAGCTGATTTCGGCTGCTTTCTAACCGGTGCGATGCCACCCTACCACTCAGTACTGGGACATCCCAGATAGGTACCACCGGCACACTGAGACTGTGAGACATAGTACCGGGCCTCCGAGGTCACTATGCTGTCTAAGGAGGGTGTGGGTCTCCACGCCCGTACCTCCCGACACTATCTGCTAACCACCTAGTAGTAGTGGCACCGTCCTAGCTAGTCAGACATCCGTCTCCCGTCCATACAAGAGCGAGTGGTGAGCACGTAAGTCCCAAGGTTCCGGTCCTCAAGAGATATCAGGTCCTAGTGGGGATCAGACAGGATTATCTTCTCTTTTGGGACTACAACAGTCCGTGCTACAACAGCACCTTCTACCCGGGGCTTCGCTCCACGAAGGTTCTCACCCCCGGGATCTCCTTATGCCTCACAATGTGCCCGCCACAAGCACCTCACACGGGAATGCCCAGAACACATTCTCCGGCAAGACTCGCCCACATGGCTCATCGTAGAATCCTGTCCGATCGACTCAACCCTCACCACACACCCAAGACGCACATAGTACTCTCCCCAAGTAAAGTGGCACCACATGCCTTAACCATATAACCATGCTCTCCATCACGCATCATCATCACACAGATATAAGCGTAGTAGAAGTAAGGCATCATAAGTAAATAAGCAAGCGTCTAGCCTATCAGCAGGTGTGCAGGAGTATGGTTACGACAAGGTAAAGGCTCATCAGGCAGTGCTATCATGCAACCTATCATCAGGTGATATTCATAATTAGAGCACTAGCAACTAGATATTATGCTATGCGTAATAGGATCTACGAGGTTGGGTGGGGTGTGGCACCTGCGAAGTCATCACCGAGCTCCTCCTCATACTCGTAGTCGTCCTCCTCAAACTGCTCCTCCTCTGAAACGAGACATAATAGCCGCGTTAGCGGCTCCTATAGAGTCAACACAAAGAAGCAACAAAATTCAATAACTCCAAATGCACTCATACACAAGCCTATGACATAGAGCTCATTTTTATGAAAATTTAGACACTTGGTTCATATTTTTCGGAGCTCGTATGAAGAAGTTATGAATTTCTGAAGTTTATTCTATTTTCTGAAAAAGAAAAAGGGCAGATTAACCTGGTGCTGACACGTGGTAGCCCCTGATTGGGCCACGTGGCCTGCAGGAACAGTGCAGCTAGGGATGTGCTGACGTCATGCTGACGTCATGCTGACATCAGCACTGACGGGACATCAGCACTGACGGGGGACCCAGTCAGTGGCTGACAGGTGGGGCCCACGGATCTGGTCACTGACAAGTGGGGCCAGGTCAACGGTCAATGTTGACGGGTCTCGACCGGGCCTCGGAGGGCCTGGACAGGGCTGGATCTGGGCCGGGTTGGGTCGGCCACTGTACACTCGAGGGTACGATTCGGGCGACCCCTTGAGGACGGAGCTTCGCTCGGGCGAACGGACTGGCCTCGAGGATGAAATTTCGCCCGGCGAACGGGCCTGCCCTCGAAGACGGAACTTTGTTCGCACGAAGGGGCAGCCCTTGAGAACAGTGCACCCCTCGAGACTCGTAAAACAGCATGTTTCCCACACTTCCTCGGATTCGACCTTATCCGGTGAGACTCGACCCTCTGGCCTCGAGCCGGATCCTCGACTCGAGCAGGCCCTCGATTAGAGCCAGGCCCTCGACTCGTCGGACGGATCCTCGACTCGAGCAGGTCCTCGATTAGAGCCAGGCCCTCGACTCGTCGAACGGACCCTCGACTAATGTTGGCTCGTTAGCTAAGCTGCGTGGCTGGTCGGCTGGGTGCTCCAATTTGGGGAAATCGACCCTCAGGCCGGTGGCAGTCAGCGAGGCACGGTGACGGCGTCCGGCGACGGCGAGGCCAAATTCGCCGGCGAAGCCGGGCGTTGGTCTCCATCTTCCTTCTTGCCTTTCGATTGGAGAAGCTGGAATCTCCATGAGCTAGCTACCGGGGCTAGTCGAGGCACGGCGGGGCGTGCGCGGCTCGGCGGCCACGGCGAACGCTCCGGCGGCCAGAGTCCAGGGAGGCCAGAGCTGCAAAAGTGCGTGGCTCCAACTGTGGCCCGTGCCGGCTCCAAGAGGTTGCCAAGAACGCGCTCTAGACTACGGCGAAGCCATTGGCCGTGGTAAGGAAAGAAACAGTGGTAAGGGGAGCGAGAACGTCGACGATGTACTGGTGGCAGCCATGGATGGGGTAGGGCAGCTCACCTTGGTGGTGCTCCATCGTCCGCAGGGCTCGCGGATCGGCTTGGTGAAGGTGAAGCCGTGTGGTAGCACCGCGGCGGTTCGGAGGAGCTCGACGTGGTCACGGGGGCCGAGGAGGCGCGGTGGCGAGGCGCGGGCTATTCCAGCGGACGGCGTTGCGGCCACGGCCACCCCTCTCCTCTTCCCTTCTCGGTCACTCTCTCCCTGGGCCAGGCAGGCAGGATGGCAGAGGTCTTACCAGTGCGATGGCCGGGTCATGGGAAACCCTAGAGGGCAAGGCGTTCCCCTTTTATAAGCGCGGCGGCCGGCCATGGAGGTGGCGGACGGCGGAGATCAGAGATCCCCATCCAGTGGCTGAGCGCGGCCGCGCATTAGGGTTAGGGTTCGGTGAAGCGCGGCGTGGTCAGGTAGCGGGACGGACGGTACGGAGCGGGGCCGTACGCGAGCGGATGGCGGAGCTTCGCCGTTCCATTTCTGGAACGTCGGACGCGACGCGCGGTCGACCAGAAGTGGGAAAATGAAGGAGCTGACAGGCGGACCCCGCCTGTCGGCGAGAGAAAGGGGAGAGGCACGGGCGCAACCGGCGGCAGGCCCTTGGTGGGCCGCCTTGTTGGGCCGGCGGTCGGCGGACGGCCAAGCGCGCGCAAGCGAGCGACGGGGCGCGGCAGCGCGTGGCGCGACGCGCGAGCGCGACCGGGCCGACGCGCGAGGCAGGCTAGACGGGCCGCGATCGGCTGGCGGCAGCGCAGCAGGCCGGCCTAGGTTGGGCTGCAGGCTGCTCCGGGCTGGTTTCCTTTTTCCTTTTTTTTCTATTTCCTAATTCCTTTTCCATTTCTATTTCTTGCAAAGCAACTAATTTAGCCACAACCCTAGGTTAGTGAGGTTAGTGACCATGATGTATACACCATGGTGGGTCCACTAGGGCCTCTAGGTCATGATGGCTCCATTTTCGGAGTTAGCAGGCATATATATACATGTGATAAAAGGTTATTCGATTTTATTAGTCATCACATAAAATCGAATAAGAGGCGAAACATTCTCTGGTAATTAAATGCAATGCTCGGGCTAACGTCGGGTGCTATTTGTGCATCTATTGACGGGTTTCCTACATGACATCCACCATACACTGGTAAACTTTAGAAAAATTTTGAAAGCCCGTATTTTCGGTGACCGGATTTCTAGGGTTGTTATAGTCCTACCCCCTTATGAGAATCTCGTCCTCGAGATTCAAGAGTGTAACTTACTCTTCAAAAAGGTAGGGGTAGAGCTTCTTCATTTCTAACTCCTTCTCCCAAGTTGCTTCCCGTTCTGTGTGATTGCTCCACTGAATCTTCAGATATGGCGTGCTGGAGTTTCTCGTTTCCTTGGTGGTTCTGTCCATAATGCAAACGGGGTGCTCTCTATACTCCAAAGTGTCCTGAATATCGAGTGCCTCTGCGGGTATCGGATGCTCTGGCGGCTGCAAACACTTACGCAGTTGTGACACATGGAACACTGGGTGTACTCCTGCCAGTTGTGGGGGCAACTCTATTCTGTAGGCAAGCTTGCCAATCCTTTCACTGATTCTGTACGGTCCCACATACCTTGGTGCTAGCTTTCCCTTTACATGGAACCTGACGGTCCCTCGAAGTGGGGAGACCTTGAGGTAGACATGGTCTCCTACCTCAAACTTGAGGTCTCTGCGCCTCTTGTCGGCATAACTCTTTTGACGGTTCTGGGCAATTTTTAGATTTTCTCGCACCTGGGTGACTCCTTCCTCGGCCTCCTTTATGGTGGCCGGGCCGAAGAACGATCTTTCACCCTTTTCAGACCACATCAAGGGTGTTCTACATGGTCTTCCGTACATAGCCTCGAAAGGTGACATCTTGAGGCTAGCCTGGTAACTGTTGTTGTAGGAGAACTCTACAAAGGGCAAGCTCTTCTCCCAATCAGTCCCATATTTCAGAACACAAGCTCGAAGCATATCCTCAAGTATCTGGTTCACTCTCTCTGTCTGTCCATCTGTCTGAGGGTGGTATGCGGTACTGTAATCTAGCTTGCTGCCGATTGACTTGTTCAGGGCTTTCTAGAACTTGGACGTATACTGTGGCCCATGATCGGATATTATGCTCTTAGGGGCTCCATGCAGCTTGAGAATGTTCCCAACATACAGATCTGCTAGCTGGCTGATTCGGGCATTGGTCTTGATGGCTAGGAAGTGAGCTACCTTAGTCAAGCGATCGACTATCACCCATATGGCATCATGGCCTTTCGGGGTCCGAGGCAAACCCACAATGAAGTCCATAGAAATGCTTTTCCACTTCCATTCAGGTATATCTAGTGGCTTTAACAGCCCTGTAGGTCTCTTATGCTCAGCTTTAACGCGTTTGCAAATGTCACATCTAGCAACATGCTCTGCAATGTCTGATTTCATGTTCTTCCACCAGAATTTCTTCTTCAAATCAGCATACATTTTGGTACTGCCTGGGTGGATACAATACTTGGAATCATGACCTTCTGACAGGATCTCGTCGCGGATAGCTGGGTCGGCAGGCACACAAATTCTGTCCTTGTACCAGTAAGTGCCTAGCTCATCCTCACTGAACTCTGGGCACTTGCCTTGTGCCAGGAGCTCGTGTATCTCCCAAATTTCTGGGCAATGGCGTTGGGCTTCACGGATCCTATCCATGAGGGTGTAGTGTACGCGAAGCTCATTCAACAGGCCATGAGGTATCACCTCCATCTGTAACTCATCAATGCCCTCTTGCAACTCCTTGGGCAAGGCGGTGGTGAACAAGGCATGACAATGACTTTTGCGGCTAAAAGTGTCAGCGACCATATTAGCCTTCCCAGGGTGATAGAGAATCTCCATGTCGTAGTCGTTAAGCAGCTCGAGCCAACGACGCTGTCGCATGTTCAGATTTTCCTGGGTGAAAAAGTATTTCAAGCTCTTGTGATCGGTGTAGATCTTGCACTTGTTCCCTATCAGGTAGTGCCTCCAAATCTTTAAGGCATGGATCACGGCTGCAAGCTCGAGATCATGGGTGGGGTAACGCTGTTCATGCTCCTTAAGCTGGCGGGAAGCGTAGGCAATGACTTTCCCATTCTGCATTAGAACACAACCATGCCCGAAGCGAGATGCATCGCAGTAGACCACAAAGTCCTGGTGGATATCGGGCAAGGCTAGAACAGGCGTTGTGGTGAGCTTCTCCTTCAGGGTCTGGAAACTTTGTTCGCATTGGGGCGTCCATTCAAACTCTTTGGTCTTCTTCAGGAGATTGGTCATGGGGCGAGCTATCTTGAAAAAGTTCTCGATGAATCGGCGATAGTAGCCAGCCAATCCCAAGAAACTTCTCACATCAGTCACATTCTGTGGCTGCTCCCATTCCTTCACTATCTCAATCTTAGACGGGTCGACAGCCACTCCATCAGCATTGAGCACATGTCCTAGGAAAGCGACCTCCTCAAGCCAGAACTCACACTTGTTGAACTTGGCATAGAGCTGATGTTTTCTCAGTTTCTCTAACACCATCTTCAGATGTTGCTCATGCGCTTCGACGGTGGCAGAATAGACAAGAATGTCATCAATGAAGACCACCATGAACTTATCCAGCTCCTGCATGAACACTTTATTCATCATGTTCATAAAATAAGCCGGCGCGTTCGTAAGACCGAAGGACACGACGGTGTACTCATACTGCCCATATCTGGTGACAAATGCTGTCTTAGGAATGTCTTCCTCTCTGATCTTCATCTGATGGTAGCCTGATCTGAGGTCGATCTTGGAGAAGTACTTGGCATTACGAAGCTGATCAAGCAGGTCATCTATCCTCGGCAAAGGATACTTGTTCTTTATAGTTACGACATTCAGGTTCCGGTAATCAACGCACATCCTCTGCGTTCCATCCTTCTTCTTAACAAACAGAACAGGAGATCCCCAGGGTGAGGCACTGGGCCTAATGAACTCTTTCTTGGATAGCTCCTCGAGCTGTTTCTTAAGCTCCTTAAGCTCGTCAACTGCCATACGGTAGGGTCGCTTGGAAATCGGACTCATACTAGGCATTAGGTTGATCACGAACTCAACATCTCTGTCCGGTGGCATTCCTGGTAGATCTTCCAGAAAGACATCCGGGTACTCACAAACTACGGGCACTTCCTCAAGTGACTTCTCTTCCAAGGCACATAGCATGGATATATCTGTCCCTTTGTTTGGCTCACATCTGATCTTACGGCCACTTGGATGGGTTACGTCCACAAATCTGGGTGAGCAAGATATCACTCCTTTATTCTGGGTTAACCAATCCATCCCTAGAATGACGTCTAGGACTTCGAAGGGTAGTAAGGTAAGGTCAGCAAGAAAGGTAAGACCCTCGATGGTGATACTCACTCCCTTACATATTTTGGTACAACAAATGTTGCCCAAGGGTGAACTGGTGTATAAGGTTTCTTTTCGTGGAGTGACAGGTATATGGTGCTCTCGTGCAAACTTGGAGGATATATATGAACATGTAGCACCTGAATCAAACAGCACGGATGCCTTAACTCCATGCACTAAAAACATACCGTACACCACGTCGGGGGCACTCTGGGCGGCCTCTGCTGAGATGTGGGGAGGCGACCACGGGGTGCTCCGGATGGCACCTGCTTGTGCGGGGTACCCTGGTTCTGCCTGGTGGGCGCTGGTGTAGCTGGTGTAGCCTTGTTTGGGCACTCGGCTGCCTTGTGACCTGGCTGGCCACAAGCGAAGCAAGTGTAGGTCACGCCGCCTGTGGGGGTTGGCGCGGCGGGCCTCCACGTGCTACCTCCAGGTGCAGCACGAGCGTATGCTTGGCGGTCCTGAGCAGGGCGGGGGTAGTTGCTGGCGTGGGTACCACCGCCCCGGCTCGAATCGTGAGCAGCTCCCTGGGCGAAGCGAGAGCGGGGAGGCTGAGAGGTCTCACCACGCGACCTCCGTGGGGTAGGTGCGTGGGAGGTGCCCTCAGTACGGCGCTTCTTGTTCTTGCCAAGCGCCTCCCTTTCCGCGAAAACCTCGTCGCGGTCCTTCTCAATCTCCATGCACCTGTCAATCAGGTCACGCAGGGTGTGGCTCTTGGTGCCGGAGAGAGAGAGAGCCTGATGCGGCTAGACAAGCCCTTGCGGTAGTAGTACATCTTCTCCTTCTCAGAGTTCACCATTGAGACGGGTGCATAGCGTAGCAGGTTAGTGAAGCGGGTGGTGTACTCAAGCATCTTGTCAGCTCCCATGGAGATGCTGCGGAACTCATTCTCCTTCTTCTCCAGTGCACCTTCATGGATGAAGAATGCACGGAACTCGTCCACAAACTCATCCCAGGAAATGTTGGCGGGGTCTCGGTGGGTTTCACAAAGGCTGTCCCACCAAGATCGCCCAGCACCCACAAGCTGGTGAGCTGCCAAGCCAACACACTCCTCGTCAGTGCAAGTGGTCAAGTCCAGCTTCTTCTCAATCTCCTTAAGCCAATCATCAGCAGCGATAGGGTCGATGCTGGTGCCATCGAACGTCGGGGGCCTCAGCTTGAGAAAGAACTCCAGCTTCTTGTAGAAATCATCGCGGGGCTCCCTTTGCTGGGGGTGCAACACGCTCTCAGCTAAGACTCGAAGAAGTTCGGTCTGCTGGGCCATCACATCCGCCAAGAGTGGCACGGGAGGTGGTGGTGGAGCTGCATCTCCTCCTACGGCAGGCTCGGGCTCAGCAGGCGGTGGCTGTCCTCCAGCCGTGCCTCCGGCAGCTGGTTCCGGCTCAGCAACCGGCGGTGGCGGTGGGTGTGCAGGCCGTGGGGTAGCAGGGTGGCTCCTCAAGGTCGAGGGGTATGCGACCAACGCGTGCACGACCACTTCTGCGTCCGCGGCCCCTGGCGGTCACGGGTGAAGGAGAGCGGTTTCTCAGGCGGCTGGCACGACGAGTGGACATCCTGCTCAACATAAACCTCAGATTAGGGCATACTTGCTTAATATAACTTTGATATTAAAGACATACTTATTTTAAAATAATTTTTAAAACATTACTAATTTATCCAACACTCAGACGAAGAAGCATGAAGATCCAATAAGATGCGATAAAAACCAAATCATTCATTACATCAGGGGGGTACATGGCGATGTCTTTAGCGGCTACGCTTGGAGACTCGCGAGAAACGTACTACACGCAGGTAGTCTACCAAAAAGGGTGGATAACTATTCAGCATCATGGTGAGTCTGGTCACTTGGCCATACAGGGCTCATCACCTCCTGACCTGATATTACTCTAGACCATTTCTAGTGGCTGGTCCAAACTGTAAGCTGTGGGAGGTATACCGATGCCAGAAGCCTGGATCTGCTCGTCAGTCATCTGAAGGCGAGAGACGTAGCGACGGGCCTCCTCGAGCTGAGGGGTGGACACTGCCTGTCCACTAAGTCCGGTGGTGGGACATCCACTCAAGTTGAGGCAAGATTGCCCCAGCTCAAATGTCTCAACCCTGACCCTCTTACGGGCACGTAAGGGAAGCTCGTCCTGCAACTCCTCGTACTCTCTGACCCTCTTGTGATCTGACCTCTTCTAAGCTTCCATAGTGCGTTTGAGCTTATCCATGAGGTATGTCGTCTTATGGACATAGTTGATCAGGTGTCCTTGGTTGTAACTAGCAAGAGTGCACTCCTGCAGCAACTTCTCACGTTGAGCCTTGCACTGCTCATGGAGTTTGTCTCTGTAGGCAGCATCTTGACTCTTTTCCTGGAATCTCTTTGCAATGTCTTCGTTCTTCTCAGCCATAGTGGCCTCAAGCTCCCAGATATTCTTGTTGAGTTGGTTGTTGTGTATTTGAAGCTTATCCATCTCGCTCATCAGACTAGTGATCTGATCCTGGTGAGTGTGCTCTTTGCGTGCTATCTCACGCTCTAGGTCCGCAATCTTTTGCTTCCATGCTGCCTCCTTACCTTCCGAACTGTGGATCCTCTCGTCAACTTCCATCAAGTAGCGACGGTCACGGCGTCCCTTTCGCTCCAACTCAGCAATGTATATTTCCTGGCACTGCATGTACATCATAGAGGCGCGATGGCAGGGGTTGCGGTCGACTCTGGTATTCTGCTCGATGTAGATGACCTCTCCCCAAGTACCCTGTTGATCATCGAGGGCACGAGGAAGCAAACGAAAGCGACTTTCCTTCAGATAGTCAGCTCCATTGCGCAGCACAGTACGGAGTGCCTGGCGTGAAACGGTCTGAACACACATGCCGGTGTTGTTGTCGAAGGCGAAGTCAGTGAAAGCGGTAACTTTGGGCAGGTTCATGCTTGTAGGCACGTTGATGTGGACTGCCTTGTAGTCCTCGATGCCTCCTCCAAGGGTGGGCTTGCCGCGGCAAAGATACTCGACGTTCTCCACGGGAACACCTAGCTCGGTGAGAACCTCGCGAAGCACGTGAGCATAGCCTCCATGCTCCGTTCCGTCGAGTCTGAACTCAATGACATCCATTGGCGGTAACGGACCAAGCGGCAAGTTGGGGGTCCATCTGCAGGTGACACGAGAAAGAAGTTAAAAAAGTTGGAGAGAGAGGTAAGCCATGCATAAAAGCGTATGCAGTGGTCGGTGTATAACCGAGAGATTTTAAGATTTTCCTAATTCTATCATCCAATCCTATGGGTCTCGTCCTAGGGTCAAGCATGGCTCTAGTACCAATTGAAACATCCTCAATTTTCTACGAAGGGAAAATACACAGAATGACGAATAATTCAATAGTTTGAAGCTCAAACCATCATATCATCCAGCGTTAGTTGATACAGTAATCCATACTTCGAACAAAAGAATACATTTAGAAGGGATTACATAAATAGTTCATCGCCACACTGACGGGATCATCAGAGTAGCTGCAGCGTCTAGAACAACCGCGGAAGGCGGAAGTACATAAATCTCCAAAAGAAGCCTGAGCGTAGGAACAAGACGTCTACTCCTCCTCATCGTCATAGTCGTAGTCGGGCTCACCTGCCAAATAATTTTCAGTACGGTTTGTACTGGCCACATCTCCCACCCTATGCTTTGCTTTTGCTATGTAGTATTTGGTGGGATGCAAAGGATGTGATCAACTCGACCTAATATGTGGCTGTAGTTTCCTATGCGAACAGTGACCAGTATTATATAATATAATTCATCAAATTTTAATCCATCTCATCCACACATCCAAACCCATTCCATCTCCATCACACACTTCTCACCCTCTCGCACTCAGTCGACAGGTCCAACTCTCTCTCGGAGCCTGTCTCAGCGGCTCACAGCTGGAAGGGTAACACCAGGGGGAGAAATAGAAGGACTCCTCTCACTACTCCCGAGAAGCGTAGGTCTTAGGAAAAAGCCATACCAGTGGCTCGCGGACTATATATATAGATTCATAAACTCTGCAGAGCGTGTACTCCCGTAACCACAAGATCACTATCATCGGCGGTGCCCCGCCTAAGCTGATTCCGGCTGCTTTCTAACCGGTACGATGCCACCCTACCACTCAGTACTGGGACATCCCGGATAGGTACCACTGGCACACTGAGACTGTGAGATATAGTACCGGGCCTCCGAGGTCACTATGTTGTCTAAGGAGGGTGTGGGTCTCCACGCCCGTACCTCCCGACACTATCTGCTAACCACCTAGTAGTAGTGGCACCGTCCTAGCTAGTCAGACATCCGTCTCCCGCCCATACAAGAGCGAGTGGTGAGCACGTAAGTCCCAAGGTTTCGGTCCTCAAGAGATATCAGGTCCTGGGGGGATCAGACAGGATTATCTTCTCTTTTGGGACTACAACAGTCTGTGCTACAACAGCACCTTCTACCCTGGGCTTCGCTCCACGAAGGTTCTCACCCCCGGGATCTCCTTATGCCTCACAATGTGCCCGCCACAAGCACCTCACACGGGAATGCCCAGAACACATTCCCCGGCAAGACTCGCCCACATGGCTCGTCGTAGAATCCTGTCCGATCGACTCAACCCTCACCACACACCCAAGACGCACACAGCACTCTCCCCGAGTAAAGTGGCACCACGTGCCTTAACCATATAACCATGCTCTCCACCACGCATCATCATCACACAGATATAAGCGTAGTAGAAGTAAGGCATCATAAGTAAATAAGCAAGCGTCTAGCCTATCAACAGGTGTGCAGGAGTATGGTTGCGACAAGGTAAAGGCTCATCAGGCAGTGCTATCATGCAACCTATCATCAGGTGATATTCATAATTAGAGCACTAGCAACTAGATATTATGTCATGCGTAATAGGATCTACGAGATTGGGTGGGGTGTGGCACCTACGAAGTCGTCACCGAGCTCCTCCTCGTACTCGTAGTCGTCCTCCTCAAACTGGTCCTCCTCTGAAACGAGACATAATAGCCGCGTTAGCGGCTCCTATAGAGTCAACACAAAGAAGCAACAAAATTCAATAACTCCAAATGCACTCATACACAAGCCTATGACGTAGAGCTCATTTTTATGAAAATTTGGACACTTGGTTCATATTTTTCGGAGCTCGTTTGAAGAAGTTATGAATTTCCGAAGTTTATTCTATTTTCTGAAAAAGAAAAAGGGCAGATTAACCTGGTGCTGACACGTGGCAGCCCCTGATTGGGCCACGTGGCCTGCAGGAACAGTGCAGCTGGGGATGTGCTGACGTCATGCTGACATCAGCACTGACGGGGGACCCAGTGAGTGGCTGACAGGTGGGGCCCACGGATCTGGTCACTGACAAGTGGGGCCAAGTCAATGATCAATGTTGACGGGTCTCGACCGGGCCTCGGAGGGCCTGGACAGGGCTGGATCTGGGCCGGTTTGGGTCGGCCACTGTACACTCGAGGGTACGATTCGGGCGACCCCTCGAGGACGGAGCTTCGCTCGGGCGAACGGACTGGCCTCGAGGATGAAATTTCGCCCGACGAACGGGCCTGCCCTCGAAGACGGAACTTCTTCGCACGAAGGGGCAGCCCTCGAGAACAATGCACCCCTCGAGACTCGTAAAACAGCACGTTTCCCGCACTTCCTGGGATTCGACCTTATCCAGTGAGACTCGACCCTCTGGCCTCGGGCCGGATCCTCGACTCGAGCAGGCCCTCGATTAGAGCCAGGCCCTCGACTCGTCGGACGGATCCTCGACTCGAGCAGGTCCTCGATTAGAGCTAGGCCCTCGACTCGTCGGACGGACCCTCGACTAATGTTGGCTCGTTAGCTGAGCTGCGTGGCTGGTCGGCTGGGTGCTCCAATTTGGGGAAATCGACCCTCAGGCCGGTGGCGGTTAGCGAGGCGCGGCGGCGGCGAGGCCAAATTCGCCGGCGAAGCCGGGCGTTGGTCTCCATCTTCCTTCTTGCCTTTCGATTGGAGAAGCTGGAATCTCCATGAGCTAGCTACCGGGGCTAGTGGAGGCACGGCGGAGCGTGCGCGGCTCAGCGGCCACGGCGGACGCTCCGGCGGCCAGAGTCCGGGGAGGCCGGAGCTGCAAAAGTGCGTGGCTCCAACTGTGGCCCGTGCCGGCTCCAAGAGGTTGCCAAGAACGCGCTCTAGACTACGGCGAAGCCATTGGCCGTGGTAAAGAAAGAAACAGTGGTAAGGGGAGCGTGAACGTCGACGATGTACTGGTGGCAGCCATGGATGGGGTAGGGCAGCTCGCCTTGGTGGTGCTCCGTCGTCCGCAGGGCTCGCGGATCGGCTTGGTGAAGGTGAAGCCGTGTGGTAGCACCGTGGCAGTTCGGAGGAGCTCGACGTGCTCACGGGGGCCGAGGAGGCGCGGTGGCGAGGCGCGGGCTATTTCGGCGGACGGCGTTGCGGCCACGGCCACCCTTCTCCTCTTCCCTTCTCGGTCACTCTCTCCCTGGGCCAGGCAGGCAGGATGGCAGAGGTCTTACCAGTGCGACGGCCGGGTCGTGGGAAACCCTAGAGGGCAAGGCGTTCCCCTTTTATAAGCGCGGCGGCCGGCCATGGAGGTGGCGGACTGTGGAGATCAGAGATCCCCATCCAGTGGCTGAGCACGGCCGCGCATTAGGGTTAGGGTTCGGTGAAGCGCGGCGTGGTCAGGTAGCGGGACGGACGGTGCGGAGCGGGGCCGTACGCGAGCGGATGGCGGAGCTTCGCCGTTCCATTTCTGGAACGTCGGACGCGACGCGCGGTCGACCAGAAGTGGGAAAAGGAAGGAGCTGACAGGCGGACCCTGCCTGTCGGCGAGAGAAAGGGGAGAGGCACGGGCGCAACCGGCGGCAGGCCCTTGGTGGGCCGCCTTGTTGGGCCGGCGGTCGGCGGACGGCCAAGCGCGCGCAAGCGAGCGACGGGGCGCGGCAGCGCGTGGCGCGACGCGCGAGCGCGACCGGGCCGACGCGCGAGGCAGGCTAGACGGGCCGCGATCGGCTGGCGGCAGCGCAGCAGGCCGGCCTAGGTTGGGCTGCAGGCTGCTCCGGGCTGGTTTCCTTTTTCCTTTTTCTTTCTATTTCCTAATTCCTTTTCCATTTCTATTTCTTGCAAAGCAACTAATTTAGCCACAACCCTAGGTTAGTGAGGTTAGTGACCATGATGTATACACCATGGTGGGTCCACTAGGGCCTCTAGGTCATGATGGCTCCATTTCCGGAGTTAGCAGGCATATATATACATGTGATAAAAGGTTATTCGATTTTATTAGTCATCACATAAAATCGAATAAGAGGCGAAACATTCTCTGGTAATTAAATGCAATGCTCGGGCTAACGTCGGGTGCTATTTGTGCATCTATTGACGGGTTTCCTACATGACATCCACCATACACTGGTAAATTTTAAAAAAAAATTTAAAAGCCCGTATTTTCGGTGACCGGATTTCTAAGGTTGTTACAGGAGAACCTTAGAATTTTGTTACACGATGCGTCGCTACCCAAATAAATATCTCTTTCAGCCAGAAATTTGAACGTTGACGTGTAGGTTGACGGGCAGACCGTACCGGCTGTTTCTTTCCTGAAAAAGAAGATGATAAGCTCTAGCCCCAATTCCCCAAAATGACAGTGCTCAACAGTTAATGAATAAATAAACTAATCATCGGTCGGTCCCACACGGCGCAAGCCATTGCGATTCCCGATTCCTTGGCGATTAACGCAACGCAACACACGAAGAAACCCGCGGATAAACGGAGCGAACAAAACGACTCTACGATTCCCCTTCCCGATCCCGTCACGTCTCCTGAAACGCACGCCCTCCCCTTCCCTTTGCCTTGCCTTCCCTGTCGTCGCCTCGTCTGCTTTCGCCCCCCCTCGCGCAATTTCCCCAGTCACGGAACCCAAACCCAACCCCGGCGGCGCTGCAGTCCACCGCAAGTCACCTGCCTCCGCACGCGAAGCCTCCATCCAGCCCTCGCCGCCCCGAGCTTCTCCCGCTGCCCACAGCCCGGCAGGCCCCATCGCGCTTGCGCCCCGCCGATCGCCGGCGCTCCTCAGGTCGGTGAAGCGTTTTTCTCCTCTTCGCGTGGATTTTATTTTATTTTCTGGCCATTGTGTGGTTAGATAGATAGATTGACGGAACGAGTTCGATTTGATTCCGGCGTTTTGGCGTCAATTAGCTGACAGCTTTGGTAGTTGAACCGGCCATGCGTTGTGGGGGGCTGGTTTAGACGCTGGTGCTGTGGGTAGAGAGTACGGATTTTGCTGATAGTTAGCTCAACCTGCTGAACCGCGGGGTGTAGCCGTGTAGGGGCATCGGGCTGCTTTTGCTGAAGACGCCCTTGATGTGTTAAGGGAGCAGGTGTTATACAACTACGTTTTGGGCATTTTGGTCTTAGTGAGGAGTTGATTGATTAATAATCCATTGATGGGAAGAGCTTGAGGGTAGTTCAGCTTCAGCTGCAAGCCTGCAGCTGTCGATGCTTGGTGCTAGATGTGGTAGGCTGGTAGAAATTTAGTTATTGGCATAGCGGAATTTCTTTTTGTTCCGGAATGATAGCTACGCATATGTTTAATTTGGCTTTGATGCCTTCCAAATGTACTTGTTTAAGCTTGCCCAGTACTTAATTTTGGATTTGCTTCTTATCCAAATAGTAATTATTTTCCATTTTACATCACTTCTATTTAATTAAGCGACTTTGTCTTAATTGTGAGTTTCGGTGGAACTCTGGCTTTATTGCGCTGCTACTTCAATCGGAAATATGGTGGTATGCAAAATGTGAATATTTGTTTTTCCATGTAGGTGTGTGCGTCTGGCATGGCAAGGGACCTATCTACTGGCCCTGCCTTCTCTTTTCTAGAATGATGTCCTTCCTTTCGAAGGACACTCATTCACAAACTAGATTTAACTTGCCATGGAGAAGCCAATCGCTGTTATCAGCGCAGCTGCTTGATATTCCACCTGAAATAGAGTTGTCCGACTACCGGAGGTTGCCAAGTTCTGGAAGTGAGAGCCCATCTGGACTTCTCCATGGCGAAGGCGCCAAGGAAGAACATATCCCTGATCTGGACATTTTCTTTGAAAGGCTTTACGAATACTTCTGTGCAAAAGGGCTCAGGTGTATTATTACCAAATGGATAATTGAGATACTTAATGTACTTTTTATGGTATGCTGTATCGGGTTCTTTTTCTTATTCATTGATTGGGATACACTTATTCATTTGAAATGCGGTGTGGAGGCACTTGAATCTGGGGAGAAACGATGTGATCTGATGAAGGTCATTAAGCATAATCCTTTAGTTCCCTTCACATTGCCAAAAATGATAACTGTTGGGTCCGTGGTCATAATGACAGCTTATGGACTTACCAACTTCCTCAAGTTCTTTGTACAGTTAAGAAGCACACTCAATGTTCGTCAATTCTACTATGACAGGTAACTTTTGTGCTTATGTTTTTCATGCTTAAAATTTCTTCTTTTTAGTTCATAGCAATGACTTTGCCCTTATTCTGTTTACCTTCATGCAGACTTAAGGTGAATGATCTTGAGATTCAGACTATATCATGGCCCAAAATAATTGAGAAGGTTGTCCTACTCCAGAAAACTCAAAAAATTTGTGTTGTTAGGGATCTCTCAGAGCATGATATTATCATGAGAATCATGAGGAAAGAAAATTATTTGATAGGGATGGTCAATAAAGGCATTCTTTCATTTCCAATTCATTCTTACGTGCCTGGGGCTCTCCCAACTGTTGGATCACATGAGCATGGCAGGAGAAACTATCTGATACTTCCAAAGGCCCTTGAATGGACCTTAAATTGGTGCATCTTTCAAAGTATGTTTGATAGGTAATGAAGTCTGTGACTGCTTACTTCCACTGGATTTTTTTTCCCTTTCTTTTTGTAAAATATAGTTGGCTAAAATGCTTTAGTCTCTTCATGAACAAGCTAAGTGCTTGTTTTTACTTGCTACTCTTTCTTTGGATAATAGCTCAGCCCAGAGCAACTAGTCTGTTTATATGGAGCAAAAAAAGGCAGCAGCTAGGCCATTAAGAAGGCATAAGTTGTTAAGCTGCTCACATAGCTGCATCAGAACTTTAGAATTCTTGAATAAATCAGCCAGCTGTCAATGAAAATCTTTATTTTTTTGAACATAATTGGCAGGTGCACTTCCTTAAGTTCGGACAATCTTTATTATTTTTGCTTATTTTAGTTAATATTGGAGGCACCTAACATGTACTGCAGCGTGTATACTCGTATAGTGGTTTCTAAGTTCTATAACAATCTGTACTAATGCATTTTCTAGGTGACCAGATTATTGTGTCATATTACTTTGTTCGCTTAAATAGCCTATCCATATAGAACAGATCATTTATGATGAATCCTAGTTCCTCACATCCATCTGAAGCTCATCCAACAGATCATGTGAAGGTTACACACTACAATCTAAACTCCCCAACTTCCAATGTGTGTACCAGATGGCTTTGTACCAAGCACTCATACATTGCTTTGGGATGGTTAAAATCATTGTGTTTACTAATAATTTGTTTTATTTTACTATAGTTTGCTTCTTCTTCTTCATTGTGAATTCTTTTACTAAACATTCATTCTCCTTTTTCAGTAAATTTTGTGTAAGGAAAGAGTTCTTGACAAGCCCAGATGTGTTGAAAAAGCGACTTATATTTGTTGGCATTGCAATGGTTATCCTATCACCCTGCCTTGTGATATTTCCATTGGTTTACGTCATTCTAAGGCATGCTGAAGAAATCTACAATCACCCCAGTACAGCATCATCTAGACGATGGTCAAACTTATCAAGGTGGATCTTCAGGGAGTATAATGAGGTAGCTTCTACTTAAAATTTGTCATTAGTTGTTCTTGTATTGCAGCTCTCCAGCTTTCCCTTTCTTAGTTTCTGCTGCTAATCAATCTCATAGTTAGTATCTGTGAGTATTTTTTTACTGATCTAGAAGTGATTACAAACATTGCAGGTTGATCACTTCTTCAGACACAGAATGAACAACGGTGCTGTTCATTCTTTAAATTACTTGAAGCAATTTCCAACCCCACTGGTTTCCATCATGGCTAAATTTGTATCTTTTGTTTCTGGTGGCTTGGCTGGTGCTTTAATAATCATTGGATTTGTTGGTGAATCTATTCTTGAAGGACATGTAAGCCCAATTTTTTTGCATGGTTTCTTTGGCTAAATTGCAAATACCTTCTATAAGTTACTTCAAGATGCAAATACCTCCTTGCTATTAGAATAGCTATGTTCATCACCTACAAGTGTAGTCCCAATGCAAAGTCTTACTTTATGGGATCCACATATTTGCCTTGATGTGAGCTCAAGAGTGTTCCATATAGTTAGCCATCATAGGAAGGAGAGGGTGGTGTGGGTGGGTTTGACAACATATTGGTAGGTGAGCACGTTTGATCTAGTGGACTTTAGTGCATAGTTTAATCATCATCACCCCCATCTTTTCATGCTGGCAACAAGTGCCAAACACTTTGAGGCCACAATTTGCATCAAGTTAGAATTATGCACATGGATTAGATCTGTGGGTGTGGTAAATACAACTATTTTATGGCATATTTGCAACTTGATGTGACTTGTAGGGGGGTATTAGTATTTTATTTTGTATTTTTGTAGTACCTGCATCTTATTCACTTTGTAGAATCTTATATGTTATTGACTTATTTCTGCAGATTTTTGGAAGAAATCTTCTTTGGTATACTATTGTTTTTGGAACAATAGCAGCTATAAGTCGAAAAGTAGTGGCTGATGAGCTTCAAGTTATTGACCCAGAAGGGGCCATGTGCCTCACTGTTCACCAAACACATTACATGCCAAAGCGGTGGCGTGGTAAAGAGAACAGTGAACTTGTCCGAAGAGAATTTGAGACATTATTTCAGGTAACCAGTTAAGCTCTAATTACAGTTCATTTAAGATAGCTTAGCTGGCTCGGAATTGTTTGTGTGACATATTTTACCAACTGGCCAAGGAACTAAAAGATTTTTACGCGAAAGCCATAACATTGGGCTTTAAAATAGTGTTCTAAACTTCTAATCCATCCATTTTCTTTGTATTCATTGACTTCTTTTTGAAATTCCCCATGCCATTGCAGGACTAAAAGAATACTCAAACTCCTTTTCTACTATCTCCATTCAGTTGTGTAATGCATATTTTTATGGAAAAAAGTCAAATTTCCTAATTTTTACCAATGATTATTCTATATTATATGGTGTACAGTGTTTAAAATAAGACCAAAATTGTTCTTCAAAGTACTTTTAATGTGATTTTGATTTGGTAATAAGTAACTATAAAGAGATATTAAAGGTCAAATTTTTCAAATTCAAAATATGCCTTGTCAAAAAGAATGGAGGGGGTATTTTCCATCACTCTAACTTGAGCACTAGTAATGGGGGAAATGGTAGTTTCAATCTATGCTAAAAACTGTTTTAGGTAGCTATGTAGATTCATAGAAATCTGTCTCTTGCATAGTTGCATTAAGATCTTAGTTCTACTTATACAGTTTATGATTCAGGGTATAAGCCAATCAGCTATGTGGTTTGCTGCTTCAATTATATGGCAATAAGAATTGACTTGACAATCTGTTCGTGCAGTATACTATAATTATGCTACTTGAAGAGATGGCCTCCATTTTCATCACTCCTTACTTGCTTATTTTTGAGGTACCGAAGGTAATGTTCTGAACTAATTCAACATTGATTTTCATGTCATAAGTTTATTGACAGTTCTGAATTGTTATTATCCACAGCGAGTTGATGACATTCTGCACTTCATCTCAGACTTCACAATTTATGTAGACGGAGTGGGAGATGTTTGCAGGTCTTTGCTTCTGTTTCTTCTGTTATTTTCTTAGGACTTATTTTTGCTTAGCCTTTGCAATACTTAACAGATTTATTTCTCTATGCTTACAACAGTCTAAGCTTGTTTGACTTCAAAAGACATGGAAACAGAAACTATGGGTCACCGTTCAATGCTCTTAAAGGTCTCAGGAGTTCCCAAGGGAAGATGGAGAAATCATTCTTAAGGTACATCAGTACATGCAATTTCAAGTATTTCTTATATTTTTTTACTAGGCATGTAGTGTGGTTTATCACAAGTGCATCGTAAGTGCTGTCAAGGATTGATTAGATGACATTTAGTACTTCAATAGTTGCTTGCTCTGAAGTTTGTGGCCAGCTTGCCTGGGCTAGGCAGCACTCCCAGGCGTCCGATTTTGAGAGCACCTGGGGCTGGATGGTGCTGTCTGGTCTGGGAAGCTAGCCGGGGAGCAACCCAACAGTCGTACTTCTACTGTAGTGTAGTTGAATTTGATGCATGCAAATCTATGTCTAACCATTTGAGTGCCTTAGATTACTTATATAGCTTGTCCCTGTAAAACGTGTACCATCTAAAATGCACCAATTAACATAAGGCACTAGTATTTGGAAATGAGGGTTTCAGGATGTAAATCCTATGGATTTAGTAGAAATGTGAACTAAGTCTGGAAAGTTCTTAGAACATTCCTCCTACGCCCTCTTCCAAACGGGCCTTAATAAGGGGTTTGGTGGAAAATATTCCCTAGGAAAATGAAAACATCCAGTATTTATAACTTTAATCGATTGAAGGTACTAGTATATGAAGATGTGCTTTCATAGTAAGTTTGGACAAGAGCAGTAACCTTTTTACTGTCACGCCTTTTGTCGACACTATAGATTTATCAGAACGTAGACACTGAATGTTTTTGCACTGATCAGAAGATATTCCAGGCAAGTATCATTATGCTTGGCCTGCTCTGTGTGCTATAGATGTAGTTCAGTAATCATATACAAGCACTGATCAACAGTTTTAGCGAGCACCATTATATTAAGCCAACTCTGCATATTGTACACTCCGATCACATGCCTAGGTTTGGCTGCTTCCATAGAGGCAGGCCTGTACTTCACTTTTACTCCCCCCCTAACCCACCCAGGTCAAGATTGGAATAGGTTTCTGTCCTCAGCTTTTGAAAGTTAAACTAGATTTTGCTGTCATTGCAAAACCAGGTGCAGCAATATGAAGACTAATCGTATTACATGATTGTTTTCAGTTTTCAGAGTGTCTATCCATCATGGGAGCCAAATGCTGATGGCAAACAATTCTTATCTAACCTCCAGAAGTTCAAAGAAAAGCAAATGCGTCAACAGGCTCTTGCACAATATCAAGCAATGGAAGCTTCAGGCTTTGTGGCAACTAGGGGTCAGAGGGATGATACCTTCCAACAACTCAATAGTGATATTCATAGCCGTGCTGATGCCACTTTGCCTCCTGTTTATAACTTGGGCCCCTTGGGATTGCTCGACACAGACCAAAGAACTCATCCATATATCCTGGATTGGTATTACATGTGTCATCCACCACACTCAGATAGAGCTGAGGTCCCTGAATTTGAGCAAGCATTCCCTGAGACTTGTGTGAACACAAGTCCACCAGCAAGGGAAACATCTGAAATTGAAGAAGTCGGAGACTGGGACTACGAGTTTTACGAAAGGGTTCAAAGTCATCTGGGGGCATCAACATCAAGTGCTTTGTTCCGGAATACTCCAGTGAAGCACCATGTTACAGAAGATAACACTAACAGCAATTGGTGGGCACATGCCCCTGCATATCGTTCTGGTCCCCAGGGCAGCTTCATCGAGCCTCCAGAATTTGGAAATC
>CM041629.1:12942539-12987384 GCA_023333625.1 Bothriochloa decipiens | reverse complement strand
TTCTGGTCCCCAGGGCAGCTTCATCGAGCCTCCAGAATTTGGAAATCGATACATGACAGATCCTCGTTCCAGTAATCACAGTGGCGATACTTCAGACGGAAGCATGGACGATCTAGAGCAGGGCAATGGCAGAAGCAGCAGCGTCTGGAGGAACCCTCAAGCTTTGTCCAAGACAAGGTATATGGACGACTCTGACACGGAGGAAGGGCTGAGCCTGCACTTTGCTGATGTCCATCAGAAGGATGAAGATGATAGACACCTGGTCATGGATCATCAAGATCCAGCGCCAGCTGGTCTTCCAGTAAGAATAATACCTAGAAGCAGTGACCCTGTATAAGCTTGTTACTTTGTTAAACTCCACGGGATTAGCTGATGCATGTTAACGGATGTAATTTGTCGTTTGAACCACATCAGAATCAGAATCAAATGGTGCGTCTCGCCCATAAACTGGCAAAACAGCCAGAGATTCTTTTGTACAGGTCAGTAAACTCAGTGTACATATACTATATAGCCCCCTCCCGCTCCGTCCAGGGCGGGTATGATAGAAACATTATTTTACAAGTTGGAAGGGTGCTTTGGTTGCTGCAACATAATTGCTGTAAAACTTCAGTAGCGTTCGTGACATGGGTTGCAGCATTGAAACGCAGAACTTGAATAAGCTAGCAATTGCTATCTTTTTTTTTTCCTGGCATAGCATCAGGTCGTCGTAGATCTACAATTATGCAAGACACACGCCGGGGCCGATCGGTTGCAGATCCGGTGGGATGCGTTGCCGGAATCCTGCTGCCCTAGGCTGTTCGGCAGCAGGATGAGCGAAGCAATTCCTCTGCGCCTCTGTCATTCTGCCATGAAGTTCACTGTTTCAGGGCACAGGAAGTCGTTGGCACGGTGATTCTGCTCTCCTGGAGCCAGACAAGGAGCTTCCAGCTTTAGCTTTCTTGTCGCTCTCGAGATCGTTGTCCTTACAAAACGAGGCTTTTTGGTTGGTGTGAAAGTAGGTTTCGTACGCACGCAACAAGATCGATAGTCGATACCAAACTCTCGCAGCTGTATAGCAGGCAGGCTGGAGCAGCTGGAATTCCAGGGCAGACCGTGGCGACACGTCACACGAACGAAGGTGATCCTGATCAGCGGATTGCTAGCAGTAAGTCGGTAACTGTTCATGGTAAACTGCTTCATTGTAGTAGATCTTCAAAAACACAATCTGGAGAGAGAGAAAAAATGGTCTTTTGTGTGAGAGGAATCACCTCAATTTTGAAAATAGTGTTTCGTCACAATTCGGAGAACCGTGCTCGTTGCATCCGGATCCAGTCATGCTGAAGATCCCCATTTCCGTGCCGCCGGCTGTAGTGGTTGCCAAGGTCCATGTCCAGAGCGTCCTTTCGCCCTGCTGTCAACTTGGCGTTGATTAATTGTGATAGCGGTCGTAGCCGCCGCCCCCGACACAAGCACACCGAACCCATTCTCGCTCCACACAGGATGGATGCATGGTTTCCCGCACGTTTTGCTCCCCAATCCCCATGGACTCCACCACACCACAACCACCAGTCGTTTTCGCGGATTCAAACCGGCAACGAACGCAACGGCCCATCAGGCCATCCCAAACATACTCTTCCGACCTGATCTCTCCCCAGTCCCCACACCCCCTGCCTCTCGTACGCACCAACGGGAGAAGAGAGAGGAGTCCGCGGCGAGATGGCGGAGGGGGGAATAGGAATTAGGAAAAAGGTTGGGCGGTCATTTTCCCCCGAGTTGATCTACCACCGCAACTGCAGCTGCCCCGAAAGCAATGGCGATCCGCGGCCCCAGGCGTCTCGTACCAGGTTCGGTCCGATCCGCGGCAGTTGGGCGGTAGGTCAGAGGTGGTTGGAAGACGCGGGCTCTTCTCGTTTCTTGCCGCCAAGGCTCTGGTTCAGTTCCGTTCGGCATGCGCACGCATGACAAGACCCCGGTTAAATTAAGCGTCGGCGTCGATCTATCCTTCCGTCGCACAACTCACAAGGCAACCACGGCCCCGGCGGCCCCGACAGCCGAGAGGAGGAGGTCGGCGGAGGCTCCCTCCCGTGAAAGCGAGGCGCCGGCCAGTGAGTGTATTACGCGCCGCGGCATGCGTGAATCTTTTTCCCGGTTTCGTATCGAGGGGACAGACAGAGCCAGCCGTGAGCACGTATGTCACTGCAGGGATCATTGGTCTCAGTTTTTATTGTAGATGTAGGAAGTCAAATGGTTTTCTTTTCAGCTGACAACGAGACGATGTCGGTAAATAGGTTGAAAAATAGTGTATCCGTAAGGAAACTTGTACTCGAATTGGTGAATTTGTGTGTGGGCTATAGTGGACGTTTATATGCAGCCCTTTTGACGAGGGATGCTGGTTTGCTGAAAGTTCAAATGAATTTTGTCAAATCAACCGTCATACTCCGTCGATTATTCCGCAGTATGATCTCATATTTGACCTTTTGATGTGGATGGGTTAAGTTCATAATATTGGCCCGGTTCCGCTTGTTTGGCTACATGGCACCATCTGAGAGTTAGAGTGAATCAAGCTCACAGTTTCACATGAGATCCTGTTTTGGCCTAACATTCAGGGTAATTTGCTTCCGAACCAGGATACTGACCCATATGCTTTCTTTTTCATCGCATTACGACAACACAAAGATTCTGGATGTTGGTATAATGAGGCTTGTTTATACTAATCACTCACTGGTCGGCTCTGCTTAATAATTTAAAAATGCCTCGAGATCTCGGAGCAGAGCTTTTGTATATGTCACCATATACCACAAGAGCTAACGACGGACATAAAAAAATTACTGCACGGTCAAATATTCAGTTACCACCATATTGGGCACTAACAACGTCATTAGAACTCGACATGTTCTTCCATCCATCTATTTTTATGTAAAAAAAAGTTAGATAGATACATGGCATGGCAATATGGCATGACCCACCATCACCAAAGATGTGTCCTTTAAGCTCCAAGCTGTTGCCGACCAGCAACTTTTAAAACCTTCCATCTCCACTTGCTAGCATGTACACGTGGCAACTAAAACCTAGAAACGGCAAATTAAACTCCTACTCCATTTACAAACTAGCCCACGCACCATCCCGTATTTACACAAGGGTCCTATCCCGTCGAGCACGTGCCCCCCTTCCCTCGCGTGCGTCCTCACGAGCAGGATCTGATGAGGCCAAGACTGGCCAGGTTCTTCTTCACAAGGCTCCCGAGCGAGAAGATCCCCGCCGCGCCGCCGCCTCGGCCCGCGTCGCCCTCCGTGGAGCACAGGCGCGGCCACCGCTCCTCGTCCACCCGGAGGCTCTCCGTGCCGATCCTCTGGATCACGTCGTCGATGGTCTTGGGGTCCGCAGGCCGGCCGGCCACGTCGGTGACGTGGAACACGTTCATGGCCATGTCGCCCCTGGTGGTGATCTCGGCGTGCGTGACCGAGAGGCTGTTCTCCCGGAACACGCGCGTGACGTAGGCGAGCAGTCCGCGGCGGTCGGTGATGCGCAGCTCCAGCCTCACGCCCTGCACACAGTGAGACAGAGGATCGCTCTGTTAGATAGAGAGGCGCGGCTGGGATTTCGGCCGAACACATGGCGGTGAAGTGGAAAGTTGGGCAGAGAACGAAAGAGACGTTGCGATGCGCTTGGAAGAGTGAGTGACGAAGGTGGTGGGGTGGATCCGGAATGGCGTGCTTTTGCTGTTGCTGCGGTGGCGTGGCATGGAGGGAAAGCAAGGGAGATATTCACGCACCTCGGATGCGCGCCTCTCGATGGCCGCTTGCAAGCATTGGATCACGCGCCGCCTCTCGGCCGCCGAGCTAATTGGCCGCCCGTCCAACCGCCTGATGTAGAACTCCTGCAAACAAGCCAAGCCAACAGCATGTCAGCTTTAGCTTCAGTTAATAGGAGTGCATAGATATGTCCGAATTCAATTTGGAGCACAATTCAATCAGTTTGCAGGATATAATGCTCAGTACTACTGTTAATCATGCAGTCGTGACTATGCTGGGGCACAATATTGAAGCAGAATAATCTAGCAAATGCAAATTAAACTAAAACTAAACCTTCAGTTTTCAGTTTTTAAAATGACAAGCCCAGGAAATTCAGTAAAAGGATATTTTCATGAACAAAAGTCGGGTTAACTTCAAGCATACACACAAGAATCACAATCAAAGCAACCAAAAGGTAAAAGTGGAGTAAAAGTGAGAGAAAAAATTGACAGAAAGGCCCTACGCGTCTAACGCAGCCAGTTACAGTACTATGGAAACATCGAGATTCCTAGCAGGAATTCCAACTGCAAGAACTCCAGATGGCGGGGAATGAATTCAGAAATGGCGGCCCCAGATCACCGCGACAAAAATTGGTAGCACCGACGGCGAATTTCTCCGGGGGGAAAGAAAATCTTTGGGGATCAATCAATCAAGAAAGAAGGAAAGAAACGCCTAGAAGGCTCACCTGCTGGGCGTGATCGGCGTCCGTATCGAACGTGCCGTGATACACCACGTAATCCAAGTCCGTCAGGGTGCAGACGACGTCGAAGAGCAGCTTGGGCCGGTCCCGGCAGCTGACGGTGACCACCGAGTACCCCCTCTCCCCCCAATCCTGCACGGCGACCGCCGTCGCCGTGGGCGCCTCCGCCTGGTCCTCGCCGTCCTCGTTGAGAAGCTGGTGGAGCCTCCGGTCCATGTTGACGGCGGCGGCGTCCGCCCGCACCATCCTGGCGCCGAGCGCGCCGCCGCGGAGGACGTGCCTGAGCCTGGACTCGACGCGCCTGACCCGCGCGGCGTCGTCGATGGGCGCGCCCGTCTCCTCGTCGCTCACGAACACGAGCGCGGCGACGCGGCCGCCGTGCGTCCAGGCCCTGGCGTCCGCGATGTCGCAGCGGAGGTCGTGCAGCACGGCGAAGACCTCGGAGAGGAGGCCCGGGCGGTCGGCGCCGACGAGCTCCAGCAGGGTCGGCAAGGGCATCCCGGCCCCATTCCCCACGGCGGCGGGGGGCGTGCGGGGCGGCAATGCGTCGGCGGTGAGCGAGGACTCGAGCCGCGCCAGCAGCGCGTCGGCGTCGGCCACCTTGCGTCCCCCCGCGTCGGTGACGTGGAAGACGTCCATGAACCAGCGGCCGTCGTCGGAGGAGATGTAGCCCTTGCGGACGCAGACGCCGTGGTCGGACAGCGCCGCCACCGCCTCCAGCAGCACGCCGTGCTTCCTCGCGCTGTGCACCTGCACCAGCGTCGCCGTCGCGCACACGCCGTTGTCCACCACCACCCTGCGCCAGCCACCGCCGAACGATCACGGGACCGCCTCCTCCATCGAAAGGATCCATCCAATCCAAGAACAAGAAACCGCAGGGGAAAAAAAGAGACGAAATTGGCCGCTCCGTCCTTTACCTCGGGGTGTTCATGTGGCGCACGAAGAGCTCGTACACCTCGGAGGGATGGTACCGCTCCATGGCCGCCGCCGGGAACCCTCTCTCCTGGCCTCGGCCTCTCCTCCTCCTCCTCCTCCTCTGCTCCGCTGCTTCAGTTTCCGCGACGCGGCGACGGTTTCCCTTTGGCGCGGCGGCGTTTCTTGGGCAAGGCAGGGCACGGGAGGGGAGGCGGGGATTTCTCGTTTCTGTCGGAGGGATCGTGGATTTTGGTTGGGACTTGGGAGCGTCGCGGCCGCGGCGGTTCAAAATTGGGTGCTGGGACGGTGGGTTTTCGCTCTGGTTCTGGGCTGGCTGCCGCTTGCCGAAGCCGAGCTGTGGCCTCTCTGGTCTGTCTGTGTGGGGATCGCCGGGGTTGTCTCGGTCAGCGTCCGTCTAAAATGGGCGCGCGAGACCGGCGATTTCACGCAACACGGGCGGGCTCTCGAGTCAAACGGCGGTCCTCGGTCGCGGGCGAGGACCGGGCAAACGGAACGGTATGTGGCTGGCCTGCTGGGGTTGGACCGAACGGGTCTTGCTGCGAAATTTTTTAAAGTCTTTGCCCCACTACCAGTACTGGTAGGACTGGTAGGAGGTTATACTACTCTGCACAGACTACACATGAGAAAGGTAGACGCTCGCTGCCCGGCTGCCGTGTGGAAAAAGCTTCCGAGGGATCCGGTGGGAAAGTGATGAGTCAGTGGCGTTGTCGTGGGAAGGGAGGGCGGGGATCGCCGTTTCGCCGCCCTCTGGCCTATGCGCGGGTGCCAGCAGGCACCTGGCGGGCAGCCTGGCGCCACGCCCACGCCCACGCGCCGCGCGGAGACCCCTTTTCGGATTCTTTGGCGCGTCTAGATGCACGACCGGGTACAGCACACAGTGCTCAGTTGCCAAGCAATGGCCAAGCATACACTACACAACAGCAACTGAGCACTGTGTAGTGTATGCTTGGCCATCTGCTGCTGCCCATTGGCCATTGCTTTCTATTCTTGCCGGAAGATGGGTGTATGTAACGCGTTCATTGCTTTCCATTCCTGCGATGAAGATACGATGGTCGATGGGTGTATGTAACGCGTTCATACTTTCGGAGGCACACACGAGCACGAGCACGAGCACGAGCACGCGGCCGCATCAAAGGCGCCTTTATCCGTGTTACTCTTCCCGGGCTCACAACACAGGCGGAGAAGAAGAAGGGGAAGGAAAGCTACGGCCTTGATAGCACCGACCGGGGTCAACCACCACCGCGCGCGCTCGGAGGAGAATACCACACCACCACCACGCGCACGCGGGGCTGGAGCTCGTCCACACCTGACACCTGCCACGCACACACAGCTTGCACGCGCGCATGTACCCCGTCCTCAGACTAAAAAAGCATCGTGTTCTGAACTTCTGATATGTGCTGCTGGCCCGCTCCCACCGAACGGTGGTCCCGAGCAGGCAGGCAGGCATCCAGAGGCGAAGCCACGTAGGGCTAGCCTGGTGCACCGGCACCGGGTTAAAAAATAATTTCCTATTAGTATTAGCAACTTTTCTCTTCTTGTGTACTCCTTGGCTCATGAGTGTGCATCAGGATGCTCGAAACTCAACCAGTAAGGCAGCAGTGCACCAGGCCCATGCAGGCATCTGCGTCTGTTCACACGACTCAGTGGCTGGCTGATGGGCGATGGATGGCCCCAGTGCCTCCTTCCCTGTTGCTTGCCGTCCAAGCCAACCAACCAGTAGTACTACCTGGAATGTGCAGGACAAGTTGCACTTTTTTCTTGGACCTGTCAAGCTAGACCAAAGAAAGACACGCCCGGACTTCACTCGGTCAGAGAAAACCGTCAGGGTGTTAGCGCATTAGAAAAGACTAAACGTGCCAAGAATTCCAAGGATAAAGAGTCTGACTCCTACTACTGCTACCCGTGGTCGTCACCATGCAGATGCAGATTAAAGAAATCATTCGAAGGATACGGGGAGGATCGACTCTCTCATCACAGGTTCTTTTCACGGGAAAGGATGTGTCGTCGGCGTTGATTAATCGAGGTTAGTTGCTGTCTAATCCATCAAGCAACAGTGCTAGCTTCTGCTGCGACAAACCTGCGAATCCAAAGGCATTGAGTACGTAACTGGCCTGGCGGAGTTTTTCTTGCCGCGTCGTCGTCATCCAGGTGCCCGATCGATCGAGCTTGCCGACGCACGTGCTGATGTGTGTGCTCGCCCCGTCCAGCTTTCCATCGGATCGAGATAATGTTGCTCGATCGAACAATCGCCTGTCGCTGGGCTCTTTTCAGGGGTTCCATTTCCATTTCCCCAGCAGCTGGATTTGCTTGCAAGGGAAGCACACGTTGTCATATGGGGCATGCGGCAGGTAGGGAGAAATCTGGAGAGATATCATAATTATTATTGAAGGAATTCAAGTAGCAGCACGACCTGTGCAGATCCACCGTGATGATGCCGTCCTTTCCGCACATGCCCTTTTTACAATTTCCTCCCCGTCCCTGCAGATCCTTTCAGGTTAGTTCTACAAAGGTTGCGACTTTTGGGCTCATGATGAGGAACGAACGAACACCACACGTGATCGTTCATTCGTTCTTGCAAAGTTACAGTACTTACACATGCACACTGTACATCGCTAGCTAGGTGTCCATTTTTCAGTGCTCTGATGATGGTCGATTTGTCTTGTGTACTTGCACAAATCAGGTCGAAATAACACAGCAGGATCCTTTGCCATTCCTTTCCTTGATCTGCGATTGGGAGAGAGGATCGATATGGTGTAAATTAAACGCACGTGCACGTTATTACAGCAGCGCGTACACGCAAAGTAAATTCGCCGGCGTTTCTTGCCGAAAGTGGACGTTGCAAGCTGATAAGATCGCCGGGGGAGACGGAAAGCACGCCATCTATAGAGCTAAGCTAGTGCCGCACCCCCGTGTTATTTATTGGCCCAATGACACACACATACGGTACTGGAGCGATAAGAATGTGACCGGTACATCATTGTAGCTGCTAGGCTACTGGATCACCATGATGCAGGATGCATGCATGTGACGATCCCGTATCGTATATATCGAGCCCCCTGCTGCGTGATCCATCATCCAATGCAACTTGCGCGTCCCTAGCTAGGCTGGGGGGTACGTCTAGCTCGGGACCGCATGGCCACGTACAGGGGCGGCACACGAGAAAACGACCGTATCGCCGCCGCCCTGCTCGCGGCACCGGGAAACGCGCCCCCTGGATAGCGCCCGCCGCCACTAGTGAGGCGCGTTGTGTTGCGTGCGCAGGCTGAGAAGCGCCGCCGGCAACAAGCCCAGGACCCGCTGCGCGGTGGTGGCACCGAGCTCTGGTGATCACAAGTCACGTCGCCGGCCACCTCCCAGTGCTTTTTGCTGTCCAAACGCGAACAGTGCTTTTTGCTGTCCAAACGCGATGTGCTCAAACGTCCTCGCCTTCCGTGGACAGGAACTCGGCACTACTGTACAGGCCCATTGCTTTGAACTCTGGAACCCCACCCCATGTTACCGGCGACACCGTTGGCCGTAGCCCGCATGCCACGTGCCGCTACCGGCCCGGTGCCTCCGTCCTCTGCCGCGGCAAGTGTTCTTGTACTAATCACATGGCCCACGGGGGCGCGGGGCACACACACGGCATCAGCCAGCCCAGGATGACGTCGGGACGTGCAGTGTGCATTGTCGTGCGTGGCGCTACCGGGTTGGCCGTCGTGGCGACGTGGTGCGCCTCGGGCTCCGCGTACGGTTCCCTGGGGCAGCGCGCCCTCGCGCATGTGCGCGGGGCTCGGCCTGCTCCATGGAAAAAAGGGCAAACGTGTCGACGTCCCACGCGGTCACGTGAGGCCGGCGCCAGAGGCCGCGGCATCGCCATGTGCCGAGGGCGCCAGCGACGCGGCGGGCCATGTGACGACGTTCTCGGGGCCGGGGAACCGCGAGCGTGAGGTGGGCAACGCGCGGCGCGCCCGGCCCTGCTGGAAAGTGGAAACCCTCCGGAGATCGTCGATCGATCACATCACACCGGCCGTTGACACGGGGAAACCACCACCACGGCCGCCGAACGGTTGGGCTGGGCGGCTGTCGTCGTGCCGCCGCGGCGCCGCTGCACCGGCGCATGTTGCCTCCGGCGTCCGGACCGCGCTCACCTCGCTCCATCTCTGATTTCTTTCCATGTGCGCTTGTTTCGCCGGATCGCATTCGCGGATTAATTTTGTCGCGGAGATCATCGCCTTCGTTTTTATTTTTTTCGCTGCCGCAAATTCGTTTCCCCGCACCGCATCGTCTGGATTCGGGAGGGGCGATCGAAAGCGATAGTGCCGATACGTACCAGCAAAATTACTGATTAAGGAATCTGATGCGGGCTGGGTTCCAATGATTCTAAGATAAGCAGAATTAAACGGGATCCTCCTCCCTCCTCCACAATCTTGGAGGACAGCGACACCCCTCGTCCTTCCATTCTTTGTTTAAGCAATACCTTAATTGCGGTTTAGCACGAGGCCCGGTCCGTGCTCTACTTTCGGTTGCGTCAGTGATGTCGCCCAGCTGGACGGACTGTAAAATTAGGTTAACGAGGTGCCTTTGCCTGGCCCTCGGTTTCGTGTTTATATAAGCCGGGAAACAGCCTCTACGGTGGTGGTATTTACAGGAGTACTTTGTTATAACAGAAGATTATATTGGTTAGCTATAATCTAGGATCTTGACCATATCTAGAAGGTACACTGAACCTAGACACAAGACTATACATGAGACTATATTTCGTTTAACACCCCTCTCAATCTCAGCCACAAATAAGGTTGAGATTGTTTCTAAATTCTCTCAACTTCACACGAGGAAGAGGTTTAGTGGACCCATCTGCCACTTGATCATTTGAACTGATGAATCGAACCTCTATCAATTTCTTTGCTACACTCTCTCTAACAAAATCAATGCTTCGTCTAGCATGGAACACAGGGTTAGCTGAGAGGTATTTTGCTCCAAGATTATCACACCACAACCGAGCCATGGGAGGATGAGGAACTTCAAGTTCCTTGAGCAGCCTCTGTACCCAGATCATTTCTGTCGTGGCATTTGCGAGAGACTTGTACTCAGCCTCTGTGCTAGATCGTGAGACTGTTGCTTGCTTCCTGGCACTCCAGGAGATAAGATTCTCACCAAGAAACACTGCAAACCAACCGGTTGATCGCCTGTCATCTACACAACCTGCCCAATCCGCATCAGAGAAGGCACCAACATTCATGTTCTTGGAATGACCAATTCTGAGACCAAGATTCAACGTCCCCTGAATGTATCTGAGGATGCGCTTTATAGCACTCCAGTGAGTTGAGGTAGGCGAATGCAGAAATTGGCAAACCTTGTTTACCGCGAAGGTATTGGAGCGCACCCACCAAGCTTCTATACCAAGTAGCATCATCAGGACCAAGTGTCCTCCCTTCGTAGGCACTAAATTTTTCAGTGCTACATAGAGGAGTATCAATGGCTTTACATTTTCTCATACCTGATCTGGCTAGTATGTCGGCTGCATACCTCTGTCGAGTGAGTACCAACCATCCTTATTTCTTTTTACCTCAATACCCAAGAAGTAATGCAGTTTCCCCAAATCCTTGAGCGCAAACTCCTTCTGCAAATTAGCAAGTAATGCCTTCGTTGCTTCTTCAGAGGAACTGGCCACTATTATATCATCTACATACACTAGAACAAACACGCTGCATTGTCCTTTGTTGTAGTAGAACAGTGAAGTATCTCCTTTTGATGGTATAAAATCCAAGGATTCAAGTTTGGCACAAAGTCTTGCATACCATGCTCGGGGAGCCTGTTTCAACCCATAGAAGGCCTTATCAAGCTTGCAAACAAACCGAGGATGTGTCTTATCTTCATACCCTGGAGGTTGCCTCATGTAAACTTCTTCATTCAATATCCCATGAAGGAACACATTTTGCACATCTAGTTGCCTTAATGACCAACCCTTTGTCACAGCAATAGAGAGTATCAACCTGATAGTAGCTGCTTTGACTACTGGACTAAAAGTGTCCTCGTAGTCTATGCCATACCGCTGTTTAAAACCTTTGGCCACCAATCTAGCCTTGTAGCGATCAATAGATCCATCAGCTTTGCGCTTGATCTTGTAAACCCACTTGCAATCAATTATATTCTTCCCTTTGGGTGGCGGAACCAAGTTCCAGGTCTTATTTTTGAACAATGCTTGGTGCTCAAGATTCATAGCAGCAACCCAATTTTGATCCTTGAGAGCATCATGAACACTAGCTGGTTCTTCTTGTGATGTCGCAACTGTCATACCCCATCTGACAGTCCCATCCGTGTACTGTTTAGGCTTCACAATCCCACGCTGCAAACGAGTCACAGGTCCTGCAGGGGAAGAAGCTGGAGCCGATGAAGCCAATTGATCTGTTGTCATTGACTCGGAAGAAGCATGCTGGCTTCCAGAGTCCACCTCCGCACCGGATCCACTGTTGGATGTAGCAGATCCGCGTGCTCCCCCTCAATCGGATCAGGTTGCGCTAGCGGCTGCACGCTAGCAGACTCGGTGCTCACAAGAGAAGCCACAGAGGATCCGAGACCCAGTGCTGTCGCCGTCATGTCGAGCAAATTTTGCCCCGATCCCGAAGATGATCCAGGAGCTGATCCACCTACGCGCGCATGCGAATCACCATCGGAGTTCGTGCTGCTCCCTGGCCAGCGACACATCTGATCTGAAGCATTTGAACCCGAATTTCCACCAGAACATGCATCATTTTCGCCAGGGTTTGACTCCTGCACCTACACAGCATCATGAAGACTCGATCCAGCGTCAGATGGGTTAGGAGACTTCACATGCTGATCACATATTAGTGCATCCTGAAAAGAAACAGAGAGATTTTGAAGGACATCAGGTAGAACTTGAAGCTCAGCACGGAGTCTGGCCCCAGCGTTTGGATGAAGGGAGGCAAAGGGGAAAACATTTTCTTCGAACACTACATCCCTTGATATGTAAACCTGACCTTCCTTTGGATCCAGGCATTTAAACCCTTTGTGAGAATTGCTATAACCGATGAAAACACAACGCTTGGAACAGAATTAAAGCTTGCATGTGTTGTAGGCACGGAGGTTTGGCCAGACTGCGCACCCAAAGGTGCGCAGGGAAGTATAGTCTGTCTCTTCCCCATCGAGCCGATGAAGAGGAGTATCATTACCGATTACTTTGGAGGGTAACCGATTTATTAAAAAACTGCAGTCTGGAATGCTTCATCCCAAAACTTGAGCGACATTGAGGCATGTGCAAGCAGGGTTATCCCTATCTCTACAATATGCCGATGCTTGCGTTCAGCCACCCTATTTTGTTGGTGTGCATGCGGGCAGGAAACAAGATGACGAATGCTAATGCGATTAAAGAAGGAATTAAGTGATTGATACTCCCCACCCCAATCGGTTTGCATGGATTTGATTTTTCGATCAAATTGGCGTTCTACTAAATTTTGGAAGTCACAAAATCGTTCAAACATTTTAGATTTGTGACGAATCAAATAGATCCAAGTGAATTTGGAGTAATCATCAATGAAACTCACATAAGAATCAAAACGACCAACTGATTGAGGGGCAAGACCCCAAACATCCAAAAAAATAAGATCTAAAGGGCTGCTAGAGACACTAGTTGACTTGGGGTAAGGCAAGTGATGACTCTTGCCCTGTTGACAAGCATCACAAATATGTTTATTGTTCACATCCTGAATAAAAGCAATCTGATGACGACTAAGAACTTGACCAATGACAGAAGCAAATGGATGGCCTAGCCGACTATGCCAGATGGATGAAGAGGGCTTGACGACTCCAAAGGCTTGTTTATTTGGTGGAGATCTACTCAGAACGGACTTGATAGGGTAGAGGCCTCCTTCAGCCCTACCTCTGAGGAGTGTTCTCTTCGTCACCGCCTTCTTTATAGAAAAATGATCAGGATGAAATTCGACAAAGGCATTATTATCTTGAGTAAGGCGATTAACAGATAATAAATGTTTGCTAGCATCAAGAACATGAAGAACATTGCATAGATGAATTTTATGTGGTGGGGATTGCACAATACTATGACCAACGTGTGAGATCTCCATACCTGAACCATTGGCGGCGTGAACACGATCCCCGCCGTGGTACTTGTCGCGAAAGGAGAGCCTGTCCAACTCACTGGTGATGTGATCCGTAGCACCAGAATCCATGTACCAATTTGTATCTACCCCGTATCCTGAGGTAGCAGTCGAGGCAGACTTCTGTGGCGGCCCTGCAAAGTTAGCATCGAACCTCTTGAAGCAGTTGAAGGCCTGATGTCCCTCCTTGCCGTAGACTTGGCAGAAGACACCAGCCTGGAATGGCACACGAGCGATGTTGCGGCCACCCTTGTTGTTGTTGCGTCCACCCCCGCCGCCGCCGGCGGTAAAGCCCCCACGTCCGCGGTTGGAGTTGTTGTTGTTGTCGCCGCGTCCTCCACGGGACGCCAGGTTGACGGAGGAGTTGGAACCCCCATTGTGAAGCTCCATGCGCTGCTCATGAGCGACGAGTTGGGTGTAGAGCTCTCCCAGAGAGATTGGCTCCACACTATTGGAGACGAAAGTCGTGACGGAGTCATAGTCATCGCCGAGGCGGTGAGGATGTAGGAGACCATCTCATCGTCCTCGAGGCATCGTCCCGCAGAGGCCATCTCATCTGCGAGGCCTCTCATCTTGGCGTAGTACTCAGCAATGGTGGAATCCAAGAGAAGACCTACGAGGCCTGCCGTCACAGATGAGATTCCAGCTCATGAGCAGCTCATGAGCAATAGTACTCAGCAATGGTGGAATCCAAGAGATTCCACAGCCTTTGGATTCAGGGGACCAAGAGAAGACCTCGCAGCCCTGCCGTCACCTACCATCCCACTCGACGGGTCGCCATCGTTAGATTTATTATGGGCTAGGCCTATTTATATAATTTAATAAATCAATAAATTCTATGGTTTATAATTGTGGATATTATTATTAATTATACCGAATTAGAATTCTAAGGGTCATTGATTTGACTTATATGGTGGGAATTATTCCATTTAATTTGATAAGTCAATAAAAGGATCAAGGCGTGTCACACGCGCGCGTGCGCGCCGTCGGCCAGGGCGAGGGCGTGGCGTGGCAGGTGGGTGTTAACTTTTTAGCACTCAATTGTTTTGATGATAGGAGTTTCAACTCCGAGTTAATCCCTTCGCATGCCCGTCTACTGAAAGGTCACCAGGTGACTCTTCCCTTCCCCTCCTTCTACCTGGGCGCACGGCATAAAAGAGAGAGCCTGTCTCTTCGGTATCTACACGAGTGGACACCAGTCCACATCTCCAGTAGCAACGAAGGTCGTCTCCATCTCATGACTCCACACGCATGGAGAAGCGAGAGGGCAGGTGCCTCCGAAGCCCTTGTCGATCGAGACTTTGCACTGGGGTTCGGCAATTAGGTTTTTGGGGAGCGTGTACTATGCTGAGTACTACGCTAGCTGAGTACTCAGATGAGAGGCCTGCCGTAACAGTTCTCATGAGACCAGCTCATGAGCAGGCTCGTTGTACACAGAGGGACCAAGAGAAGACCTCTCAGATTCAGGGGGTTTTAGCAAAAATGGCATGTCCATTAGACTGATGATGTTTGCGTGGTGTAATTTAGTACCCATAGTGACTAACGAGTATGTATTCAGTATCTAGATGGTAAGTTTTTTTAGTTAGAGTACCCATTTGTTACCCACGCAATAGTTTAAGTACATGTGGTGCATTTTACTCTTTGATAAGTTTTCGCATGTCTGTTGCCATGCTGAGACTATCCGCAGCCATATTCCTCTATCTGCATCCTTTAAATAGAATATTTCGTCCTGGTCATCAAGATTCTCTCCTCTATATCAATTTCTCCCGCAGTCATACATCCTTTATATCTCTCCTCTACATCAGTGGGACCCATATGTCAGTATTTTTTTTCTTTTTCTTACCCCACCGAACACCCCTCCCTATTCTCTCTCTCTCCTCTATCCTTTCCCCTTCCCACATCACCGCCTGCACCTCCCTTCTCCGGCAACTTCCCACCAGATCGATGGCGGGAGCACGACGCCTGTGAGCACAAGCACATAATTTGCCATTAGGACAACAAACTACATGATTGAGACCTAATAAACCCGGTAGTCATACCGAAATTTCGAAGGATTTCAAACATTTCCAGTACGACCAAGATCGTAATGAGTTTAGCGTTCACCATTCACAACGTACATAGTTCGCACATAGTTTAAAACATCGGAGTTCGAAATAAGTTATTACAGACCAAGTTCAAATTTGAAATAAAGCAGAAGCGGTTTAGTTCAAATCCACACACACACTTAGTTCAAATACAGTGCCAGGTTCTTGATCAACACCCAATAAAAGCATTAAGTAGAGAAGAGTGACCATGCCCAAGGTCTAGTCATCTCCCAAGGCGGGATAGAAGCAGTTCTGACAATAGCCATAAAACATCTCACCATCTGCAAAAACATGAGAAATCCCTGAGTACGAGAATGTACTCAGCTAGATTTACCCATCATAAACTAAAAATAAAATTGACTCCAAAGAGTATGCAAGGCTGTATAAGTAGGATAGCTGACTCATTTAATTGTGGAAGAGCTTGCATTAAAGCAATAATTATTAAGGACCTTCTAGCAATGTATTTTAATCTGATTAACCTTATCATGCTACATTAGCACCTGTACTAAACAAGCATGGTAATAATTATTCAACAAGAATAGTAACCAATTCCGGTTGAGTATCTTTCCAACAAAAGCTCAACCATCTCATCTCTTTGTTCAAGTTTTTACTACGATGCCGCTGCTCAAGTCAAGTGTTCACTGTCCAGGAACGCCATCCGGGTGCTTGTCACATATGCACGGGACCGAGAGGAGAAAAATTCCTCAATCTTGGCCCAAGCTTGGGCAGCAGTGGTCGCGGCAGAGATCTGTTGAAGGATCTCCCGCGAGCATGACACGAACAGATAGCTCAGGACCTGTTGGTCCTTTGCTACCCACGTGGTGTACTCCTTGTTCAGGATCGGCGCCTCCTTGGCGTCATCACCAGTCTTCTTCTCCAAGTACTTGGCCGGCGGCGCAGCGTCAGGGCTGAGGAACTCGAACACCTCGGCTCCTCTAATGGCAGAGAGAACTTGCGCTTTCCAGAGTGGAAAATTTCCACGAGTTAGCTTCTCGATGACGGGAAGGAAGCCAAGAGCAGAGATCGTAAATTGTTGAGCGGGGAATGAGGATGAGGAAGCCATGGCGCACTTCCGTAGGGAATTAGGCTCTTGATACCATATAAAATTAGGTTAACGAGGTGCCTTTGTCTGGCCCTCGGTTCCGTGTTTATATAAGCCGGGAAACAATCTCCACGGCGGTGGCATTTACAGGAGTAGTTCGTTACAACAGAAGATTATATTGATTAACTATAATTAGGATCTTGACCATATCTAGAAGGTACACCGAACCTAGACACAAGACTATACATGAGACTATATTTCGTTTAACACCAACAACCGCTTTTTTCAGGCTTTATTTACTTTACCGGGCCTCGTGGTCAGAGAAAACCCTCCAGGTCGATCACTGCGTCACAGCAGCAGGGCGAAGTTGGTGGCTGTTGGTTCACCAACCCGTCGCCTCCGTCCGTTCCGTTATTGTTGCTACGTTATTGTTGCTTCGTACTACGGTCTCATTCTCGTGCATGGACGGGCTGTTTCTCGTGCTCGCTCGCATGCGTTTGGCGTTCGCGTTTTTGGCACTGTTGCTTGACGTGTCGACGAGCAACCAAACCATGATGCTGATGAGGGGTCAAGCATCTTATACTATCCTTCCTACCTGCACAAATAAAACTTGTACTAGTTTCCGTGGGTCATGGATTCAGGGGAAACGGAACTTTTGCCGAACAAATTCTTTGGCGGTTAGATTCGCATTCCATTCCATCTCCACGCGATGCGAATCCGAGCGAGAAGAATGCTGCGGAGGGCATTGTGGCGAGACTCGAGAGTCACGAGGGGTGACGAACACGACGGCTAGCTGGCCGCTGGCGAGCTTGCTCGGATCACGTTTTGGTTCGAGATGCTCTGTCCATTTGGGCCACCCGGCCAGTGCCTCTGAAGATGCAGCCTGGGTGGAATGTGCCTATCCAGTGCCTCTGAAGATGCAGCCTGCTGCCTGCGTGCACTTACAGGTGCTTCCAGCCAGGCCTGAGTGAGGCCTTGTTTAGATAGCGAAATTTCTAGTCTAAAAAGTATCGTAGTATTTTATTTATATTTAAGAAATATTGTTTAATTATAGGCTAATTAGGTTTAAAAGATTCATCTCATGATGATCAACTAATCTGTGCAATTAGTTATTTATTTTATTAATATTTAGTGCTCCATGCATACCCACCATATTTGATGTAATGAAGAGAGAATAAAAAAACTAGCAATTTTGAGTCATCTAAACAATCCCTGAGTGTGAGACTGCCTTTGTTCCTCATTCTGTCAGGCGGTGTAAACGAGATCATAATCCATCAGGGAGCGCAATAAAAAAAGTTAGAGGTTTCGCTCTCTCTTCGTCACATCAAATGTTATGTCATATGCATGGAGCATCAAATATTGATAAAATAAATAACTAATTGTATAAATTAGTTATAAATTATGAGACAAATTTTTTAAGTCTAGTTAAATCATAATTAGACAATATTTATCAAATACAAACGAAATCCTAAATTATTTTTTAGACTAAAAATTTACGGAACTAAACGAGGCATAAAGTTCGATGGAAAGCTGCGTAAGATAGGCACTAGTAGTAGGCAGGCTGGCAGGAGGCACCGGGTCGGCGCCGATGGATCTTTCTTTTTCGAGAACACGCATCTTTTAAGAAGAGAATGGAATTCACGATACACATTTGAGCTTACAGAATATACGGCGCGCATTTTTCTTAAGAAGAAAATGGAGTTCACAATGCACACATTTGCGCTTTGTCGATGGATGTGTGCGTTGCTTCAGTCACCTGTTGTAACTGTAACGCAAATCAGTGACGAACCGAACTTATCTAGCACAACAGTTCATACGACGGCACGTCAAGCTATACTGCTCATTAGCTCTGCAGTCCAGCCTCGTTATCAGGATTCAAGAAACAGGTTATCGAATGGCCCGACTCGGAGACATCTCACCTCCCCACGGGCTTATCCAGCACAACAGTCCATACGACGGCACACCAGCCACCATCAGACGTGAAACCACCCGTAGTTTTCAGCAGACACATAACCTAGCGCGTCATTTCGAAACAAGATTAAGCAGTGCATAAACATACTACCGCCAAAGACCTATACTCCAGGTGAGACATGGATAGCACGGAGCACGCCCCATCGCAGAACGCACGGCACGGTCGCACAGATCCGGCGGGCCGGGACCTCGAGAGCGACAAGGCGGATGCATCGGTATTACATGCAGTTGATGCGGACACCTGGGGGTATTCATCAGATCAAAACGGTGCCGCGCGTCGGCGCTAGCAGAGCCCCTTCCCTTCCAGCGCCATGCTGCCATGCAGTGACGCAGATGATCGGCAAGACGCAAGACCATGCGATGCTGTGGATCTTCAAACTGGGGTCAAGGGGCGTTCACTTTTCTCTTAAATGTGAGATGTCTACTTCAAACCAAACAACATAGATCTAGATGTTTGTTTGGGCAGTTCGGATTAAGCAAATTTTCAATTCAGAAGTTAACCACAATTCAGCTTGTAGCCTTCAAGTGAAGAAATTCAGCTTCACCTCTGTTTCAAAGGGTTCCTTTTGGATTACTGACTGAAATTCAGAGCTGTCTTGAAGCTACACTAAAAGTGGAGCTTTGCAACTTTTAAACGAGAACTTGAGGAGTGAGTTTTTAGGCCTACTTTGTTTTTGTGTGAACATAGGCCTACTGATTCTTCACTTAGCTCTGATTGCTGCAAGATAAAGGAACTTGTACAACAAACGGTACAGATTTTAGATTGTCAATCTAGATACTGTAAGTGGAGTTTAGGGCATTTCATACCAGTGCAGACCATGATTGCTTTCTATTTGCCTGCACAACATGCAAGAGGTATTGCTGCAACCGGGACTGAACACTTGTCGCCCCTTGAGTTGCCGATAGGATGATAATAGCTTCTACATTTGTATTGATCATTTAAAAATATTAAATCCCTTGTTTTCAGAAGGTACTTCCTGGAAAGATTTTAAGATCTTATTCACCTCTTTTCTGTCCGCCATTCGGTCCTTCAAAATGGAAAGATGAATAGAGAGAATACACCTGATGGCCAGCGCCTGAGGCAACTTCAGCGCTAAGGGGCATCGTTCGTCGCAATGCTTCCAACAGTAACCTCTAGGCACAACCAGAAAATCGAGCGAAACAGTGGTAGCACTTAGCAGGACGCTACAAGAAGCGGAAGCTCGCCACAGTTTTTTTTTTATTTTTTTTATTTTTTAACTGAACTGGAGGGGCCAAGGCCCCTGCAGGAATTTATTGAATTAAAGGAAAAACAGGGTTCTTAGAGGATTAAAAAAAAAGAAACAGTATAGGATGACAAAAGTAAGATACAAAAAAGGAAACAAAGAAAAGTAAACTATTGCAGCATTTAATCACAGATTTAGGATCCATTGATCAAAAGCTTGGGAAAGTCCTGGTTTCACTCTCAGAGCCACAAGCCGGAGTTCTTTGAAGAAATGGTTTGCACAACTGAATGTGCATTTGGTTATTGTTGAAGATGATGTTGTTCCTAGCATTCCAGATTGTCCAGGCCATTATCACAATGGCAATCGTGAAGAACTGACTTTGTATTTGATATTTGAGAGTTGAAATGTTACTAGATGATCCTTCTCCTTGAACAGTGTTTAAGTTTAGAATGCCCCAGCAATCTTGTGCAAAAGGGCAATGTCAGAAAAGATGCTCAATTGTTTCTTCCTCTTATTTCTTCCTCTGATGAGGTACAGAAGACACAATTGTAAGAGTCCAACTGCATTTGCTTTCTCTTCAGTATGTTTCTTGTGTTAAGCCTGTCATTCATTAGGAGCGAGAAGAACACCTTGTGTTTTGGATGACAATATGATTTCCAGAGTCAATTTATAAGAGGGGTCAATCACCTGATGGCCAGAAAGGAGTTTGTAGGCACTTTTAGAGCTGTAAACTGGATGTTTTGATATGGATCAAAATTTGTCAGATGTCTACTTCAAACCAAACAACATAGATCTGCTCGTCACAGTTAGCTGCAAAGGCAATCAAACACCACACAGGAGATGTTTTGATGTGTTACTAGCTGGGAAAAAAAGACTGTCTGGATGTTGCTTGTTAACTCATAGAATTATGCTTGTGCAGGTTACAGCAGATCTATGTTGTTTGGTTTGAAGTAGACATCTGACAAATTTCGATCCATATCAGTTCTTAAGGAATCTCACTAGACAATGTTGCCTGCGAGCCTCAACCATTTTTTGTATATCTGGACTGCCTGGACTAGGCAAGAAACCAGAGCTACCAGTTGAATCCAGAAACTCTACAGGCCAGGCAATCTGTGTCAAGGAACGTAACCAAACAGCTCTTGTATAACCTCAAAACAAGAGTACCAGTCGCGCTTTCACTTTGGGGAGATCACCGGGCATATATTATCATGTATGTCAAGCGCGCCCATAATACATAGCAATAGGCAATACGGGTAACATGGCCATGTTACCGCCCGTGACCACCAGAAATATCTATAGCACACTATGCTGATTGATGCATGGATTGGCGTGCTAGAGGATGCATTCTTTAAATGTTCATCTGGCATAGTTGCTGTATAATATCCAACTGGTATGCATGTTACTGTTACAATATACTTACAGCTTACTTTAGTCGAAGCACTCATTTCTCAATCTGAAAGCTGAAATCAGTTTAAATGAATGAATGGTCACCACTGGTGCAAGCTGCCGACAAATGATAAGCTCAGCCCTCACCCAAATGTGACTTGTTAACCGATTCAGAGGCAACTGAACTATTCAAGTCAGTGTCCAGTCAAAACAGGAACACTGGGCCAGGTAATGCAGCTATCTAACATTGCCACCAATAATTAACTTGAAGCAAAAGGTACAGCAGCCTGCCAATACCTCTCAACTGTTCAGCTTTGCAATGCCCTTCCATGACAGCAGACATGAATGACCGGATCACCATATTTCTACTGCTGACAAGCAGAAGAAATTGCTTCACCATGGCTATTCAACTATTTTGCAAAAGAAAAGAACTCTACCTCCGTCACAAAAGCAACCGGCTGTGCACTCCAAACTCTACCTCAGTCACAAAAGGATGCAATTATAGGTTTAGATTGAGCCAAACTTATGTCTGGCCAAGTTTATTTAAAACGTTATCAACATTTATGACTCCAAATAGATACACTGTAAGAAATATATTGCATGATTAGTTTAATAATGTACATGTTTGGTATAAAAAATGTCGTTATTTTTTTAAATATTTGCATTTTTTTATCAAGGGAGAAGCTAACATGGGCCCCTTTTAAAATTCGCACTTATAACAAGTATCATATAGCACACTTGCCGCATTGACATATTTTACATAGGTCATCACATCGATTTCAGAACTAGAAGATGCACATCTAGCATCCAACAAAAGATATCTTCGGGCACCACTTGCATGGTCGGCATCAGTGTCAGATGTATGCAGACTACCATGTGCTTTATGAGCCTATGCACTAAATGCAACCCCCACACCCCCCCCGCCGGGGGCGCCACACACCCCTCCCCCCCAAAAAAGTTAAATGAATAGTGAAAACCACAACTTCCCAGAGTTAATAAACTGAAGACATGCTGGGTGGATTCCGGGAATTTCGAATAAAAATATCACATCATGTCACCTCAGCGCACTGTAGCATTTTGTTTATATTTGGTAAAAATTATCTAAACTTTACGTAACTAGATTCAAAATATTCGTCTCGTAAAGTACAACAAAACTGTGTAATTAGTTTTTAATTTTATACATTTAGTACTCCATACATGTGCCGACATTTTGATGTGACGGGTGAAAGGAATTCTGCATAGTGAATTTTGAGGTGATTTTGGAGAACTAAACACAGCCGCTGCCGACTTACGAAAAGTTCAAGTGTCCCAACCCTCATCCAAATGTGAATTTGTTGACTATTTAGATTACTTCCCATCCCTAACAGGAACATTGGGTGATCCATTGCAATGGTTGATCGTTAATATACCTGAGCAAATCTGGCCCGGCCCGCTGTTGTTTACTGGACGGGTCTGGCGCAGGTTTTCATGGCCCGAGAAAAACCGGGCCGGGCTCGGGCCGAGTATTTTGTTAAAAGCCCGACAGGCCCGCTAGTGTTTGAATCCGCCACTCAGCCAGCCTCGAGCGCGTGGCAGCCTCATCAATTCCCTGATTAAATTACTAGTAGTAGTCCAACAGTCACACAGCGGCACAGTACTATCTGAAGAGACGGTTAACTTTTCGATGCGGCACAGTAATTTGAATGCGAGCTGAAAAGACGGTTCACTTTTCACTTCTCTCCGTGCGGTAGAACAAGACACAGCATCCGAGAAGAAATCGTCGACTAGTGCTGAGATGCTATCAAAATTATAAGTTTTTTTCTTTATCTCGATCACATACATGAAGCATTAAATATAGATAAAAAATAATTAATTATACAATTTGATTATAAATTATAAGACAAATCTTTTAAGCATAGTTAGTTTATGATTAGATAATATTTATTAAATACAAATAAAAATACTATAATAACAAAGTTAAAAAAATTTCGCATCTAATCGAGGCCTAAAAGCACTAGGTGGCAGCACCGCAGCAGAGCATTGGTAGTTACTAATCAATAGGATTTCTTGTCATAAAATATTCGTAGACTTACTCTGATTTATCACCCCAGCGAAGCAAGCTACGGTCAAATTTTCTTCACGTGAACCAGCTACTGCTTCCTAGTTCGGGCTGATGGGACGGGCCTGGGATTTAATATTTCATTATCGGGCCTGACCCGGTCCAGCCCGATCAGCTTAGTGGACAGGCTTGGACACAAGTTTGCAAGCCCAAAGGACCCAGGCTTTTAGTCGGCCCAAGCCCGAGAAATGCTCAGGTATAATCGTTAACTTAGAAGCACAAGGAACAGAAATCTGTCCATTCCTTAAATCACTTCAGCTTTATAAAACCCTTTCACTGACAGCAAAGATGAATGACCAAATCACCATATCTCCACTGCTGACAAGCATGGAGAAAAAACCTGCTTCAGCACAGTTATTTGGTCGTCGTCCCACAGAACATATTAAGTATCTTCACTAAACATTAAGTACAGTACCTACTATTTCATGAACTAAGCCAATATTTCACTGTTGTGATCAACCCTAAGACATTTGTATCAGAAGAACAGTCCATTCCCCAGACCGAACATGAGCAACTAGGCCCGGTTAGGTCAGAGTAACCAATGGATGACAGCGATCCCAGAAACTAAAAAAAGATTAGAGTGTTGTGTAAGTAGCTAAGAATATTAAAATGCAATCCTGACCCATGATTATATTCGAGCCAGTGATGTTTTAATTAAATGCTATCCAACAAAATCCTCAATGTGTATGCAACTTATGCCAATTCGGAAGGAGTCCATCAAAAGCTTCAAAAGTTGGGCTTGTTTGTAGAATCTTGAAAAAAAAAGGTATCAGATCATGAAAATCATAGTCCCTTTCTCACTTAATTTCAGACATTTCAACTCATGGAGCAACCTCCGTGTTGAATAGTGCCTATTCATAAGGGCTTCCCTTCCACCAAGAGTCTCATAATCAAGGGCTTGGAAAAGGCAGTAGATTCTCAGAAGAGTAGAGGGAAAAAACAAACGAACTCCAGACCATTTCTTACATTATTTCAGATATATATTAAGTCATGTAGAAACCCCCACCATGTATAGTTCATTATCTTCATATTAGGCTGTAAATACTAAACAGGGTAAAGTTAAATTGCGTCCCCATCGCAACCACTAAATAGCTATTCCATCAGACTGGTAAAGGAGGAATGCCTCTAGAACCCACGTCAAATGGCAGCAAAGATGGGATCAATTTCATTCCTATAATTTAAGTTGTACCGCACACCATCACTGTAGCAAGCTTCTCAAAATCCGCTGCAAGTTGCAAATGGTGTCAACAACCATAGTACAAAAAACAAAACAAAGAACTTGCATGCCACATAAAGCTATCTCCAGATTTTACCATATTAATCCTGACTCTCAACAGAGTGCTTCAATCAGTATAGGAATGAACGTAAAGTATGGTTATGAATTTCCACCCTGAAATAGATCTAGTTGAATCCGACAAGAGTTAGTCTTGGTTTGCTTGCTTTTTAGCTGAAATTTGGAAGACGCAAAGCATGAGCACTAGTTACAAACCTGCTAACTTAACAACCTAGCCCCTGAATAATGATATATCATATATGGAAAGAGAAGACTGAATCTGGGTCCTCCTAACCTTGAACTGGTGGTATACCATCTGATGTCAGTGCCTGACAATAACCTTGCTGAAAGGCTGCACATCGCAAACATTGCTGATGAACCTATATGTCAAAGGTCATGAACAAATGGTTGGTTACTTATAGTTCCTTAATGTTGCTGGTAAATTCACCAGCAACAATAAACATGTAGTGGCAAAGGAAATGGTGTAATGCAATCAGACTAAGAAAATGATGCCATCCTCTTCAATTTCCGGTGTGTGTGCTTGCCAAGATAAAAACTTCTACTTTAACAACACAGAAATGCAGAATGAAACAACCTTGATCCGCAGAAACACAAAAGTTATGCAGACTGTCATTCCTTGAAGACTTGAAGTCTCCCAGTTTGGAGGATATGAACATGCAAATTAATTGGTGAAATTTGCTCCATTGTTAATTCTCCAAGGTTCTGAATGAAACATTTACATATCTTTTATTATACCATCACATTTAAAAACAGCAAATTATGCGACAGAATTGGAAAAATGCCAGAGTTTAAAAATTAGAAATAGGTCCACAGCTTACATGTGGGTCTCAGTACCACTTGAGATTTTTTGAGTGAAATATCCAATGTACTCCAAATTATAAGAAGTTTCATTTTTTTGTCTTTTCTAGAATCATGGCTTTTATTATGTATCTAGACATAGTGTATATCTAAGTGCATAGCAAAAGTTATGTATCTAGAAAAGCCAAAATGTCGATTAATTTGGAATGGAGGGGATATTTGAATCTGCAAACATTGAAATAACATTTATCGATAGTCAAAATTGCTAGAAATATCAGCTCAAACATTGATTAGAGAGCAACAAAATGAACTAAATACAGACTAAAGCATATGTCGCTCTTGTTTGCTTTAATGAGGACTCGTTCCGTTAAAAATGAGTATGAACAACACTGCTTTTCGGGCGGAAAATACAGCGGGGGAGGCCCCCACTGTAAAATTTTTATTAAACAAAAAGAACACCAACAACTCTATAAAAGAAGAAACAAAAAGGGAAGCATGCCTGAGGAGGGCAGCAGAGCTAAACTAGAGCAGCTGTACAAGAAAGGAAGACAGAGCGCCGCTTAACAGAACTGAATCTATGGGCCTCTAGTCTAACTTCGTCATAGAGCTTTTCCAAAAATCAAAGGGCAGCCGGCCCCTGTCACATATAAAGTTGTTTATCTACTTCCAACACTGTTAACTGTCAAAGAACTTAACCTTGTAATGACAGTATCCCTCTGTTCCAAACTGTAAGTTGTTTTAGTTTGGTAGTATAATAAGTTAAACTTCCTTAACCAAACCACATTTATAGAAAAATGCACCCTCTTATATAACCTCAAGTTACTTTTGTTTAATCCACCATGAAATACAATTTGACGGTGCTTTTATTTGGTATTGCAGATGTTTAACATATTTTTCTATAAACATGGTCAAAGTTAGAAAAGTTCAGGACAATATTAAAACAACCTACAATTTGGAATGGAGGGAGCAGTACTACATGTGACATGGAGATATCCTGGAGCTTGGATAAAGGAACATGTTCAAATTTCAAAACACTAACTTTGTACTTGATATCATGTTTCATGTAACCCCAACATGGGGAGCATTAATTGTCATGGCACAAACCAACCAGTCAACAACAATAGGCACAGAAGGAAGCAGTATCTATTTATGGATGAATCATTAAGCTACAAATGTCTGCAGATGCATAACAGAAATCATCATATCATTTACCTCATATATAATTTTTAAATTGAGAGCGTAGAGATAAATAAAAACACACAAGTTTCTAAACCATTGTACCCAGGATACAAACTAGAACAGGCCTGAAAATGTATAATTAAGCATAGACACTTCTTTAAACAGATGCAACAAAGTGAGAACGAAACTAATGCGACTTAGTGAAGGAATGAGGAAAGTAGCTCACATATAATTGTGACTAAACTGTTGCTAAACTCGCATGCATGCCGACATACAGAGAGTAACTCAACAAAATATTAAAGCATGCCCCAACAGAAGCATAGCTTTAATGTATTGAAGAAAGCAGATAACCAATACAGGGACTATATACAAGTTAAAACAAAAGTTGCTTTAATAATGCAGCCTGTATATATCAATATCAGGGCAGACAGGTTACTTTGACTGAAGCTCCACCTACAGACAGACAATCAAACTGGTGTACATCTAGTATACAGAATTTACAGGACCTTCCAGGTATCAGGTTATCACAACTCACACGATTCCACCATGCCTAAAACTGCTATCCCCTCCATCAACACCGGAATCCAAACCTGGTGAATCATACCATTTTGGTCCAGTGTAAAATCCCTCTACATGAATACCTACCAAACCTGGGTCAGCTACCATGGTGTCATCATGCATCAATGGTTTGATGACCTTGGAATCCTCCACACCATCATCATCCCCACAGTTAAGAATACTTTTCGCATCAAAGTCACCCACATCATCCTTAAGCATCCACTTATCACACTTTGGGCTATCACCCATGAGCATCTTCCTATCCTCGCACTCTGCTGCCATCCTATCCCACGAGATAGGTCCAAGGCTTGAGCCAAAGTCAGTATCATCATCATCAAGCATCTCATCATCCTTGCAGAATGCTTGATCATGCTGGTCTAACTGGTGAGATACATCCCCTGACCCCCATCCCCTGACTTCTTCATTGCCTACCATCAATGCCTCCTGTTGGTAGACATTGCCCTCCAAATTAAACTTCCTAATCCTGTGCAGAACGTCAGACAACTCGGTGGACAGTGACCCTAACAATTCTGGGTGCATCTTAGCCACCTTTCCTTCTAGCAAGAGAACTTCTGATCTCAGATCCCGTACTTGCTGCAAGACCGCCTGGTGCGAGTCATCAATATCAACATCTTCATCCCCCTTTGCTGAGAAGGTAGGATCACCTTCCTCACTGACACCATAAATGTCTGGATCAAATTCCAGAGTTCCCTTATGACCAACCAACCTGTGAACAATTCGTGCATTGCCATCAAGTGGCCCTGGCTCATGCCCTGAATGCACGGCGTAAAGCTTGAACACTGCAGTACCCTCCTCCAAGTACACAAATGTCTTGTCTTTTTCATTATAATTAGCTATTGGCACAATTGCCCGAATACGGAACCCACAACCACACCTCTTTGACTGGTATGGCTCTCGCTTTAGAACACGCGCCTTCTTACCCTCGGAATTACTGGCCGAGGATGCAGTACTCCCACTATTTGAGGTCGGCACTCCAGCACGGTGGCACGCATAATCTTTCACCTCAGCCATGAAAGGCTTATACCTTATATACTTCTGCCTTATACAGAGGACAACCTTGTGCTTGGCAGCCAATTGCTGTAACCTACGAGGCACATCTCGGGCCGGCACATCCAATGTCTCAGTATATTCAAACCTGCGCCGCCGCTTCCCACTTCGTCCAGGTGATGAGATAACGGAATCAGGTTGGCCAGCAGGCGCAGCTTTACAAACGGGGCACGCAGCAACACATACACGGATAAATGACTCCGGAATACCGTAGAATTTGGCCCCCACGGTCCACGACTGCTTGATGCGGTCGACGGTGTCCTTGAACGCGAGGTGCCGGAGCAGGTCGGGGTCGGCGTGCGCCTCCGAGACGATGTCCCTCCACATGCCGACGTGGGAGACGCGCTGCGCGGCGTTGGACTTGAAGTGGAGGTGCCGGCCGTCGGGCGACGCGGCGAGCTTGTCCTGGATGCGCTTCCAGGCCGTGAGGTAGGCGGTGTCCTCGTTCCGGTCCTTCCAGACCGCGCGCCAGGAGGCGAGCACGGAGAGCGAGGTGGCGCCGCGGACCTCGTCGGGGGAGGCCGGGCGGCCCGCGCAGACGCAGCGCAGCATGAGCCCGTAGGAGGCGGCGCTGAAGGTGTAGAACTGCGACGAGACGTGCGGGGCCGGGTCGATGGACGGCAGCAGCGCGAAGGGGGCGGAGGCGGAGGCGGAGACGCCCTCCACCAGACTAGGGTTGCTGTGGCCGTGCCCGGGGATTTGGATCAGCGCCTCGTCGTCGGCGTCGGCGTGGAGGAGGTAGCTGCAGGGGCTAGGGATAGGATTCGGGGAGCTAGGGTTTGGGTCTGGCGGGTGGGGTGATTTGGGGAAGGAGCAGGAAGGGAGGAGCGGATTCATGGCGGAGATGGTGGGAGACGGCGACGAGGTGGTCTTCGGCATCTTCGGAAGACAAAATTTCTCCTCACGATTTGGGGGATCTCTCCTCTCCAGTTTCACAGTGCCCGTGACTGTGCAGCTATATACGCCTCTGGTTCGCCGGTCTTCCTCGAGCTTTATCTATCGCCTCTGCACTGCTGCTGCAGCTCTTGGTCTGTGCCTCTGGACTGTGGGGGGCGCACTCGTGAGACTGCAAAACGGGGCCGCCTAGTGATGGGCGGGATGTCAGTTGGTTTGGTGCTTTCGAATGGGCTGGTGCTAGAGGCAGGCGGTCCTCCTGTGTCCTGTCTGCAACACCTGCCACCTGCGTGGCGGCGCTGCTTGCGTTGGCCTTTCCTCTGGGGTGACGAGTTGACGGGGACGGTAACGAGCTAGGGCCCTCGGACCAACCGCAGCGGGTCCTGGAACCTTTCTAGAAAAAAAAAAGGCCGCAGCAAGAGCCTGTACAGCCTCCTGTAAGAGTCAGGACGGACTTCCATCCGGTCTGCACGTGGGACGTACGGATCTTCCTGCAAGTGCCACGCGGGGACCACACGGCCCCACCACACACAAGAGAGAGAGAGGAGGGAGGATGCCGTCCATGCCCGGACAAAGGGAGGAGGCCGTCCATGGCCGGAGCTCTGCCGGACGAAGAAGACCCGGATGAAGAAGAGGGAGGAGGTGCAATGGAGATCGCCCGCCCGCGTGCCTAGGCCCGCCGCGGCCATGGAGCTCGCCCGCCCACGTGACATGGAGCCCGCGCGCCTAGGCCCGCCGTGGCTATGGAGCTCACCCGCCCGCGCGCCATGGAGCCCGCGCGCCTTGGCCTGCCGCGGCCATGGCCCTCGCCGGCGCCGGGAAGCAGGGAGCGCCGCCGCGGGCCACGCGCAGGGACCATGGCTGCCCGCGCTGGTGCGGAGGAGCAGGGACCATGCCTGCTCCCCGCTCCACGCGCTCGCGCCTGGGCCGGAGCCGGAGGTGGCCACGCCCGCTCCCCGCTCTTCGCGTCCACGCCCGGGGTGGAGCCGGAGCTCGACATGGATGGGGCCTGCTGCGCTCCGTGCTCGCAAGGTGCCGCGCGCTCGCCGCGCTCCGTGCTCCCGTGCCGCGCGCCCGCCGCGCTCTGTGCTCCTAGAGCACTCGCGAGGCCACCCGCGCTCGCGAGGTGGTAGCGAAGGGGAGTGGAAGAGGAGGCGTTGTAACACCCAAGGTGTTAAGCATGCATAATCACTTGCATTCTTAATCATAAGCATCATTATACATGGCATTAATGAAAAGATTAATTATCATTTTATGTGGATGTCTGAATTTTCAAATTATGCTTGCATTTCATATGAATTGGATAAGTGATATGAGTGTTTGGTGTTTGATGACCTCTAAGGTAACCTAGACATGATTAGGACACCAAATGAACCTAGGTTTATGTTCATGGTTTTAGTTAATTAAGCTTTTTGTCATGGTTGACCAAGGTGGACCATGAAAGTGGTTTTGTTTGACTGATTTGAAAGTGGTAGCTAGATTGCTTGCATGTGTGTGCACCCTAAATAAAGTTTGTAGAGAATTTCATAAGGAACAAAAGTTTTAATTACCACTTTTCATTAAAATTCCTGGAAGATGTTCAAAAATGTTGAAAAAGGCAGGTTTGAGGGCTGTTTTTCTATTTTATGGAATTTTAAAGGCATTTTCATTTGGATTTTTGTATTTCAAAATTTATGCAGAATCTGGCAAAACTTTGTATAGATGAAATGTTCTACTCTTCTATAGCTACATTTTCTTCAATATAAGTTTTGGCTAATTCGGCTTGTTTTGGGAGTTATAGGGCAGAAAAGTTTATATTAGAGATCATGGAAATAACATTTCAGTGACGGTTGGTCAAAGCCGTCAGGGAAATGGCCGGCCACCGCCCATGTCGCCCAGCCCGCGCGCTCCGCGTGGCGCGCGTCCACCGGCGGTCCGGGCCGGCCGCGACTATCCCGACCGCATTAAAGCGACCGCGGCCGCTCCCTCCTTCTGTCTCCCCCTCTCACTCTCTGCTCTCCCCGCTGCTTTCTCCCGCTCCGCGAGCTCGCCGTCGCCGCCGCCGACTGCGCTGCCATCGCCGAGCCACCTTCGCCGCTCATTTTCTTCTCCGAGCCCGCCACCAGACTCGCTTCGTCTTGCTCGTGCTCGTGCGCCCCCTATCAGCCGTCCTCGCCGAGGGTAAGACCCCCAATCGCGAGTTTCTTCCTCGCGGCCGGCGAGCCGGTGACCGCCGCCGCCGTGTCCCGGTCGACTCGGCCGACATTTTCTCTCTGACTAGAGCTATAGCTGCGCTTTGACTTGTAGAAGCTGTAACCGTAGTCAATGGAGCCAGTTAGGGTTTATCCTCGCCGGAATTTCGGCTGCGCCGTCGACGGGAAGCCGCCGTCCGCCTACGCACTTGGCCGAAGCCGCCTCGGCCTTGCTCCGCCCTCAATAGAACCCTAGATCGACTCGCCTAGACCCACTCGTGCTTCCCCTAATTTGCCCGGACGGCGAAGCCGCGCCGACGCCGATGACCTAACCCCTCTCTGTGCAAGGACCTCGCCCTGGAATACGACAAAAGTCGAGGTTCTTCGTGCATAACTGCCAGACACAGAGAACTTTTTTATCCGGCTTAGTGGATTTCTGGTAAACTCAGGGTCTTCGGTGCAAAAGCGTTTTTCTTTTTCTTTTAAGAAATCTGATTCTAGATTTTTGTTAAAATTTTGAAAATTCATAACTTGTTCATTTTTCATCCAAATGAGTTGGTTCAACTTGCAATATTTTTCTTATAAGAAGATCTATGCACAAAAAATATGAAATGTTGATTTTTTGATACTTTTATGTATAGATTTATTTATTCCTATTAATTGCTTTTATCTTAGAAAATGCATAAGTAATTCTCTGTTGCTCAGAAAAATGTGAGACCAAGTTTGTTAGTCTTCTTATATCATGCTCTATCTATGAAAAATGTTATGAGGTTATGTCATGTGAAAAGTTTGCTCTGTCTAATTATGGTGCCTATTTCCATTAGGTGATAAATAATTCATAATAAAATATATATAAGGAATTTATGCATGAAACTTTTTGGAGAGTGTTTTCATGCTAATATAGTGCTAATGATATTCTGAGATCTGTTGTTTGACATACTTTAATATACAAAGTATTTTATGCCCAGTGAATTGTGCTGCCTTGTCATTTTTGTGTAGGATAAATTACTTATTGTTTTGACTTGAAATTTTTATGGTAGTCTTTATTGGATATGCTTAATCTTCTATAATTTTTATAGAATTTTCTGAGTAGTCTAAGGTCATGTTGTAGTTATACCCTAATTTCTTTTAATTATAAATAATGCTTTAAAGTTATCATTTCATGTGTGTAAAAATGCTTTTTATGATATTTGTGAGGTGTGATCTGCTATTGGTTTTGGTTCAGTAGAGTGTAGTGTGTGAAACAATGGTTATTTATAATTCCTTATAGTGTGCGAGTAAATTGTAATGCGAGGCATGTTTGGAGAATTATCGGTAGAAGAGAATGCAGATGACATGTGCTTATCTTATATGTTTCAAAATCATATCCTTTATCTTAGCTGAGCATTCATTCACCATCAACATCAGTATTGTATTTCTATGTATACATGGTATTTATACGCACTATGCATCATACAGGATTGTCAGAGCTCGAAACGGTAGTTCCCAGAGCACCCGAAGAGGAAGGCCAGCAGGAAGCTTTGGTGCAGGAAGCAGCAGCAGAAGAGGATCCCGAGGTTGATCTTTCGGAGTGTTCCGACCATCAACCAAGCTCTTTCCTGAAAGGCAAGCCCCGGAGCATTCTCCTTGTGGTTTGCAAAATATCTAACTTGAGTCCTTTACTTGTTTGATGTATTAAGTTATAGGCGTTGTTTTATACCGTTGCTGCATTACTTATATTCCTTGCTACTATTATACTTCAACCCTGTTAGGTTCAGGTGCGATTATCTTCTTAGCCCTGCTTTAACTAGATCGGTAGAAGTCGGGTGATTTCCTGTCATCCGCGAGTTATAGGTGACAACTCAGAATGGTTGAATACATTGTTATCTTGGATAACCATGTGGAGATAATAAATCGAGACCGGACGAATTTGGTGTCGGGACTGAATTGGAGGTTCGGTGAGGTTATCCCGTCTGTGTCGAACTAGGACCCCGTCCGTTGTACGTCCTCAAGTCATATTGAATTTATGCCTCACATTTAGCTGGAAGGATAAGTCGTTCCGACCGCGAAGCCTAATTTTGATTTGGGCCGAGAGTCGACCTGCTGTACGCATCGTATTGGTGAAGATGGGGGACCACGGGTTACGCAGAGAGTAAGTCCGAGGTCAGGGTCGCCCTGAATAAGGCAGCCGGGCGGTTCCTGGATACGATGGTACCTGTTGATCCCGCGCTTTTCCCGAATTGAATGTCGGTGATCTGTAGCTCACCGTGGCTGGTGAGTGTGGTTTGTGTGAGGAATACCCGTCAGCTGGTTAGTAATCGATTATAATCGCCATCGTTCCTGGACAGTGAACACTTGACTTGAGCAGCGGCATCGTAGTAAGAACTTGAACAAAGAGATGAGATGGTTGAGCTTTTATTGGAAAGATACTCAACCGGAATTGGTTACTATTCTTGTTGAATAATTATTACCATGCTTGTTTAGTACAGGTGCTAATGTAGCATGATAAGGTTAATCAGATTAAAATACATTGCTAGAAGGTCCTTAATAATTGTTGCTTTAATGCAAGCTCTTCCGCAATTAAATGAGTCAACTATCCTACTTATACAGCCTTGCATACTCCTTGGAGTCAATTTTATTTTTAGTTTATGATGGGTAAGTCTAGCTGAGTACATTCTCGTACTCAGGGTTTTATTTCTCATATTTTTGCAGATGGTGAGATGTTTTATGGCTATTGTCAGAACTGCTTCTATCCCGCCTTGGGAGATGACTAGACCTTGGGCATGGTCACTCTTCTCTACTTAATGCTTTTGTTGGGTGTTGATCAAGAACCTGGCACTGTATTTGAACTAAGTATGTGTGTGGATTTGAACTAAACCGCTTCCGCTTTATTTCAAATTTGAACTTGGTCTGTAATAAGTTATTTCGAACTCCGATGTTTTAAACTATGTGCGAACTATGTACGTTGTGAATGGTGAACGCTAAACTCATTACAATCTTGGTCATGCTGGAAATGTTTGAAATCCTTCGAGATTTTGGTATGACTACCGGGTTTATTAGGTCTCAATCATGTAGTTTGCTGTCCTAATGGCGAATTATGTGCTTGTGCTCTAATAAATTGGTCAGTTCTGTCATAGGCGTCGTGCTCCCGCCATCGCTCTGGTGGGAAGTTGTCGGAGAAGGGAGGTGCAGGCGGTGATGTGGGAAGGGGAAAGGATAGAGGAGAGAGAGAATAGGGAGGGGTGTTCGGTGGGGTAAGAAAAAGAAAAAAAATACTGACATATGGGTCCCACTGATGTAGAGGAGAGATATAAAGGATGTATGAGTACGGGAGAAATTGATATAGAGGAGAGAATCTTGATGACCAGGACGAAATATTCCATTTAAAGGATGCAGATAGAGGAATATGGCTGCGGATAGTCTCAGCATGGCAACAGACATGCGAAAACTTATCAAAGAGTAAAATGCACCACATGTACTTAAACTATTGTGTGGGTAACAAATGGGTACTCTAACTAAAAAACTTACCATCTAGATACTGAATACATACTCGTTAGTCACTATGGGTACTAAATTACACCACGCAAACATCATCAGTCTAATGGACATGCCATTTTTGCTAAAACCCCCTGAATCTGAGAGGTCTTCTCTTGGTCCCTCTGTGTACGGCGAGCCTGCTCATGCCCACACACGCACGGCAGTAGCGTGGCAGCTTGCTTGCCCGCCATTCCCACGCGCACGCGGCATAGCGCCCGCGCTCACCCGCGCCCTCACGGCGGCGACGTGGCAGCTTCTTCGACCGTGCGGCGGCGAGACTGCTCACGCTCGCCCACATGTTTGTGGCGGTGGCGCCGGCGAGACTGCTCACTCGCCCACGCATGCACAACTAGAGCATATCCTCTGTGGTGCCCTAGAGCAGCTGGAGATGGCCTTCTTCGGCCTGCTAGAGCAGTGTGACATGGTGATTCATGAGGTCTTCATCTCTCCTCATCCATATGGCCGGCCTCTAGGGCGCTGTTGCCACGAGCCAAGCATGCTGGCTAATATACGTATATTTCTATTTTCAAGATATTTCTTCTTTAATTTTCTAGGGGAAAAGACCGTATATGATGTCATCAGGATGTCATGGCTAAGAGTGAGCACGGCGTGCGCATGTAAGGGCCGCGTTCAACATGCTCGTACTAGGCCGGCGAGGGGCTCCACAGAGCCATATCCGTTGCGCTGCGGCGTTCGTGCTGCTGCTCGCAGCCCTGCCGTCACCTACCATCCCACTCGACGGGTCGCCATCGTTAGATTTATTATGGGCTAGGCCTATTTATGTAATTTAATAAATCAATAAATTTTATGGTTTATAATTGTGGATATTATTATTAATTATACCGAATTGGAATTCTAAGGGTCATTGATTTGACTTATATGGTGGGAATTATTCCATTTAATTTGATAAGTCAATAAAAGGATCAAGGCGTGTCACACGCGCGCGTGCGCGCCGTCGGCCGAGGCGGGGGCGTGGCGTGGCAGGTGGGTGTTAACTTTTTAGCACTCAATTGTTTTGATGATAGGAGTTTCAACTCCGAGTTAATCCCTTCGCATGCCCGTCTACGGAAAGGTCACCAGGTGACTCTTCCCTTCCCCTCCTTCTACCTGGGCGCACGGCATAAAAGAGAGAGCATATCTCTTCGGTACCTACATGAGTGGACACCAGTCCACATCTCCAGTAGCAACGAAGGTCGTCTCCATCTCATGACTCCGCACGCATGGAGAAGCGAGAGGGCAGGTGCCTCCGAAGCCCTTGTCGATTGAGACTTTGCACTGGGGTTCGGCAATTAGGTTTTTGGGGAGCGTCTACGCGACTGCCCGAATCACCGCCGTCATTCGTCTTCATCTTCATCGAGTTGTCGGCGACATCGTCTTCGTCTTCCTCACGGGTGGCCTTCATCTTCTTCCTGGGAAAGGATCGTCTTCATCAACTCCTCTACGACATGGCGCTGGAAGTTGGACAAGGATCAGGATCTTCGGATGGGCGCATGGGAGGGTATGAACTGTTCATCTTCTCTCTATTTTCATCCTCTAGTTTGTGCCTATTTCAGCAGTTCATCCATGTTTCATATACTGCTCTGAGTTTGTTCCTTCAGTTCTGTCGTATCGTTTCATGAGATGCCTGCTGTCTCTTCCTGCTAGTTATATAATTTGCATATATGTTTCTGTTTTACAGTTATGCTGTTTCATATGTTTCTGCCTATATGTTTTAGTATCTCTATTATGTTATTTCACATGCTGTTCAGTATATGTTTCATGTTTATCATCATATATATATGCTTTCCATGTTTCTTGTTCACATGTTCATCGTGGTTATGAACTTGTGTTATGTCATATTTTCATGTATCAACAATTTTGTTTATGTCATCATCATAATGTTAATTTATGGAATTAAAATGACATGGAAATTGCCTTATTGTCTAACAATCCAAAAACCTAATTATTGGCTATTTTCTGTCAGAGGTTTGATGCTGTGTTAAAGCCTGATCCTTTTGATGGTAAAAACTTCTTGATATGGAAAGATAAAATAGAATTGTGGCTAACTGCTATGTCTTGTTATCATGTCGCTGAGGGCAAGCCTGATAACTTACCTCCTATGGATGAGGCTAAGTTCAAGGCTAATGACAACCTCTTTCGAGGTGCAGTGATTAGTGCACATGATAAAAAGTTCTAGAAAAGCTATATCCCTACAGGGAAAGAGATGTGGGATGCACTTGTTGGAAAGTTTGGAGTGACTGATGTTGGTAGCGAGCTGTACCTCATGGAGCAGCTGTATGACTACAAGATGGTTGAGAACCGATCTGTAGTGGAACAGGCTCATGAGATTCAGGCACTAGCTAAGGAACTTGAACTTTTTCATTGTCTTTTACCTGACAAGTTTGTAGCTGGAGGTATAATCTCCAAGTTGCGACCTTTTTGGAAGGAGTTTGCTACCTCCCTCAAACATAAGAGACAGGAGTTCAATGTGGAAGAGCTCATTGGTACTCTTGATGTTGAGGAGAGGGCTAGAGCAATGGATAATGGAAAGAGTGTTGAGACCTCTACTACTAATGTGGTGCAGAAGAGAAACTTTTACAAGTTTAACAAGAAGAAATACCAAAACAAGCAAGAGAACACAAACAATCCTGTTCAAACAGCACAGTTTAAAAAGAAGAGCAACAATAACAACAAAGGAAAGGGATGATGCTTTGTCTGTGGCAGTGGTCAACATTGGGCAAGAGAGTGCCCTGATCGCAAGTTCATGCAGGACAAGAAATCAGGAAATGTTGTGACTACTAAAACTGGAGATGGAACATCATGGTATGGTAATTCTTTACCATTTATTCTTTCAGTTTGTAATTCACCTGAGTGGTGGATGGATAGTGGTGCAAATATACATGTGTGTGCTAATATTTTTTTGTTTTCTTCCTACCAGGTTGGGAGGTCTGGCGCCTTGTTGATGGACAATGGGTCACGTGCTCATGTTTTTGGTGTTGGTATGGTCATTCTGAAGTTTACATCGGGGAAGACGGTGCTATTGAAGAGCATACAACATGTGCCATCTATCAAGAAGAATCTTGTTAGTTTGTCTATGCTATATCGAGATGGCTATAGTGTTGTTCTTGAATCGAATAAATGTGTTGTGTAGAAACATGGTTCTTTTGTTGGTAAAGGATATGATTGCAGAGGCTTGTTCTGCTTAAGCTTATCTTTGCATGATGTGTGTAATAAGATGGTGAATTATGTTAATATTTCTGATGAGTCAGATTTATGGCATTCAATCTTTTGTCATGCAAGTTTTGGCTGTCTTATGCGGTTAGCAAATCTGAATCTAATTCCTAAATTTAACTTGGTTAAAAAGTCTAAGTGCCATGTGTGTGTTGAATCAAAACAATCCCGCAAGCCACACAAGGCTGCTGAGGCAAGGAATTTGGCACCTCTAGAACTTGTTCATTTCGGTCTGTGTGAGATGAATGGAATTTTAACCAAAGGCGGTAAAAGATATTTCCTCACTTTTATAGATGACTCTACACGTTTTTGCTATGTGTATCTCTTAAAAACTAAAGATGAAGCATTTAATTTTTTTAAGGCCTATAAAGCTGAAGTTGAGAACCAACTTGAAAGGAAAATAAAACGGTTAAGATCTGATCGAGGTGGAGAATATTTCTCTAACGATTTCGATAATTTCTGTGTGAAACATGGTATTGTTCATGAGAGGACACCTCCATTCTCATCATAATCTAATAGGATTGCTGAATGGAAAAACCGCACATTAACTGAGTTGGTGAATGCCATGTTAATCACTGCGGGATTATCCAAGGAATGGTGGGGGTGAGGCATTATTGACAGCATGTCATGTCCTGAACAGAGTTCCTATGAAAGATAAAGAAATTACACCATTTAAGGAATAGGAAAAGAGAAGAGTAAATCTCTCATATTTACGCACTTGGGGTTGCTTGGCTAAAGTGAATGTACCAATCAACAAGAAGCGCAAACTTGGGCCTAAAACTGTTGATTGTGTATTTCTTGGTTATTCCTTTCACAGCACAGGGTATAGGTTCTTAATTATAAAATCTGATGTGCCTGATATGTATGTTGATACTATCATGGAGTCAAGAGACGCTATATTCTTTGAGAATGAGTTTTCCATGAAGAATACACCTAGTGAAACAAGTCATGAGACTATAATTCCCCATGAGAGTGAACCATCTATTTTAATAGATCATGCTGAGGATTCTCATGTGCACATCCCTGAGGAGGATGACACTATAGTCACTCGCAAAAGCAAGAGACAGAGGGTTGCAAAATCCTTTGGTGATGACTTTATAGTGTACCTTGTGGAAGACACACCATCCACCATTAGAGAGGCATATTCCTCCCCTGATGTTGACTTATGGAAGGAAGCAATAAGGAGTAAGATAGATTCTATTATGTCTAATGAAACTTGAGATGTCTTTGACCGTCCTTATAGGTGTCAACCTATAGGTTGCAAATGGATCTTCAAGAAAAAGCTTAGGCCTGATGGTACAATTGAGAGGTACAAGGCAAGGCTTGTGGCCAAAGGATATACCCATAAAGAGGGTGAAGATTTCTTTGACACCTATTCACCAGTTGCTTGATTAACTACAATTCACACATTGATTGCAATGGCAGCCGCTTATGGTCTTATCATTCATTAGATGGATGTAAAGACAGCTTTCCTAGATGGAGAGTTGGATGAGGAGATCTATATGTATCAGCCAGAAGACTTCATTGCGAATGGTCAAGAGAACAAGGCGTGCAGGTTGTTAAAATCATTATATAGCCTAAAGCAAGCACCTAAGCAATGGCATGAAAAGTTTGATAATACTCTCACTGCTGCTGGATTTGCTGTGAATAAAGCAGACACGTATGTGCATTATAGATATGGTGGGGGTGAGGCTGTGACGCCGTGCCTTTATGTTGATGACATCCTGATCTTTGGATCAAATCTCAGTGTGATTGAGGAAGTCAAGAATCTTTTATCAAGCAATTTCAAAATAAAAGATTTGGGAGAAGCTGATGTCATTCTAAACACTAAGCTTATTAGAGAAGGTGATAGTGGGGTAACTTTGTTACAATCCCATTATGTGGAAAAGCTATTAAGTCGCTTTGGTTTTAGTGACTGTGATCCTGCTCCTACACCTTATGACCCTAGTGTGCTATTAAGGAAAAATCAGAGAATAGCAAGGGATCAATTGACATACTCCCAGATCATTGGCTCGCTCATGTATCTTACAAGTGCAACAAGGCCTGACATCTCATATGCTGTGAGCAAATTGAGCCGGTTTGTTTCAAATTCAGGGGATGATCACTGGCGTGCTCTTGAGAGAGTATCGCACTATCTTAAAGGTACCATGACTTTTGGTAGTCATTATACTGGACACCCTAGAGTGATGTAAGGCTACAGTGATGCCAACTGGATTTCTGATGCTGATGAGCTTTATGCCACGAGCGGATATGTGTTCTTGCTTGGAGGTGGCACTGTTTCCTAGAAGTCTTGCAAGCAGACTATCTTAACAAAGTCTATAATGGAAGCAGAACTCATAGCATTAGACATTGCTGGGGCTGAGGCCGAGTGGCTATGAGAATTCCTATTGGATTTACCGGTAGTTGAAAAACCAATACAGGCTATCTCCATGAACTGTGACAACTAAACCGTGATTATAAGGTCAACAGTTTTAGGAATAACTTGAAGTCTACAAGGCATGTTAAGAGAAGATTAAAATCTAGCAAAAAGTTGAAAAACCTTTGGAGTTATAACGGTGGACTATGTCCATACGTCGAATAATCTGGCAGATCAGTTCACTAAGGGTCTGTCATGCAATGTGATAGAAAGTGCATCGAGTGAAATGGGTATGAGACCCACATGAAATCTACTATGGTGGTAACCTGCTCTATGTGATCGGAGATCTCATGAAGTAGAGTGGTGAAACAAGCTAGTAGTAGATTGAGAGGAAAGATCCCTTTCTTTACTCATTTCTATTGCACATCTTTTCTATCTGTAAAGTAGGATGATATTTACCTTAATGTATTCCAAGAGCCTTATAAAGGTGAGATGTTGTCCTACAGAACATCTTTTGAGGAGTACACCTATGTGAGTCAGACTGCTAGTCACAGTCTATGGGATTTAGGTAATTCCTAAATACTCATGAAAGGCAGAGAAGTGTGACTTATATGCTTCAAAACAGCGGGGATGCCTTTTGCAGCCTAGTATCAGCAAAGGACTTGAGTGAATCTCTTCTCACACAAAACTGTCAATTTAAAGCATTGTCCATTGTTCAGTTGTGGCTGAGTGAAACTCTTGCTCTAGGTGGATGTTTAACTTAACAGTCTCCATCGAAACACTGGTATATCAAAGAATTATGGTTCTGGCACTTCACAGTTACAAACCCTAGAGTTTGGTGGGGATTGTTGGATTTATTATGGGCTAGGCCTATTTATATAATTCAATAAATCAATAAACTCTATGGTTTATAATTGTGGGCATTATTATTAATTGTATCGAATTGGAATTCTAAGGGTCATTGACTTGACTTATATGGTGGGAATTATTCCACTTAATTTGAGAAGTCAATAAAAGGACCAAGGCGTGCCGTGGGTGTGGCGTGGCGTGGCGATCAAGGCGGTGCACGGGCGGTTGTTAACTTTTTAGCACTCAATTGTTTTGATGACAGGAGTTTCAACTCTGAGTTAATCCATTCGCATGCTCGTCTACTGAAAGGTCACCGCGTGACTCTTCTCTTCCCCTCCTTCTACCTGGGCGCATGGCATAAAAGAGAGAGCCTGTCTCTTCGGTACCTACATGAATGAACACCAGTCCACATCTCCAGCAGCAACGAAGGTCATCTTCAGTTCTGTCGTATCATTTCATGAGATGCCTGTTGTCTGTTCCTGCTAGTTATATAATCTGCATGCTTGTTTCTGTTTTATAGTTGTGCTATTTCATATGTTTCTGCCTATATGTTTCAGTATATCTGTTACATTATTTCACATGGTGTTTAGTACATGTTTCATGTTTATATGTTCATCATATATATATGCTTTCCATGTTTCTTGTTCACATGTTCATCGTGGTCATGAACTTGTGTTATGTCATATTTTTCATGTATCAACAATTTTGTTTATGTCATCATCATAATGTTAATTTATGGAATTAAAATGACATGGAAATTGCCTTATTGTCTAACAGCCTCCCTCCACGAGATACTAGACCCCGTCCTCCGATCACCCCGCCATGCCGTCGCCGCACACAGCGGAGCTCCCTAGCTACGCCCTGCCGTGCCGCAGGCCCCGGGGATTGGGATGTTCTCATCACTATACTCGCCGAGATCTTCGGCCTGCTGGAGTAGTGCGAACTCCTTGGCATTGTGGGCGGTGGTGGTTGCAATGGCGATGGCTGGGGGGTTTTAGCAAAAAGGACATGACCATTATGTTGATGGTGCTTGCGTGGCTGCTATTTGTACCACTAGTGATCAACAAATAAAGATCCACTACCTACATGGTAGTTTTTTAAGTTGGAGTACCCATTTGGGAACCCCGCAATAGTTTAAGTACTTGTGGTGCATTTTACTCTTTACCAAATCAGCAGATCGCTCAACATTACAGCATACTCCCTCCGTCCTAAAATAGATGTCATTCTCGCTTCCCGAGAAGTCAACGTTTTTAAAATACCAGTAATTATATATTAAAATATATAAATATTTATGTTAAGTAATTAGTATCATCGGAAAGATCTTTAAGTCTAGTTTTTTAATAAATTTATTTAGAGACATAAATATTGGACATTTTTTCTATAAATCTAGTCAAAGTTAAGAAAGTTTGACCGGTACACTTCCCATAACATCATTCTTTTTGGGACGGAGGGAGTATGCATGCTTGCTAGGCTTAGCTTTATAATTGCCTATAATCGCTGATGCTTCCATAGAGTATGTATGTTCATACTCAGGTCATGAACAACAGTGCTCTCTTTACAGTGCACTCAACTCTGTACATCTATAGTTTTGTAGGTTTCTTGCACCTTCATGCTGCTAATCAATTGTTGATACTAGATACGCACACGAAAGAATCTAAGAGAAATAATCCGCAGGCACACGGATATCGGTGAGCACTTCACTCGGGAGATAGTCCAGAGTATCGTTATTTATTTATCCGCTAGGAGAAAATGTGCATCTGACTAACCCAAGTCTATACTTAACCCCTGAGCTACAGACATGACAACGAGATATGATCGATATAGAGAGGATTACTCCGACAGTCTTCTTTCGACCTATGGCAAGCTTTGCGACTATTGCTCTAAGTTGGGCATTTAAGGAAAAGAGACACCTCAGAGGATGCTTTGTAACACTCTGGTGTTAAGCATACATAATCACTTGCATTCTTAAGCATAAGCATCATTATGCATGGCATTGATGAAAAGATTAATTGTTATTTTATGTGAATGCTTGAATTATTCAAATTATGGTTGCATTTCACATGACTTGGGTAAGTGGTATGAGTGTTTGGTGTTTGATGACCTCTAAAGTAACCTAGACATGATTAGGACACCAAATGAACCTAGGTTTATGTTCATGGTTTTGGTTAATTAAGCTTTGATGTCATGGTTGACCAAGGTGGACCATGAAAGTGGTTTTGTTTGACTGATTTGAAAGTGGAAGCTAGAATGTTTGCATGTGTGTGCACCCTAAATAAATTTTGTAGAGAATTTCATAAGGAACAAAAGTTTTTATTACCACTTTTCATGAAAATGCTTAGAAGATGTTCAAAAATATTAAAAAAGGCAGGTTTGGGGGCTGTTTTTCTATTTTAGGAAATTTTAAAGGCATTTTCATTTGGATTTTTGTATTTCAAAATCTATGCAGAATCTGGCATACTTTGTATATATGAAATGTTCTACTCTTCTATAGCTACATTTTCTTCAATATAAGTTTTGGCTAATTCGGCTTGGTTTGGGAGTTATAGGGCAGAAAATTTTGTATTAGAGATCATGAAAATAGCATTTCAGTGACGGTTGGTCAAAGCCGTCGGGGAAATGGCCGGCCACCGCCCATCGCGCCCAGCCCCCGCGCTCCGCATGGCATGCGTGCACCGGCGGTCTGGGGCGGCCGCGACCGTTTCGACCACGTTAAAACGAGTGCGGGCCGCTCCCTCCTTTCTGTCCCCCTCTCATTCTCTGCTCTCCCTGCCTCCTTTCCCCGCTCCGCACAGCTCGCCGTTGCCGCCGCGACCGCGCGACCATCGCCGAGCCTTGCCGCTGCTTATTTTCTGCTTCGAACACGCGCACGGACTCGCCTTGACGTGCGCTTGCTATTACGCTTGCCAGCAGCCATCCTCGCCAAGGGTAAGGACCCAATCGAGAGCTTCTTCCCCGCGGCCGGTGAACCGGTGACCGCCGCTGCCGTGTTCCGGTCGATTCGGCCGTCATCTTCCCTCTCTGACTCGAGCTTTAGCTGTGCCTTGCTGTGTAGAAGCCGTAACCCTAGTCCATGAAGCCAGTGCGGGTCGTTCCTCGCCGGATTTTGATTGCGCCGTCGGTCGGGAAGCCACCGCCCGCCATGCGCACTCGGCCGAGCCGCCACGGCCCCGCTCTGACCGCGCTAGGACCTCAAATCAATGCACCTAGACCCACTCGTGCTATCCCTCAGTTCAATTTGGTTGGGGAGCCACGGAAACGGCCGCCGACGCCGCGCCGACGCCGTCGATTTGCCCCTCCCCTGTGCAAGGACCTCGTCCTTGAATACGACAAAAGCTAGGGTGCTTCGTGCATATCTGCCAGCACAGGGAATTTCTTTATAGGGCTTGGTGGATTTCTGAAAACCCCAGGGTCTCCGGTGCAAAAGCGTTTTCCTTTTTCTTTTAAAAAAACGATTCTAGATTTTTGTTAAACCTTTGAAAATTCATAACTTCTTCATTTTTTATCCAAATGATTTGGTTCAACTTGCAGTATTTTTCTTATGAGAAGATCTATGCATGAAAAATATGAAATGTGAAATTTGTGATACTTTTGTTGACACCGTTTTTTGACACGTGTCAATATGGACTGAAAACTGTGCTGATCGGCA
>CM041629.1:12881078-12942529 GCA_023333625.1 Bothriochloa decipiens | reverse complement strand
GGTTGCCGATGGAATCTACAGAGATGAGGAGCATGCCGGTAGAGGTTTCATCGTAAAGCAATGGATAAGGGAACTGGCAATATTTATGCCATTATTTTATTAGTTTATTTTTGAGTCCGACCTTGGTACGAGTCGTTATTTTATTCCTTAGAGATAAGACTTGTTTAGGTAATACTTTGTCGTGTCTGTTTAGGACTCATAGTACCAGGGTATAAATATGTACCGAAAGACAATGTAAAAAAAGAGAGAATCAATACAACAAACCTATTATTTTTATCTACTTTTCAAGCAATCTACTTTTCAGCGACTTCGTCATCAGTACTTTTTTCTTTTCAACGAGTTCTTTCAAGAGTCGACGGGCTGCATCAACTTGATCTCCGGCGGCCTTGCAGGTTCCGCTTTTACCGAGCAAGATTCAGGCTTTGACGTCCGGGCGTATCGCTGTCGTCTCGTCTGATCTGTTCAACAGTTATCGAGTATCATCTGAGCTTTGACGTCCAGGCGTATCGCTGTCGTCTCGTTCAGGTTTTATTCAAATCTATCATCCTTGTCGATTAACAGGTCAAATCGACTGGCACGCTCCGGATATCGATTTCGGGTATTAGCCCGGTGTGTTTGCAGATATAATTTTGCATCAACAACTTTACTGTATAGATTTATTTATCTCTATTAATTGCTTTTATCTTAGAAAATGCATAAGTAATTCTCTGTTGCTCAGAAAATCTTATGTCATGCTCTATCTATGAAAAATGTTGTGAGGCTATGTCCTGTGGAATGTTTGCTCTGTCTAGTTATGGTGCCTATTTCTATTAGATGATAAATAATTCATAATAAATAATATATAAGGAATTTGTGCATGAAACTTTTTGAAGGGTGTTTTTATGTCAATATAAAGCTAAGAATGTTCTGAAATCTGTTGTTTGACATTTTTCTATATACAAAGTATTTTATACCCAGTGAATTGTGCTGCCTTGTCATTTTCGTGTAGGATAAAGTACTTACTATTTTGACCTAAAATTTTTATGGTAGTCTACATTAGACATGCTTAAGCTCCTATAATTTTTACAGAATTTTCTGAATAGTCTAAAGTCATATTGCAGTTCTACCCTGATTTCTTTTAATAAGTAATAATGCTTTAAAGCTATCATTTCATGTGTGTAAAAATACTTTTTATGATATTTGTGATGTGTGTGATCTGTTATTGGTTTTGGTTCAGTAGAGGATAGTATGCAAAATAATGGTTGTTTATAATTCCTTATAGCATGCGAGTAAATTGTAATGCGAGGTTTATTTAAGATTTATCGGTAGAAGTGAATGCAAATGACATGTGCTTATCTTACATGTTTTAAAATCATATCATTTATCTTAGCTGAGCATTCATTCACCATCAGCATGTATACATGGTATTCATACGCACTATGCATCATACAGGATCGTCAGAGCTCGAAACGATAGTTCCCGGAGCACCAGAAGAGGAAGGCCAGTAGGAAGCTCTGGTGTGGGAGATAGCAGCAGAAGAGGATCCCAAAGCTGATCTTCCCGAGTGTCCCGACCACTAGCCAAGCTTTTTCCTAAAAGGCAAGCCCTGGAGCATTCTCCCTGTGGTTTGCAAAATATCTAACTTGAGTCCTTTACTTGTTTGATGCGTTAAGTTATAGGCGTTGTTTTATACCGTTGCTGCATTACTTATATTCCTTGCCACTGTTATACTTCAACCCTGTTAGGTTCAGGTGCGATTATCTGCTTAGCCCTGCTTTAACTAGATCGGTAGAAGTCGGGTGATTTCCTGTCATACGCGAGTTATAGGTGGTTACTCAGAATGGTTGAATACATTGTTATCTTGGATAACCATATGGAGATAATAAATGGAGACCGGGCGGGATTGGTGTTGGGACTGAACTGGAGGTTCGATGAGGTTATCCCATCTGTGTTGAACTAGGACCCCGTCCGTTGTACGTCCTCAAGTCATATTGAATTTATGCCTCATATTTAGCTGGAAGGATAAGTCGTTCCGACCGCGAAGCCTGGGTTTGGTTTGGGCCGGGAGTCGACCTGCTGTATGCATCGTATTGGTGAAGATGGGGGACCACGGGTTATGCGGAGAGTAAGTCCGAGGTCAGGGTCGCCCTGAATAAGGCAGCCGGGCGGTTCCTGGATACGATGGTACCTGTTGATCCCGCGACTTTTCCCGAATTGAATTTTCGGTGATCTGTAGCTCACCTTAGCGGGTGAGTGTGGTTTGTGTGAGGAATAACCCACCAGCTGGTTAGTAATCGATTATAATCGCCATCGTTCCTGGACAGTGAACACTTGACTTGAGCAGCGGCATCGTAGTAAGAACTTGAACAAGAGATGAGATGGTTGAGCTGTTGAGATTGAAAGATACTCAACCGGAATTGGTTACTTTTCCTGTTGAATAATTATTACCATGCTTGTTTAGTACAGGTGCTAATGTAGCATGATAAGGTTAATTAGATTAAAATACATTGCTAGAAGGTTCTTATTAATTGTTTCTTTAATGCCAGCTTTTCCGCAATTAAATGAGTCAGTTATCCCTCTTATACAGCCTTGCATACTCCTTGGAGTCAATTTATTTTTAGTTTATGACGGGTAAGTCTAGCTGAGTATATTCTCGTACTCAGGGTTTTATTTCCCATGTTGTTGCAGATGGTGAGATGTTTTATGGCTATTGTCAGCACTGCTTCTATCCCGCCTTGGGAGATGACTAGACCTTGGGCATGGTCACTCTACTCTACCTTATGTTTTTGTTGGATATTGACCGAGGACCTGGCACAGTATTTGAACTGGTGTGTGTGTATTTGAACTTAATCGCTTCCGCTATTTTGAAATTTGAACTTGGTTTGTAATAACTTTATTCGTACTCCGATGGTGTAAAACTATGTGCGAACTATGTACGTTGTGAATGGTGACGCTAAACTCATTACGATCTTTGTCGTGCCGAAAATGTTTGAAATCCTTCGAGATTTTGGTATGACTACCAGGTTTATTAGGTCTCAATCATATAGTTTGCCGTCTTAATGGCGAATTATGTGCTTGTCCTCTAATAAATTGGTCGGTTCTGTTACATGCTTAACCCCGGCACACTAAGTCCTACCAAACCCCCTGAACGGACATGGATTTCGGAGGCAATAAGGGGACTATCACTTCCCCCGCTACTACCACAAATCTGGCCAGATAGGGAGTATCTACGAGTGTTCCTAGCCCAAGCACCACTCTTACACTAGAAACGATTACTCTATTCCCTACCGGTAGCGAATAAAGTAAACTTGTAAACCAAAGAGCAAAATAACAATGAACTTACTAGTATTAGAAGTTGAATTGTCGAATGATCCTAGAACCAAGCCTCGGGTTAGGAGACTTGATGGTGCAGGTACAACTAGAGAGAAGACACCGACAGGCCAGACTTCCTCCAACTCTACCTCCACCCTATACTCTCTTAATCTCTCTTGAATGCTAGGCTCTAGGGAGGAGATCCATTCAAGGGACCTCTCTCACCTGATCCTCTCTCAAAATAATGAATTAGGGTTTCAAGGGATGCCTCCTCCAGGGGTCAGGGGCCTTGCTTATATAGCCCCTAAGATGCACCACAGCCCTCGGATCAAACCAACCTAAATGGACAATTATTATTCATCCTCAAAGGCGATGGAGGCAGGATCCGCGAGGTGGAGCCTGATTGGTTGAGATGCCTGGGTGCCCGCCCAAGGATCTGGGCGGCCGCCCGGCCTCCGAGCTCGTTCGGGCTCCTCCTTGGTCGAGAGCCTTTTCGAACCTTCTAGATTATAGAAAAGTACATATTCGCCCTTTATCTCTATGTAAACCTGACATGTGGGCCTTTCATGGTTCTTTTCAGCTGACACCCTGTAGAAATAGAAATTCACCAAAATTCGTGGAATTCTGTTAGTATAAACCCTATATATAGATGGTATTTATATTAGGTCCTTTTTCATGTTTAGTTGATGGTTAAAATTGACACTTATCTACCGTCAACAACTCCCCCAAGCTTACCCTTTGCTCGTCCCAGAGCAAAGATAAACTCAGTGATAGATCAGGAGTTGCTACAATGCTTTCACGCCTCAAGAGTTACATGCGTTCAAATAAAAACTCTCCTTCGGATTAGAGTGAACTATTCTGACTCGAAACCAACTCATATTACCTTTCACCATGGGGCTTGTAATTGTCACTTGGGTCTTATGAAGTTGAAAGACAGAACAGTCAAGTCAAGCGCCATGTTTCTCGCTCTTTGATCAACTATTATTCCAGAGTTTTTGCAAGATTTTCAAATAAAACTCAGAGTTTCCTGGTATGACCCTTTCAAGTCTCTCATTTGTGGTATTTCTGGATCCTCTCCAAGGCATGTATGACGTATGCCTACTCTCTACTCTCAGAACATGTGGTATTTGTGGAATTAAGGCATAGTGGCATTGTACCTTCTCTCTCTCTCACCCTACATCTAATAGGCTTATGTGGAGCTCATAGGTTGTAACGCCCTAAATTTTGCATGTTTTTAAAATAGCCAAAATGATTTAGTGAAATGAAAGTTTATCATGGCTAGATACATGTATGTGCATTTATGCTGCTGCATTTTTTCTATTGAGATGGCTTGTTTTGGTCGTATGTATAGTTGTTTTCAAAATCTATTGAAAATGATTGGTGAAAATGTTTGAAAATAAAAGAAAGGAAAATTCTTTATTTTTCTTCTTTGCTGGCCGCATGGCATCTTGTACTGTTGGTCGTCGGCCTCCACTCCTTGTTTCTGGTCGTGCAGCCTGTCCTTGTTCTTGGGCCGGAAGGCCAAGGGCCCCAAACGATAGACTGCCTTCCTCTCTCCTACCTGGCTGAACAAGCCGTTCCTCTTTCTCTTCTCCGAGTCGTACTTGAAGCTGGGTTCGACACTGACGTGCCTTGGTCATCGCGTGTGGTCGCTCACGCCCCACTGCCAGGCTATAAAGCCTCAAGTCCGCGTCCGCTGCGTCCTTTTCAACCCTAGACTTTGGCACCGCCTTCGCCTTCGCGCGTGCTAGAAGCAGTGAGCGCCGCTAAGCCCTAGCCGCCAATGCTGCTCTCCGTCATCGAGTTCGGTTCATCGCAGCCGTCATCTCTTTGTCATCGTTAGATAGTGCTAAGGCTTCGCCTTGATCACTAGAGCACCTCGGTGCCCTTCTTTTGATCTATGTTGCTTCTCGTGTTCCGCCGGCGTGCGCAGGTTGTTGCCGTTCGTCTCTGGTAGCCGAGTGCTGTCCACCGCTGGCCTACGACTCTATCTCCTTCTCAGGTGAGATCGCCAAGGACTCCTCTTTCATTGGTGTTGGTCCTGTGGGAAATTAAGGTGGACATGTTGCTTTCATCGATCTCCAGTAAAACTCTTGATCGCCGGCCATGGCACTTTGCTTGCTTGCCTGACGTCAAAGCTAGCTATGATCATGTAATCATGACGTCATCTTAGATTTGTGGCCATTTTTCTATAGAAAAATAATTCAAGGAATACATTGACATACAGCCATGGTCCTTTGCGCAATCCATGCTTACGTTTTTCTCCTTGGAAAGCGTACTTTCTATTCATCAGTTTCTGAGTTCGTTTTAATATAATTATAGTTTTGCCACTACATTCAAATTCTTGTAAAATGCTCATTTTAACTCCGTTTGAGTCTGTTCAAATTTTGTTAGATTTATAATTTCGTAAGCTATGCAGTGATGCCACTGTTAGTACAGTTTGTAGACTTTATATTTTGAGTTCATATTTAATTCATTTATTAGTCTATAGAAAACCTTTAAAAATTCGTATCTTCGCCGTTATAATTCCGTTTTTGGTGAATTTGATGTCTGTGTGATCTTAGCAGCGAGTAGAATAGTTTTATAAACTTTTTATTCTATTTTGATGAGATTAGTGTACTATTCTAATAGTATCTCTTTGTTTGCCTTGTATGTATGCGTGTGGCTTGCTTGGTGTTGATTGTTTATAGCAAGTTTAGACGGTGAGGGTTTTTTTGAGCAAGGTTATATTGAAGATCAGCAGGAGCAGCAGGACTTTATGAACCAAGGCAAGTATAGCATGGATCCTCCTTGTTACCTATTCACTATAAACAATATTTCATATGCATGTGTCCACTTGATGACCTTGGAGATTATAATTAGATGTTGTTATCTTGATTCCTTGACACCTTTGGGTTGCATTGGGTAGCTATGATGCTAGTACTTAATAAATATCATGATCTTCGACTTGATGAGTATTTATGCCATGAACAGTAATAATGACTTTTAACAACATGAGGGCTAATCTGTAATAGAACCTCCGGGATTTATCGTACAACTACGAGGGCTATATGGCTCTGGCTTTAGTTGCCTAGGGGACCTTTTATAGCTTGTTAGCGGTTCCCATTTTGGCGCAAGAGAGGTGTGTCTGGGTTGGGTGTAGTTGGACCCCTATGTGTATAGGCTGCGGTTGTGTGCCATCTAGAAGGGGGGATACTACTGTTGGCAGAAAAATATGACTCTTCACGCCAACTCTTTCCTTTCCTTCAAATTCTTGCATCAAGGCCGAACCAATTCTAAGTCTTCGGCTGCCAGGTACAACTTAAAAGGCTTACCTAGTTGAGGAGGAATCAATACTAGAGGTGATTTCATATAGTCCTTAATTTCATCGACTGCCTTTTGCTGTGCCTCACCCCATTTGAATTCTTTATCATTCTTCAATTTCAAAAGAGGAGAAAATGGCAAGACCTTACTGGACAAGTTGGCAATAAACCTTCTAATAAAATTGAGTAATGACTGGAGCTTCACTTTATTAGTTGGAGGAACAACTTTGTCAATTGCATCCATGCTCTTTTTCCAACTTCAATGCCCCTTTCATGAACCATGAATCCAAAGAATTGTCCAGCAAAAACCCCAAAAGTGCATTTGAGTGGATTCATCTTTGGACCATTCTTCCTAGTGCACTCCAAAGTTTTCCTTAGATCAACCAGATGTTGCTCATATCCTCCTGACTTGATAACCACATCATCAATGTATATTTCAACAATCTTGCCGATCAGCTTGTGATATATGTAATTCATAGATCTTTGATAAGTTGCACCAGCATTTTTCAAACCAAAGGTCATGACTACCCATTCAAATAAACCGATTGCTCCTGGACATCTAAATTCTGCCTTGGAAATGTCTTCGTCTACCATAAATATTTGATTATAACCAGCATTACCATCCATGAAACTAATCACCTTGTGCCCAGCTGCTGCATCAACGAGCATATCGACTATTAGCATTGGACACCCATCCATTGGTGTGGCTTTATTTAAATCTCTGAATTCAATGCACACCCTCATCTTGCCATTCTTCTTGTAGACAGGGACAATATTAGAGATCCATTCTGCATATCTACATGGCCTGATGAATTTAGCTTCAAGCAATCTCTCAATCTCCTTCACATCATCAAATATTTCAGGTTTAAATCTTCTTGGAGGCTACTTGAAAGGTCGATACCCATCTTTGATTATCAAATGATGTTCCACAATTGATTTATCTAATCCAGGCATCTCATAATATTCCCAAGCAAAACAGTCTTTACATTCTTTCAACAACTCTACTAACTTACTTCTGTATCCAAGGTCAAGCTTAGAACTTATGTACATCCACCTTGGTCTATCACCAGATCCAATATCTACCTCTTCTAAAATATCAGCCTACGTAAAACCATGTCCTAGCTTTCCTTCAGTACCATCGATTGGATTATCCATTAAATAATTTTTTTAGAGCCGACTACTTGGATCGACTGTTGACTTTCATCATTGATGATGATGAAGTCTCCTTGGAACTCCTTACCAGAAAGGCATTCAATATCTTCAAGATCCCAATGATCATGGTTGATAGAAGAAAGGCTAATTGAATCATCAACAGGGATAATTTCAACTTTATTGTTCACCCATTGCAGCACATGTTGGTGCATAGTTAAAGGAACACAACAATTGGCATGTATCCAATCCCTTCCGAGGAGTAAACTATAAAATCCTTCTCGATCTATGATGAAGAACATAGTAATCATAGTCTTACTGCCAATCGTCAATTTTACGTTGACTGCCCCCCGGGCATCAGAAATCTTGTCTGTAAAGTCTCTCAACTGCACATTTGTTTGATCAAGTCTTTGTAGCTTTTCCCTAATCTCTTGAATGTCGATATAGGCATGAGATTAACTGTAGCACCTCCATCTACTAGCATCCTGCTCATAGGCCTACCATTTACGCGTCCCATAATATATAAAGCTTTTAAGTGACGGTAATGCATTGGTTTGTCAAACACAGCTTCCTATTCTTTGATACTCTGTGATTGGCAGGTAAGATACACTGCTTACCAATAGGAGCCGATTTGCCTAAATCGGCTGTTTGTTTGGCCTTCCAAACCTGTGCCTTCTTAGCTTTCTTGGCCTTCTCCAGCTTAATCTTAGTCTCCCTAAAGTGTTGAACTCTTCTCTTTTGACTCCTAGAGAGACCACCAGGGCACCATTGATTTGCTTGCCAAACATGCTGCACTTCTTCCACGTCTTTATCATAAGCATCGCAATGATCATGAAGTTTGCATTTATTTATGCGCCGATCCTCTATGGGCTATCGAAGTCTATCTTGAACAGACCAGCGGTTGGTTTGAGATTGCTGATAGTCCCTATATTGATCACTGCATTCAGGACAATTCCTCCAAGTGGGCAACCTCATGCCTTCGTTCTAGCAATGCCTAAAGAAAGGACAATTCCAGTGTAATTCAGCTTGTTTCCTTTCGTACCTTTCCTCTTCAAGCATTATTAAGCGTTCTTGCTCTTCAAACCATCTCCTACGGTCCTTCTCCTGCTGCCTCTGCCACTTGTTCAAAAGAATACGATATGTCACACGTGGTCTTCTTTTAGCCGATGCAGATGACTCAGGTTGGTCAGATCGGCTATTCTGCCTCTCACGCCTTCTCTTGATCTCTCGATACTCTTCATCTATGCGTTGCAGTCTTGTGTCTACTGATCCTGACTCCTTTGCTCTAACAGAGGTCAACACTTTAGCTTTGCCTTTTGGAAGTATAATGTCAGCCATTGCAGAATCAAAAGGATCTTGATCGACCTTCATCTTGCTAGCAGTATCAAAAGCTAACTTCTTGGTTTCAATGGCTTTCTAGATCTGCTTCTGGAACATATTACACTCATTGGTGGAGTGAGTAGTGGAATTATGAGCCTTACAATAATTCTTGCCTTTAACTTCTTCAGGGCTGAGTGGCTCATGTAACACCTTGATAAGACCCTTGCTCAGCAAATAATCAAAGATTTTATTAGCCTTTGAGGTATCGAAATCAAACTTTTCTTGTGTTCTTCCCCAAGGATGGCTGATAACACACTTCTTGCCAAGATTCCACTCAATAAGATCAACGTCCTCTGCTTCTGCTTCATCATCTGAGCCATACTGAGTTAAAGCTTTATAATACCCAGCCACGTTAGCTGCCTTCTGGAAATGGTTCTGTTGGTGTGGTGGTTGTGCATACTTAGAAACTATAGCCACCCTTTGTGCTAATGCTCCAAGATTGTCAAAGTTCATGCCAACAAGCTTCTCCTTCAGGTATGGTTGCATTCCTTGGATAACCAATTTCACCAACTGGCTGTCAGACAGGTTCAATGAAAACCACAAGCTCTTTGTTTGGCTAAATCTCTGGATGAAGTCAAGACCTGACTCGTTGCTCTTCATCTTGATGTTGGTCAAACCATCAATATCTTTCTCAATAGTCCCATTGAAGAAGTAGGCGTGGAACTTGCTTTCCAACTCATCCCAAGTATTGATAGAATTTTTGGGCAAAGATGAGTACCAAGTGAAAGCTGGTCCCGATAGTGACAAAGCAAAGAACCTGACTCTGTAGATTTCTTTGACTGCAGCATCACCTAACTGAGCTAGGTACCTGCTTATGTGCTCCATTGTACTGGTGTTATCCTCCCTAGTGAACTTGGAGAACTCTAGAATTTTGTAATTGCGTGGGAGCTCCAAACGGTTGTACCATTCAGGATATGGCATGCTATATGATCTAGAGTGACTCCTCTTCATGCCAAACTCCTTTTCCATCACTTCAGCAAGCTTCTTGGCCAGCTGATCATTGGGATCGGCAAATCCTCCAATCTTCGGACAAGCAGGCATTCCCCAATTATTATAGCTTAACACATTGGCAAAACCTGCTGGTGGCTCATCATCATCTTTCGAGGCTTGAGCAGCTTCTCCTCCCAAAGCTTGATTCACATGATAATTGACGCTTCTTTTGATCCTATTAACTGAGGGAGCTACTTTATGAGCCAAAGCTGGTACATTTGAAGTTGTACCAAAATTAGGTGGATGACCACCCTTCAGCTGTTGTGCATGAGGAGCAGCACTGCTGTTCATGCCTCCATTAGAAGTTGACGCCATATTTGTCTTGGAAGTGTTTTGTGCACCATCACCAGGGCCTGATGCTATATTTAGATTAAAATAAGCAGGTCTAAATTGATCAACAGGAAAGCCAGCAAAGACGTCCTTCATAATATTGCCGAACGTGTGCAGAAAGTACGCTTGATGATTTGCAATAGCTTCATTGACCAACTTGTTCAACTGATCTATCAAAAATCGCCTATCATCATCATCTCCTGTGACAGTCTCTCCGGCCATTAAGATTCTGGGCGACACTCTTCCAAAGCAAGATAAGCACTTCTGCACTAGCTGATCAGTAGCCTTCTAGAGTTGTTTCTGCTCTTCATCAAATTATTCTATGATGACGTCGAGGATGCTATTGATGCTGAGATCAATTGAATTCTTTGGAGCCATTGTTGACGATTGTGTGTCCCACCGGGCATGTCAAAAAGAGTGTTGGCGTAAAAATGTGACTCTTCATGCCAACTGCCTCTCGAAAGCCAGACAGACCGGAGCGTGAATGTCTCTTCGATCCCCGTGACTTTCTCCAGCAGAATGATCTGGTCGATCGAGTCTAAGGCGTGCCAGTCAATTTTACCCTAAAATTGATAAGGTGGAAAAGAATAGTCAAATCATGGAACCTGCCGGTGTGATTTTAGACAGTTCCTCATATATGGCTAAATAGCCGATTCAATCAGGGCATTGACTAGAGAGTCAACATCCAACATGCATTTATAAATAAGTTCGGTAAATAAACATGCATGAATTAAACAACCGATCATGGCATGATGTAAATAACTAAAGAGAAAGAAAGCATAAGCCATTAATGATGATCTCTCCTGCCATGTTAAAATGTTCATTTATCTACTGTTATGTTTATTATTCATTTATGTTACAATGGTCATGATGGTCATGGAAAATACTTGCTACCTTGATGCTATTTAATTGCTCAATTTATTTATCTTATAAAAGCTAAATGCAGTCAAACAGTGTCAGCTTAATTGAGCCTCATTAACCCATACTATGCTTGTTAAGTACGGTTATGTACTTACACTTGCTTTACTTTCAATTTTGAAAAATCCCGGATGGTAACAAATGAAGGTTGGAATGAGAGCTACCGTGATGAGTACTAGGCTTGGTGTTCACCAGTTGGCGTGTCCCTGTGTGGAGTTTTCGTAATAAAGTTATACTAGTCATTTATCTATTTATGTGCAAGACTCTGTGATAAATATTGGTTTATTATGTAATAAACAGGGTGATGATACTATTTGTAATTTGTCAACTTATATGTGCGACTGATTCTGGGGCATATATAAGGCTTTTATACATTCTATTTTTATCCTTTAAAATGGAGTGTGACAGGTGGGCGTACAGCTCAAACATACTTGCAAACATATGTTGTGCAGTTAAACCGTGGATCCAGAGGAACTAGTCATACAATCAAATCATATGTGCATGTAAATGAAAGGAGTGAATTTAAATGAATGATATGAATGATGATGGTAATAAGGAAATGATTATGAGGGGTGATCAACGATGGTGAAGGTCTAATTCTATAATTGCTCCTCGGGGATAACATACCTCCCTTATTTGGTAATTCTAAAACTTTTGAGGAGGAGGATTTGGCTGCTTTATTTACTTTTCTTTCTTGGGACATTTTTCCTCTTTATTTTTCTCTTCTTCTCTTTTTTTCTTCTTTTTTAGAGCAACCAATCCTCTTGATGAAACTATAGCACTAGGGAGTATCAACTGAAATAACTGGAGCTTTATTGAATGATGAAAAAGGATAGGATGGTGACATATATTTTTTGTGTTCACTCCTATTGTAAGAGTAGAACATTTTCTGAGTGAATATGAGTGAATGAAGTATATGTATGTGAATGGAGGAATGCGTACTCCCAAGGTAGGAGCAGCATAGGTGCGTGTTTCCATGATAGAAACAACACCATTTGGAGGAATGTGTATATAAGTGGGTGATACTTCTAGGAACAGAAGTAGCACATTATTAATGTAGCATAATGACTATGAATGGGTGTGTACTTTCGGAGACAGAAGCAGCATAGATCAATGGATGGAGAGCACATAATCTTGACTTTAACCGCATGACTAATTCCTAAGGGTCAACATAACTTAACTACCCGTAATGCCTACAAGAAAAATATGGAAGTGGATGGCTTTCCTAATCTAGTAAGCATGTATATTTGGCTGTGGTAGGAATTTTGAACTCTCATCATCCATGAACTCATCATGCAGTAATTTTAAGATTTTCAAAGATAAATTCTCCAGAACTCTAGTATCTCTAGGAAGAAGATGGACAGCAGCTCAAAACCTTCCTATATCATATCCGTTAACTACCTAGACTTAGATCAAGCATTTTCTACCCACGAGTATTAGGTTTAGAGCAAATCTCAAATCTAAACAGTTATATCCAAAACTTGGGAGAGTTCGAGGTTGAAAACTAGGTACTTAAAAAGATTTATGGCAGAGCAACTATTCATCATTTCCATATAAGAGCTTATTCTGTGGGATTCATTTTAGCAGGCAAATTCTTCACATACTCTCCTATATTTTATTCAGTAAACTTAATATCAAACAAAAAAACAAATATAGATATGAATAGAGAAATCTTTATTTGGGTTTTCTATGGTTATGCATCTTTTTATTTGTTTTAGATTAACATAGCATACTTAATAAATAAATAAATAAATTGGTGAGAGATACTTAGCTAGATACACGGGGGATGCCCTCCCCCAAGCTGGATGTTGACATAGTCTATTGATGTTGTTGACTGGCAGTGTAGGTGTACTGCTTTTCCTAGAGTGTTAGGGATGATGGCTATGGAGACAACACTTTGATTGTTGAAGATGGCACTCTGATAGGCGACAGGACGTCCTTCTGCCTGTTAGCACTTCTTGATCCTTTAAATTCATGTTAATTCCTTAGATGCATCATCTGATCCCAAAGATGGAGACCTCGATAGTTGCACCTCTTGAGATGGTGTCACCCATGTCCACTGCTCTTTTAGCAGTTTGAAGTGAAGTACTAGTTGTGGGAGCTGACAGCATCTTTGCTCAGTGTGCATGTTCATAGGTCTAGGATCTTCACTTGTAGGATTTAGGGAAGATTCTTTAACCTTTCTCAAAGTGTGTCCTTCTCATAAAGACAAGGTAGAGATCAAGTGCATGGGCTTTGTCGGTGGGAAAACACCAATAAGAACCAAAAGGTTTGTTTATTATTCTCTAGCCTTAAGCACATTGAACGAGATAAATTTGATATTTTATGTGTTTTACTCTATCTAAACATGGGTGATAGGAACAAATGATGAGAAAGCATGTAGCATTAAAACATTTGGCAGATCAGATTACTCAACCTTATGGAAGGATAGTCTATCTATGCATATTATGTAACAATTTTATGATTATGACTATCATCTTCCAAAGATAAGATGTGCAATATTTCAGATCATTGAATTAAAAGCTACAAGATCAAGATTGTGATGCTAGGGACAAGCATAAAGAACTGAACATGTTGAGTTAATTAGGTTGAATCAAGTGAGGTAGCAACTCAGAACATGTTTGGTTCTCTACTTATGTGCATACCAGAGTCAAGGAAGATACTTTGGAAGTAATGATCACTTACCTAGAGATGTTACCTTTTGTTTTGAAACATGTTGAAGCCATAACACCTTATGGAAGCTTTCCTTGCTTTTTTATTCACAAGTCTTGTTCATGAATAGCTTGTCTCCTTTGTTGTACTCCTTTCTTATGCCGTCATTTGTTCTCTCTTTAATTTGTGTTTGGACCTTTAACTCTTATTGTTTCATTCCTGCAGATCATTAGTGGACAACACATACCCGAAGGAATATACAAGTGACGACAAGGCAATGTTGTCACAAAGCTAAGGGTCACTTTCTATGCTACAAAAGAAGTTGTTTCACATACTAGCATAGAAACATCTATTATTCATTATTGCTTCTTTTCTAGGGGATTGATTTTATCATATGTAGGCGTTATGAATTAACTCAAACTTATAGAAATAGTAAATTTTGAGATTACAAACCAGTGTGTGGAGCGATGGGAGCATGAGAGGAGAAAGAACTTGGTTGGATCATCTAGAGGAGTTGGCCTTCCTTCCTCATGTCTCAGCTTCTTAATCTAGGAAGTGAGGGTGCAGAAAGTTGCATGCTCTTCTCTTGTCAATATGGAGTGAGTGCTTTGCTTGTGAGTCATGTTTTGTGGCACTCTTCTTCTTTCTCCTTGGCTATGAATGAGTTGTTTCTCCCTTGTGCAAAATTGTTGTGTCTCTCTTCGTCTCCAGTGTGAATTCATCTCAGGACTTTCCCAATTTGATTTAGAAGCTTTCCTGCAGGGGTTAATCCAACAAAATATTCCAATATCTACTACATCATACTATCGGCTCAAAAATCAACCTAGACACCATGTCTAATTTGATTTAGGAAGGAATTTTAACCTAAGCACCATGCTTAATTTAAAAGCCTTTTGAAGAAAGATCACCACTCCTAAACTCACCATGCTTCATTTAAGAGATATATGAAAATATTTCAAAACCTACGCATACTATAGCAAACAAAGGTGACATAAAAGCATTATAGAGATTTATTCAAACTGTGATGATAGAGCATGATTATTGTTTAACAAATTGAGCATGCATTAAAGGTAGGGACAACCAGAGTAAGGTAGCAACATGGCGAAAGATGTATTTGTGGAAATATATCCCCAAGCTTGAATTTTGCAAAAATCAAGATTGGATGAATTAATTCAATGTTGCATAATGATTGGCTGGACATACCTTGCATTTGTAATTCCTTCGATCTTTTTTCTCCAAGCCTGAAAAGGTTAGTGACAAGAATACCCGAAGAAATATTTTTAGCAGCACATCAAAAAGGTGAACACTTATGCTATGGTCTGAACAGTACTTGTTTTAGGACACTAAGCTTGTCCTTGGGAAACCTTCAAGATATGAATTGGTGGAGTGGTTTTCCCTCCAACACCAATTTATGTGCACTAATCTCAAGATTCAACACAACGAGATCTGCTATATTTATGATAAGCATATGTGTCTACAACCACCCTTTCAACATCTTTAGGAACAGGGAGCATAAGGGGGTTGAAGATCTTGTGTGGGGCAATGTTAGAGAGACTAAGTGAATTAGGAGATTTCTCATATGAGCAAGGAATTGATGGGGTGCTAGTGAAGTAGCTCCCTTGCTCATTGAAGTCTCCATTATTTTCAACTTCTAAGTGGGATTCATCATAAATGTCTAAAAATTCCCTTGGACCATCTCTCAAGTTGATCTCATCTAAAGCCTTATCCACCCATTCAATGGCAATAACACATTGGCTTTTAATGCTCTCTAGCCATGGATGTTGCTCTTCTTGATCCTCTGTATGGTCTTGATGATTCCTATGCATGAGATATCTAGACGGATTTCTAGAATCATCAGGAGGTTCAGGAGAAAGAGCATAGAACGAGTCATAGGGGTCAAGGATAGATTTAAAGATGAGTTCGTATTCTATATCTAATGTGGGCATAGAAGGGGAGAAGATAAGAGTAGATTCTAGATGGCTTCACTCTCCTTCGGCATCACTTGATATGCCATCCTTGAGTCTTTATAATTGTCCTTCAAAGGGATTGGATTTGAGAAGCTTTATAAGAGATCTCTTCTTGAGAAGATTCAAACTATATGCGCTAAAAGATCTCTTATGAAGCGGGAAGTTTAAACTCCTCCAAAAATCACCATCGAAAAGAATTTCCAAGGGTAGAATTACTTCTTCCCTTAGAGGAATTGAGAGTACTGCTAGTTTAGGATGGATAGCCGAACATGGGATTGGAATTTTTGCAATATGGCTATGAAAACTTCCTCTTCTAGCTTGGGGGATGATTAGTTCTCTACCTCTAGGATTTCATCATGAAGGCTAGTGCAAGGAGTGCGTCTACTAATAATAAGGATAAACCTCACTTCACTAATGGATAAAGAAAGGGAAACCCCTCCAAAAGGTGATATTATCAAGACTTGTATAAAGATGTTGAAGAAGAACGAGGTCTTGTAAGGCTAGGTCTAAACCAAAATTTATAGGAAGATTAAAAGATTCCCTAAGTATAGCCAAAAGTTCATTGCCTACTTGATCAAAAGATAGGACTTTGGGTTCATTACCCTCTTTATTAGAGGATAGGACCTTGGGTACATTACCCTCTTGATCAGAAGATAGGACTCTAGCTATAGAAAATGGATGGCTTTGACCTATTGCAACCAAGCATGGGCGCAACTCATAGCTAGATGTGAGAATCATGGGCTCTAGTGGCTCTAAGCTTGTGCTCATGGGTGCAAGAAATTGATAGATAGGCGTGGAATTTGGATTGTCCATAAGGATAGAAAAGAAAAGGCAAAAGAAAACAAGAAAAAGATAAAAGTATAATACAAGGTTAAGCATGACTTAAAGTTATCTCAGCAGACCATCTTTCTCCCCGGCAACGGCGCCAGAAATGCTTGTTCATACTAGGTACGCACATGAAAGAATCTAAGAGAAATAATCCGCAAATGCACGGATATCGATGAGCACTTCACCCGGGAGATATTCCAGAGTATCGTTATTTATTTATCCGCTAGGAGAAAACGTGCATCTGACTGACCCAAGTCTATACTTAACCCCTGAGCTACAGACAAGATAGCGAGATATGATCGATATAGACAGGATTACTCCGACAATCTTCTTCCAACCTATGGCAAGCTTTGCGACTATTGCTCTAAGGGGGACACCTAAGGAAAAGAGACACCTCAGAGGATGCTTAACCCCGGCATACTAAGTCCTACCAAACCTCCTGACAGGACATGGATTACGGTGGCAATAAGGGGACTGTCACTTCCCCTGCTACTACCACAAATCGGCCAGATAGGGAGTATCTACGACTGTTCCTAGCCCAAGCACCACGCTTACGCTATAAACGATTACTCTATTCCCTACCGGTAGCGAATAAAGTAAATTCGTAAACCAAAGAGCAATAATAACAATGAACTTACTAGTATTAGAAGTTGAATTGCCGAATGATCCAAGAACCAAGCCTCGGGTTAGGAGACTTGATCCCGCAGGTACAACTGGAGAGGAGACACCGACAGGTCGGGCTTCCTCCAACTCTACCTCCACCCTATACTCTCTCAATCTCTCTTGAATGCTAGGCTCTAGTGAGGAGATCCATTCAAGGGACCTCTCTCACTTGATTCTCTCTCAAAATAATGAATTAGGGTTTCAAGGGATGCCTCCTCCAGGAGTCAGGGGTCCTGCTTATATAGCCCCCTAGGATGCACCGCAGCCCTCGGTTCAAACCGACCTAAATGGACGATTATTATTCATCCTTAAAGGCGGTGGAGGCAGGATCCGCGAGACGGAGCCTGATTGGCTGAGATGCCTAGGCGCCCGCCCAAGGGTCTGGGCGGCCGCTCGGCCTCCGAGCCCGTTCGGGCTCCTCCTTGGTCGAGAGCCTTCTCGAACCTTTTAGATTAAAGAAAAGTACATGTTCGCCCTTTATCTCTATATAAACCTGACGTGTGGGCCTTGGTTCTTTTCAGCTAACACCCTGCAGAAACAGACATTCACCAAAACTTGTGAAATTCCGTTAGTATAACCCCTATATCTAGATGGTATTTATATTTAGGTCCTTTTTCATGTTTAGTTGATGGTTAAAATTGATCCTTCAACATCAATACAAGTTCGTTGTAAAAAAAAGCCTATTGTAAATCTTATAAAGTTCCATCACTGAGCATTGTTTACACCTCACCGAGCTGGCCCTACTTGGCTGAGGTTTTCCATGGCCCATAAGTTTGGTTGATAATTGTTTTGATGTAAGAGAAAATCATCATATCATGACTGATAAATTGAGCGTATAAGCCTAAGTGAACATAACACTGATTTATACAGGAAAACATCTAGTGCAAACTACAAAGTAGGTGAGAACATGTAAATCAATTTAAAAACATATATTTTGGTTGTTCAAAAAAATCTAAAATTTAGCACATCTATAGAAATACTAGTCAATAGCGCACGCGTTCGCTGGCGGGTGCTGGCCGCCTGTGATTTTAGAAACACACAGCCAGTAGCAATTAAGCTAGCAAATATTACATGGAACAGGGAGTCTGTTCAAATACCATCCAAAAGTTTCAGCGGGTCGAGCTACAGCACTACAACAGCTGTCTTACATAATCTTACACAATAGTGATAGTCGATGGAGAGTCGCAAATTTCTTTAAAAAATAATCGGTTTAGAATAAAACAGCAACTACATAATATACAAAAAGTCCTGGAACAGAGCACCAAAGCAAAGCTTAGTGGCGCATGATTAAGATCTCAAGGAAAGCAGCATCAGCTTTTGAGGTTCGATATTTACAGCGCTATTAAAGCTTCCATGCGCAGGCACCTTACAAAAAATCATCAGAAAAACAAAGCTGCGAACTGAGGATCAATTTTTTTAACTAATTTCCTAGGCAGGGATCCGATATGTTCAAAGAGTACATCACATGAGTCATAAAGTATATAATGGCTAGCATAGTAAAAAGGTTAACAACGGTTCATAAAAGGGAATGATATGGCCAAATCACCAAACTTCAGCACATGATAACAGCAATAAGTTGACAAGCGTAAGATCATATTGGCTAGCCTAATCAATCGACATCGATTCATCTATGTGACCTCCATTGGCAGCAGCTTCGCCTTCTATAAGCTCCACAGTAGCAGCACCATCGTCTGTAGGGCCTACATCTCATTCTCAAGATGTGCCCTTCATTTTCAGAAGAAAGTTAGATCACTGAATTTGAAAAGCGACACTGCAAATCTGATGAGATGATTCATTTTGTGGTGGCGGTATTGAGGTATTGGAATATTCAGCTGTGTTTGAATGATCTACATAAAAAACTATAATTATTGGTTAGCTAATTTCACTAAATAAATCACATACACATGAAAACATGCAGGTATGTTATACATGTTTTTATCCTGTTTGGCTAAGCAGTAAGTTGCAGAAACACACAATACTATTATATCGTAAGGAAACAAATATTTGCATTATCCGAGCAAGAGGCAAATTATAATGGACAAAGCAGCACAAACTTCTTACACACAATGGAAGAGTTATCAAGGCAGTAGCTCAGCATAGAAAGCTACTTCTAAATTTCTTCAAAGGACTATTACTGCAAGCACTGCAAGAAAAGAATGATGCAAGGCAGTAGCTAACCATGGCAGGCTACTCCCAGGACGCATTCCAGAATATAGAAGATGTATATACACTGAGAAATTGGCTAAACTTAATAGCTAAAGTCATACAGAACAATAAAAACATACAGGTGAGACCATGCGAATCTATCAGACATCAACAAACAGGTAATTCAATCCATAACATGTACGAATGTAAACGGGTAGTTGAATCCATAACATGTACGAATGTAAACTTGGCTGCATTTTTACCACAAAATTAGCAACATTTCAGAACAATCAGAAGTTTAGTACCGATGTGCAGCTTCTACACACAGAGAGTCTGAACAGTCAGAAACTCAAATGAAGACCAACTGAGCTCAAGGCTCAAGATTGATTGAACTGTAACCCAAGCAGCGGTCTAACGGGCGTAGGTAGCAGGATAGGTTTGATTGTTGAATCGCGCATTAGGGATTAACAAATGACCAGAGCAAATTAACTTATCAAGGCAAAACAAACTTGAGTGAAGAACCCTGGAACGGAGAAAGCGTCCAAAAGCAACACAGCAAGCATGGCCGCCGGGAGAGGAAGGAATACACCATACATGTGGGTGGACCGCAAAAGCGGGTTGCGAGGCAGCCAAGGCCGCGGCGGATTGGAACCACCAGATCCCATGAGAGGGGCACGCCGGGCACCAGGTACGTATACGAGCGTCGCTGCTCCCGCTCCTCTACTGCGTCGGCCGCCGGCGTGAACAACACCACCGTCCTCGCGGCCGGCAATGGTTGTGACTGCCCCACAACCTCGAGAGAGAAAGGGAGGGAGAACAATGAACAGACAAGGCAGCCGAACAAAGAAGCAGGACACAGACGGTAGAATGCTGGAGGCGGGCTGCTCTCGCATGCTCGATGCGCAACGGGAACCCGCCGGCACGGCACCTGGCTACGCGTGCTCGCCGTGGCAGCTGCGTCGGCCTTCGTGACGCGAAGCCTCACCGCGCCACGCACCTGCTGCGCCCTCTACACTCCCAATCGCCGATATTGAATACAAAGCCAAAAGAATGAAAATGCAACGGGAATCGAGCGCAGAGAACAGCGTCTACACGAAGCATTGTATCAGAAGCAAAATCCTTACCAAGCCTAATGCCCTAATCCGCACAGGGGCAACAACCACAAGCAGGTCGCCGCAGCGTAGCTCCGCCACGCCCCACCGAAATCCAGCACCGCCGCTACTCCTCCGCAGTTTCTCTTCCTAGATCCCACACCTGGCGCACAGGCAAACCACCGTGAAAACAGGAACGCCGTTAGCACAGTGCGGAAGCCGCAATCTCAAGAGGAATCGAGAAAAATAAAAGGGGCACAGAGACACTGGATCTGGCTTGGACCGGGGCCGCTGCGCTGGGAGCTCCTGTAACTGGGACCGCCACGTTGAGGGCCGTTTTGCGCTGTTGCACGGCCGCCACGCCGGGGGGGCACGCGAAATTGCACGTACCGCGGCCGCGTTGAGCCGCTGTCGAGGGCGGCATGTTGGCCCGTCCACGCCAGAGCACATACGACAGGGGCCATGAAGCCGGCGCCCTCGCCCCTGGAGCGCCTAGGACCGTAGCCGCCACGCTGATGGCCTCCAACGCCGGGACGCCCACGTTCGGGCCCTCTCGCGCTGGTCCGCCTCCGCATCGGGCCACCCGAGCCGGCGTCGCCACTGCTGAGCGCCAGTGGGCAGAGCTTGAGAGAGGGGAGAGGGAGGAGTAAAGAACCAATGTGAAGAGAGAGCAGGCGAGGACGAACACTTCACCAAGGCACGGCCGGTCAGCGCCGAAGCATGGAACGAATGGGTCATGCGCTCTAGGCCTGCAGCCACAGAGCTACCGGAATGCACACCGACCACCCACGCCGGACGCCGAACGCCGCACCCACCGACAGTACCCGCCACCGCCGACGCCCACCCGCGCTGTTGCACCACCGCGCCGGGGCACACGGTCAACCCGGCCTGCACGTGCGCCGGCGATGGCGTCAGGGGCTTAGGGCCCATCTGTGTCATCGCGCCGGGGGGCATCCTCGCCTCGCACCCACCGCCCACCGTTGGGGCCCGCTCGGGCCGGTGCGCGTCCACGCGAGGGCCACCGGCCACAGGCCACCATCACCCCGCGCGGGGGGCGCCCTCGGCCTAGCCTCCACATCTGGGGGGCCCCTCGCCCTCCACGCCGTAGAAGCGTCGATGCGCCGCTGCACCGGGGGTGCCCTCGCCGTGGCCACCCACGCAAGACTGCCGATGGGCCGCCGCACGCCCGCACCAAGGGGCGCCCTCGCTCTTGCCGGTGCGCTGCCGCGCCCGAGCTCGGCTGCTTCCTTGCGGCACCACCGCTGTTGGAGAGAGAGGGATGGGGAGAAAAGGGATGGACTGCGCGTGGGCGTCCTCTGTATCCACGCCTGGTTTTCGTGTTGCAGGGGCGCAGCGGACCGGCTGGGCGACAGCTTCTTTGACGCGTTGCCCTGTTGCCCCAACGTCAAACGTTCACTGATCCACGGACCTATTTGCTACATGGGGCCACTGTCCAGACTCTGTGTAGCTAGACGCGACGTAGACCGTTTTCCTTGGAGAAAAATACCGTCCCTTTTCCCAACGGAGCTGCAGTTGACCCTTGTACCTCTAGCCAACGGCAGGTCGTCAACGGCTGTCTCAGGCTCTCCACACCGCAGCGATAGCCTTGCAGACGCCGAACAACGTGCACCCACTGACGGTGGGCCCTTGTACTGTAAGCCAATCACAGCCCGACAACGGCCAATACCGTCAGCGAGGAAAGAGGGCAGCACAATGGGGCGCCCAATCCCAGAGCGAGCAGGGGAGCAGAACAGGGCCCGCACGGTCGGAGAGCCGCAGGACGGCCCCCGTGGGACCCACCATGCCGTACCGTCACCGAGCCCTGTCAACGAAATCACCACCGCTCGATCCAGATCCAGCGCCCCTAATTTATTTTGGTGACGTGGCCATGGCGAGGCCAGGCCGTGGCCTGGGAGTCTCATATCTCTACATGTCCTCACACGTAAAAGTTAGGATGTAAACTCGCTTTTAAAAAATTGATACGAAAATAATAAATTTCAGATACATGTGCCTGGAAGACAAACTTTGTCCTCTGGTGATATGAAATTTATCATTTTTATATGAATTTTTCTAGTTTGAGTTTGCATCCCAACTTTTGCATGTAAGTACAGATTTGTATATAGTATGTGTGTGCTATATTTTAGGATTTTTTTGAACAATTAAAAATATATGTTTTGAATTGGTTTACATGTTTCCAGTTGGTTTACGCTATATTTTCCCGATTTATACCCTCACTTGGCAAGGTAAAAGAAAAAAGTACAAAGACAATAGCAGCCCACAAATCGGCCCGGCCGAGCGAGCCTCGTTGAGTCGTTGTGCTTAGCACCACGAGGTGAGACGAGGCCTCTTACTCTATGTGTTCATTGCAAAAAAAAAAAAAAAAAAAAAAAAGAGTTATCGATCTGATTGATTGCTTGTATATATTGTCTAGCCTGGTCAAAGGCGTGTTTGCCTCCTAGGCATTTGTCTGTAACAATGTTGAATAGAAACGATGAGAATTGAGATTGGACGCCTGGGCCAAACAACAATTATTCACGCTCCCCTAAATTTTATATAGCAAAGTCTAAATTAGTATTACCTTCGGTGTCTTGTATAGGCACCTCTATTTTATTGTTCATATAGTCACTTTGGGTGTGTTTGATATGGTGGCTTGAGGGCCTGGTTGTGCTCCCACACTGCAACTACCATGTTTAATTTTCTATTAGTGTGTTCTTGCCCGGCAAGCACGACTCTTAAAGCAATGAAACAGGTGGCTCCTAGGAAATGAGAGTGGGGTTTATTTCTACTTAGCTTGGCTGGCTGCAGCAAGCGTGGGCGAGATGAAGTTTCTTCTTGTCTCCTTCATCTCTCACCCACCAGCTAACACTCTCTTCTTCTCCATGAGTCCCGACTCGTCTCAACGTGTCGTCGCGGCTGCGCTGAGCCGTCTATAGGAAGGCGGTGAGGACTTAGGATGGAGATCAAGATGGTCACAGCGAGCAGCTCGACCATGGCAGCTTGGGCCTCCGTGAGGACATGGGAAGAAGTTGCGGGCTTGGATCGAGGCCACAAAGGGGTTGGACGGGGGCGTGTTGTGGTTGTCAATGCTGTAGAAAGAGAAATGAGGGCGCCATGTGGATCGGATGGGGAGATCGGGAGCTCAACCCAAAGGTCGCTAATGGTGGCAGCGACGATGAATGAGAGTGTTATGTTACAATAACCAGCTCAAAGAGCAGTTGGGTGGACGTGGTGTGTCCAAGCGAGCCTCGGGACGCAAGGTGAAGGAGTGAGTGACGGAGAAGCTCGGATGCTTGGCACGATCCTCGAGTGCTCGATGAAATGTGAACAAAGAGAGAAAGGTGAAAGTAGAAGGGTAAGGGTACTGGATTTCTAGGGCAGAGTAGCCTTAACCACTATTTGGGTTAGAAATCAAACACAATCTCAGTTGAACCAGGCCTGTCTGAACCAAATGATTCAAACATACAACCTGTACCATAGGAGCCGTGCTCGAGCTTGTCAGCACTAGACCAACTAGCCGCATAGAAACACGCCCCGAGCTTGTCAGCACTAGACCAGCTAGTCGTATAGAAACACGCCCCTTATGTATAGTAAACATCGGTTTATGCATTTTTTTTATAATTTTGGTCAAGCTTAGTATACTTAAAAAATTAAAATGACTTATAATTTAAGACGGAGTGAGTACTAAATAGGACGATATAACAATCTATGGGCAATAGCGGCCTCGTATTTGCACCAAAGATTTTATTTGGATTCCTTCATCTAAATTTTCAGGCTCTAACGACTTTAGAGCACTTTAGTTCAGTTTTAGTTTAAAATCTAAAACTCTAATATAAGATGAAATATGCTCAAAAAATAATATAATATGAAATGAAATTTAGAGCTGATTTTATTTTAGATAAAATTTTAGCTCTAAATAAAATTTAGAAGAAACGATCCAAACGTGTCTTCCCGGCCATTCTCAAGTCACACTACTCATCAGTCACAGTCAGTCTATCTCTTTCCTCTATCCAAGCCAGAACCCCCCGAACCCCCGGCCATGGCGACCGCAGCCCAGGTCGCCGCCACTTTTCTCTCGTTCCTCTCCTCGTCCTCCACTCACCACCCCGCCTCCTCCTCCGTCGCCATCGGGACAAATCCTGTCCTACCCGTCTCCCTTCGGGCCGCTGTCACAGGTGGCCCACGGCTCGCCTCCCGCCTCCGGGGCCGCCGCGTCTGCGCCGCCGTCGCCCAGCTCCCCACCACGTAAGCAGAGATGATGATACTCCAACCCCTCACCGATTTTAATTAGTCCCGATCTTGAGCTGTTACTTTATTTCCTTAGTCTTACATCTCTTGGAAGTTAGCACATTGATATACTACTGCTTTTCATAGACTTTGTTTCTATTATTTTGCTGGACAATTTGATGATATCCATCTCGGAATTATTGTGTCTTTAGGCATCCGGAGGTATCTTCTGGGGAGAAGAAGATCAGGTTAGGCGACTACTCTGTACGGTTTTTTAGGGAGCATTAGTGCCTGTTTGCAGCTGACATGATGATTCCCCCCAGATGGTCATCAAGGGCGGTGCGGTCTTTTGCAATGGCGGAGCTGGAGGCCCGGAAGATGAGGTACCCTACCACAGGCACGGAGGGGCTCCTCATGGGCATTCTTGTTGAAGGTGAGGAAATGGATCTTACATATTAAAGTTTCTGGAACTCAAACCAGTAAAGATGATGAGCTACAAATTGTAAGTGTGTGAAGATTCAGAATGTAGCTGTAGTGACAGTTTTAAGCCGAGTGAACCTGAATGCATCCCTAACTAGTAACTCATATGATTGTTGGAACTGATTTGTTCTTGAACATGCATTTTGTATATGGTGTACATGGGATGGCTAAAATGGTTTCTACAAAATGATAAAGATAAAACTGTGCAGTACATCTACATGCTTCATGAAAATACAGTACAGTGGTCTGTGACTCGATTTAGGGGCTTAGGGCATAATACAAAAACTACTACCTCCCTCCAGTTCCAAATGTAGGTCATCTTAGCCTTCTCAACTTTTATCCAAATGTTGGCCATTTCAAAACTTCTGTGGATCTTTTTTCTTTTTGAGGAAGTCGGTTGGGGAGGCCCCTACCTATTTTTCATTAAAAATAACATTAAACTGTACATATGCAATGATAAGGAAGCAGAAAGCATAGAAGGAGAACTGCAGAAAAGAGGGGGAGGGGGTGGGGGTAAAGTGAAAGGAAAAGAAAATAAAAGGTAAAATAAAAAGAAGAGGAAGAAGAAAAAGAAACAGAAACAAAATACAATCTAAAACCATCTTGATTAGCTCAGTCTGAAGTTGTTTCTGAACTTGCAGCTGTTCGTTCCCAATTATGATTCCATGCTTCAGTAGCGAATCTCCTTGTCTCTTTCTTGGTTCTATGTTTCCAGAGTTCTAGTGTTTGTACCGAGTTGAATTTGATTGCTGAACATGGGGTTGTGACATTATCAAAGACTTTCCTATTTCTGGCCAACCAAATATTCCAGGCCACTGCTATTACTGCTGTTGCAAATTCAGAGCCTGGTTGGTGTGTGTGATTTTGAACTTCTGTAGATCTTCTACCCTTTTCTTCCTAACTTGCCCCTACTTAATAAATGCTCACTCGCAGATGAATGAGCCATCTTTTCCAATACATAATAAATGAAGGGCACTAAGGCCATTTGACATCCTTCATTAATCCTTGTGCACAAACCTTAAATGACTTACATTTGGAATCAGAGGGTAGAACCGTCATCCGTCAAGCTGTTATTGTAATATTATATGTGATGAACTACCCTATAGACTGGATCATCTGTTGGCTGGCTGATCTAGCTCTCTAGTCTTACTGCATCTATATATGAATAGATTAGTAACAACTACAAAAGCTTATAAATTCTAATGTGTAGAACCACATGAAGCAAAAAAAAAAATCATGATATTGAGATATTCTAGCCTCATAGTGTGAAATCCATTATCCATGTTTGGTTCAAGAAATAGTAGGCATTTGACCTTTCAGCCTATCTTGCTGATGTAGTTAGGAGTTCAGACATGCTCTGTTTTGTTGCAATCTAGTGTATGCTAAAAACAATGATCACATGCTTACAAGGAGCCTTTTAAATCTTATTTCAGCAGTTCTAGATGATTTGTCATATTGTTGACAATGTATCCTTTCTTATCCTTACTCCTTATAACTGACACCTGTAAGCTATAATTAGTCCACATGTTTTACTGGGCAAGTAAGCATCATTCTAGTAACTCCATGCAAACTGTGGGGGCTATGCTATTACCTTGATAGTGCCAACTTTGATCTAACATTTCTTTTTATTTATTTGCACCATTTCGTGACACATGTTGCATTGCTTGAGCCATCAGTCCATTATTTCAGGAACTAGTGGTGCAGCAAAACTTTTGCGTGCTAATGGAATCACACTTCTCAGTGTGCGTGAGGAGGCAGCTAATGTGCTTGGGAAATCAGAAATGTTTTACTTTAGTCCCATGCATCCACCATTGACAGAAGCTGCACAACGAGCCCTTGATTGGGCTGTCAATGAAAAACTGAAATCAGGTAATTTCTGTTCAGCACATGAACTTAATTCTATGTAGTGTTCTCGCTCAACATATGAACTCGCTCAACATATGAATTGCTTCTATGTAGTGTCACCTCCTGGTTACACAATTTGATTTGCTTAATTGCTTATAGTATTCAGTTATGTTCACATATGTGTGTTGGTGACCCCCTAGAAATTAAGAATGCATTGTTTTCTTAACCTGAAAGGCCTTCATCACATTGTGTAGTCTATTTTGCCTCCAAATTCCTTAGTCCCAAAAAGCATGCTATTGTGGACATACTTTAGTGGCCCAGAATCCAAGCAGCATGACTGTTCTGATGTCCAGTGCCCACATGGCAAGGGCAGATATAGAAAACTAGAAAAGGGTAGGGACTAGGGACTGTTGATCTATATCTTGATTAATCAAAACGGATAAAATCCCCTGCTGTGCATAGATGAGAGTACTTCACTTTTAAGAAAATTATCTCTCGAATTAAGCAAATTGATAACAACTCCGACCAATCTAATCTAATCTCTGACAAAACTAACCCACACTGGGCTCGGGCATGATACTATTCACATGACCAGTATGTGCCAATCCTATGGGATGTGGTTTGGTGCTGCTCCTTCAGACACATGCTCTTTGGCCCTCTTCTTTGCAGGAGGTATCAAGTGCCTCCTATCTTCACGCTGTTAGAGGCGACAATAGAAGAGGATCCTTCTCATGGTTTATGAATGCTTTTTTCCCAGCACCAAGGTCAATGTGACTTCTGGAATTCTTGCTTTAAAATAACATAGATTAATATGCATTGCTTCTCAAAATGTAAATATGTATTAGCATCACTGGAGAATGAAATTGTAACTGCCTGTGTACCTGCTTACCAGTAATCACATTGTTTGCTATATCGTTTACTGCAGGCTTGTGCCGGTGACGGGTGTCACTTTATTTCTTTCTTTTTGCTTACAATTTCTCTGGAGCTATAGTTTCCACACTAGAGTCAGTTGAGCTGGGTTCTAACTTAAACATTTAAATTGCATTCAGTTGTTCTGAGAACATGTTTCAAAAACTTTATTTAACTGAATCTAGAAGTATAATGATGCCTCCGACTGAGATGGATTTAACTATGGCTTCATCTTGCTGAAACCAATTTCTGGATATCATGAACCCATCTCACCTGAATGGAAGATTTACCCACACAACTCTTTCAATAGTTCAATAAAGCTGTATCAAGTCTTGTTCAGCGGATATAGTTGTGGTCAGAGGATCAAATTGATGGTGCTCCATATTTTGTGTGCAACCCATATTGAGCTCAGCTTTTGTTGCCTTTTCAGTTCAGCATATCACCTTTTGATAATATATTTCAAGATGAGTGTCCACTTAACTTACAACAGGACCATTGTTTGTTCCATGTATTGTGTTTTGATGAGGGGGGTTTGGTTGGGATTTATCTGATTTTGCGTGGGACCATATTTATTCCATGTATGGCATCTGAATGAGGGGAACCCGCCCGTAGAAGCGTTCTTGGGTTGATGCAGGCATGCAAAACTGAAGTCTTCTCTCTGCCTTATACTGTTCTGATGGGTCATGATTTATGAATGCTTAATCTTGAAGGTGCAATAGACCATGAATTGAAGATGATGCTTGATCCAGTCTGACTTGAGATTTGAAGGCTAGGAGGTTGTTTGTGCTTTTGATACTTAGAGCACATTTCTGTCTTGATGCCATTTTTGTTCTATCTCTGTGAGCAGCACCTTGAATTTAGGCCATGCATTCTTGGTATTGAATGGTTGGGTAGGCATCAACTACAGTACTAGTTTTAAATTATTATTAAGAAGCCGTGCACGAAATGACTATCTCAAGGTCATACTGTAGCTATAGTGTGGCCTAGACTCTAGAATGTGCTTGCCATTGTTTGAGTAGGTGTGTTGTTAATTTTGGGCCTAGATACTAGTCTATAAGATTAGAAGGCCTGGTGAATTTCGGGACTAAAGGCCCATGGCCCCCACTTGATTAAACCAAGAGTTCCAGTGGTTGATAATTTCTTTTTTTGAACAAATAGTGGCTGATAAATTTTGACTGGAGATTCTCCTGAAGGTTATTGTAATTCGAGGGCACACAGTTTTATGGTTCTTCATGTTCTACTTTGGCTCTTTTTTTTAGCTTACTTCAGTCACCTTTATGTTGTTGACCCCCCCCCTATATGTTGGGTGCCTGATCTGCATGTCTAGAACATAGTTTGTTTTGATTTGTACTCTATTTTATTTTGTTCCATGTTATTTAACTTATAATCTAATTTTGGTGCTTTGTTTTTTTTTTTTTTGAACTGAACTGTGTTTAGGTGAGGATGGAGAAGTAACTGCCAATCATTTGCTACTGGGGATATGGTCAGATAAACAGTCAGCTGGTCATAAAATCCTGGAATCGCTTGGTTTTGATGATGAGAAAGCCAGTTTACTGGCCAAAACGGTAACATTATTATATTTTCCATTTAAAGTCTAATACTGCACAATGGATCATTTTGTGGTTTCTCAAATCGATCATTTTGTGGTTTCTCAAATCTTCTATTTATCACTTCAGGCTGATGAAGAGGCTGCAATGAGTCCTAGATAGCAAAGAGAGCACTCAATTTATTCTTCAACTAAAGCTGGGATTGTGCCATAGATGTTGACGCCTCAAGATGTTGACCTGAAGGCTGCTTCTACAAAATGTAGGTCTTACCGAGAATGTGTTAGGTCAAATACAATATTTATACTCTCGTGATTGCCGATGGCTGTAAAAACGTTGTGATTTGTTTGTCACGGTGAATCCTTCTCAGCTTCTTTTCCCTTCTCAGCTGGATCTGTGAACTGCTTGTAGAAAACAAAAAACCTTGTAGGGTCCTGTGGACCTGACAAATCCTTTAAATTTTTTGTTAGCTTTGCAGCCTGAGTTCTGACAGGCAGGAACTTCATCGGAAGCCAAGCCACTTGATATTTTGTATCCGCAAATTTTAAAGGAAGCTATCGGGACACATTCAGAAAACATATATTAGTACTTTCTTTAACACAATTATTGTGTGTCATTTTCCATGGAAGGATTTTGAAGGAAGTTTTTTAAAACAATTATCGTGTGCCTTTTGTCAGGGAAAAACATATATTAGTAGTTTCTTTATCAGTTTCCAGTCAGGGGAAGCTGCACGCACTCTACACCAAATCTGCATGAGGTTGGTACTTGCACTATGCTTTGATTCCAAGAACATCCACCTCGACATCTTTTACATTGTTTATTATCGTTATCTTCACCTCTTGTGCGTCAGAATTCTGCTTATTTGCCTAAGCTGATGGTGACTATCAGGAAGTTATACATTGCGTTCATGGACGGAGAGGCGTCATGCCCTGACACGAAGCATGCACAGACTGAAAGCCGACGCCATGCCGGTGGCCTGGCGCAGTCCTGCGCTTAGGTTTCAGCTCCGGAGTCCCCATCAGGCATCAAAGTTCATCTGCCACCGAAAGAACAGTCCCCTTCCTATTGGGTAGGAACTCGGAGAAATGATGGAAACTTGCGGCACGTGCGTGCCGCATGCTTCCCGATTGGGCTAGCATATGGGAAGCAACAGGATTAATGGCAGGATTACTCTTGCGTGTCAGCAACAACGCAAGTCTGGTGTCGTCGTTTCAGCTTTTGGGTGGGACGATATCTACACATCAGACTCGTTGGTGATCCTATCTTCCAATCTGCTGACAGTACAAGGAGCACTGAAGCAGGCTACGCAGTTACAGGTACTGCTGGGGGCCAGAAAGTGTAATGTAAGTACAAGCTGGGATTAAAGAAACCTCCAATTTGATGAGCATTAACAGATGAGCAGGCAAGAATTGACGTGCAACTCCGTGTTGACTTGACTTCTTTCTTGTCACGTAATGTAACATGTCCAAGCGTGTGGAGGCATAATGGCAGGGTATAAACAACAGGAGGGTTTCACTTCTCCAAAGCATGTTTAGAGTATAGTACTATTCTTTCAGCGTCCTCTTTTCTTCAGTTCCTTCGAATGTTTGCATCAAAAAGCATGCAGTACCCCTGGCTTGTTTATTCCTTGGTTGGAGTTCCCTTGGGTCCTAATTCAGATCTCTTTGGGAGCAGCGGCCAGTGAACATTCCAAGTCTCCTCCACACTATAAAACTAATCGCTGTCAAATCTCTAGCTTCTCTTCCACATGCATGCATGGATTGTGAGCACTGTAGAGCTATACTAGTAGATTTCACAGCTCAAGTCTAAACAAGGCCTACTAGGATTTGCTTTGACTGCTAGAACTGCACGGAATGGGCAGTGCACGTGCTTGCCTTTGTTTTTTCAGTCTCGCACGTGCCATCTATTGGGGCTATGCATGTACAGTAGGGGTGTACCGAACTGCAGTGCAGAAAGTTGAAAACTTTTAGGAAGGCTCTCTCCTTGTTCCCCACATTGAGGACTTGAAGTCCCCTGCACTGCCGGTAGACTTGGAGTCTGGATTTGGTTCAGAAAAAGCCTCTCGTCCTGCAGGTGTACCGGTTCTCTGCTCCATCTCTCTGCACTCTTGGTCCAATCATTCAGGTGTTTCAGTCGCCTCAGCATTGATTATGTGTTGTTACTGGTTGCATTGTACCATCGATTTGGCTGGGTGCAGACATGGCTTTGTCACTAGTACTTAATGGCAAAATAACAAAGTACTTAGCAATGTTTGTTAGGCATTGCTTCATACTTCAGCTGTTCAGCATGGAAACAAATTCAAGGGACATGGCAGAGACATGTTGTGTTCGAAATCGGGACAAATTCATGAAAACATGGACAGAGGGACATATATGCAATAGACTTATCAGGTGAAGACATCTTCTGTTATCCAACTAGTACTGGCAGTGACGGCTTTTATATTTGTTCTTGTATGCTGGGGCTGGGGCAGCATGCCCCTATAGCCTATCTAGAGCAGATGCGGCTCCTCTTTTCTGCGCCTGTCGGCAAAACAGATGGTCACCCTGCTGCATTCGGAGCTGACATCTTGTCACTGAAACCCATTACCTCCTGCAGGATTTCAGGGAGCTAGTACTCCCAGCTCACTGAAAGCAATAGAGAAATCGCGGGACGTGACAGGCCCACACGCCTCAGACCTCAGCACCTAAAGCTTTGGTGATTTCTATGCGCTGACCACACGAATGGAAAGGAACAACTAAAACAATTGTGCTTACTCCTACCAAGGCCACTTCCCCTGTTGTAGTAGATCTCTTAATTCTATTTCATTAATACTAATCCCCCCTCTTGTTCTTCTTCTTCTTCGTCCGAATGGCATATAGTAATATATGTAAAATTAGTTAATGTATATATATGCCCCGGTCAAGCCCTTTAAGCGCGGTCAAGCACTTTAAGCATGCCGTTTTGGACGAGAAAGTAGTTATGGAACTCCAAAAGAATCGGGACTAATTGTATTTTCATAGTTGGAGGGCGTCCAATACCCGATTTCATAGTTTAGGGTCAAGGTACTTATCATATAGTGGGTTCGTAACGGTTTAGCGCTGAGGTAGTGGATAGCTGGTGCTATCGCAAACACTGAGTTCCGATAGCAGTATATAATAATCACACATGAATTTATGTATGTATATACCATGAACAATAAATCTAAATAGATGTTTAACTATACTTAAAGAATTGATGTTTTGCATGCTTTAAATTAAGAAAAGATACATGGTGCTCAACATGCTATGAATAAGTCATCACATATTAGAGTTTACAATGGAATAGATTACGAGAACCATAAAGTAGTAATACGACCATGATTCGTTATCATTTTCAGAAGAAGTAACCTTAGTAGTCTTATGGTAGTTAAAATGGGCTCGGGTTACTTGTTGCATATCATACCACGCTATTATCGACGCTACAAAGAGTTGCGGGCTGCTATAGCGGGTCACTACTTCAAATGGTGGTCGCTAAGTTCCAATCCGTTAAATCTAGTCCACTAGCGGTCGCTACGAACGCAATTTAGTACGTCTAGACTTGAAAACAAAACTTGCTTACAAGTTGAGGGATGGAAAATGCACTTGACTTGAAAATTTTATAGACTGCCCATTTAGTTTGTTTATTATAAAATTAAAGGAAAATAATGAAAAAAATATCTTGCATCGACTCAAATTAATTTTCATACATGATCCAACCTCCCAACTTGATGTAACATGTCAAGGGTGGGTTAGAATATTTTTGCTACTTGATGTAGTGTCACATATCAACCAGGGCGGATCCAAAGGGAGGACTAGGGGGCTCCAAACCCCTACGACTGGTGCATCAATGGAAATATAGGGAGGGTGAGGGAGAAGAAGAGGTGGAGGAAAGAAAAAAAATGGGGGAGATAGAGAGGAAGAAGAAGAGATCAACCCCATATTTTGCATTTGCCGCTGTATGTCAAGGACTTTGCTTGATGTAATGTAATGTGTAAAGGACCTTTGTTTGAATAGATCTTTTCCTAACATATAACATGGATAGTCCGATTTGTACATGATTTATGTATCTAGGAGAGCCTTTTCACGCGATAGGCTTTTTTTGGTTGTTTCTAACGTTTATTACATCGAACATGTTAAAGGACTGTGTTAAGGAGATCAACGGTTTTTTTCTTCTAACGTGTATAACATGAAGTCTTGTAACGTGACAGGTCACAAGTTTACATGGAAAAATAGAACTCTATCGTGACATGTGTTCAAATTTTTTTACGTGACAGTTGGACCTGAGTTGAATTAATACATCTATTGACATTCCAGTGTCACATGATAGATCCATTTTATTTATTTATCAATAATTGCACTTGGGGAAGACGGCTTGGTGGTGAAAATTTTAAAATTCTGTTTTGTTCTTGAAGGACCCAATTTTAAAAGTGCAAAGTAGGGCTCGTCGTCATTGGCCCGTTAGCTTCGATTGTGAGGTACAGCCCCGTGTCCCATACTATACAGTGTGTTTGCTATACATCTAAGTATATGATATGTGTGAACAACAGGGAGTATATATATATAGCACCTAGAATCCCCCCCCCCTAAAAGACCAGTAGTATACTCCTTTATTCCAAAAATAAATGCATATTACGCTTCTCAACAGAGTCAAACTCCTTTATATGATCTATATATGATTCTGTTTATTACACATCATAAACCTTAGTATTTTTAATATATATTTAGTCAAGCTTTAAAAGTTTTTGACTTCTCGGTAAGTGAGATGCGTACTTATTTTGAGAAAGAGAGAGCATGAATTATCAAAACTCAGATGACCCCGGGCCTCACTGTCACTGTTATGAATTTTGTTGACTTGACGTACTTGCCCATTATTATTATTATGGACATGGTCGTCCCTAGTTGTGTAGGTAGCTCTCCATGTCACGCAATCACGTCGACGTGCCAGCTCTTTGCGTATCCCGCGTGGCGGCGGGTGGCCTATACCTCCATCGAAGCAAATGGAAACGAGAGAGACCTATATGAGTGAAAAAGACAGGGTAAGAAATTAACGCGGGTCTGCAAAAGTGATCGATCGTCCTAATTTCTAGATGAGATTTCGTAGTGGTAGTAATAATTCAATATACTTTTGGAGATACATATGGCAGCTCTCGCTCCTCTGCTGGTGCAAATTTACTCCACTCTACTACACATGTACATACATATTTTGGCTGCGGGTCCCTGTTCTAAGGTACCTGACATCACATGGATTGTCGAGGCCGCCTGCAAACGAACGAGAGCAACGTTACAAGGCAGCTTTACGAGCATCATCCTCGCTCCCTGTTTTCATGAAGCCTGCTGTGTCGTTCCTGCAGACTGCAGTTTCCCCATGATCTACGACGACGACGACTGAAAGAATCGTCACAGTAACCGCGCGCGCGCAACTTTTTTTTCACCTCACATAATAAAATAAATAAATAAATAAACAGAAGACATATTCCACTGGCTATATAGACCATGGTACAAAGAGCAACTTGCATGGCCGCCTATTCCACTGGCGATAGACCGATCGAACACTTCAGTCGTTAATTAGCTTTATTACTCAACGACAGTTGTTTGAGTGTGGCATGATGACCATGATGTAGCTCTCGCTTCCACGCGTCTGCGCAGATCCTTGATGAGCGAGCCCACGCCATAGGCGAGTCAGCAGGGAGCGAGGGCGAGGTTACGTTGACGCGGTTGCTTCTTTCTTCAGTTCACACAGTGCTCACAAAATGTACGCGGCGATTGAACTACGTTTTCCGTTTCAGATGGCACATCTACAGTTCATCCCAAGTCTTTGGGGGTAGGGGTGTGTAAAGCTAGCTAGCTTCCGTGCTTTTATTGTGTCCATCCAAGAGAAGACCCGGGAGAAAGCCAAGGTAGACGTGATCCGTGTCGCTTAGTTAACTGCAGGCCGGGTCAACGAAGGGTTTTTAGCGAAACCGAAGTGCCGACGACGCGCTTAAACTTCCGGCGGCTGCGTGATGCAGCACGCATCGACGGCGCGCGGCGCTCGTTTTTGGTTTATACTTAGTAGCGTACTATAGCGGTTCTCGGGATCTAAGGCTTTGTGAAGCTATAAAAGGATGAAACCGGCCGGTGTGTGATCGACGGAGCGCGTGGCCACCGCATTCTTTTTGTGTACCGTATATGTACGTTTATATGAAAAAACGGCTTTAATTAATTAGGATATGTATAAGAGGAAAACGCTTTGTGTACGTACATATATGTATACGTGAAGACTCCTATGGGAAAACAAAAATCGGAAATATCTTGTGCATTATCATTCCCAAATAGTAGTAGTAGCTATAGGTAGCGGTGCTTGTACGTTAACCGATCCATTCTAGTCTAGCTAATCACCCATCAGCATCGGATATACACGGATCATCATCAGTAATTATTTGCCGTGTTAAGTTCATCATCAACCTGTAACGTAGATAGATACATAAATAAAGAAAGGAAAATGAAAAAATAAATAAATAGATCTTGTGACAGACGACGCCTGAGAGACTGACTGTACAGTTGAACGTGGCGGACGTACTTGGTGGCTAGCAGTAGCCTCCGTATGCAGATGCAGCTATAGCAGCAAGGTCCGGTCCGATGCATCGAGCCATCAGATCACACCCTACGTGAGCCGGAACGAGCGCACAGTGCCCGGCTGCGTGCGTGCCGGGCGGCGGGCCGGGGCAAGTCTTTGACCGAAACGTCAAGCGCGCCCGGCCGGCCGGCCTGCCTGCCTGTACGTTCTACGTTGTAGCCTCTGCCACGCTATGCATGCTAGGCCGATGCGCATCGCATGGCAAGTGAAATCACCCAGGCGGCAACATGAGCCGGCGGCTCCAGCGGGCAGCGAGCTCGATCGATCTCTCCATGGATGAATCGGTGGGCGCAATAAAAGCGCACACATATGGCGTGTGGGGTGGAAAGGATGTCATGTTAGGATCGGATCACGTGGGCCGGGACGAGAGCCGGCCGGACACTGTTGCAGTTGCAGCGGAATGTGGGTGAGAGGGACCCCTCAGCAGGAGCTCGCTGTGACTCGAGCGAGCCCATGCACCGAGTCAGGAGTCACCTTTTTTCTAAACAGAGAAAACAATTGCTACCACTACTTCCTTACGCCTAAAATAAGTGTTATTATTATCTTCCATAAAATTGATATTTTTATTTTTGACTAAATATATATAAGAAAATATTAATATTTACAGTATAATAATTAGCAAAACCTTATTGATTAAGATATTGCTATTTTTTTTTACAAATCTAATTAAACTTAGCAAGTTTAACCAGTACGCACTGTAGCAATAATCATTTTGGGATGGAAGGAGGAGTAGCTTCTCTCTGTGTGCGCTGGACGACGCATTGCCGATGCAAATAGGGAGCGAGATAGATAGAGGTCTACGTGCTTGCTTCACGCAATCTTCTAGCCCTTAAGAGAGCGAAAGATGCAGAAAGGGAAGTGTATAGGGAGGGAAAGAGCGTAGAGAGGAGGGATCGATCGAGGGTGGTGGTACTGGTACCAGCTGCACCAGCAGCGGCTGCTGCCGCTAGGCGGCAGGCTGCTTCCTTCTTCTTCTATGCCGTGCCTTTAAAGTCTCATCATCAATGCCACGAAAACAAAGCGGCACATATATATACGTATAAGCTTAGCTTGGCTTACAGAGCCACTTCGAGGCGAATATTTGCTTATATGGAAGAAGCAATTAATAAAAAGAGAAACGAGGAGGAAAAAATTAAATAAAATGGTAATTAGAGCTTTGACGCCTATGACCTTCCACCAATAGGACAAAATTAACACCAAAAGGGAAGAGAAGAGAGAGACTTTTTCCATGTTTACACTTATGCCCCCGCTCGCTTCTATCTATATTGTCAGGCCTCCCCCCATTCTTCCTCCTCCTTTCTCCCTTCCTCTCCCAGTTGCCCTCGCCATTGTTTATCCCGGCCTATAACTAGTATAAGCCCGGCCACCGACCCCCGGCCACTGGAGCAGGGCCGGGCGCAGGCAGGGAGGGAGGGAGATAGATAAAAGGTCGTTCTCGAGGGCAGGGCACCTGAGGGCAATGAGCGCTGGAGGCGGCACCAGCACGCTTGGCGGCGGGGGCGGCCCGAGCGGCAGCGGCAGCGGAGGCCCTGGAGGAAGCGGCGTCGGTGGCGGGCCCTGCGGCGCCTGCAAGTTCCTCCGGCGCAAGTGCGTCAGCGGCTGCATCTTCGCGCCCTACTTCGACTCGGAGCAGGGCGCGGCGCACTTCGCGGCCGTGCACAAGGTGTTCGGCGCCAGCAACGTGTCCAAGCTGCTGCTCCAGATCCCGGCGCACAAGCGCCTCGACGCCGTCGTCACCATCTGCTACGAGGCCCAGGCTCGGCTCCGCGACCCCGTCTACGGCTGCGTCGCCCACATCTTCGCGCTCCAGCAGCAGGTACATACATACCCTATACTAGGATCGATGATTGCTTTTCTAGTATTGATTGATTCGATCCATGATCCATCCATCCACATCCATGGGCTCGATCGCTTGCTATAGCTGCTTTTAATTAGCTACTACCAGTTCGGAAAACTACTAGCTTGGCATGCATGCATGGATCGATCGTGGTGGATGCCTACTTACTAGCATGGTAGGCCACGCCTACCAGCGTTTGCATGATTTCCCCTTCGTTTTCGCGTGTGGATCTGGGTCTTTTCTGAATCCGCCGTCTCTGAGATAAGATTCTGGAGCTGCCAGGCGTGTTTCTTTCTCGAGGAAGGCAAGTCCCCTTTCATGAGGAAATCAACACTGCCAAGCCAAGCAACGGCAGTGCAAAAAGAAGCACGCCAAGCGCTAATCCGGGAGGTCTGCCTGCTGGCTGCTGGTGCTGCGCCCGCCCGGCGATGAATGATATGCACTTCTCATCCGTCGCATCCGGGCCGTCGATCGGATTCCTCGCTCCTCCATCCGTCAAGCCACGTACGTACACACGCCATGCGTTGCATGTGTGTATATCTTCTACACCAATTCTATCTTGGGCTCTGCACAAAACCTTCCAAGAAGTACTACTGCTGGCTGCTGCTACTGCCAGTGGTGAGGTGCAGTGCAGGTTCCCGATCTGATCGATGAGCCCTGAAAAGAATAGTAGCACCAGCGCCAATCTCTAGATACAAGATCCAAACTCGCATTCTTTTTTGTCCGTCGTGCGATCGTCCTTTGACACCTTTCATTTCATTCATAGCATATTTGCATCCGTGTGATGTGTCTTTCCCATATAATATGCAGTCTCTGAATGTAGTACATGATGGCGCGCTCCTAGCTGGTTTCAAGTTTGCACGTAACAATTTACTGTTGGTGCATGAATGTCACGTCTTTCCTTGTATCATTCAATTCCCCAGGTGGTGAATCTCCAGGCCGAGCTGACTTACCTGCAAGCACACCTCGCCACGCTGGAGCTGCCGTCCCCGCCTCCGCTGCCGGCCCCGCCGCAGATGCCGATCCAAGGCCCGTTCTCCATCTCGGACTTGCCGTCGTCGACCAGCGTCCCCACCACAGTCGACCTGTCCGCGCTCTTCGACCCGCCGCCCCAGACACCGCAGTGGGTGGTCCAGGTGGCGCAGCCGCACCACCACCATCAACAGCCGCAACAGCAGCACCACCAGCTCCGGCAGCCGGCGCCATATGGCGCGCACGCCGTCAGGCCGGGTGGCGGCCCCAGCATGGCAGAGAGCTCAGCCGCCGGCGGCGGCGGAGACGACCTGCAGTCGCTGGCGAGGGAGCTCCTGGATCGCCACCGGTCTGGCGGCGTGAAGCTCGAGCAGCAGCAGCCGCCGCTGCCGCCACACTCAAGATGAGCTGGATGGAGACTAGAACCTATCGATCAAAAACTGAGGAGAACAATGCAATGTGTGAGAGTTGGAGCGCGGCAGTAACGAGGGAGATAGGGGTCGGTGACGGGCGATGGCCAGCAGGAGTAGGTAAGCAAGCATTGGCCGGTTTTCGCGTATCCATCCTGTTGTTAACCAGCTGGGGTGCAATGGCGCCCACTTGCTTGCTTCGCATATGCATGCTCCAGTTTGATTATATTTGCTCCAAGACAAAACAAGATCGAGTGCTGGGGATCGAGAGTAGTACTAGAATTGACATGTATTAGTAACATTATTACCTTTGTCATCGTTCCATTAATTGCAAGATTTTTATTAAGAAAATCCTCTCTCCATGTGGTTTCTATACTTTTAGTTGGTTCAAAATCTATCACTGATATCTTGTTTCCTGTTTACATAGTTTGAATGCTTCAACACTGTATACATTTTTTTTTTTGCAACTAGCAGTAGCGTGTAACTAACAACCAGTGAGTATGTGCATTACAATGAAATTATTGAAGACTTTCAGTTTCTTTTGGTTAAAAATGTGCTAAGAAAGTATTCAGTATGAGTAGGTCGAATTGTTATTGCAAGTGAAGCTGGCCCACGCGGGCCCACAGGGTACTTAGTGCGTGAATAGTACCGTGTGTGACCAATACTCGCAGATTAGATTATTGATTTAGTTTGTTAGGAATGAGATAAGTTAGAGCGATTCGGTTAGGATATTTTCTTAGGAGTAAAGTCATCTCTATAGAAGAGGTAACCCAATATTGATTGTAATTAAGCAAGGAGAATCTAAGAGGTAGTCAGGACGAAAGGGTTCTTCTCGCTACCCATTCAATTCATATCACAAATATAGACATAACACATCTCACAGTTAAAATCGATTAGCTAGAGAATTGTTCACTGTGCTTAACAAGTACTATATAGTAGCTAGCAAAAAAGCAACACAACTTACGAATACAAATAACGAGATTACTTTATCAAAACTTGGCAAATGAAAGTGTCACTTCTCATTTGGAGTCATGAAATTCCATATTTATCCCTCTAGAAGCTACATGTAGATGACTGTCGTCTGTCTCCTCGGTTTGAGCCTTTTTGAGCTGATGAGCTAGATGGAGGTCATACGGTTTTGGTCAGTCGGTCAAGCATTGCACCTTGACTCGACCATTGTTTGCATGTTACTATCGTCCTGTGCAGTTTGTTGCTTGTAGTCGCGTAGACCTACGTATGCCCCTGTTTCCTGGGGCCGGTTTCCACTCTGTCGTGGAAAAGGCCGATCGAAGTAGTGCAGTGCAACTCTCGATCTAAATGAATAATAAAATGAAACTCAGCCACACTTCGTTTTCTGATTAGACTTCCAAAAGAGAAATAAATTAATTGATGGTCGGCCTATTGCCTTTTAGTTTTGCATAATGCAGTAGTAGAGAACAAAACATCCATGTATGATTTCATGTGCATTTTTAAGTTCATTAATGTGCGTGTAGTTATATATTTAGCGTGGCTAATTATATACCTTCTAAAAACTTTGAAGTTTGAAGTGACTGTAATGTGGAGATCGAGGCTGTAATGGTGCCTCGATCAGCCAACAGAGAGCTGAGCAACATGCATGCATGCTGCCTTTTGTGAAAAAAACACTGGAAACAATAAATAAATGGACATTTGCTTTCCTCTCTAATAACTAGTCGATCTGTATTACTATTGCTGCTTTGGAAAAAAAAATAAATTTGACCCTTATATATACAGTAAGTACATACTAACAGTAGCGTGTACGACTCTACAGAGAGCTACACATTGTTATATAATAATCTGATTTTTTTTTTTACAACGTGGAGTATAATCTAATTCTTAATTTGCTCGTATATATGCCAGTATGCGATACATCATGAGCTATATAACCGAGTCAACGAAGCTACTCTATATCGCTTCATGAGCCATATTAGTGCACCGTTAATTTTTTTCCCTAGTATTGTGGTTTCTAAGAAAACATATATAGTTAGGTCGAGCCATATTAGTGTTCAGTGCTCACAATACCTTTCTCATCATGTGCTCTTGCAAAAGCGAAAATATCAAGAGTCACACTACAACATAAAACAGACCTTCACTGTCGCAGCACCATTTCCGATTGCTCTAAAACCGACACTGATAACCGTTCACCGCAGGTTCTTAGCTTGAAAAATAGAAAAATGGTTGGGGTCATCATTGACCGGCAATGAAGGTTTCTATCACTCATATGTCACTATGGATTTATGGATTGAGCTAGCAGTGATGTTGTCCGATCACTAGGGTTGGATAACCAGCTAGCTTGGCTTAGACTACCCGCACTCATGTTCCTCTAAATCTCTCCTTTAAAAGGAATATTTTATTATGGTCATCAATATTCTCTCCTCTATACCAATTTCTTCCGCACTCATGCATCCTTTAAATCATCCTTTGGTCTAGATTTTTTTTTCTTTTTCCCTTTTTCTTTTCCCTTCCCTTTCTTTTTCCCCTCTCCTAGCCTTATCCATTCGAGCAGCAACACCGGCCCATTCTCTCTCTTCATCGCGGCGAGGAGCAACAGCACCGGCGAGCACGCGGCGGGCCTCGGCGGGCGGGCCACCGGTTGACCTTCCCCGACCTCCCCTCCCCAGCCTTTCCTGCTCCGGTGAGTGCGCTGCCTGGCCCGGCCTCTCCCTCACCGACGACGTCCGGCGGCGGGACTCGCGAGCGGCGGCCGGGCGGGCGGCGGGCGGAGGCGGTGCGGCTTCTTCTCCCCGTAATCCCTTTCTCACGCGGGCGGCCCCTCCCTCCCCTGGCACGCGGGCGGCGGAGCTCGGCGCGGTGAGCGAGGGTGCTCGGTTCCCTCCGGCGGGAGCGGGCGCGGGGAGCGGGGAGCTCGGCTCCCTCCGGCGGGCGTGGGCGCCGGAGCTCTGCGGCGAGGTGGTCTGCTGCGAGTGTCGTGGCTCGCACCTCCTCTTCTTCCACGGAGGCGACGCGCACCCTGTGGAGAGCTCCGCGTCGTACGAGAGCTCCTCCCTCTCCGGCGCGGCGGATGAGCTGCGCGACGGCGAGCTCCCTCCTCTCCACCGGCTCTCTCTCTCTCTCTCCACGGAGCAGGGCGGCCGCGGCAGCGCGGGCGAGCGGGGCGCGAGGGCGGGCTCCTTTGCTCCCTTCGATGGGCGCTTGCAGCTGCGGCCGCGGCGACGCGGTAGAGCAGGGCGGCCGCGGCAGCGGCAGCACGGGCGAGCAGGGCGCGACTGCGGGCTCCTCTGCTCCCTCGGGTCTCTTTGAGCATGGCAAGCTCCTCCGGTCTCCTCTTTGTCGCAAGCTCCTCTCTCTCTTCTATCGTCCATGACGGCAGCGCGTGGCGGAGGTGCTGCGTGCGAAGGATGAGGATGCGCGGGCTCCGTGTGGCGCATACGGGAGTTCCGCACCTCCCGTATGCAGACCGGATGGGAGCCCGTCCGGTAGGACACCGGACGCGGTACAGGGCAGCGCTGCGGCTCTTTTTCCTGGAAAGGCGTCCTTAGGACGCGTTTCCATGACCCGCTGTTGTTGGTCTTAGAGGCAAAAGGCCAAGTCGGCTCAACTCCTTTACGCGCTCGAGATGGCTCGTTTAGCTCTTGAGCCAGGTATAAAACACAAAAATATTATTTTTGCATATATATATCTAAAAGCTTGAGACCGGTAATAATACAAAGTAACACGTCCATCAACCTTAAATCAAACAAATATATAAAGTAATATGTGCTGACATGTATATAATTCTAAGAACAAATACATACCATAATACTACACTATACATCCATGATCTATACTCCAAACTATAGTCTATATACATGTTGCATCCACAATCCATTAATGATCATCTATAAATCCATTAAAAGCAAAGTGATATAGAGTTATAATATCCCCAATCCACAAATCACAAAAAAGAACCCAATCCACTGGGTCTAGGTTCAACCATAAATCAATCAATTATAAAGGGGCCAGTAGCTTTGCTCGTTACTTGTTAGTTAGATTCGCAAGCAAGCCCGGTCCGTATCGAACCACCTCTTGACTTTTGAGTATGGCCTAATGCCGGCCCATATAACCCTGTGCCTCTGTGATCTGGGTCCCGTGCTCATCCCCCGCCCCCGGTTCACCTCTGCTCTTCTTCCAGAGTTCCAGTGATCCAGTCACTTGCGTCTATTCGTCGTCGCCCGTCGATCGCCTGCGTGCAGGATCCAAGGTGCACGCTGCAACCTCACTATTAACTCACCGACACGTTGGCCCCGTGCTTGCTTTGCCCCACCTGTCATAGACAGCTAACAGATCTGTCACATGGAAGCTCCCATCGCAAATCTACGACGCGAATGATCAGCATCTCTCCCTCCCTCTTCCTGTGCCTTTCTCCCCCGACGCCCCACTCCCCGATCCAAACCACCTCAAACCCCCGCCACGCCCCGCCCAGATCCAGATCCACCCGGCGCGGCGCGGCCGGATCCCGCCGCGGAATAATGGCCTCCGCGGTCGCGGCGCCGCCGCCGCCGTCCCCGCCGGAGTCCGACCCGCGCCTCGTCGAGGTCTTCACGCCCTTCCTCGAGAAGCTCATCAAAAATGCCTCGTGGCGCAACAAGGCCCACTCCAAGCTCTCGCACACCGCCAAGTCCATCCTCGACCGCCTCCAGAAGCCCCCGCCGCCGCCCGCAGCCGAGGCGCAGGCGCCGTCCACGCCGACCTCCGCCCCCTCGACGCCGACCTCCTCGTCCGCGCAGCCTGGCCCGTTGCGCAGCCTGTCGCTCGCGGACTCGGAGATGCTCCTCGCCCCTGTGACCTCCGCACTCGGCTCGGGCAGCGCCAAGCTCGCCGAGGCGGCGCTGGAGCTCCTTCACAGGCTGATCGCACACTCCTACATCCATGGCGAGGCCGACACGTCTGCCGATCCCTCAGCGCAGCTCGTCGCCTCACTCCTGGACGCCGCCTGCAATGCGCTTGGCCTCGATGACGAGCACATTGAGCTCCTTCTCCTCAAGACGCTCCTCTCGGCGGTCACCTCTACGTCTGTACGCCTCCACGGCGACTGCCTTCTGCGCGCCGTGCGTGCGTGCTATGATATGTACCTCGGGAGCCGCAGTGCTGTCAATCAGGCCACTGCGAAGGCTTCGCTTGTGCAGATGCTGGTGATTGTGTTCCGCCGAATGGAAGCGGACTCGTCGACCGTGCCTGTACAACCCATAGTCGTGGCTGACGTGATTGAGCTACCTGAAGCTGGTTCAGGATCGCCAACTGCTGACCCCAACGCTGTACAGGGATTCATTTCGAAGATCATTGGTGACTTTGATGGTGCACTCACACCTCTGGCACGGACAACTTCATCAGCAGGGGCAGGAGCCACTGTTGCCCATGATGGTGCGTTTGAGACAACAACAGCGGCAGAGGAAGGGGCAAACCCAGCAGATTTGCTTGACTCGACAGATAAGGACATGCTTGATGCCAAGTACTGGGAGATCAGCATGTACAAAACAGCTATTGAGGGTCGTAAGGACGAGCTTGGTGTCGAGGGGGCAGTGGTAGGCACCTTGGATGATGATGCTGACGTGAGAATCGGGAATAAGTTGCGGAGGGATGCTTTCTTAGTTTTCCGTGCTTTGTGTAAGCTTTCCATGAAGACACCACCCAAGGATGCACCAGCAGATCCCATAGTGATGCGGGGAAAGATCCTTGCTCTTGAGCTTCTCAAGATCTTGCTTGAAAATGCTGGGGCTGTGTTCCGGACCAGTGAAAGGTAATATATGCACTTACTGAAACTTTTGACAAACAAGTTTAATGCTGCAGATCTTCTAAATTTGTTGAAATGTTTTACCACTATTGAACAATAATTTGTGTGCCACTTTATTGCATGAAAACTGAAAAGGTGGTTGAAAAGGTGTAGGCACTGAATTGATAATAGCAATACTGTTGAATTGATATGGTGATGGTGTTTCGACGTATGCCTATGTGAACAAATAAAAAAACTATTGGAATATCTAATTGCATCTTCCAGGGATTAAACTGATGTCACACTGCCTATTGGAGTTATTGCTTAGACATTGAAATAGAAACCTATTGAACTTTCTCCGATGTCCTGGAAAAAAGGACTTAGTGAGTTATTCTCCAAAGCCACTATTGATATTAATCTTCATGCACTTAATTGTATTATTTAGTTAATTGAATTCATGCTCCATCTGGCTTTGTTTGTACTACAAGAATTAGCATTGGTGATTGAATGAAACTACCTGACTGGAAAATGATCAATAGGAATTGCCAGTAGGGAACATGTTTTAGTTTACAATACACAAATGTGCAAGTATTTCTTCTCTTCGATTGACTAGGTTTTATCAGAACACAAATTTGGATAGTAATAGGTAGTTAGCTTTTCAGCAGCAAAGTCTACATTCAAGTGGCTCTCTCAGCCTCTTGGGTGGTTTTTGTTGTGCTTGTTTCCCTGTACATTTCTTACCCTATGTTTTTTATTTATAAAAACTCACAGTGGGGGTTTCCCCTGCTGCATTTTATGCTCAAAAAAAGAAGTTAAAGGTGCCTCCATCATGAGCAAACTGTTGTAATAGGAGAAGCATGAATCTATATGTGCTGTCAGTGGAAAACTTGATGAGCTTAGAAATGTAATAATATACAGACTGTTGCCTAATCTGTTGTTAAAGCCCCCCACCCCCACCACAACGCCGTTACATCATGTAAGCAGTTTTTCTGTAAACTTAGCAAAGAACATCTTATGGTAGTGTCAGCTATTATTTCAGTTGCCCTTGTCTATACTCTATAATGGAGCTTTAAATTACTTGTTGGGCGGGAATCATTCTGCTGAGAAATGCTCGATATTAAAGTGTTGGCATGGGAATATATATTACCAACCTACCAATAAATATTACAAATACTATTCAATATTCTATGTACAACAGCATCTTCTGTCATGTTACTTGATATAATCAGTAGTTGATATCTGTTGCACAGTAGTTACATTGCTATTCTATTAAGCTCTGTAACCCGTTCTCTTGATTGGTTTTTATGTTTCTCGGAGGGTCCTTGTTTGATCAAGATTTTTTTTAACATGTCCAGGTTTCTCGGTGCTATCAAGCAGTATCTATGCCTGTCACTTTTAAAGAACTGTGCCTCATCGCATATGATTGTTTTTCAGCTATCTTGTTCAATTTTTATTAGCTTAGTGGCAAGATTCAGACCAGGATTGAAGGCAGAGATTGGTGTATTCTTTCCCATGATCATTTTGAGAGTGCTGGAAAATATTGCTCAACCAAATTATCAGGCAAAGATGATTGTTCTTCGTTTTTTGGAGAAGCTCTGTGGTGATTCTCAAATCCTTGTTGATATTTTCCTTAATTACGATTGTGATGTCCATTCATCAAACATATTTGAGAGGTACTGGATCATTCAGTTTTCTTAGTGCTCTGGTTCAGCATTAGTTATATTTACTATGCTTTTTTGTGATATTTTTCTTGATGTTTTGACCAATAGGATGGTGAATGGTCTACTAAAGACAGCTCAGGGACCTCCTGCTGGTGTCCCTACCACATTGGTACCACCTCAGGATACCACAATGAAAAGTGAAGCAATGAAATGCTTAGTTGCTATTCTGAGGTCCATGGGAGATTGGATGAATAAACAGTTACGGATTCCAGATCCTGCTTCTCCTAATGTAGAATCAGAGAAGAATGACAATGATGGTGGCAATGAGCTTCCACAGGCAGATAACAATGGAGATGAGTCTAGTGAAGCATCCGATTCACATTCTGAGCTGTCAAATGGAATTTCTGAGGCTGCATCTTTGGAGCAACGTCGAGCTTACAAGATAGAGCTTCAGGTGGATGATACTATACTACTAGTTATTTTGTTCTCAGTTCTTGGGGGGAATGTGTTTTGTTGCTATACAATTTGCTGCATATTCAATTATCCATTCTATCTGTTGACTGTTTTCTGATTATGTGGTTGATTAATTATGTCTGGATAACAGGAGGGTATCTCTTTGTTTAATCGGAAGCCGAAGAAGGGGATTGAGTTCCTCGTTAATGCAAGCAAGGTGGGGGAGTCACCAGAGGAGATTGCTGCGTTCCTAAAAAGTGCTTCTGGCTTGAACAAGACTATGATTGGTGATTATTTAGGTGAAAGGGAAGATTTATCGCTGAAAGTCATGCATGCATATGTGGATTCATTTGATTTTCAAGGACAGGAATTTGATGAAGCAATTAGAGCTTTCCTTCAAGGCTTCAGGTTGCCTGGAGAAGCTCAAAAGATTGATCGGATTATGGAAAAGTTTGCAGAGCGTTATTGCAAATGTAATCCAAAGGCCTTTTCCAGTGCAGATACAGCTTATGTCCTGGCTTATTCAGTCATAATGCTCAACACTGATGCACATAACCCAATGGTCAAAAATAAGGTACTTTCTTGTGGTGAAGGTTCTTTTGTGGAGTTCTGGTTTACACAATCATTTAACATGTTAATCGATGCAGATGTCACCAGAAGATTTCATTAGAAACAATCGTGGTATCGATGATGGGAAAGACCTTCCTGAAGAATTTATGAGATCCTTGTATGAAAGGATTTGGAAAAAGGAGATTAAGATGAAAGAAGATGAATTTGTTCCACAGCAGCAACAATCAACAAGTTCTAACAAAATTCTTGGGTTGGATAACATTCTTAACATTGTTGTACGCAAGCGAGGTTCACATATGGAGACAAGTGATGACCTCATTAAGCATATGCAGGAGCAATTTAAAGAAAAGGCCCGCATGTCCGAGTAAGTTGTTTTAGATGTATAGTGGTATTAGCTAAGCTAGATTAAGATGCTTGTTTTATTTCAATATTTTTCTGTCTTTGCTAAGAATATATTTATGGTCATGGATTACATTTTGACATTTAATTTATAAGATAAATTTCTTATCTAGAATTTTTTTTTTTGAACAATCAGGTCTGTATTTTATCCAGCCACAGATGTAGTTGTTTTGAAGTTCATGGTTGAGGTTTGCTGGGCTCCTATGCTTGCAGCATTCAGTGTTCCACTTGACCAGAGTGATGATGAAATTGTTGTATCCCAGTGCCTTGAAGGATTTCGCTCTGCAATCCATGTTACTGCAGCAATGTCAATGAAGACTCAAAGAGATGCATTTATCACTTCACTTGCCAAGTTTACATCACTTCACTCTGCTGCTGATATTAAGCAGAAAAATGTTGAAGCCATTAAGGTTTGCTCTGTTTACTAAGACATAACTGTTAAGCCATCCGCTCTTCACTTGGTTGGAGCATTCTCTCTCTTCCTAGTGCTTGTTGAAAAGATCGTAACGAATATTAATTGAAACCATGGTGCCTAGAAGTTGCTTCCTTTTTGATGACGAGTTTACATTTCAACACATTTATCTGCCATGTGGGCCCAGGATAAATTTGGAAAAAAATACTTTTTGATAGCTTTGACTTATGTAGTGAGTAGTGACACTCGTAGAAGACAGGAGTTGGTTCTGTGTTAGGGTTGCTTGGTTTAATGATGTGATGAACTGAACATTTGGTTATATTGCATTGTCACATTAAGCAAAATATTCTTGACATCTAATCACAGACCAAATGTCCCAATTCCCAGCTTGCAGATTCTAATCCTTCGTCCATTCTGACTTGTCATCTGAATGCCTTACTGTACATTTTGTGACATGCATGCCTCATGCCGTGCTGCTAGTTGCAGTCTTCCATATCTTAGTTTGAGAATCTTGGTAAAATCTTTTATCATTCTCATGTTCTCTTGTTGTGGTGGTGGATTGCCTTACAGGCAATTCTATTAATTGCAGATGAAGATGGAAATTACTTGCAAGAAGCATGGGATCATATATTGACATGTGTTTCTCGTTTTGAAAATCTACATCTTGTTGGAGAGGGAGCACCTCCAGATGCCACTTTCTTTGCGCTGCAGCAGCCGGACCTTGATAAATCAAAACAGGCTAAGTCATCGATTCTTCCTGTTCTGAAAAAGAAGGCCCCTAATGCTACTCCGGCTTCTAAAAGAGGCTCCTATGACAGTGCTGGTGTCGGTGGCAAAGCTTCTGGTGTGGATCAAATGAATAATGAGGTGACAAGCTTCTTGGAGCAAGTTGGGATGGCGGAAATGAACCGTGTATTTGTAAGAAGTCAAAAACTCAACAGCGAGGGTATAATTGATTTTGTGAAGGCTCTCTGTAAGGTTTCAATGGAGGAATTACGGTCTGCTTCTGATCCACGAGTTTTTAGTCTGACAAAGATAGTCGAGATAGCGTAAGGAACCCAAGGCTTTATTATCATTACTACATTGCAATATGTTTGTTTACACTTCTATTCTATCTTATAGACAGTATGTGATTACTTTTTGCCCTCTTGTAGGCATTACAATATGAACCGCATCAGGCTTGTTTGGTCAAGTATATGGCATGTCTTGTCTGATTTTTTTGTCACCATTGGCTGCTCGGAAAATCTTTCCATCGCAATATTTGCTATGGACTCCTTGCGACAGTTATCTATGAAGTTCCTGGAGCGCGAGGAGCTCGCTAACTACAATTTCCAAAATGAATTTATGAAGCCTTTTGTTGTTGTAATGAGGAAGAGCCGAGCTGTTGAGATCAGAGAACTTATCATCAGGTGTGTCTCTCAAATGGTATTGGCCCGTGTTAGTCATGTGAAGTCAGGGTGGAAGAGTATGTTTATGGTATGACAACTCCGCTCATGTACCATAACTCTTATCTAAAGACCTCTGAACATTCTTGATTTCATTCATGAACATCTATTGCTGGTTTACATCTTTCAGGTCTTTGCGACAGCGTCATATGATGATCACAAAAATATTGTACTATTGGCCTTTGAAATTATAGAAAAGATTCTGCGGGAGTACTTTCCGTACATTACGGAGACTGAGTCAACCACATTCAATGATTGTGTGAACTGTCTTATTGCGTTTACTAACAGCAGGTTTAACAAGGATATAAGTCTTAATGCAATTGGATTTCTTCGATTCTGCGCGGCAAAGTTGGCCGAAGGTGATATTGGATCCTCAAGATTGAAGGACAATCCTTCAAACAGTAATCCACCCTCCCCTCATTTGACTAATGATGGAAAGCAGGAAGGCACAGTTCTTGTTGACAAGGAAGACCATATACACTTTTGGTTTCCTTTACTAGCGGGTAATTCTATTTTTTTCTTTTTGTTTCTATGGCTATTCTTCTGCTGTTTTCTGTTGAAATTATTATATTTCCGGAGCATGTGTTAATGTTAGCTTTTATTTGAAAACATTGCAGGATTGTCTGAACTTACCTTTGACTTAAGACCGGAAATCAGGAAAAGTGCTTTGCAAGTGTTATTTGACACATTAAGAAACCATGGCCATCTTTTCTCTCTGCCTTTATGGGAGAAGGTGTTTGATTCAGTGCTTTTTCCAATATTTGATTATGTACGTCATGCTATTGATCCATCTGGTAGTTCTCCACAAGGACAAAGTGTGGAAAATGATCCTGCAGAACTTGATCAAGATGCTTGGTTATATGAGACATGCACTTTGGCCCTTCAGTTGGTTGTAGATCTCTTTGTTAAGTTCTATGATACAGTTAATCCTCTTCTAAAGAAGGTTCTGCTGCTCTTGACAAGTTTCATAAAGCGTCCTCATCAGAGTCTTGCTGGTATAGGTATTGCTGCATTTGTTCGTTTGATGAGCAGCGCTGGATCTATGTTTGTGGATGAAAAATGGCTAGAGGTTGTATTGTCATTGAAAGAAGCTGCCACTGAGACGCTTCCTGATTTCACTTATGTTTCATCTGGAGCTTACCTGGAAAATGCGCCAACAGAAAATGGAGTCTCTGCCGATAATAGAGAGGACGGATCTCAACCATTAGCGGATGACAATGAAGAATCCTCTAGATCAAGGAATCTGTACTTTGCAATTGGTGATGCCAAATGTCGAGCTGCTGTACAACTACTATTGATTCAGGTATGTAGGCTTCTGTTTGTTTTTATGTCCGGATACATATTGTTTTGTCAGAGCTCTGATTTTCTTGAATTCGTTGAATCTTGTAGACTGGTACAGCATCTGTGTATGGGTAGTTGAGATTGAGAAAAATGAAAAATTTGGCAATGTCACATCATATATATGTAGGGTTGATAATATAGGTTTGGGTATATAAAAGTATTGTTAATTAACCCATAAAATATTTCTACTGCAAAAACAAGAAAATATATAGTTCTGCGCCCTCCTGTCCTGTGTTTTCTTTTGGGGTTCCTGATGATGGTGATCTCCTTAGGTACAATATATTATTAGACAAACTAAACATAAATAATTAAAATTTATTCAGAATATTCCCTGCTCCTATAGAGCCTTTCTCAGCCGTTTCTTATCTGCTAAACCAAAAAAATATTTCCTAGTTTTTTCTATCGTGATTTGTATGCAATATCTGCTTTAACTTGTCAAAAATGAGGTTGGTCATTTCTATATGATATGATAGTGCCAGCTGTATTTACTTTTATGCATTTCTTTGTGTAGGCTGTGATGGAGGTATATAACATGTACAGAGCACAGTTATCAGCACAGAACACAGTAATCCTCTTCGAGGCCTTGCACACTGTTGCCGCACATGCTCACAAAATAAACAGTGATAGTGATCTGCGTTCCAAGTTGCAAGAATTGGGTTCGATGACGCAAATGCAGGACCCGCCATTGCTGCGCCTTGAGAACGAGTCATACCAGCTGTGCCTCAATATCCTTCAGAACATATTTCTGGACAGTTCTCCTTATCATGGAAGCACAGAGGTGGTGGAGAGTCACCTTATTGACTTGTGCAAGGAGGTACTTGAGGTATACTTGAGCACAGCAAGACCTTCTCAGCTTTCCAGTGGCACACAGCCGCTAGGCCATTGGCTTATCCCTGTTGGTTCATCGAAACGAAGGGAACTTGCGGCAAGAGCACCTCTTGTTGTCTCAACCCTGCAAGCTATTAGTGGACTAGGTGACTCAGCTTTCGAGAAGAACCTTGGCCAGTTCTTCCCCCTCCTCGCTGGTCTCATAAGCTGCGAGCATGGCTCAAGTGAAGTACAGGTGGCCCTGAGTGACATGTTCAGCACTTGGGTTGGCCCACTCGTGCTCCAGTCCTGCTGATGGTGAGCACCATGTTATACATAGTAGTATACATCACCGTGTAAGTTTTTCTTTGTTTAAGTGGGATCCTATTGTGTTCCTCCTTTCCCCCATTTTGTTCTGTTATTAATCATTTAGTTGCTGGGGGAGTTCATATTGTTGTGCCGAACTGATCTTGCAGATCAATTTTTCCTTTACATTCTTTTCTTGATCGCTTTGGGAGGAGTGTATGTTACTATAGAGAACTGAATTATGTACGGTAGTTTAGTTAAAATTGTCCCCATTCTGTTCCTAATGTACTGATTTCTAGAGGCTTTTAGGCATGTTTTACATGCTTTTGTGGAAAGCAGCGTTTCTCCTTCCTGGAATATGGTTCTGTGTAAGCAGCAGCACGGTTAACAGCTCCTGTGATCACGCTTTACCCCTTACACAAAGGACTTGTACGGGTTAGATTATACCGTCCTTGCAAGTTGGGCGTGTTACCAGATATAAGTACTCCCATCTATTCTGAAATAATACACGTATACGTGTATTTGGATCAAAGGTGTTAATAAAATATATTTTGATTCTTTTGTTTTATAACATGTCATTATTTGCTAAAGAATCAATATCATCTCATGCATTTTGAATATAAATCTGCAGGTGCAAGTTTGTATGTTCTAACATTGTGTATAATTTGGAAATGTTGGTCATGGCTTACAATTTGACTTTTCCTATACATGCTTATTATTTTGGGACGGTGAGCAATATTTTTCTGTGGTACATCCTGTCCACATCATTGGCATGTTATTGAAGCATCGGGAAACTCCACCAAAGAGGCTTTTGCTAGTGCGAAGAGCCAAAGACCGTTGCTGTGGACTCTATAATTCAGTTGTAAACGTGGTTACAGGTATTACGCATTTTTTTGGAAAACCGAGAAGGAACTGCTGTATAAAATTACACGCACGCAAACTCTACAGCATCGTACGGGGCCTGCAGGACTGCAGACTGATCAACAGAATATAATACGTACATCAATACCCTTGAAATTAGCGCAGGTTAACTGTACATGAAATCAGTACAAGAACAATACACACAGGCTAATTCACAAGAGGATTAAACACAAACCAACAGTCATGCTCCTTCAAGCAAGTAAGCACATGTACAGTGAGGTTTTAGTGAGGTTCCAAACACACGGCAACCCAGAAAAGCTCTAGCAGAAGAGACTGACAACTTAAATTCCCCCACACACTCGCGGTCTCGCCACAACCCGCTCGACTGCAAGCTGAATATTATTCCAGCAACCCAAAGGCAGCAAGGCACCTGGCCTGAGAGAACGCACAACCAGGCTTGCCTCGCTAGCTCTACACAAATTCATGACCTCCACCATCCTGCCCAATTGGCGCCAATAATCATCAAACCTGATGCTGCGATCTGGAGAAGTTTCACTCTTTGGTCTTCGCAAAGAACCGACTGAATCCTCGGCTCTGTTTGTCTGGCAACTGGTGGTTGGTAAATGAGGAAGATGAAGAGGATCTCGATCGATGTTTCGGGCGCTTGGAGCTGTTAGGAGAAAGGAATGGGCTTCCGTCCGCATCAGAAGGGAGCATGTGTGTCTTGTATCCATTGACCGGAGACACATTTCCTGTCCCAAGCATCTCTTGGTCTGTATCAGGTTGACCTGAAGGCTTCTGAGAATATTCTCCTGCGGTTGTTCCCGCAGCATCCTGCAGAAACTCCTCCATGCGTTGCTGATTAGGTGAAGAGCCTAGTGACTCGGCTGGAGGACGCATAGATTGCAGCTGACGGCCAAGAATCAATATAGTCTCCTGGCACTCTGCCAGCTTCTCTGCTGCAGCCGCTATCTCTTTCTCCTGTCAACATTTAAATACAAAATTAGCTTCTCAAAGTACTTGGCATCATGAAAAGTTTAGTAGTTTGGCATGAGAAGTTCAAGGTAAGCCTGAAAAACTTTCAAACCAATTTAGTGCTTGTGTACATTACGCGATCTAGTGCTGCCATATTTATTGATCTGGAAGCACTTGCTCACGCAGCATAAGGTGTGCTGCCAGTACTTTTCATCAAGATTAAAACAGAACAAATGAATGAAGGCCAAAGATAATAGCAATGGGAAAAACATAACTCCTCTCCATCTCATACCTTCTTTGAGTTGGTGTCTGGGTCCTCATCCACAAGCATTGAACTCCTCTCCATCTCATACCTTCACATCACAAAAGAAAATCAGAAGAGAAATCAACCAGAAGGCGGTCTATATTAGAAAGCATTTGATTGAATTTAACCTTTCCATCTTCTCCTCCAGATCTCTGTATTTAACTAAGTCCTCCTGATGACTTTGTCTTTCATCAGAGAGTTCAGCTGTTAAAGCATCTATTTTGGACTTTAACACTTCTATCTCATTTTCTAATTCAATTTTCCTTGATTCAAGTGACTTGTAGGATTCAGCCATACACTTCAACTGCGTCTCACTCAAGCTATTTGATTTCTCACTGTCAACCAACTTAGAAGTGAGGTCTTCCAGGTTTTTCTCCATATCACTTAATCTAACCTTTGTTTCTTCTATTATTTCGTTGCACTTTGCTAGTTCTCCCTCCAAATTTGTATTCTCAGATTTAAGTTTTTCATATTCCTCTGGCGAGCAAACCTTCACTGCAGTCTTAACATCCAATCCACCATCAGCAGGCCCCTCAAACTCAGGATCAGAAGATGAATGAGGCAACAGTGGGCAGAGACCAGAAACATTGTCTTTTACTGGCTCAGGCTGCACCTTATTTTCAAGTAGAGTCACTTTATCAACACAATCTAAGTTATTACTTTCTGCTTCATTGCTGTTGTCTCTCAACAATGTGAACTTAATCTGGCTAGTTTCTGACAAGATAACAGACAGTGCCATGACAATATCATTTAGGACATCATTGTTTGACAGAACTTTGTCAACTAATGCAGAGAACTGTTGTGTTTTCTCACATAGCCCATCATAATCAGATGACTGACCTTGAAACTTGGAGAGTTCTTGATCAAGTAACTTGACGAAGTCTTGAATCTTCAATATGGCATTCTTAAGTTCTTGATCCATGGTACATTTGCTCTCTGAACTTAAGGTCCCATTTGCATTCACTGAATCTGCCTCATCTTCAATATCCTTGAGAATGTTTCTGATACTATCAAGTACCTTTCCATCATTATTCTCTGGTGATTCAGAATCCAATAAGGAAGATATTCTTGATTGGAATTTTGAAAGCGAAGATTTCTCGGACAGGTGCTGTTTATTAGATGGAGTTTCTGACATTGGTGAAGCCGCCGACTGCAAATCTTTAACACCATCTCTTTCAGTAAAGCCAGACAAAGTAGCCCCAACATCATCTATCTTCATTTTGTCAATAGTACTGCCATTGCCATTAACTTCAGAAGACAGACATGCCAATCTCTCCATCTCTAAGAAGTCATCCATGAGCTCCAACCTATTGGAGCTTTCTGTCGCGCTGCTCTTGGCCGCCTTCTCTTTTTTGAATTGAGAGAGCTCAGATACCAGACCATTGGCCCAAGATTCTGTACAACTTCCTTCATCATCTACCCCATCTTCAGACATGGAAGTCATGCTAGGTGGGTTGCTTCCATTTTGGCTCAGTCCACCATCAAAGTGAATATCCATGCTTGGAGTTGATGGACTCTTATGTTGGCTTCCGGTCAACATTTGCACTTCCAAACTTCGGAGCTTTCCTGCTGTCTTAGCATACATGCTTCTTGAAGATTGCAGCTCACTGTTTCTCTTTGTCAATGCCTCTTTAAGCATCTTGGTTTCTTCTTCCATTGTTAATAAACGAGCAGTCAGAAACTCGTTCTCTCTCTGCATGTGTTGTATGTTCTCAATTGCATAATCAGGAACAGGAGACATAGGAGACATAAGCCGATGGAAACTAGAATTCTTTGCAGGGGATCGTCGCACTCTGTGGTCTCCATACTCTCTACCCAAGCTCTCCACCTCCATTTTCATCTGAGCTAGTGCAGCAGGGCCAGGTAACTTCTTTCGAACAAGGCCGCGCAATCTTTGGCATTCAGCTTCAAGTTTTGTTATTTTCTTGACATCTTCCTGGTGCTGTTTAGTTGCAACATCAGCTGAGCGCACACTCATGTTCTTTTCTTCATTGCGGATTTCAAGCTCTTTGGAGACAACATGCAATTCATATTTTAGTGAATTTATCTCCCTTTCACCTGATTGAATTGTGCTTTTTAAGATTTCAATCTCGGTTTCAGCTTGAGCTTTTTCCTCATCAATTTTCATCAACAGCTCTGCCCGCTCTTGTAGTGATCTTGTGAGTGCATCATTCTCAGCACCAGCCCTTATGAGTTCCTGTTCAAATTCAAGTAACTTTGCTTCGAACTCGGCCTTTATCTTCTCCCACTGTTTGGTTTTTGCAAAGACTACATCATGTAGTTTTTGCTCACCTTCTTCCTTAACAGTCCTTACTTGCTTCATGCATTCTTTCAATGCACCATCCAGATGTGCACCTCTTTCTTCAGCTGATAGCTTAGACAATGTAACAGTTTCTAGCTGAAGCTTCAGTGCGGAGGCCTCTGCTTCAGCTTTCTCCCAACCTAGCAACATAAATTATGTCACAAATACATTTAATATAGTTATCTCATAAACTAAACTGTATTAAAAAAAAGACTGTTACAACCTACCAGCCTATTTTTATAAATCATAACCCAATATCAGGCCGACTTACTAAACTATTCTATCCAGAAAAGGAAAACAACTAATAATATAAATATATTTCAAAAAGAAAATTAGTCATCTTATGCGTACCTGATACAGCTTCTTCAGCAACTTTTGCATGCTGCTTCACAAGAGCATCTTTAGTTGCGATCTCAGATTGTGCCGCAGAGAGTTTTTCATTCAATACCTTCACATTTTCTTCTAAAACTTTTACTTTTTCCTCTGACTCAGTAAGATGTGCATATGTTTCAGGTGAAATTTGCACAAATTTTGGAGCTTTATCTTCCTGCAGAGAACAGAACTTGTTTTAGCAGAAGTATACTTTAAATATATGTCAAAACTTATCAATCAGATTACCATAATGCACAGGATTACTGCCCAGACAGTTTTTGATGAATAAAGGTGGGGAAAAAGTGGGCAACTGATTCTAGCCATTGCTATGCCAAATGGTATGTGACCCTTCGCCACACCACCAAGGTTTATGAAAGAAAGAAAGAGAGAAAGAAAGAGGTGAACCGATCTAAGGGACATCTTGGCTTAGGTTAGAAGGCACATGTTCAATGAGTCAAGACAATGTACCCTATTGCTGAAGGAAACCAACAACCAAGTGGCATCAGTTAACTTAGAACAGTCCCTTATGCAATTCCACCTATCAAATCTTTCTTCTGGCATCCTTAGGTACTCTCTATATTCCAAATTGTAAGTAGTTATGCCTAGATACATAGTAAAAGCTATGTATCTAGAAAAGCCAGAACTACTTACAATTTGGAATGAAGGGAGTAGAAAATATGGGAGGTTAATACTATTATCTTCTCATAGGGAGAATTAGATCAATCTAACTCAATATTATACAAGAAATGTTGGCAAACCTGTTCTGCATGATTAGAATTCTGCAACGCATCTGAATTTGATGATTTATCAGATGATTTCTTCTTCCAAGGCCAGCTGCGTCGATCCATTGCTTGCAGAGTATCTAATAAGATGTGGTGAGTACTTGTTATCAGCTACAAAACTGATAGTTGCATATAGGTAGGAGAAAAACTAAAATAAATGGGGTTAAACTATTTAGTCATTAAATTTGACAACCATATAAAGTATATAAAATACAGATATCTCATGAAACCAACGTGTAATTCTAGAAAAATGAACTAACATGACCACTGTCACATTACATACAGATTTCCACATACAGTGCTAATAGCATATGATGACAGGCAGATAAAAGTCCAACAAAAAACTAATCTTCAAAGCAAATGAGCTAATGTGTTCTCTGCATGTCCATACAAGACACTGCCAGTCTGCAAGAAAGAACCCCAAACTGAATATAACTAGTACAACAAATGGGCTATTATGTTTTCTGCATGTCCATACAAGACACTGCCAGTATGCCATCAAGAACAACAAACTGAATATAACTAGTTAAAACACTGGTTATTGGGCGCGCTTAAGTTAATAATCACAACACCATATATGGTTAGAAAAGAATACCAATAATACGATCAGTCCCGAGTGTGGCCACGTAGGGTTCATAAATCCAAACGTACCTCACCAGCTCAAGTAGTATCTTAACATTCCACTGGCAGGAGAAGTACAGCTCCAATCATCGAAAGGCAGAAGCTTCTGCCACAGTGAAGTCACAGCTATATAAGGACAGGGCAGGGTCAGGGTCAGGCAGGCCAAGAGAATCGAATCCCTGCATAAAAGGGGAAACCGATCCTTCAAGCAAGATCGCGCGGTACAATCAGCACGCGTCGTTGCGGGCGGCCCCCACGCGAGGCCAAGTTGCAAGCACCGCACACACAGTGCACCCGATCCGATCACCGTCATGCCAGAACTAGGCCAGGGCATTGACGCGGGCAAGTAAGCGTATTGTGTGCGCACCTACCAGAGCTTAATTGATGCGGCATCTTCTACTCATGGACCATAATCGCGCGTTGGGCGCAGCTGAGAGCTGACAGCGCCCCCGCCCAGGCTGTTTCTAGCTTTAGCTCGAACGGCAACCGCAGCCGCAGGGGCAAGAACCGCAGTTAAGACGGGCACCAAAGACGCCCGCGGAAGTAATTGCCGGCGTGGGGGTCGCACATGTTTATCCGGCAGAGATGACCTGACCTGACCTGACAAGACGCCTACTGCTGCACCTGCCAGTTCTAGCAAAATCTGCGTCCCGGTGAAAAGAAGTGGTGGTTCCGGCCGTGAAGAAGGCGCGCGTGACGCGGCTTAAAAGCTCGGAGCTACTACTACCTCAAACTCGATACGGACATTGATGGCAGTCTCCGCTCGGTGGATTTTGGCTTCAACCAGATGCCCCGCCGCATCACTGTCCTTGCGGTGTTCTTGTGGCGCGCCCTCTCTTCATCTCCGTCTTTTACTAATAATTGGCAGTAGCAGTTATCCCCGTCCCCGTGGGGTAGTGAAGTGGCCGCACGGTCAACAAAACTACAAAAGCACGGTAGTAAAAATAAAAATAAAAATCGAGTAGTGCACGAGATGGGGCTTCTCCTGATGGATTGGAATGTTCCATGTGTGAGGAGAGAGTGAGTTCATCAGAAGCAGCCCAGCGTTGGGAGGGGAACGCTGAAGCAGTATAGAGGGAGGCAGGGGGCGCAGCACGACAACTTGCCGGAGCGTTACTATCCGCCGCGGCGTGAGCGATCCTCGCTGCTTGCTACCGCTCCGGAAAGGACATCGAAACACGAAACGGAGAGCCCGGAGGGCGGAACCCTCAACCAACAACAAAGCGAGCGGCGCGGTGGGGGTTATTTTTTTTTTTAGAAACTGTGGAGAAACTGTACAGTAAAATTTCAGAGAGCGCGACATCCGGCATGAACAGAGGAACTCACTCCGTATGCAGGCGCTGTTATCGAACCACACATGATCAAAAAAAAAAAAATCCCGAACGAGAGGCAGTAGAAACCGCTACACACATTGCGCAAACGAACGGGAAGAGCAATCACGCCATAGCAACGAACGGAAAATACAGGGAAACCACATCAACCGAACAGGGAAATGTAGCGGGGTGATTGATTACCTGGGGAGACGAGGGCGCGAGGTGGTCAGGAGAGGAGCCCCTGCGCGGAATGCAGATCCGGAGCGGGGCCGCGGGCGCCGGAACCCGCCGCGGTTCCGGCGGCGCTGTTGGATCTGGCGCGCGGCTCCGATCGCCGCGGAGCGGGGGGGAGTGCGGGGTGTCGGTGGCGTCGCTTGCCGAGCACCCCAGCCAGCCAGTCACAGCTGCGCCTGCGCTGCCGCCTCGGCCGTGGTCCGGCTAGATTGGATTGGACCGCCGCTTTTCACCCCCTCCGCACCTCGCCTCCCCCTCCTTTTGTTCCCGGGCCTTTTTTGCCTTTGGAATCTCGCCCGCCTCCTCCCTCCCGCTCCCCGCTGCTAGGCTGCTGCTAGCGCGTAGGGTGGTGGCGCCTCCCTCCCCGGCTCGGTGCGGTGCGGCGCGGCGCGTGCGCGGTGTGGGGGCGCTTGCAGAATGCAGCAATGCGGCTCTCGGCTCTGCTGCTGCGGTATGAGTGGTGGAGGGCCGGTAGTGTTTGGGTTTTGGTTTGAAGGGGGAGGAGGGAGGGAGAGAGGAGGTGCCGGTGCGGATGCTTTTTGTTACGAGGGCGCTGGCGCTGCCGGTAGGTGGGCTCAAAAGCGGAAGCGGGGGCGAGCGATGGCAGGGTCCAGGGAGGGAGGTGGGGAAAAGTTGGGGAGGGAGCTCGCTCAGCTCTGCGATCTGCAGCTCTCCCTCCCTCTGTCATCTGTGTGGGTTAGTGCGTGATGGCAGCAGAGAATTACACATCACCTCAAAGCAGGGAGAAGTGACAGCGACAGAAACGTTGCTTACGTACGAGTAGATAGTGATGAAATGGATATTTAGATATGTAAAATTGTGCACCAACTTTACATAGTACATTCTGTTAAACACTGTAGTAATTTTATTTTTATTTAATAATAATTATCTAAATATTAATTAATTAGGTTTAAAATGTTCGTCTCGCAAAGTACAACAAAACTGTGTAATTAGTTTTTTATTTCATCTATATTTAGTATTTCATACATGTACCGGTATTTTTATACGACGAGAAATCTTTTTTTT
>CM041629.1:12869760-12880978 GCA_023333625.1 Bothriochloa decipiens | reverse complement strand
TGCCGATCAGCACAGTTTTCAGTCCATATTGACACGTGTCAAAAAACAGTGTCAACACATGCCCCCCAATTTCGGAGTATAGAATACTTTATGCACCGAAATTTCCTCCAGGTCGTAATTGCCCAAACCGTTTGAACTTCTCCTCGAGAGTTGCATGCGTGGTAGTGGAGATCCTGTACCCAACAGGCCCATATAGTGCTTCCTCCACCGCGGCCCATTTTTCATCTGTGATTCAAACCCTAGCTTTTCTCTCTCCGGCGGCGACATCAACAAGCGATTCTTCGACGAACTCGATCATCGGCGCTCTTGACGGTGACCCTTAGCCTCCATTTAGCATTCTTTGCCTTCTCCATCTCCATCGCGGCTATGGCTATTCATTTCGATGTCCCCAAGGTTAGTCCTTTCCTTTTGCCTACCCTCTGACATTTCATTTCTCCTTCTTTGCGCAGTTCATGACTCTTCCTTGTTCCCAATCTTTTAATCTCAGGAGCTTTACAATAATCTTCTTATCCCAACGCATCAGAATCACTTCATCTGCCTAGGCCCAATGGGAAATCCAGACCCAACCGACATTATAAACGCAGAGACCAATCGAATCCCCTTCAGAACTCAGAATTTTGACTTGGGACTCTGGACCGATACCTTCCGTTCTTGGCCAAAAACCACCAAGGGATGGAAAGACTGGTATCTGAGGGTCGCTAGGCCAATGGAGCTGTATTGGGCGGAACGCAAATTAGAACAGTGCATCAGAATATCCATTGCCGATATGGAGAGGAACGAGTCTTTATTAATTGCCGCCTCCTATTTCTGGTCAGATACCCTGAATGCCTTTATCTTCAGACATGGGCCAGCTTCTCCTACTCTTGCCGATGTGTACATGCTTACTGGCTTGGACATTTCTTCTGCCGATGACAACTCACTGTTCCAACGGAAATCCGAGCATCGGCTGACCACCAGAAACATTGGCGGCTAGACTGGCTATATCAATGAGTATAAGAAACCTGGTTCAGTCAATCACAGGGAACACTCAGCCTTTTTGAATATGTGGCTTGAGAAGTTTATTTTCTATGGCAGAACAGTCAGACCGACCAACATGCACCTCCTTGCGGCAGAATTGTTGGCTAGCGGCATCAAGCTCCCCCTGGGCCGATACCTTCTTGGCTCAGTTTACCATCTCCTCCACCAAGTGTCACAAAGGCTGCTGCAAGGTAAATCCATCAGCAACCTGGGGGGTCCCTGGTGGTTCATTAACATGTGGTTAAATGCCCACATGCACAAATATTTCCATATTGACCTGTTCGCCCAGCAATTCCCTCGAAGTCTTCCTGAAGACTATCAACTTGGGGAAGAAGAATCAGCAACGCGCCCCCCCATCAATTTTGGAGAAGCAGTGGCAGTGCTACCAGGGGCAGAGGCGAACAAAGTCCAGATCGGCAATCTTTTCCACAGCCTCTACATCGGCATCCCCTCTGAGCTTCGGGCATGGGTCCCGTATGTTGATGAAGCAACAAGATTCCCTCTTTCCTTTAATCTTACCGATGAGGCCCTGAACCAGGACGCCGACATCCTAAGGGCAATAATCACTCCTCGTGCTATCCCGGTAAACATTTTTGGAAGCGGGAAGAATATCAATCCCACCTACGAGTTCTACTATCCATCGGCAGTAGCAAGACAGCTAGCTTTTGGACAATTGCCCATCAACTTATGTTTTGTCGATGTGATTAAACCAAGAGAGACCATCGCGAGCCGTGTGGATTGGCACAGAATTGTTACTCTCCTTCCCAATGCTGATATCTCAAATGCCGATCTTACTGACTGGGTACCGGCTTCTTTTGTCACCGAATCCTTCAAATTATGGTGGCAAGAATGGAAGGAACAGCTGTTTTTCGCCTCTCCTCATTTTTACTGGAACTCTATTGATCCTGATCACGTCATCCCTGCCGATGCAGTAAGTCTGACCCTCTGTACTCCTTTTAACTCCTCCTTAATCCATCGGCAACTAACCCTTTCTTTAACAGGTTGATGACCCGGTTCCAACATTGAGTAAGAGTGGCAAGGTCATACGGCTGCAGCCGATTTCCCCAGTATCCATCATCGGCCACAAGGCTCCCTCGTTAGATGCTCTAGTGGGCCGCGGTCGTACCAAGAGGGGTACCAAATCAGTCATATTTTCGGCACAGTCATCTCAGGTAGCCACCTCCCTTTCTTTTGCCGATGTCGATTGCTGTGACTTACCGATTCCATATTTCAGGGCGCGAGTTCTACACTTCTAGAGTCTTCATCGGCAACTCGTCCCCCATCACCCGTCAACGCACCTTCAGATGTCATCCTTGTCGACTCTCCAGAGGTATGTTTCTCCAATTTTAACCCGATTTCAACTATTATAATTAGCACTAATTACTCCATTTACTTGTAGCAACAAGTGGACACATCTGTAGCTGTTTCAGCCGATCCAAAACCACAGTCCTCTGGTGCCGATGCCCCCCAGTCATCTGGGTTTGAGGAACCACAACCTAAGCGCAAAGCTTCATCTTACGTAGCCCTTCAATCAAAACGATCAAAAATTGCATCGGCACTTTCCACAGTTCCAACACCATCTCTTCAGTCAACACCGCCGGATGTGCCAGCACCAGGATCACCAACAGCACCTCAAGAAACACTTGCCGATATAGCCACAGACTTGCCACCACTCAGCCCTGCCAGAACTGATCCATCGGCAAGCATTGCTGAGGACATATTGCAAGCTGCCTCCTCCAGCCAAATGCAAGAAATCGCCTTGAAGCAAGTAAGTTAACCATTATTCTGCAATATTCATTCTCCTGTAACTGACTAACCCCCTCGCAGGAACAAGACTCTCCAAACAGCCTATTCTCTTTTACTGTCAACATTCCTGACGATGAAGAAGAAGAAAGTTCTGCGCTTGCCTTAGGAACTGTATCAGCTGAGGTCAGAACCAAATTAGAAACATTATTATCTTTGTTGCATCAAGATACACCTCAGCTGGTCCAAGATTCAGACTCCACAAGAGCAATTTTCAAAGCGATTCGTGGCCAAGTCCCCGACAATATTGAAGAAATCCTTTTTCATGCCGCCCACCTTGAGAGCCGACAACTCCAGTACCAAAAAGCCGCTCGACGAATTGCCGATAGAGCCGCTCAATCAAAACTTAAAGAAGAAATATTACAATTCAAGCAGGCCGCCGAAGAAAAGCACAGAAGCATGAGCAACTTAGAGGCTTCGGGCGCCGATCTTGAAAAGAAAATTACTGATCTATCGGCAAAGAGAACAGCTTTACTGGCCGAGCTGAAAGAGGTGGAAGCAGCCCTGAACCAAGCCGTACAGGAGAAAGACAACCTGTTCAACACTTTAAAAATTCTTCAAAAAGACAGAGACAATCAAGCCTGTATGGCGCTGACGCTGAGGAGAAAACTTAAACCGATAGAGGGCACTGCCGATGCGGACGTCAGGGAAGTGGAAGAAGCCGACCAGATTCGCCTGCGTGCGATAATCGCTATTCAATCCTTCCTTAGTTTGTAGACTTCACTCATCAGTTTGTCAAGTTATCGGCAATCTGAACTTTGTCAATTGACTGTGAATGTAATATAATGCCGATATCTTTATTCCTGTATTTTATGCATCCGTCCAAATACTGGGGTAGTATTTCTTTAAATATTTTCCATTTAATGCTCTGGGAAATATAACTCCTTCGAGGGTTTCTAAGATGTATGCGTTACCAGGAGCCAACTGATTTATCCGATAAGGACCTTCCCAATTAGGGGACCACTTGCCGAATTTCGAACTCTTAGTCCCAATCGGCAAAACCAATTTCCAGACTAAATCTCCATTTGCAAATTCTTTTACTTTCACCTTTCTATCATACCACCTAGCAACCCTCTTTTTATTTTCTTCGACGCTAATTAAGGCCTTTAGCCGATGACCTGCTAAATCTTCTAATTCATCTCTCATAAGCATGTCATACTCATCGGCTGTCAAGTGATCCTGAGAAAATACACGCCTAGAACCAGTCTTAATTTCCCAAGGTAAAACTGCATCATGCCCATATACCAATTGATATGGTGAGACCTTAATTGCACCATGACACGCCATCCGATATGACCATAAAGCTTCATTTAAAAGAGTATGCCACCTCCTAGGATTTTCCTCAACTTTTCGTTTAATAAGCTTGATTATTCCTTTATTAGATGCTTCAGCTTGACCGTTAGCTTGCGCATAATAAGGAGAGGAATTTAGAACTTTAATTCCCATACCGATGGCAAAATTATCAAATTCTCCTGACGTGAACATAGTTCCTTGATCGGTAGTAATAGTCTGAGGAATACCAAATCGGTAAACAATATGTTCTTTCACAAAATCAATCATATTTGCCGATGACACTTTCTTTAAAGGAATTGCTTCAACCCACTTTGTGAAATAATCGGTAGCAACGAGTATGAATTTATGTCCTTTACTCGACGGTGGGTAGATCTGACTGATGAGATCAATAGCCCATCCTCTAAACGGCCAAGGTTTGATTATAGGGTTCATTGCCGATGCAGGTGCTCTTTGAATATTACCGAATTTCTGACATGACTGGCACCCTTTGAAATATTTAAAACAATCCTCGAGAATTGTCGGCCAGTAATACCCGTTCCTCCTAATCATCCATTTCATTTTAAATGCCGATTGATGTGCCCCACACACTCCTTCATGAATCTCACCCATTAAACTTTTTGATTCCTCTTTACTAAGGCATTTGAGTAAAACCCCATCCAAAGTGCGATAATATAATTCAGTATCAAGGAGCACATACTTGGTAGCTTGAAACCTTATACGTCTCTCCACTTTCTTAGACGGATTTTTTAAGTAATCGGCAATATCCCTTCTCCAGTCATCGGCATCAATTACCGATGTCAGCACTTCTCGGATCGGTTGATATCTCGAAGCATGCTGTGCTAGCCGATTAGCTTCTTCATTGTGCAATCTGGGAATGTGTTCAAGTCAAAAATCTTTAAACTCCTTTAATATTTGCAGGCACCTCTCATGATAAGTAATCAAAACTTCACTTCGGCACTCATAAGTTCCGATCAATTGATTAATGACTAGCATGGAATCCCCAAAAACTTCAACTGTATCGGCACGAATTTCTCTGAGCAATTCTAACCCTTTCAGTAAAGCTTGATATTCAGCCTGATTATTTGTTGAAGTGCCAGCAATCGGCAATGAAAATTCATATTTCTTCCCTCGAGGCGAGATTAATACAATACCGATTCCTGCTCCTTCACCGCAAGTAGACCCATCAAAGAAAAGTGTCCATGGAGCAATCTCAGAATAATCTACCACACTGCAATGTTGAGTAACAAAATCGGCCATTACCTGTCCTTTAACCGCTTTAGCCGATTCATGACGCAAATCAAATTCTGATAATGCCAAGATCCACTTGCCGATTCTTCCTTTCAAAATTGGCATTGACAACATATGCTTAACCACATCGTCTTTGCATATGACCGTGCATTCAGCCGATAACAAATAATGCCTTAATTTTGTGCAAGAGAAATATAAACACAAACATAATTTCTCAATGGCCGAATACCTGGTCTCGGCGTCTATCAGTCTTCTGCTCAAATAATATATCACATGTTCTTCCCCTTCAAACTCTTGAATAAATGCTGATCCGATAACATTATCATCGGCAGACAAATACAACTTGAAAGGTTTCCCGTGTTGAGGCGGAACCAATACTGGAGGATTTACCAAATATTTTTTAATTTCTTCTAAAGCTAATTGCTGCTCTGTTTCCCATACAAATTCCCAATCGGCTTTTAATCTTAATAAAGGACTGAAGGCTCTGATCTTTCCTGACAGATTAGATATAAATCTTCGAATAAAATTAATCTTGCCGATCAAGGATTGTAACTCAGTCTTATCAGCAGGAGCAACAACCTTATTAATTGCATCAATAGATTTCCTGCTGATTTCAACACCTCTTTGATGTACCATGAAGCCTAAGAATTGACCTGCCGATACACCAAATGCGCATTTAGTCGGATTCATCTTTAAACCATGCTTTCTGGTGCACTCCAAGATTTTTCGCAGATCAGCCAGATGATTCTCAAAACCCCCAGATTTGACCACCACATCATCTATGTAGATTTCAACCGATGTGCCGATGTATTTATGGAAGATAAAATTCATAGCCCTTTGATAGGTAGCACCGGCATTTTTCAAGCCGAAGGTCATGACAATCCATTCGAATAAACCCACATGACCTGGACACCTAAAAGCAGTCTTGGAAATATCCTCTTCAGCCATGAAAATTTGGTTATAACCGGCATTACCATCCATGAAGCTGATGATCCGGTGTCCAGCTGCAGCATCAATCAATAAATCGGCAACAGGCATTGGATAGCCATCCATCGGTGTGGCTTTATTAAGATTCCTGAAATCAATACACACACGAAGTTTTCCATTTTTCTTATAAACAGGAACCACGTTAGAAATCCATTCGGCATATCGACATTGCCGAATAAAACCAGCTTCAATTAACCTTGTGATTTCGGCTTTAATATCAGGTAACACTTTAGGATTACATCGGCGTGCGGGCTGTTGATGAGGTCGAAATCCTGACTTAATAGGCAACCGATGTTCAACTATTGACCGATCTAATCCAGGCATTTCTGTATAATCCCAAGCAAAACAGTCCTTATATTCCCTCAAAATATCAATCATTTGCTGTTTACATTGAGAATCTAACTTAGCACTAATAAAAGTTGGTCTCGACCTGTCACCGTTACCAATATCTATTTCCACTAAATTATCAGCCGATGTGAACCCATGACCAAGCTTTCCACCATCGGCAAACTGATCCATTAAAATTCATCTTTAGAACCGACTGCTTGGATCGGTGTGAGCTCATAATCGGCAACCCTGAGAAATTCCGTATCCCATGCTTCTCCCGATATGCACTTTGTTCGTTCATAGGTCTCAGAATCAGCCGATGCGATTATATAAGAAGAATCACCAGGGATAATTTCAATCTTGTCTCCAATCCAATGTACGAGGCACTGATGCATCGTAGAAGGAACACAACAGTTGGCATGAATCCAATCCCTTCCTAGGAGCAAATTATAGTTACCTTTGCCGTTAACAATAAAGAAGGTGGTAGGCAAAGTCTTGTTGCCGATAGTCAACTCAACACATAATGCCACTTTAGCCGGAGACACATTGCCTTCAAAATCTTTAAGCATCATATCCGTCTTGGTTAAATCTTGGTCTCCTTTTCCAAGTCTTCGGAACATAACATACGGCATGATATTAATTGCCGCTCCTCCATCTATGAGTATTTTTGACACTGGCTGTCCATCAATCCTGCCTTTAACAAACAGAGCTTTGAGGTGTTGCCTCTCATCATCGGCAGGCTTTTCAAACACAGCCATCATTGGATCCAGAGTTAGTTGAGCTGCTTCATCGGCAAAAACTGCTTGTTCCTTGTCACCTGGCGCCAAGAACTCCATCGGCAACATGAAGACCATGTTAACATCTGCCGATGGACTTTCACCCTTACGTTTTGGTTGCCATACTTGAGTTGTTGCCTTTGGGATGCTTTCTCTTGGGCACTGTAAGTCTTCCTGACGCATACGCTGTTCCCTTCTTTTTTGAGTCTTCGTCAATCCTTCAGGGCACCATTGGGGCAGCTTTGTTTTCCAAACAGGCTGATAATGCTTTGTGTTCTGCTCATGGAGGCCTATGTTTGGATCCTGGCAGAATATCCCTTCATCAGGAACCCTTTCGTTAGCCATCTCTTCAAGCCTTGCATGACTCTTTGGAAAATAATCAATATACCTGCCCAGCCTGTCATGCACGCTAACTCTGCCCCCTAGCCGATCAAATGCTGACACCTTTTCTTTGATCGGCGTATTGATGCGTACCCCTCGATTACTAGAGTGATGTTGTCTCTCTACCCGATCATTTAAATAGTAACCATTACATTCAGGGCAGGTATCGGCAGTGGGCAATTTAATGCCTTCTTCCCAGCAATGAATGAAAAACGGGCAATTCCAGTGATCTTCATGTCGACGTAACTCTTCCTGTTGCTGCCGATACCGATCCTCACACTGTTGCCGATACCGATCTTCATGTTGCCGATACCGAACACCATATGGAGCAGGCCTCAGAGGTCTTCTGGAGCTACTACCTTCATCAACAATTTTTTTCCCTTTAGCGCCATCGGCAGGTTTCTTTCCCTTTACGTCCTCAATAATTATTTGATTCTTAGGGTCTACTGATGCATTTCTTCTAGCAGCTTCTGATGTTAACACTTTGGTTTTGCCTTTAGCCTCCACCATATTTGCAGGGAACGAATGCTGATCAATTTTCATCGGCTTCTGAGCTTTTGAATTATCAAACTTGATTTTCCCGGATTCGATAGCCGACTGCAACTGTTGCCTAAACACCTTGCAATCATTGGTACTGTGCGAGATAGCATTATGCCATTTGCAGTACCTAATCTTTTTCAACTCTTCTGCCGATGGAATCACATGATGAGGAGACAGCTTAATTTGACCCTCTTGGAGCAAAAGATCAAATATCCTATCGGCCTTGGTGATATCAAATAAAAACTTTTCTGGCTCTTTCTGACCGAAAGGACATGATATCGGCTTCTTATTCTTTACCCACTCAGCCAAACCGATAATTGGTTCATCATCAGAGTCTGAATCTTCTGCTTCTTCTACAAAGGACACCTTTTTATTCCAATTCTTCCTGGGTTCAAAAACCCTAGTGTCCTGATCAGAAATCCTTTGCACAATATGACTCAAACTTTCAAACTCTTGTGACCCATATTTTTCTCTGATATGTGGCAGTAACCCTTGAAGAGCTAAATCGGCTAACTGCCGATCATCAAGCACTAAGTTGTAGCATTTATTCTTCACATCTCTTAGCCTGTGTACGAAACTTTCTACTGACTCATCACTGCGTTGTCTCAATTTTGTCAAATCAGTCAGTTTCTTTTCATGTACCCCAGCAAAGAAGTATTTGTGAAATTGCTTCTCTAGATCAGCCCATGTAATAACAGAATTAGGTGGTAACGAAATAAACCACGCAAAAGCCGATCCAGACAATGATGATGAAAATAATCGAACCCTTAATTCATCCCTGTTAGCTGCTTCTCCGCACTGGATGATGAATCGGTTGATGTGCTCCATTGTTGACGTATCATCTTGCCCAGAAAACTTAGTGAAATCTGGCACCTTGTACCGATTCGGGAAAGGAATCGAGTCATAAGACGAAGGGTACGGAGTCCGATAAGAGTAAGTATTGACCTTTGGCTGAATCCCAAATTGCTCTTTCATCACTTCTGCAATCCTATCGGTCAAGAGTGCATCATGATCTTGCCGATGCACTGGCTGGATCTCTACTGGAGGCGTTGGCTGATATGCTTCTACATACCCCTGTGGCACTTGGCTTGGATAAATCGGCATATTCATGGCACCAACCTGTGGAGTAAAGTTCATCGTCTGTTTTGCCGATGCTTGCTCCTGGACAGTTGTCTGTGGACTATACCGTTGAGTCCCTATCGCTTGGTGGCTTAGTTGAATAGCAGATTGCTGGGTTGGCGCTTGCCCCAACCAATTGAGACTGTAACTCATCGGCACCTGGCTTGCCGATGGCTGATAGCTTGTAGACAATTGATGCTCTTGTATAGACGGATGATAGCCAGCATAATTGCCCTGAATTGCTGGTGGAGGATTAGTCAATGGATTTGCATAAAATATCTGTTACGGAGGTGCGTAGAATCCCATTGACAATGGCTGTATAGGAGGAGGTACAGTAGAATAATGCGGCGCTTGAGCCACCGGCCGAATTGGAGTAACCGATGTCATTGGACCCTTCCCTGCTACATCATGCACTTGAGGCAGTCCAGAATTGGCAGTAGATAGACCTGGAGGCATACCGTATCCCCACCAATTGGCAGCAGTTTGATTATGTTGACCTGAAGGACCTGACATTGCCGATGCCGATAGATCCGTGCTCAATAGAGTACTAGGCTTCTCCTGAGACGTTAGATCTGATCCTATCGGCGTGGCGCCAGCGATGGATGGTCCTGATATAGCTGAAAGAGTAGGCGCTTCTATACTCTCAACGGCTGGAGTTGCCGATGGAGTACTGGTAGATGCCGATCCTGGCTGATGATATGCTGGCCCGACATACCCTGGTGCTTGTCCGTCCCTTAACGTTTGTACAACAGCATTGTAGACAGTATTGGACAGCACGGTGGAGTGGTTGATCAAAGCTTGATTTAATGCAGAATTAACCATCTCCTGTAATTTGCCAGGGTTGGAGTCAAAGGTTACCTGCCGAGGCAGCGGCAGATCTTGCTTCTGGATAACTTCTTCTCCCCTGTTCATGCTGAAAGATTTCAAGCAAAGCTGCCTGTAATCCTCCATAGCTTTTTCCATGGCTTGCTTCTGATCCTCCTTGAGATCTGATTCCGATATCTCGATGATGTTCTCTGGAGTGATATCGGTAGTATTCCTCATGATAAATCTGTTGACTTGGTCCCACCGGGCGTGCCAAAAGATGTATTGATGCAAAATTATATCTGCAAACACACCGGGCTAATACCCGAAATCGATATCCGGAGCGTGCCAGTCGATTTGACCTGTTAATCGACAAGGATGATAGATTTGAATAAAACCTGAACGAGACGACAGCGATACGCCTGGACGTCAAAGCTCAGATGATACTCGATAACTGTTGAACAGATCAGACGAGACGACAGCGATACGCCCGGACGTCAAAGCCTGAATCTTGCTCGGTAAAAGCGGAACCTGCAAGGCCGCCGGAGATCAAGTTGATGCAGCCCGTCGACTCTTGAAAGAACTCGTTGAAAAGGAAAAAGTACTGATGACGAAGTCGCCGAAAAGTAGATTTCTTGAAAAGTAGATAAAAATAATAGGTTTGTTGTATTGATTCTCTCTTTTTTTACATTGTCTTTCGGTACATATTTATACCCTGGTACTATGAGTCCTAAACAGACACGACAAAGTATTACCTAAACAAGTCTTATCTCTAAGGAATAAAATAACGACTCGTACCAAGGTCGGACTCAAAAATAAACTAATAAAATAATGGCATAAATATTGCCAGTTCCCTTATCCATTGCTTTACGATGAAACCTCTACCGGCATGCTCCTCATCTCTGTAGATTCCATCGGCAACC
>CM041629.1:12854503-12869660 GCA_023333625.1 Bothriochloa decipiens | reverse complement strand
TCATTCCTCCTATCGCTCCACACACCTCCCCCGTATAGACCGTGCTGGCGCTATAAAAAAAAGTAGAGTAATAAATTGAGTAGTCTCATAGAGCATCCTTGAAAAGGTATCACAAAATTACCTTAGAATTTCACAGAACTATGCATATTTTGATATGCCCGAATATGGTTTTGGAGTATAGGCACAGTGCCATTTAGAACGCTGATTCGGCTGGCCGACCACTGGTTTATGCAAAAAGAGCCACTAGTAACAAAAGTCACACACTTATTTTACAAACAAATTTCCATTGATTGGTGAATGGCGAATACCTGGCATTCCGTGACCCTTCAGCATTTCTGAAAAGCCAAAGCCAAATTCGTAGTCTACAAACAAGCTGGCCTCCTCGATGGCTCAAACTAGAAAAAGTATCTTGCCGTAGATCTCCAGCATTTCCTCCACCCATAGCCCAAAGCAAGCCCTATCCAAGCTAGGATAAGAACAAGCAACATAGACATGCTGAACTGTTTTGATACAGTTTGAGATATCCACCGTGTGCAGATAATAAATGTCACTTAAAACAGGATTTGACCTTAAACATGATCTTGTCACTTAAAACAGGATTTGACCTTAAACTAAACATGATCAATAACAATTACATAAGTGGCGAAAGCTAAGTAAATGAGAAGACCAGAGCACGAAGATGCTGACAGTAGGCTCGTAGCAAAGATCGGTGTAGGTATAGCATATGAGAGGGTGAAAGGGTTCTACTTCTATGTAGTTCAGGACACACACTTTCAGCGTCAGCATATATAGTGCAAATCAAAGGTCAAGAAAGTTGTAAAAGTGTAGACACCCAGGAGCTGCTTATAGTACGTCTTCACTGAAGGCAATTAATTTTCTTTGATTTATGTAAGAGCTGCCAAAATGAGGAATACCTTGGCTATCTTACGAACAAATCGAATCGATTGATTGGCTAATAGTACCACTGGCAGGAGGAAAGCAAAGGCATGCTAGGCAACATTCCCACCAGCTGTGCAGTGGCCACTTCCGGAATCCAAAGCCAAACCAAATCATAGCCCACAACGGCGCAACCTCAAAAATCAAAATGATAGAATCCTTTGGACTATGGTCGTTTCTTCATTCCACAGTTTATACCCCCGTTGTTTGTTCACCCCAGAAGCCAAAGCACGACCTATCATAGGATAAGGTCAAATATCAAACACCATCATCATATAAACCACACCTCCTTTCAAACACTAACACATGGTGAATTATCATACAAACCATGCAAAAACAATTACAAATGCAAGGTTTACAGTATGAGTTTGTTGAATAGCTTGACATTTCCTCACGTATATTCCATAGCTACAGGAACTAATTCCATGGAAACCCCCTCGTAATTCCTTATTTTCTACACTCATGAACAGTCCATGTAAATAACGCGCTATCTTGCTGCAAGTGCAGCACTTATTTTAACCATGTACCTCCTAGCATTCGACAGAAATTGGTACTTCTAAAAAAACGAGATAATAAATAATGGTACATGGAATAAATATAACTATTAACAGTTGAATCAATTAATCTGAATGGACGATACAGCTGCTGACACCTCCCTTGTTCTTGGGTCAGCATCTTCCAATGAAACACCATGGCAGTCTTCTCGAACAAGAAGTGGAAGAACGCCAGCTGAGGTCCAAGCATTTTCTACAGCATTATTTGCATCCCCCAAAGTCACTGAGAATACTGCATCGAAGCCACCAGCTCCGGGAACTCCAGCCAGTAAAACACCCTCCATATTCATAGTGGCATCTAGTAGCTGTGTTTGTGAATCTGGCTCAATCTACAAAATTTGGGCAAATATGACAAGCAAGGTTGAATGAGAATATTGAGCCTATTATATCTACAATTTCATAACTTAGTGATCGATCCATATTGCTGTGATTATGCCAAACATCATACTGAATTCTTTGAACATGCTAGTAATACTTGCAGTTTTGTAAAGGGAGCCTTACTGGAACACCGGCTGCTATACCCATCTCTCGCATGTGAAACCTTATCTCAAGGGAAGCATTCCTTGCAGCCAACAATGATCTAACAATTAATTCTTGATCTTGGTTAGTAGCCACCTCTGTCCACTGCAGAGAACAAAGAAGCAGATAATTCAGTTAAAGAATAATTAAAGATTACTTTCACTTCCTTTTTCCACAGATTGGAAAATATCATGATAAACGGTAATTAAAAATATGAGTACAAGCTCTGGTCAACCAAAAACTAAAAAACAAAATATTATGGTTTATCCTAATACTGCCTTTTCTCATCCATCAATCTATTACTCCAAACAAATGCTAAGTTCTTTTCAGAAATTGGATGGTGTAGTATAATATATATAAGTATATAACATAATATAATAAGTATATAACATAATTATGTAGTTACCTTCTCATATGTGAGATGACTACAGGACCACACTACAGACTCATATGCCTCCCTGTGATTTTCAGAATGTCCTTTTAAGATTCTCAGTTGGTTCTCCAGCGCTGAATTGGCAATGGCCAGTTTACTCCATGTATCTTTGGATTTCTCAGGGTCAGATTTTTGCCACCGTTTCACAGATCCAACCATTGATGGAGTAGATGATCCTCCAGTTCCAGGTTCCCCAAGGAGCTAGCAAGAAACAAACATATGTAGAAAATAAAAATACTGTTGATATTGACCTCACCCCCCCCCCCCCCCCAAAACCCCCACCCTGCAATGGATGAGAATAAAATGGGACCAACCATTCTACAACCTATCACTTTTCAAATCTGGATAACATCAATAGCATGGTATGTGTGAGAGATAGATATGACATGAGGTTATAACAGCAGTCTCATCGCACATGCCGCCACTATGAGCATAAGACATGGCCTAATGCCTATATACTATAAGCATCATAGCATTGCAGTATCTGGTAAAGAAACAGTAAACCCTAAACCCTATACCGCTAGTAGCAGTCTAGCAGACCAGTAGTTATGGTGGCTGGTGAAAACCAGTAAAATGGTTTGATTGCCATTTTGGAAAGAAATGGCCATTGACCATGAGGCTTGGTGACTTACAAGGGTCATCAAAGGAGGTAATGAAAACTGTTTATTCTCATGATCCCACCTCTGTGTAACAATATCTGATACCACATCTGGCAAGGAAGTCCCACCTGTAGCCTGTAAATATTGCAATCATAAATTACCAGCTCTTCAAATGTAGTGAGATTACACTGACTGATTTGATGAGGTGCAAGTTATCTGCCACTGAGATTTCTTACCTGAGCCGAGGAAAGTATTCCTGAAGAAAACCTTACATAGCGTTGACTCCCATATACAGCAGCACTAACATCAAAACCACTTCCAATTTTCCCTTGTGCTATACAATGTGCACTTTGTGCAATAGCGTGAATCAAGTCAATACCTCGTCCAGTTGCATTATCACCGGAAGATTGTCCCGGATATGAAAGGTTAATGGCACCAAGATAGTGAAGAAGAGCTGCAACAACTGATGTGGTCATGGCAGCTGATGACCCAAGTCCAGTTTTGGCTACTTCAGGTTTACATTTATCTCCAGTCGTTGTTCCATTAGCAACCTCTGAGTTAAATGTAATTGAAGAAAATGGAGGCAATGAAAGTAATATCTCCGGAGTAAGAGGGAGACCACGTGCTTCAATCTGAAGAAACAATAGAAACCAATAAGATATAGTATTTTCTGGGCAGGGTGATCTCTAGTTGTAAATATGAACTAGGTCAAACAAGGAAATTTTAAAAGGTTAGTAGGAGACATTTAGTATGTAAAAGAGATTAGATTCACACGTTGCAGTTATTAAATAATGCAAGGGGGAATAACTTTTAAATGTTTTACAATGCCATCTGGCAGTCAGTCATTAATTCAAAATTTTACAGTTGGCTATCCCTTCGAAGTTTATTGAACCTTAACTTTTACATAAGACACGCTGGCATGAATGCATTGAGCCTAAAGGAAAGTAATAATCTTAAACTACACAAAATTTATAAGGAAAAGAAAGCAAGCATTACATACACGCACATCATGTCATATATAAATATATATGCCAATACATTAGCTTTTGAGTTCTGCATCTTACTTTGTCCTTTTTTTAGTAAAAAGTGTATTATGCTAATTTTGGTCTTAACTAAACTAATACTTTTATCATAAAAGGTATGATCATCATTGAGGGAATAGAGAAGCAAAGCACAGTACAAAAGAGTTCACATTTTGAGTTTCAAAGTAAACTCAGGTAACTGTTATATTGTTTTAGAAGAATTTGTAGATATTAGAAAATATATATTCAGGATTGGGTAGTTTCATTTTTTGTATATGATAGTTCAAAAAAATATCTAAAAGGAGCTGAAACGGTCATGTTAACATCAAATCTCTCTTTTGTTTATCAGATTAGATTGGATTTTTAGGTGTAGTAGAGCTCTGCAAGAAGCTAAAATGCACATGAATAATGAGTATGCTTATAAAATTAATAAGTTAAACCTGCTTTCGATAAGAATAGAAATCATTGCAGCCAAGAATTGTAATGTTCAGACCTGCAACAAGAAGTTCAGACATATTACAAAAAAAAGTTATGCTCGAGTAGTATACATTAAGCATGTAACCTGATGGGGTGACTAATCAGAGCAGTAAAAATAACTAAGAGAAGCTTTACAACCTTGCAAAAGCAACTTATCAACTACATCCCTCCTCTCCTTATCAATAATGGTTGCCTTAGCAGCTGCTACAGAGAACTGTATGGCCTGCTCCACAAAAGGGTTTGCAGATTCCCTGAAATACAACAGTAACGCTGTCAGTGGCATTACCACCAGACTCGAGTTTCAGAGATACTGTAACAGAACAAGAGCACTTCACCAACACGAGATTGCAAATTTGCAGTCATTAAGAACGATGAGCAACTTGCCTCGCAGACGTCAATTGCAGCGCCGATTTCGTTAGGGACAGCTTGTATGTGGCCTCCCGGGAGAGCTGAGGGGAAGTCACTTTGACATCCGTCCACGCCTAGCATCGGTACAGGGCATACAGGGTAAGGAGCAAGAGCAAGTGAGCAACACGCTGAGACTAGATGGATGGCAGTTGCAGAGCTCTCACCCAGGCCCAGGAGTCGGCGGGGAGGCTGTCGCGGAGGGGGCGGACGACGGCGTAGAAGCGGGCGGTGGTGCTGAGGACCAGGCCGGCGTTGGGGCGCTCCAGCACGAGGTATCCTCCCGCGATGAGCACCTTCCCCGGCGCCGACGCCACCCTGCGACGACGTGGTCAGATCGGAGCCCAGAGATGCATAGATGCGGAGTCTTAGCGGGACACCGGGACAGTGAAAGGACGGTGCTAGCGAGTACTCACACTTCCATGGTCTTCGACTCCTCGGCGGCCGAGACTCGATCCGGCGGTCGCCTCTGCTGGAAGCTTCGCGGGAGTGGACGGGCCGAACAGCGCGGCAGGGTAACGCTCCCGCGATCACGGCGACGGCTGGCTGGGCGCGGGGGGAAGCGTGCAGGTGCGGAGGAACCGAGGAGAAGCCGGCGATGTGGCCGTGGGGGCGCCGCGACGCGACGCGAGTGTGAACGGCCCAGGTGGCCCGTTCAACTGGACCAGACCTCGCTTTCGTTGAGTCGTGAGAAACTAGCCGTGGGCTCAAAGCGACTAGGCCAGCGCGGTTTGGCAGATTGGTATGGGCCGTGCGAGTTGGCTTGGGCTGGATTTCCGCTCAGTGTGTGCTTTCGGTTGTCTCTGTCTCGGTCTGCTCTTTGCTCCGGAATCAAATATGCTATTTTTCCTTTTCCTTTTTACGGTGAAGAAAAAATTGCTATGTTTCAGGTGCCTGAATTTTCAGGCATCAAGTTTAGACAACCAACTGGTATAATTCAAATGACAACTCACAAGAATCAATTGATAATTTTTTCTATAGTCATCAAACAATCAGTCACAAAAATATTGCCTCGATAACAACAAAAGAACAAATCAAACACGTATAGGAGTGAAAAAGAGGACTGAAGTGTTGCGTGTCAGGCAGATAGGCTGCCTGACACTGAGGAGCCCTAATAGAGACAGGTCCGATCCAAATCAAACAACTGCCTGGAGTAGGTACATTACGTCTAGTTATATGATGCAGTTAGTTAAGAGGAATCTCCGAATCTCCCTGCACGCAAACCACCAGCAGAGGAGGGTCTCCTGCTTCTGTATGCCATGATCGCCCTTACCTTCTGCTGAGTTCACACCATCAGCCATCTCATGCGAGGTCAGATCGATCGTTAGCTGCAAATCAAGCTCGCTCTACATGCAGACCACTGATCCATTAAACAAAGCTCGGTCAATGGGGGCGTCTGAAGCAGGCGATCTGGCTCGCTCTGGGCTTTGGCTCCTCCGACAGGGACACGTTGTGGTCCATGGCCTCACGAGTCTGAAGGGGACCTGATGATCGATCCATGGATCCATCCATCCATCCAGCTGCATTATGAGCTGCAACCTCCAGCAGGCAGCAGGAGAGCAAGGCATCTGTTCTACCTAGCTGATGGATCGATCAGCCAACTCTCTGAATGAAGAGAAAATATAGTATACATAAATGTACAAGTGGCTTTCCTGCTTACACCCTCATTGTATATTGTCTGAACCACCAGTCACCTGATCCTCAGACTCAGAGGGGGAGGAAGCTCATATTGTGATGAACTGACGATGACAGGGACGTGCTCTCGTTTTGTTTAGGGCTGTGGGGGCTGGTGGAGTAAAATAAGAGGGCCATGGCATTGGCATGTGAGACAATGTGGCTTTGTTCCCAATTGAATTATCGCTCTAACAAATTCGTTCATCAGTGCTTTTCTTAATTCAGAGTCAATCAACAACTAAAAGTTCTTGGCTCTGTGCGGCTTTAGAGGCCGGAAGTATTCTATTTTGTTTCTAATAAAATTAAAAGTCTTGATTCTGACATTGCAATTGAATTGCTGAATTAACTCCGCAGTTAACAAAAGACTTTCTAACAGTGGAATAAAGTAAAGCCCTTCAATGCTCTACCAAAAACGTGTTTTGCAACTATTTTAGAACGCATGTTAAGTACTCCATCCATCTCAGATTGTAAATCATTTCAAGAATTTTGGAGAGTCAAAGCTTTTTAAATTTGATGAAATTTATACGATAAGATAATAACAATTAGGATGTCAACTAAGTATCAATAAATTCTTCGTTAATTGTATTTTCATAGTATATCTCTTTGTTATTTTTTCTATAATTTTAGTTAAACTTGAGATGGTTTGCCTTTTCAAGATTCTTAGAATGACTTACAGTTTCGAACGGAGGGAGTATGGATTATTTCCCATGCGAATTGCCTACCTTTTTTTTTTTGACTAGGCATTCGTGTGCAACCCAATATTCAGTCACTAGAGGTTGAGTTCTTGGGATTTTCACCATTGACATTCAAAAATTAGTTTATTTTTTTTTATCTTTAGGCAGTTTTTTCCTACAAGAAGCTGCATGCAGATTATGTACTACTAGTAGTAATAATATTACTGTATTATTATCATTTTGTTTCCAAAATGGAAAGATCCAAGCAGAGAGTGCATACACACATTACATGTATGTATGGGCATAAGGAAGACCCCAAGACCGGGGGCATGGCGCCGGAGCAAGGTTCATGAACCTGGCTCGACAATGATTGGTAGGTTCAGCCGAGAAAGAGACGATCGAACAGTTGGCGCGCGGCCTGCTGGCGGGACGAGAGAAGACTAGGAATGATGGGTGCTCGCAAGCTTTCGTCGTCACATCAAAGTTTGCGAAAGTGTTAAAGGATCCCCTTGAACTAATCCCTTTTTCAAATGCCCGCTTTTGTTGCCGCTAGACGAAGCAGATGAAAAGGAGCGCTCGTTGTTCGATTCTAAAGGGCAAAACAAAAGTGTGCGTTGCAACCTGGGCCGGACCGGCCGGGCTCTGCTGCTGGGAAGGGGAATCAGGAATGCCTTGCCCTGCAGCCCTGCACGTTGCCACTCGAGTCCACTGTCGTTTTTCTTCTTGAGGAAAGTCACATGAAGTCATGATGGAACCTCTGCTGGGATTTGCGAGCAGCGTATGCCTGACATGATGAGCAATGATACTATGATGTTAATTTATCACTGTACTAGGTTACTAGCAAATCCTGCTAGCTTTGATCGATCAGCAGCTGATGCTTGCATTGGTGCCGCGTGAATGCCGGCTTTGTTAACCAAATCCACTGAATTTGCGTGGAGCATCAGCTAGTAGCCTTCGATTTAATCAGAGGATCGTATTGCTGGTAGCGTATCGATCGATCGAGCTCAGGCCGGCTTCCTAGTGCGGTGCTGCTTTATTCGATCGATCGATCTGGCTTCAACTTCGTTCTGATGATGGGATTGCAAACGTGCGCGCGAGAAGACGCAACGTTCCTGTTGCTAGCGCGTCGGACGGCAGGCCGGCGGATCACATGTTCATGCTGTAGCGCACGCAGCGCCTGCAGAGACGCGCCGCGGTCGCCGGCCAGCCGCGCGCGGCGCCGCGCGGCGGACAGGCGTGCATGGCCGTGCGCTTCGGTGTCGACGCGGCCGGCGGGCCAACGTGCAGCCCGGCTCATCAGCTAGTTTGGCTTACTACAACATGCATGCACACGCACTCGTATACGTGCGCTACACGACGTCGTCGTATGTCGGCCTGGCCGTGGCCGCGAGCCTTGCCGGAGACATACGTACGCATACGTCGCCTCGCATTCAGAGATAGCGCCACGTACGCGGCAATGCATGTGTGTACGTACGTGTGGCAGCAGTCCGGCAGACGCGAGGAAGCGTCCGACGACGGAGCTGCCAAGTGCAGTGGAGCTTGTATACTACTTCGTCTTCAGCAGCTGGCTGGCCATGGCGCCGGCAGGCGTGCGTGCGTCTACAGACGTTTCGGCTCAGGACAAGCACAACACGATTTCCCTGATCGAGCAGAGCAGAGATCGGAGACAGAGCTGCACCTAGCGCCAATGCCCATCCTCCTCCTAGCTAGCTATAGATCTAATCGCGGACGCGGACGTGTGTGTATACTTCACCGACAAGAAACTGGCTGGCTAGCTATGCTTTTGTTCGCTGACTTGTGCGTGGAAACGGAACTCGGAAGGATCAAGCAGCCAGACTGATGATAAGTGAGAGTGACTAATGGACGCACGCTTCAATCTCTGCACGGGGATCCGCGACGCCCAACACGGACTCGCCAACCCCAACATCCTGCACGCGCGGATGCGCCGATCGACACAGGCAAAGTCATCCTTACATGTGTGGGCGTGTGACTTAATTTGTTCTTGGCTCCGAAGTAAACCTCTCCTTGCATTGGAACCAGCAACACGACTATAAGACCTGCATCCGTGCGGCCACCGCTCTTGCATTTTTTTTTTTTTTTAACCTCAGCTCTTGCATCATCCACATGTACCGGCGGCATCTTTCTTTCTTTCTTTCACACTATGACACTACAGGTTCGGTTTTACCGGTAGCCGCAGTAGCACGAACGTAGGAGTACACGTGACGATCGTACGGCTGAAATAATTCTATACGGCTTCCAAAGTCCATGTTACTATACAATAGGCAGCAGGGGGCGGTTGATCCGCACGCAGGCCCAGTTGGTGCGTATTGGTAACCCCGCATTATTCAGCAGAAATTAAGGTGCAGGTTACTGCTCGGTGAGCGATCGAGCAGCGAGAAGGAGAAACGGATCGATCAGCAGCAGAGCTGCAGAGCACATGTCGCTCTAGCTGTTGCGCGCGGTGTGGCAAGATCGGAGATGCCGATGTGGCTAATGTGGAAAACCCGTTTGGTCGGTTGCAACTTGCCGCTGGCCGGTATATAGGACATTGAGCCACTGGGTGCTGCTGCCTAGCAATCTCCCCAGCTAGCTAAGATCCCAACTGTCATCTTGGGTCATCTCACTTACAAGATCTACAGTATATTCTCACAGAGTATAATCGACAGTTTAATCTGTCACTTGACGCCAACTTGGCTGGATGCTCATCGACCTGTCACGTTAGTAGCCAGCAATCCGCGATTGCCTGTGCTTAACAAGTGTTGCTACCACCATCTGCAGGTGCAACGCAAAGCCAGCCGAACCACCTTATTAATTAGAGAACAAAAGAATAGTGCCAATGCGCAATCCATTTGAGATAGCGCGCGCTCGTCTGAAATCCTGCAGAACCGCAACCTTCCACACTGTGAGGCTTTTTGGCGTTTCTGCCTTGGTTCTTGGTGTTTTTCAGCTAAGCGGCCAGGCAGACGCGGACGATGATCATCAAACATTAGCGTCCGCAGCTTGAGCACCAAGTCCTGCGATTACAAAATGCACGCAGGTGGATCCGTCGTGGATGGAACCGGCCGGCCGCAAACCTTCTGCTGATTTCGGTATCGAACACGGCCCGGGCATATGCAAAGCCCGCGCGTCAATCATTTGCGCGAGGCGAAATCTAGAGCATGTGGCGGCCGCCCCGGATGCTGTACTTGCGCAGGTTTTTCTTTCACCGGCCCTCGCATGCGATAGCGGAATAAAAATCAAGAATCTTGGCGTCGAAATCCACAGAAAATGAGGGAGCAAGCTGCGCGCGCGCGAGGCCGCCGGCTGATATGTGAATACGCGCGCCTCATGCAAGCTGCAGGGGGTGGGCGATCACAGAATCTCGAGGGTGGACGGCGCCAGAGTCAGAGGCATCATCATCAAATCTGTTTGTATAGTATATTGCTATTTTAGACATAATAGATAGCCGAATTTTACGTAACATCGCAAGAAATACGCTAAAATATCGCACAAACACACCAAAAATTGGCTATTTTTAACCCCACAAAAAGTCGGCTATGATTTAGCAATTCTGAACATCACAAGAAAACACGCCAAAACATCACGAGAAACACGCTAGAACGTCACACAAAACACATCAGAAACCGGCTATTTTCAGCTAGAAAATAGCTGGTTATGATTTAGCATTTTTCTAATTATTTTTTGCGGGCATTGGCGTGTGATCCCGTGGCTTTCCCCACGACATTCCCCGTCTCTTCAAATTATTGTTGGTTCTCTATAAAGGTTTTCATAGCAATATATGCAAGGCCCTTTGAAATACGGGAATTTTTCCCCTTGCGTACTATTTCCTCCGTACCAAATTGTAAGTCGTTTGATTTTTTTGACACAAAATTTAACCATGTGTCTTATTTAAAAAAATTTATGCAAAAATAGCCAAATTTCAGTCATTCTTGAAGAACTTTTATTAATAAAGTAAACCATGACAAAAGAAATAATATTTTACATAAAATTTTTAATAAGACGAACGGTCAAACTTTGTATCTAAAAAATCAAATGACTCATAATTTGAGATGGAGGAAGTATATTTTTTATGTGGAATTCAAGTAATTTATGTATCCAAGATTCCTATAGATCTCGTGTCCAAAACTTCAAATAGACCCCGTAAGAGCTAAGGCGTGATTGGTTGCTCTAGGGTAGGCGAGTCGGAATGGAGGGCTGGTCCAGGCTCTTTCGAGGCATGATAAGAGTGGACACTTCAATTTGTTTGGTTGCAACTTAGTCTAGGACACTAAACAGCAGGTGTTATGTTTGATTGCCCGCATTGGGTTTTTTCATGTACGAACTGTTCACCCTATATGTTTTTGGTTGGGCGTATATATGGCACATGGTGTGATCATTTTTGGTGAGGAAACTAACCATTCTCGGAAGAACAAGATAGATCACAAAAGTGAACAGAGAAACGTTTGACTTGATTCAGTTTGCCTCATCCTTGACTTTGAGCTTGGAGCATCGGAGATAATTAAACAATAGAACAGTGAACCCAGCTAATATACAACAACGAATTGAAAGGTCGCATGAAGAAGGAACACATGAAGAAACAAAGTTCCAGTTCCTCACATGAACAAACGGATAGGTTGGACGATGAGCTCATCTGGTGTATCACAATAATTTCCGTCCCCGAGTTGTTTACTCCTGATGTCTTAAAGCTAGGCAGATGTAACTGCCAGGTATAAGTTAGAGGGGGAGAGGACAAGCGAACAAGTTCATCCATCAGCCAATTGAAAGGTGTCGCGTTTGGTAGACGGAGGGGAATCATTGAGCACTAGAATTACGACCGGGAATTGAGGCTTTTACCTACTTATTCCTCAAGCCTGTCATTAGGCGCATTGCACGCGTTTGTTCTCTGGGAAAAAGAATTAGATTGTTCTTGACACGCACCTAAGCCACAGTGAACGACCGGTCGAACGAGCCATCTATATACATGCATGCCAATTTGCCGCCTAGTTAGGTGCATCTGCATTATGAATGCACCACCGTATATATTCCACGTATCGTACTGGAAGTTGACCTCAGACTCGGAGGTATGAACGACGAGATTGAGGCAGAGTGAGGCACACGTACACGGGCATTACCATTATACTGCAGAGGAACTTGCCAAAGTACTGGTGTGTACTGCGTAGAGTAGTTGCAATAAACTTATAATACGAGATCCTCGCATATCTAGCTTCAATAGACAAATGCATAGGCCGTATTTTGGAGAAAGTGGTAACTGTGTCATTAGTCAATCTAACGAGCTTAGGTGTTCTCCACCTGCGCCACGTGTTCCAAATGACCTCAATCATTTTGGCTGCTTTTGTCTGAAAATGCCCTCGAAGATACTACTCCTAGTGTAAAAAGGAAAAAAAAATGCAGAGTTAGGATTAATATACGGAGGTTACCAATGGGATTGACCTGAAATGTGCACTCAGTGAATTGGGATTAAATTAATGATGGTATATGGAGGCTAACAGTCGATATCGGATAGGATCTTCGTTCGGCGCGGCTTGGAAGCTTCAATCCTGCCGCCGATCAATCCAACTTGAAGCCTCGAAAGACGGGTGGAGCTACTCGCTAGCAGCTAGGTGATCGATCATGTCGATGCCGGCGATGATGCCGATCCCACGGTCCCCTCGCCGCGCGCCGGGCCTGTGCGAACTGAATATACAACATGTCAATCATGCGTGCGACTTATCTCGATCTGTCATCCGAAACTCCATTCGTGAATCATTCCAAAGTGCAACGACCCCGTAGATAGCTGAAAAGAAAGCTTAACGTACGCGAGTCAGATCACAGATCGGCGCCGCCACGTCCCATCGTCGTCATGTTCACTTGTTCAGTTCAGCAGCTAATGAGCAACAGACAATCTGAGGCTGTTAGCTTAGGCCTTGTTTAGTTTTTGAAATTTCTAATTTAAAAAGTATTATAATATTTTATTTGTATTTAATAAATAATATCTAATTATTTTTTAACTAGATTTAAAAGATTTATTTTATGATTCACAACTAATCTATATAATTAATTATTTATTTATTAATATTTAATGTTTTATGTATACGATATAATATTTAATGTGATAGAGAGATAGTAAAATTTTTAATCTTTTGAGACAACTTTGCTAGTAGGCAGTTTGCATGTCTGTACATCGTACGACTCGAGTCCTCGTCACGGGCCGCTGGACGGATGTTGTACTGGCGTGAAGATCGGGCGGTCGATCGAGGTGCAGTGATCCGGATAAGTGGCGCGGACGGACAAGAGCTGCTGTTGTATGCTCATGGCAGAACTGTGGTCGAATCTGAGGACCGGCCGAAGGTAATAACAGCCGCCGACGCCGATCTAGAATGCTGTGTGGTTCAACGGTCAAAATGTCTGACGACTGACGTGCCGGTCCATCTCTTCAGGGAACCTGGTTCCATCGGCTCATCGGCCAACGTGTGCCAGTGCCGAAACTGGTAGCGACTTTCAGGATTTGCTCCTTGCTCGGATAATTTGGACTCTGCAAGTATCGAACTTTTAGACCAGCAAGCCGAGTCTGAAAATCAAAATCTGAAGAAAAAACATCTGCCGAAAACGAGAAGTTCTCTGCACCAGGATTTTACGGTGAGCATCCCTGCAAAGTAACGCGTGGCCGCATGGGCATCTCGAGACCGTTGCGGACCTGACCTCTGCGGCAGGCGGCACGGCCCACGCGGCTCCGCTCCCGTCCTCCTCACCGACGCCGGCCTTTATAAGCACCCCGCCCCGCGCAGACTCCACTCGACTCGCACTCGTCCGTCCGCCTCCTCCCCGCCCCGCCCGTCTCGCTCTGCATGCACATGGAACTAGCGCCGCCGCCGCCACCAATGGACGTCGCCCACCACGACCCCGCGCCCTTCTCCCCGCTCTCCTCCGACGCCGCGCTCTCGCCGCACTTCCCGCCCGCGCTAGCGGACGCCGCCGGCGCCGGCGCGCTGGACCTGTCCTTCACCTCCACCGCCTCTGCCTCCACGTCCTCCTTCACCACCGCCACCACCTTCAGCGCGCGGAGCTCGCTGTCGCTGCCGTCCTTCTCCTCCTCCACGTCGCTCTCCCCGCGGCCGCACTCCTCCTCGGCGTCCCCGCACTGGGCGCACCTCGCCGCGGCGCGCGCCGCCACGCCCGACGGCGTGCTCCGCCTCGCGCACCTCCACCTCGTCCGCGAGCTCGGCCACGGCCACCTCGCGCGCGTCTTCCTCTGCCGCCTCAAGAGCTCCCCGCCGTCGTCCCCGCTCTTCGCGCTCAAGGTCGTCGACCTCCGTGACGACGACCCGTCCCGCGTCTCCCACGTGCTCGCCGAGTCGCGCGTCCTCTCCTCGCTCGATCACCCCTTCGTGCCCACGCTCTACGCGCGCCTCGACGCCGGCCGCTACGCATGCTTCCTCATGGACTACTGCTCCGGGGGGGACCTGCACGCGGTGCTCCGTCGCAGGCCGGGGGCGCGCCTGCCCGTCGCCGCCGCCAGGTTCTACGCCGCCGAGGTGCTGCTCGCGATCGAGTACCTCCACGCGCTCGGCTTCGTGTACCGCGACCTCAAGCCCGAGAACGTCCTCCTCCGGGGCGACGGCCACGTCGTGCTCTCCGACTTCGACCTCGCGCTCCCGGCGTCCGTGGAGCCCGCCGTCCGCCGCCGGCAGGTGCGGAAGCAGATGAGCCGCCGCAGGAAGCTTCTGCCATCATGCTTCTCTGCCCCCCGCAACCGCAATGACGACGACGAAGAGGAGATCGACGCCAAGGAGCGGTTCGAGTTCGTGGCCGAGCCGACGGCGGCGAGCTCCAAGGACTGCGTGGGCACGCACGAGTACCTCGCGCCGGAGCTCGTGAGCGGGAGCGG
>CM041629.1:12808741-12820988 GCA_023333625.1 Bothriochloa decipiens | reverse complement strand
TTGATTTTGAAATTTAGTAATGATAATGAAACTGTGATATGAGATAATAGAATGCAAAGTAAAGCAATAATAAGTAACTTTAAAACATAAAATTTCATCAAACTCGTGGAGATAACAAGTGAAGCTTACCAGTTGGTTCCACTGTTCAAAATCAGAAGCAATATTTTTGAGTATACTGTCACGATGAGCTAAACCCATGTCAATTGTTGCCTTCAACTCTGAGATCCTCCCAGATACCTAAAGATCATAAAATTCAGATCATATCATAGATTTAAATACTGATACAGGAAAAGACTCTCCTATTAGTGCCTCAGCCTTAATTCAAAACTCCTAAAAATGCAAGCACAGCCAGAAAATCATGAGCAATAGACAACACTTAGGTAATAAAATGTTCACCTTGTATTGAAAATGATTACAGCGCAATCTTAAGACTAAGGCAGAGTCATTTGTGAGTGGAACTAATAAGTATCCAACGTGACAATTCCAGTAGCATCACAACAGGATTTAATTGCGCACTCATATCACAAGCAAAGTACATATCCGACAAGAACATTGCTCTTCACATGCTGAATTTGCTATACTTGAATTTCTAGTTCACAAGAATGTAAACCACATGGCACGTAATACATTATCAGAAGTTATCTAACTACAAAGAACTAAAATAGGAATATCAACAAATATTGTATTTCAAGTGCTGACCTCCTGAACAGCATGAAGTTGTTTGCTAACGTCTTCTGGAAACGGGTAACGGTTCGCATTGAAGGCATCACATATCTTCAGAATTTTGTTTTTTGCCCTCTCTCCAGAGTAGAATATAACAAATGCATTCTTCGTTACCTGCATAACCATATAAAGGGTTGGCAAATAAGTCCAAGCAAAGAATAAACACCAAGGTTAAAGTTAGAACAGAACAATTAGAGTACTCAAAAATGGGAAGTATTATCAAGTGTAGCAATCATCACTCATGAATTAATCACTTCAATACCAAAATAGTCATAAGTATCAGTGTTACTGCAATCAGAATTGTCCAAGTATTTGTACTGAGTTTGCCTGGTATTACGTTTAGTACAAACAATAGTTATATTAGATTTTTCTTTCTAACTGTGCATATAAATAAGAACCATTATCAATTTAGATATTACGAAAGGGCCAGGAACGAAAAACTCCAAAAAAAAAACTAGAAAGTATGTGCCAACCTTATCCCCAGAAACTGGATCAGTGACGGGCTCATCAACAGGCTCTTGCCTAACGAAAATATTACCCCTTGTGGCACGGAATAGGATCCTTTCAAAAGCCATTGCCTTTTCCTTTGGTACAAGGCCACTCAATGAGCCAAGCTTCACTTGTTTTGATGGATCAGTTGACATCTCCTAAAAGAATACAACCAATGTGTCAATATCTTATTAAAAAGGGATATAATAAAAAAGATAAGATGAGAAGGAGGGTGGTGCTGCTTTGTTATCAAAACAATGATGTTACCTGTTCTAACAGAGGGCTCTCCAGTGAAGTTTGACCAGATTGGTTTGCCTCCATTTCCCTTTGTTGTGCAGCAGCAGTTCTTTGAGCTGAATAGAAAAATTCACCAGCCTGAAAAAAAAAAGAATTAATGAGCTTGGTGCCAACATTGCACAGGTACCATGGCCACTATACTGAAGTTGTAGAATCAGAACAGGATCAGAAGGGAAACTGGCTCTCTAAATTAGTTCATTACTACGATGACATCAAAACATGTGTATATACAATCAAATGACAAAACAATATCCTGCTCATTAATAAATTTATGCATCCAATGTGTTGCTAGGTGAACACTATCAATTGTCAACATGAGAAAATAATTGGACCTTAGATATTAGAGCACAAAGGCGTGTTTCCTCCATTAAATTGCTATATCACTATAGAAGTAACTGAGGCAAAAGATGCAGCTGGCAATACTCAATGTCGCCCAGCAGCAAATGCTTAGAGAAACATAAAGCAAATGAAGAACCAAATCGTAGTAGCTAGAACTAATGTAATCCAAACCGAAGATAATATTAGAAATGGCACATATTTGTGCAGATTGATTCGCAGGGAATGAAACTAGCAACAGAAAGAAATGAAATATCTAATGGGCCTGGCCTACTCCTCTATTTGATGCACATATCATGATGCCAAAATACACAACAAATGTACATTCGATCCAACAGAATACTTTCAGAAAGTTATACCTTTTGGAGAACAGTATGGTACTCCAATAGCTCATTGTAGGTCCTCTGTAACTTTTCATTGTTTGCATTAACTTCAATTAGCTCAGCTTCCAGGTCTCCGAGCTTTATCTGTTATTAGGCAGTGTTAAAACATCAACTCAAGATTTATTGTGCATGATCAGCGAGCATCCCATTGACTAACATACCTCCAAGTCATCAAAATCCAGATGAGTTTCATTTAGTTGTGTAGGAGAGGTTGTTATGTCAGCTTTTGACATTTGCTCCTTAAAAAACCTCAATTTGCGAGCCATTTCGCTACACCTTTTGATCTGTAAGTAGAGTAGGACAACAGATACATGGGTAAATAATCCTAGTTGCACTTTATATAGTAAATAAATAAAAACAGAAGTTGACTATTGGTTTAGAAAAACACCAAGTTTATATAGCTTGTCAAGGTTACGAACTAATTTATCATAAGGAAAGGAGTTAATTTCATTAATAGCAAAAGAGAGTCAGCAATGAGAAGGGACTGCATATTGATGATGATTCAAAGTTAATGTTATGGAAAAACTAAGACGAAATTGATGCCAAGATAACTGGGGTATGTACCTGGGTAGCATATGTTCGTTGAAACGGGCTCTTCTCTGCATTAAGCTGTGGTGAAAAAAACAGTAATCAGATTACAAAGTAAAACAAACAGGTATGTACCTAGAGCAGGCATCAAAAGCACACCATCACGATCAGCTAACGAAGCACAAGAGAATACCAAAGTGGGAACAGTTACTTTCATTTTGGAAATTCTTCTGCATATGCGAGATAATTCCCAACAACAAACATTCATATGCTAAATTTGGGGCTCCAGTACAACCAATCACACCAATGTGAACATTATACCACATATTAGATGCAAATTCCCCAATTTTGTAATGCCGACAGGAAACCCTCTCTAACTCCCAGGAAGCCCCGATCACAAAGCACTAGTTATCACCTAGCCACTATCTTAGATCGAAATCGAAAGGTGATCCAGCTCCGGAGCAGGTGGGACCACCGGCCCCACACGAGAAACCTAAAAACACCTTAAGCCTGGAACTGAGTAATCGAAGGGACGAGCAGGGGCAGGCGGCCTTACGTCTTTGAACTGGAGGAGGCCGAGGTCGCCGAGGTAAGAGACGGTGAGGTGCGCGGACTCGGCGGGTATGATGACCTGCACCAGCTGCATCGCCTCCGACCGCATCAGATCCATCTGTGGGCAGCAGCCGCCTCCGCCACCACGCGCCATGGCTGGCGTCCGCGCGCGTGCCCCGCCGGGTCAGCAGCCGACGCGCTGCTCCTCCGTCAGATCCCTGGAGATCCGACGAGGTGTTTCGGACCGAAATCGCTAGGGCGGAGCGGATCTCCGGCAGGTACGGCGGCGGTGGCCTGATCGGTTCCTCGCGTCGTGAGGAGGCAGGCAAGCGAGGGAGGAGGCAGAGACAGACGGGGGCCGTGGACCATGTGGGTATTATACGGAGACGTGGCGGGGCCGTGCGCCGATCGGGACCCTGACACGTGGGGCCCAGGTGCCAGAGTTCGGATCTGGATGCTTGTGAATCGCGATTTGGGATTTAGTTTGCCTCCGGCGATGAAGAAGAAGAGTGTGGATTTCGCGGGGGAGAGAGATTGTGATTAGGCTACCTGTGGGGCCACGTGGGATCGTAGTTTGGTTTACATGTTGGCCCGGTCGGTATTAATTGAGGGAATTTTTTTTATTAATAAATTTATTTTTTAAAAAAATTACAAAATTAGTCTCCCTTTTTAAAAAATTGCAGGAATAGGCCACCAGTCGCCCGTTGAAAGGGCGACGTGAGAGAATCGCCCGTTCAACCGTTCAAAGGGCGATCAGGCCCACGTCGCCCGGCCAAAGGGCGATCAGGCCCACGTCGCCCGGTCAAAGGGCGACCAGGCTAGTCGCCCAGCCAAAGGGCGACCAGATGTTCGCCCCGCCGACGGGCGACCTGGTTTTTAGGATTCTTTTTAAAATAATATTTATTTATTTGAAAATTTTAGAAAAAATTTCGGATTTTTTAAAATAATATTTATTTTTTTGGAAATTTCAGAAAAAATATCGAAGTCGGAGAAATAGCAAAAATAATACGCAGTCATGCAATGGGCGTGCGAAAACGCCGTTGTCGTGTGCTCGCCCAAGCTTAATAGATGAAAAAATACAACAGTGAAACATTAATTAAGTTCTAAAAACTAAAATAGTATCAGTACAATATCATAGAAAACAACATCGGCGGCAAAACATACAAAACTAATATCGTCCACGCTTAGGTGCAACACCCCTAATCGTGCCAGGCTTTGGTGCTTTGCGGCCCGCTCGCACATGGCCGGCTGAGTAAGTAAGCGGCGAAGGAGGAACTATAACACGTACAGGACGGCCTCCAGCAGCAGCTGGTGTCGCGTACTCGTCCTGTGAGGGCTGTGTTTGTGGTGGTGCTTCACGTAACTGCGATGACGCAAGTACGTCCGCCGGCTCCTGCTTCAGGTAACTGTCAAGGCCGAAGGGTGACGGGGATCGCTGACGAAAACTGTCAGCGTGCTCAGAGATGTCCGATCCCTCGTAGTCGTAACGGGTCGTCCCTAAACATATAAGACCAACGTTATGATAACGCTAATGGTAAAACTAATATATAACGTGTCGAACTCTTAAAAGTAGGTCATACCTGGAACCATGGGTACAGCGTGTGAAGAGGAACCTCCGAAATCGAACTGATACCGCGAACCGTCAAAGTGCATACCTGACCATGCAGAGTGAATGTAATGTTACAAATAAAGCAGTATTAGATAATATAATTAAATTTCACAACTATATCGTACCTGTAGGCATGTGAGCAGGCTGCGAAGATGATCCAATGATATCGAACTCCGGACGCCAACCGACAGAGTACGTAGGTGAACCTGAATAATGAAACTTATAAGTAACGAACAAGTTACCATTACTACATACGAAGAAAATATAAGTTACTCACCTGTTTGGTATGTAGGCCGCGGAGGTTGTGGCGCCGTCGGTCCGTTAGGCCTGTGTGTCACGTGTGAACGTCGAGGAACGACATTTGGCTGTCGCCCGCAGGGCCGGCACGACGTCAACTTGACAATGTTTGCAGCAGAGTCGTACATCCTCTGGACCGCAGCGGTAAGCTCGTGGCTGGTCATCTGAATGCCCTCCCTCAACCGGTGCAAGAGCGATCCACCATCCACAGTGATACGGTGAGCCATGTCGGCCTATTAATAAAACGAGAACATTGAAGTAATTACGATAAGAAAAATATTAAACGAAGTGGTTTGAAGTTCATAAAGATCGTACCGCCAACGACATCGCCTGATCTCTGTGCACAGGGTACGTGTCCGTCAACCTGGGGACGTGGGTCCGTGGCTCCGCTGGTGTATACGTGACTCTGATCCGGGTGCGAGGAATATACCAACGTAAGTAGTCCCCGTAAGCCTCCAAGGAAAACGGTCTGGGCTCGTAGGTCACATCATGTAGTGCGTTGGCCCACGCGTCGACCCACGGCTGTATACGGGAGGACCAAGTAACGCCTGCCGGTAGACCCCTCCGCACGTAACTATGGATTTCAAAACGTATTAATTATCTTTCTATATATATTATATACTCAATCAGAACGAATTAATTGTCTTATACTTACCCGTGCACGGAAAGAGGAACAATATGGGCAACCGGGAATGGGAACGTCTGGTTATGACCAAACTGTTGCATCACTCTGTGAGGAGCGTAGTCCTCGACAAAGATGTCGAAAACGACAACCTTACGTGTCAGCCAGTACTCCTGATCCCTCGTGCCGAACGACGACAACCCATTAGGCGCTCGTACGACAATCTCCTCCATGCTGTAAGGTGTCCAGCGGACGTCGTCTGGCCTAATCCGGTCGAACACCGCCATGTATTCAGGATAGGCTCTGTGAACCTGAATGTTTGCCCAAGTATGCTGTATAAAAAATAATAGTAAGGTGCAATTTATTCGAAAATAAATACAAACAGGTTCAACCGCGATATAGAAGACTTACCCGCCGCCGGACCCACAATGAACCCATCGTAGGGCCGTCCTCCTCCGTCTCCCCGTACAACCTTGCTCCGTAAGTCGAGAAATCCATGACTGGTCGTCCAATACTAAACCGCTCGTACGACCAGAGTTGAAGTAATAGTGGACAACCAGAGAGGATAGCTGACGGGTCGGTCTTTGTGCACGCATCACAAAGACCTCGGTACGTGGCTGCCAAGATAGCGGACGCCCAACTGTACTACGGCACGGCGTTGAGCGGTGCGTCCACTATCTCGCGCGCGAAGTGAATCAAGTGCTTCGCGACAGAGTTCCCATGCGACGATGTGAACATTATCCAACCAAACAACCACAACATAGGCCTCCAAGTGCCTCGACACAGTGGCCTCATCCGCCGCAGGGTGGATATACTCGGCCTGAATTAGAAAACAGAAGTTCAAATTTCATTTAACATACACATGAATATTTGATGTTAATGAACTATATCACAGTGTTATCTATTTACCTGAAACTGCAAGAGCCAGGTCTTCGTAGGCCCGTGATGCTGGTTTTCAGCAAGAGTTTGATACTCTGGAGCGTTTGGTCGACGCACAACACCCTCGAAACGGACTAGAAGGTCCTCACGCCAAGTGGCCTCCACGTCTGGACGGCTGACGGCCTGCCCAGCAGTGGTGACACCAAGTAAGTAGGAGACGTCCTCGAGTGTGGGAGTCATCTCCCCGCAAGAAAAGTGGAACGTGTGCATCTCAGGCCTCCAGCGATCCACCAATGCCGCAAGTAAGGAACGGTCAAAGTTGAACCGTGTCACCGCATCGGCCGGGGCCTCAACAGCACTAGCCTGCACAAGCCTACACAGAGGCAGTAGACCAGCTGCTCGTAGCCTGTAGCATATACAACATTTATATATAAATATATATTACCAAATCGTCTGTATGAGTAAAACAAATAAGTGAACGTGTTATTGTGCACACCTGGGTATCCATCGCTTGTCCAGCCGCCACAACTCCTGAGGTACCCTAGGCCGTAGAACTGGTAGCTTAGCAGCTGTCACAGCACTCAAGTAGGACCGGTGGCGCTGGTCCAACTGTGCGTCCAACAACTCCAAGTGTCCCTCATCCATCGCCATACCTAAAATATCTTAATAATGTAAAAAAATAATGCACAAATATAATTAATACTATGACAAAACAAATCGAAAAAATGCAGACATACTATTATTTTTAAAGAGCATTTTCGCCTTGAATCCGCAATCCACGACGTGCACGAGGGCGACGGCCGTCTTGCGGATTCCTTGAAGGTCCTGCTTCTGCAGCTCCCTCTGTGGTGGTTGCACGCGTGCACTTTTTATAAGTATGTCCTGTGCCATTGCACTTGGTGCACCGATGCTCCAGTCTTCCCACTTCTGACTCATCCATATCATTTCTAATGCGCCGTGTCTTACGACGACCAGGCTTCTGTCTTAATTTGTCTTTATCGGGCCCCCACAAGTAGTTACTGCCAGGATTGTTTGTAAAACTACCAAATATTACGAAACCATAAATCTCTGCATTCCAGGTTGTCATGACTACCTCCTTCGTAAAATAATGTGAGACATACGGCTTCGGGGACAAATTAGTAAGTGAACAAGCTGCTATAACATGTGAGCACGGCCTGTGTAGAAGTTTTGGTTTCATGCACGAACAGCTGCATGAGTTATAACGAATAACACACTCTTGTGCAATTCTTTCTCGATTGCCACCACAATGGCCCCGATCCCTACACAGAACTTCAAAGCGATTCTCTGCTGTGCCCATAGGACGTGCACGATGCAAGCTTGCCTTCTCCACCTTTTTTTCATGTAATTTGTCATGAATGTTGAAAAAATCAATGTATTATCTGCCATCGCATTAGAAGCAACCATATATCTTTCACGAAAGTACTTGCACATTCCATGCAAAATACCCTCTATGATTGCTACAAGAGGTAATCCTCTCATGCCTCGAATGACCCAATTGTACACCTCCGCCAAATTTGTTGTCATTATTCCAAACCTCGCCCCATCTGTGTCATATAATAATGACCACTTCTCCTTTGGCTCGTACTCAATCCAATCTGAGAAGCACCTGATTGATGACCCCGACCTCCGAACCACGTTCCTCAAGGCATCCGTTGGGAGGCCTTAAAGAGGAACAGACATATCATTCGGGTCTTGATTCGTACGAGTCGCTAACTCTTCTGTTTGCTTTGTTGTTAATTCATCAAGACGTGTCCACATTGCATTGAATTTTCTTTGTTGGTTCTGATTGCACAACCTCTTAAACATATTCATAGGTGTTTATTTTTGAAATGGCTGAAAAAATTTGCACCCAAGTGCCTCATGCACCATCTTGATTCTATGTCCGACCATCGAGGAGGAAGATCACGCTCCACTGAACCATATTGCATATCCGTTATCGCCTTCAACAAACCGGCATGTCGGTCATGTATGACACAAACATTAGGTCGCCCTTGCACCACTGCTAACTTCACACGCTCCAGAAATCAATACCAACTATCTGTGTTCTCACTTTTCACAAAAGCAAAAGCAACTGGTAGTACTTGATTATTCCCATCAACACCAATAGCAGTTAGAATCTGACCTTTATACTTTCCTGTTAGAAATGTACCATCCATGCATAAAATAGGTCTGCAATGACGAAATGCCATTATACATTAACCTAGTGCAAAAAAGGCTCGACGAAGTATTAACTTTCCGGCCTCTTTTGGATCAGACACATCCATGATATCATAATATGTACCAATATTTTTTTGTCTGACGGTTTCTAACAATCTTGGTAGGTTCTCATAAGATGCTTCGTACGAACCGAATCTCTTCTCAATGACCTTCTGTTTCGCTCGCCACGTCTTCGAATAGCTGATGGTGTATTTAAAATCTTCCTCTATAGTAGTCACTATAGATTTCGGCTCATACCTTAAATTATCAACAATTCGATTATACATGTACTCTGCAATGAAGCTCGATGTAAGAGCAGTATTGGACTTCTCTAATTCTTGTAACTCACATGTATGTTCTGTTACTATAGAGCACTTTCAAATTGTACTCCATTTTTGCTCATAAGCATGTACCCTAAATGGATAGTCCGAAAACACACATTTAACATCATATACTTTCTTGTTGGACTTAACAACTACAAAAGACCGCTTCATTGACAGAGACCAGTACTTCACGGCACTCATCACTTCATCTTTGCCTTTGTACATAGCTCCCTCTACTAGTTCATTCTCATGATATTCCCACGGCACAGAATTTCCTTCGTTGATCATCAAATTCTTGGAACTGTTACTCTTTCACTCCTGTGGGACAGGAATTTCATTCTCATCTTCAGATGAGTCAGTTTTAGATATATTCTCATTCTCCATATCTTCCATCGCCATCTCTTGAACTATATGCTCTATGCGCTCTCCTTCGTCCGCTTCACCCGTCGGTACCATAGATGACATGTGATGATCACCCTCTTCATTATCTTCTTCATTATCATTGTGATTGTCATGGCTCGGACCTCCTTCTTCTTCTACACCGTGTACCTCATGAACCTCCTTTGTATATGCCTGAGCAAGAAGGACTAGAGGCCACCCACGTTCTACAGCTTTGTTGACGTATTTTCTCCATGTTGATGTTGCATTAAGCGGTACTAACTCTCAAAAAGTGCCCTCCCGAGCACGACTAACAATACCCATGACCTTAACGTCATGTTGGTTGCTGTCAAGCCCAAATATTCGCATCAACCAATTCTACACACCACTAATTGTTCTCTCATTTGCCCTAGACACCCATCTACTTACTAAGGCAAATCCTGACAGATCAACCCCGTGTACACTTTGAATAATTTCTCCTTCTCCATAATAAATTTGAAATCCTAACTTCTCCGACATCTGTGTAATCTAAAAATTTCAACTAAAATACCTTTTCAGTAATATATTACTAATATTATTTCAACTATAACTATTTAATTTAACAATATATATAAAATAAGAATATAAGTAATACTACCGAAATATAATATTAATCGCTCAACTGCTCATTATATTATCTAACAATTAATATAACACACATTAAATAATTATATATAAATTTATTTTTTTACTTACCGAAAATTTTCCTCTTCCTCTCTTCTCCTTCTTCTTCTTCTCTTCTCTTCTCCTTCCCTCTCCTTCTCTTCTTTCCCTCTCCTTCTCTTCTCTTCTTCCCTTCTCTTCTCTTCTCTTCTCTGCGCGCCAGCCGCGGGGCGGCTTATATAAAGCAGCCACGTCGCCCCCTGGTCGGGCGACGTGGGGCCACGTCGCCCATTTATCGGGCGAGCAGGGCCAAGTCGCCCCCTGGTCGGGCGACATGGGGCCCGCCGCGACACGTGGGGGACACGTCGCCCATCGGCCGGGCGACGAGCCCCACGTCGCCTGTTGGTCGGGCAACATGGCCCAGGTAGCCCGCCAGTCGGGCGACAAGGCCCATCTTCGCCCTTCCAACGGGCGACTGGTGGCCCATTCCTGCAAATTTTTGAAAACGGAGACTAATTTTGTAATTTTTTTAAAAAATACGTTTATTAATAAAAAAAATTCTTAATTGAGGCGACACGTGGGCCATAATCACTCTGGACTCTACATATGGGCTTATATGTCGGCCACATAGACGGGCCCAAATGGCCATGGAGATGTACAACTTATGTAGCGGCCCAATTGACCCAAGGCCCCTTTCTAGCATGCAAACAATTTTAACAAGAAATTTGTCTCAGATGGATTGAACTAGCAAAGGTGGTATATGCAAATAGCTCGGGTAGCTCGCTTTATTTATCATTGTAAGATTTTTATTTTTTAAGTGAACAAGTAATTTTAAATAGTTTTATTTATTTGTTTGGTTGTTATTGTCTTGTCGTCCTTCTCACTATATCTATATCTTGTTTAGTTGGGGGTGAAAAGTTGAAAACTTTTAAAGATTCCCCGTCACATTGAATATTTACACACATATATAAAACATTAAATATAGATAAAAATAATTAATTACATAATTTATCTATAATTTAGAATCAAATTTTTTGAGTCTACTTAGACCATTATGGGACAATAATTACCAAATACAAAAGGAAGTGCTACAGTAATTTTCAAGCAGATTTTTTTTTTGTAAGGGTCCCCCGATCAATTCTCGGTTTAAAGATTGGATTATAATATTGTTTCTTCCGTAGCTCTACCGACGTCCATCTTTTATCCTGTTTTTACATGTTTTTTGCAACATGCATGGTAAGATACCAAGGTTGAAGTGCCCTTGGCTAAAGAATGATGAGTCATTGTCAACTCTAACTTTATTGTATTGGAACTTCTTACAAGTGAACACACTGTAAATCTCCCCCTCAACTCAGAAATGTGTGTGTGCGCTCAACTCTTGCTACAGGCGCCCCTCTTCCATGGATTTCCCTAGGCATGGGTGTTCGGTCTGACCAAACTGAACTAGTAGGTTTAGTTAATTTAGAAGTTCGGTCATCTAAAAATGGAGTTTTAGAACTGAGGACTGAGCAAATTTGGTCTTAATTAGTTTGGTTCGGTCTCAATCATGACCGAACTAACTGAACTAGAGAAAACAACCACTAAATGCATAATTATTAGTAGCAAATTATAACAATATATTATCTATTTTAAGGCAAAAATGACAATACAACATATAGATTAAACAAAGTGAAGAGTGATAGTTGATATAAACTCACTGAAATTAATACTACATCACTAATAATAATCTAAAGGACATTTTATCAGCAATATCCAAATATTCAGATAAAATATCCTGATGTATATAACCGAGCTAACCATAAAAATTTCGGGTAGTATAGACTTTGAACCAAACTAGTAATCGAAACCCTCAAACTTGATCTTGGTTAGCTCAGTTCGGTCTTTGGTCAATCATGCCCAGGCCTAGATTTCCTCTCCTCTCACCTGCCAAGATTTCAAGGTTTAGGAAGTTAGCTATTGGAACTATTACATA
>CM041629.1:12705944-12808641 GCA_023333625.1 Bothriochloa decipiens | reverse complement strand
TTTTTTTTTTTTTTGAACTGAACTGTGTTTAGGTGAGGATGGAGAAGTAACTGCCAATCATTTGCTACTGGGGATATGGTCAGATAAACAGTCAGCTGGTCATAAAATCCTGGAATCGCTTGGTTTTGATGATGAGAAAGCCAGTTTACTGGCCAAAACGGTAACATTATTATATTTTCCATTTAAAGTCTAATACTGCACAATGGATCATTTTGTGGTTTCTCAAATCGATCATTTTGTGGTTTCTCAAATCTTCTATTTATCACTTCAGGCTGATGAAGAGGCTGCAATGAGTCCTAGATAGCAAAGAGAGCACTCAATTTATTCTTCAACTAAAGCTGGGATTGTGCCATAGATGTTGACGCCTCAAGATGTTGACCTGAAGGCTGCTTCTACAAAATGTAGGTCTTACCGAGAATGTGTTAGGTCAAATACAATATTTATACTCTCGTGATTGCCGATGGCTGTAAAAACGTTGTGATTTGTTTGTCACGGTGAATCCTTCTCAGCTTCTTTTCCCTTCTCAGCTGGATCTGTGAACTGCTTGTAGAAAACAAAAAACCTTGTAGGGTCCTGTGGACCTGACAAATCCTTTAAATTTTTTGTTAGCTTTGCAGCCTGAGTTCTGACAGGCAGGAACTTCATCGGAAGCCAAGCCACTTGATATTTTGTATCCGCAAATTTTAAAGGAAGCTATCGGGACACATTCAGAAAACATATATTAGTACTTTCTTTAACACAATTATTGTGTGTCATTTTCCATGGAAGGATTTTGAAGGAAGTTTTTTTAAAACAATTATCGTGTGCCTTTTGTCAGGGAAAAACATATATTAGTAGTTTCTTTATCAGTTTCCAGTCAGGGGAAGCTGCACGCACTCTACACCAAATCTGCATGAGGTTGGTACTTGCACTATGCTTTGATTCCAAGAACATCCACCTCGACATCTTTTACATTGTTTATTATCGTTATCTTCACCTCTTGTGCGTCAGAATTCTGCTTATTTGCCTAAGCTGATGGTGACTATCAGGAAGTTATACATTGCGTTCATGGACGGAGAGGCGTCATGCCCTGACACGAAGCATGCACAGACTGAAAGCCGACGCCATGCCGGTGGCCTGGCGCAGTCCTGCGCTTAGGTTTCAGCTCCGGAGTCCCCATCAGGCATCAAAGTTCATCTGCCACCGAAAGAACAGTCCCCTTCCTATTGGGTAGGAACTCGGAGAAATGATGGAAACTTGCGGCACGTGCGTGCCGCATGCTTCCCGATTGGGCTAGCATATGGGAAGCAACAGGATTAATGGCAGGATTACTCTTGCGTGTCAGCAACAACGCAAGTCTGGTGTCGTCGTTTCAGCTTTTGGGTGGGACGATATCTACACATCAGACTCGTTGGTGATCCTATCTTCCAATCTGCTGACAGTACAAGGAGCACTGAAGCAGGCTACGCAGTTACAGGTACTGCTGGGGGCCAGAAAGTGTAATGTAAGTACAAGCTGGGATTAAAGAAACCTCCAATTTGATGAGCATTAACAGATGAGCAGGCAAGAATTGACGTGCAACTCCGTGTTGACTTGACTTCTTTCTTGTCACGTAATGTAACATGTCCAAGCGTGTGGAGGCATAATGGCAGGGTATAAACAACAGGAGGGTTTCACTTCTCCAAAGCATGTTTAGAGTATAGTACTATTCTTTCAGCGTCCTCTTTTCTTCAGTTCCTTCGAATGTTTGCATCAAAAAGCATGCAGTACCCCTGGCTTGTTTATTCCTTGGTTGGAGTTCCCTTGGGTCCTAATTCAGATCTCTTTGGGAGCAGCGGCCAGTGAACATTCCAAGTCTCCTCCACACTATAAAACTAATCGCTGTCAAATCTCTAGCTTCTCTTCCACATGCATGCATGGATTGTGAGCACTGTAGAGCTATACTAGTAGATTTCACAGCTCAAGTCTAAACAAGGCCTACTAGGATTTGCTTTGACTGCTAGAACTGCACGGAATGGGCAGTGCACGTGCTTGCCTTTGTTTTTTCAGTCTCGCACGTGCCATCTATTGGGGCTATGCATGTACAGTAGGGGTGTACCGAACTGCAGTGCAGAAAGTTGAAAACTTTTAGGAAGGCTCTCTCCTTGTTCCCCACATTGAGGACTTGAAGTCCCCTGCACTGCCGGTAGACTTGGAGTCTGGATTTGGTTCAGAAAAAAGCCTCTCGTCCTGCAGGTGTACCGGTTCTCTGCTCCATCTCTCTGCACTCTTGGTCCAATCATTCAGGTGTTTCAGTCGCCTCAGCATTGATTATGTGTTGTTACTGGTTGCATTGTACCATCGATTTGGCTGGGTGCAGACATGGCTTTGTCACTAGTACTTAATGGCAAAATAACAAAGTACTTAGCAATGTTTGTTAGGCATTGCTTCATACTTCAGCTGTTCAGCATGGAAACAAATTCAAGGGACATGGCAGAGACATGTTGTGTTCGAAATCGGGACAAATTCATGAAAACATGGACAGAGGGACATATATGCAATAGACTTATCAGGTGAAGACATCTTCTGTTATCCAACTAGTACTGGCAGTGACGGCTTTTATATTTGTTCTTGTATGCTGGGGCTGGGGCAGCATGCCCCTATAGCCTATCTAGAGCAGATGCGGCTCCTCTTTTCTGCGCCTGTCGGCAAAACAGATGGTCACCCTGCTGCATTCGGAGCTGACATCTTGTCACTGAAACCCATTACCTCCTGCAGGATTTCAGGGAGCTAGTACTCCCAGCTCACTGAAAGCAATAGAGAAATCGCGGGACGTGACAGGCCCACACGCCTCAGACCTCAGCACCTAAAGCTTTGGTGATTTCTATGCGCTGACCACACGAATGGAAAGGAACAACTAAAACAATTGTGCTTACTCCTACCAAGGCCACTTCCCCTGTTGTAGTAGATCTCTTAATTCTATTTCATTAATACTAATCCCCCCTCTTGTTCTTCTTCTTCTTCGTCCGAATGGCATATAGTAATATATGTAAAATTAGTTAATGTATATATATGCCCCGGTCAAGCCCTTTAAGCGCGGTCAAGCACTTTAAGCATGCCGTTTTGGACGAGAAAGTAGTTATGGAACTCCAAAAGAATCGGGACTAATTGTATTTTCATAGTTGGAGGGCGTCCAATACCCGATTTCATAGTTTAGGGTCAAGGTACTTATCATATAGTGGGTTCGTAACGGTTTAGCGCTGAGGTAGTGGATAGCTGGTGCTATCGCAAACACTGAGTTCCGATAGCAGTATATAATAATCACACATGAATTTATGTATGTATATACCATGAACAATAAATCTAAATAGATGTTTAACTATACTTAAAGAATTGATGTTTTGCATGCTTTAAATTAAGAAAAGATACATGGTGCTCAACATGCTATGAATAAGTCATCACATATTAGAGTTTACAATGGAATAGATTACGAGAACCATAAAGTAGTAATACGACCATGATTCGTTATCATTTTCAGAAGAAGTAACCTTAGTAGTCTTATGGTAGTTAAAATGGGCTCGGGTTACTTGTTGCATATCATACCACGCTATTATCGACGCTACAAAGAGTTGCGGGCTGCTATAGCGGGTCACTACTTCAAATGGTGGTCGCTAAGTTCCAATCCGTTAAATCTAGTCCACTAGCGGTCGCTACGAACGCAATTTAGTACGTCTAGACTTGAAAACAAAACTTGCTTACAAGTTGAGGGATGGAAAATGCACTTGACTTGAAAATTTTATAGACTGCCCATTTAGTTTGTTTATTATAAAATTAAAGGAAAATAATGAAAAAAATATCTTGCATCGACTCAAATTAATTTTCATACATGATCCAACCTCCCAACTTGATGTAACATGTCAAGGGTGGGTTAGAATATTTTTGCTACTTGATGTAGTGTCACATATCAACCAGGGCGGATCCAAAGGGAGGACTAGGGGGCTCCAAACCCCTACGACTGGTGCATCAATGGAAATATAGGGAGGGTGAGGGAGAAGAAGAGGTGGAGGAAAGAAAAAAAATGGGGGAGATAGAGAGGAAGAAGAAGAGATCAACCCCATATTTTGCATTTGCCGCTGTATGTCAAGGACTTTGCTTGATGTAATGTAATGTGTAAAGGACCTTTGTTTGAATAGATCTTTTCCTAACATATAACATGGATAGTCCGATTTGTACATGATTTATGTATCTAGGAGAGCCTTTTCACGCGATAGGCTTTTTTTGGTTGTTTCTAACGTTTATTACATCGAACATGTTAAAGGACTGTGTTAAGGAGATCAACGGTTTTTTTCTTCTAACGTGTATAACATGAAGTCTTGTAACGTGACAGGTCACAAGTTTACATGGAAAAATAGAACTCTATCGTGACATGTGTTCAAATTTTTTTACGTGACAGTTGGACCTGAGTTGAATTAATACATCTATTGACATTCCAGTGTCACATGATAGATCCATTTTATTTATTTATCAATAATTGCACTTGGGGAAGACGGCTTGGTGGTGAAAATTTTAAAATTCTGTTTTGTTCTTGAAGGACCCAATTTTAAAAGTGCAAAGTAGGGCTCGTCGTCATTGGCCCGTTAGCTTCGATTGTGAGGTACAGCCCCGTGTCCCATACTATACAGTGTGTTTGCTATACATCTAAGTATATGATATGTGTGAACAACAGGGAGTATATATATATAGCACCTAGAATCCCCCCCCCCCTAAAAGACCAGTAGTATACTCCTTTATTCCAAAAATAAATGCATATTACGCTTCTCAACAGAGTCAAACTCCTTTATATGATCTATATATGATTCTGTTTATTACACATCATAAACCTTAGTATTTTTAATATATATTTAGTCAAGCTTTAAAAGTTTTTGACTTCTCGGTAAGTGAGATGCGTACTTATTTTGAGAAAGAGAGAGCATGAATTATCAAAACTCAGATGACCCCGGGCCTCACTGTCACTGTTATGAATTTTGTTGACTTGACGTACTTGCCCATTATTATTATTATGGACATGGTCGTCCCTAGTTGTGTAGGTAGCTCTCCATGTCACGCAATCACGTCGACGTGCCAGCTCTTTGCGTATCCCGCGTGGCGGCGGGTGGCCTATACCTCCATCGAAGCAAATGGAAACGAGAGAGACCTATATGAGTGAAAAAGACAGGGTAAGAAATTAACGCGGGTCTGCAAAAGTGATCGATCGTCCTAATTTCTAGATGAGATTTCGTAGTGGTAGTAATAATTCAATATACTTTTGGAGATACATATGGCAGCTCTCGCTCCTCTGCTGGTGCAAATTTACTCCACTCTACTACACATGTACATACATATTTTGGCTGCGGGTCCCTGTTCTAAGGTACCTGACATCACATGGATTGTCGAGGCCGCCTGCAAACGAACGAGAGCAACGTTACAAGGCAGCTTTACGAGCATCATCCTCGCTCCCTGTTTTCATGAAGCCTGCTGTGTCGTTCCTGCAGACTGCAGTTTCCCCATGATCTACGACGACGACGACTGAAAGAATCGTCACAGTAACCGCGCGCGCGCAACTTTTTTTTCACCTCACATAATAAAATAAATAAATAAATAAACAGAAGACATATTCCACTGGCTATATAGACCATGGTACAAAGAGCAACTTGCATGGCCGCCTATTCCACTGGCGATAGACCGATCGAACACTTCAGTCGTTAATTAGCTTTATTACTCAACGACAGTTGTTTGAGTGTGGCATGATGACCATGATGTAGCTCTCGCTTCCACGCGTCTGCGCAGATCCTTGATGAGCGAGCCCACGCCATAGGCGAGTCAGCAGGGAGCGAGGGCGAGGTTACGTTGACGCGGTTGCTTCTTTCTTCAGTTCACACAGTGCTCACAAAATGTACGCGGCGATTGAACTACGTTTTCCGTTTCAGATGGCACATCTACAGTTCATCCCAAGTCTTTGGGGGTAGGGGTGTGTAAAGCTAGCTAGCTTCCGTGCTTTTATTGTGTCCATCCAAGAGAAGACCCGGGAGAAAGCCAAGGTAGACGTGATCCGTGTCGCTTAGTTAACTGCAGGCCGGGTCAACGAAGGGTTTTTAGCGAAACCGAAGTGCCGACGACGCGCTTAAACTTCCGGCGGCTGCGTGATGCAGCACGCATCGACGGCGCGCGGCGCTCGTTTTTGGTTTATACTTAGTAGCGTACTATAGCGGTTCTCGGGATCTAAGGCTTTGTGAAGCTATAAAAGGATGAAACCGGCCGGTGTGTGATCGACGGAGCGCGTGGCCACCGCATTCTTTTTGTGTACCGTATATGTACGTTTATATGAAAAAACGGCTTTAATTAATTAGGATATGTATAAGAGGAAAACGCTTTGTGTACGTACATATATGTATACGTGAAGACTCCTATGGGAAAACAAAAATCGGAAATATCTTGTGCATTATCATTCCCAAATAGTAGTAGTAGCTATAGGTAGCGGTGCTTGTACGTTAACCGATCCATTCTAGTCTAGCTAATCACCCATCAGCATCGGATATACACGGATCATCATCAGTAATTATTTGCCGTGTTAAGTTCATCATCAACCTGTAACGTAGATAGATACATAAATAAAGAAAGGAAAATGAAAAAATAAATAAATAGATCTTGTGACAGACGACGCCTGAGAGACTGACTGTACAGTTGAACGTGGCGGACGTACTTGGTGGCTAGCAGTAGCCTCCGTATGCAGATGCAGCTATAGCAGCAAGGTCCGGTCCGATGCATCGAGCCATCAGATCACACCCTACGTGAGCCGGAACGAGCGCACAGTGCCCGGCTGCGTGCGTGCCGGGCGGCGGGCCGGGGCAAGTCTTTGACCGAAACGTCAAGCGCGCCCGGCCGGCCGGCCTGCCTGCCTGTACGTTCTACGTTGTAGCCTCTGCCACGCTATGCATGCTAGGCCGATGCGCATCGCATGGCAAGTGAAATCACCCAGGCGGCAACATGAGCCGGCGGCTCCAGCGGGCAGCGAGCTCGATCGATCTCTCCATGGATGAATCGGTGGGCGCAATAAAAGCGCACACATATGGCGTGTGGGGTGGAAAGGATGTCATGTTAGGATCGGATCACGTGGGCCGGGACGAGAGCCGGCCGGACACTGTTGCAGTTGCAGCGGAATGTGGGTGAGAGGGACCCCTCAGCAGGAGCTCGCTGTGACTCGAGCGAGCCCATGCACCGAGTCAGGAGTCACCTTTTTTCTAAACAGAGAAAACAATTGCTACCACTACTTCCTTACGCCTAAAATAAGTGTTATTATTATCTTCCATAAAATTGATATTTTTATTTTTGACTAAATATATATAAGAAAATATTAATATTTACAGTATAATAATTAGCAAAACCTTATTGATTAAGATATTGCTATTTTTTTTTACAAATCTAATTAAACTTAGCAAGTTTAACCAGTACGCACTGTAGCAATAATCATTTTGGGATGGAAGGAGGAGTAGCTTCTCTCTGTGTGCGCTGGACGACGCATTGCCGATGCAAATAGGGAGCGAGATAGATAGAGGTCTACGTGCTTGCTTCACGCAATCTTCTAGCCCTTAAGAGAGCGAAAGATGCAGAAAGGGAAGTGTATAGGGAGGGAAAGAGCGTAGAGAGGAGGGATCGATCGAGGGTGGTGGTACTGGTACCAGCTGCACCAGCAGCGGCTGCTGCCGCTAGGCGGCAGGCTGCTTCCTTCTTCTTCTATGCCGTGCCTTTAAAGTCTCATCATCAATGCCACGAAAACAAAGCGGCACATATATATACGTATAAGCTTAGCTTGGCTTACAGAGCCACTTCGAGGCGAATATTTGCTTATATGGAAGAAGCAATTAATAAAAAGAGAAACGAGGAGGAAAAAATTAAATAAAATGGTAATTAGAGCTTTGACGCCTATGACCTTCCACCAATAGGACAAAATTAACACCAAAAGGGAAGAGAAGAGAGAGACTTTTTCCATGTTTACACTTATGCCCCCGCTCGCTTCTATCTATATTGTCAGGCCTCCCCCCATTCTTCCTCCTCCTTTCTCCCTTCCTCTCCCAGTTGCCCTCGCCATTGTTTATCCCGGCCTATAACTAGTATAAGCCCGGCCACCGACCCCCGGCCACTGGAGCAGGGCCGGGCGCAGGCAGGGAGGGAGGGAGATAGATAAAAGGTCGTTCTCGAGGGCAGGGCACCTGAGGGCAATGAGCGCTGGAGGCGGCACCAGCACGCTTGGCGGCGGGGGCGGCCCGAGCGGCAGCGGCAGCGGAGGCCCTGGAGGAAGCGGCGTCGGTGGCGGGCCCTGCGGCGCCTGCAAGTTCCTCCGGCGCAAGTGCGTCAGCGGCTGCATCTTCGCGCCCTACTTCGACTCGGAGCAGGGCGCGGCGCACTTCGCGGCCGTGCACAAGGTGTTCGGCGCCAGCAACGTGTCCAAGCTGCTGCTCCAGATCCCGGCGCACAAGCGCCTCGACGCCGTCGTCACCATCTGCTACGAGGCCCAGGCTCGGCTCCGCGACCCCGTCTACGGCTGCGTCGCCCACATCTTCGCGCTCCAGCAGCAGGTACATACATACCCTATACTAGGATCGATGATTGCTTTTCTAGTATTGATTGATTCGATCCATGATCCATCCATCCACATCCATGGGCTCGATCGCTTGCTATAGCTGCTTTTAATTAGCTACTACCAGTTCGGAAAACTACTAGCTTGGCATGCATGCATGGATCGATCGTGGTGGATGCCTACTTACTAGCATGGTAGGCCACGCCTACCAGCGTTTGCATGATTTCCCCTTCGTTTTCGCGTGTGGATCTGGGTCTTTTCTGAATCCGCCGTCTCTGAGATAAGATTCTGGAGCTGCCAGGCGTGTTTCTTTCTCGAGGAAGGCAAGTCCCCTTTCATGAGGAAATCAACACTGCCAAGCCAAGCAACGGCAGTGCAAAAAGAAGCACGCCAAGCGCTAATCCGGGAGGTCTGCCTGCTGGCTGCTGGTGCTGCGCCCGCCCGGCGATGAATGATATGCACTTCTCATCCGTCGCATCCGGGCCGTCGATCGGATTCCTCGCTCCTCCATCCGTCAAGCCACGTACGTACACACGCCATGCGTTGCATGTGTGTATATCTTCTACACCAATTCTATCTTGGGCTCTGCACAAAACCTTCCAAGAAGTACTACTGCTGGCTGCTGCTACTGCCAGTGGTGAGGTGCAGTGCAGGTTCCCGATCTGATCGATGAGCCCTGAAAAGAATAGTAGCACCAGCGCCAATCTCTAGATACAAGATCCAAACTCGCATTCTTTTTTGTCCGTCGTGCGATCGTCCTTTGACACCTTTCATTTCATTCATAGCATATTTGCATCCGTGTGATGTGTCTTTCCCATATAATATGCAGTCTCTGAATGTAGTACATGATGGCGCGCTCCTAGCTGGTTTCAAGTTTGCACGTAACAATTTACTGTTGGTGCATGAATGTCACGTCTTTCCTTGTATCATTCAATTCCCCAGGTGGTGAATCTCCAGGCCGAGCTGACTTACCTGCAAGCACACCTCGCCACGCTGGAGCTGCCGTCCCCGCCTCCGCTGCCGGCCCCGCCGCAGATGCCGATCCAAGGCCCGTTCTCCATCTCGGACTTGCCGTCGTCGACCAGCGTCCCCACCACAGTCGACCTGTCCGCGCTCTTCGACCCGCCGCCCCAGACACCGCAGTGGGTGGTCCAGGTGGCGCAGCCGCACCACCACCATCAACAGCCGCAACAGCAGCACCACCAGCTCCGGCAGCCGGCGCCATATGGCGCGCACGCCGTCAGGCCGGGTGGCGGCCCCAGCATGGCAGAGAGCTCAGCCGCCGGCGGCGGCGGAGACGACCTGCAGTCGCTGGCGAGGGAGCTCCTGGATCGCCACCGGTCTGGCGGCGTGAAGCTCGAGCAGCAGCAGCCGCCGCTGCCGCCACACTCAAGATGAGCTGGATGGAGACTAGAACCTATCGATCAAAAACTGAGGAGAACAATGCAATGTGTGAGAGTTGGAGCGCGGCAGTAACGAGGGAGATAGGGGTCGGTGACGGGCGATGGCCAGCAGGAGTAGGTAAGCAAGCATTGGCCGGTTTTCGCGTATCCATCCTGTTGTTAACCAGCTGGGGTGCAATGGCGCCCACTTGCTTGCTTCGCATATGCATGCTCCAGTTTGATTATATTTGCTCCAAGACAAAACAAGATCGAGTGCTGGGGATCGAGAGTAGTACTAGAATTGACATGTATTAGTAACATTATTACCTTTGTCATCGTTCCATTAATTGCAAGATTTTTATTAAGAAAATCCTCTCTCCATGTGGTTTCTATACTTTTAGTTGGTTCAAAATCTATCACTGATATCTTGTTTCCTGTTTACATAGTTTGAATGCTTCAACACTGTATACATTTTTTTTTTTGCAACTAGCAGTAGCGTGTAACTAACAACCAGTGAGTATGTGCATTACAATGAAATTATTGAAGACTTTCAGTTTCTTTTGGTTAAAAATGTGCTAAGAAAGTATTCAGTATGAGTAGGTCGAATTGTTATTGCAAGTGAAGCTGGCCCACGCGGGCCCACAGGGTACTTAGTGCGTGAATAGTACCGTGTGTGACCAATACTCGCAGATTAGATTATTGATTTAGTTTGTTAGGAATGAGATAAGTTAGAGCGATTCGGTTAGGATATTTTCTTAGGAGTAAAGTCATCTCTATAGAAGAGGTAACCCAATATTGATTGTAATTAAGCAAGGAGAATCTAAGAGGTAGTCAGGACGAAAGGGTTCTTCTCGCTACCCATTCAATTCATATCACAAATATAGACATAACACATCTCACAGTTAAAATCGATTAGCTAGAGAATTGTTCACTGTGCTTAACAAGTACTATATAGTAGCTAGCAAAAAAGCAACACAACTTACGAATACAAATAACGAGATTACTTTATCAAAACTTGGCAAATGAAAGTGTCACTTCTCATTTGGAGTCATGAAATTCCATATTTATCCCTCTAGAAGCTACATGTAGATGACTGTCGTCTGTCTCCTCGGTTTGAGCCTTTTTGAGCTGATGAGCTAGATGGAGGTCATACGGTTTTGGTCAGTCGGTCAAGCATTGCACCTTGACTCGACCATTGTTTGCATGTTACTATCGTCCTGTGCAGTTTGTTGCTTGTAGTCGCGTAGACCTACGTATGCCCCTGTTTCCTGGGGCCGGTTTCCACTCTGTCGTGGAAAAGGCCGATCGAAGTAGTGCAGTGCAACTCTCGATCTAAATGAATAATAAAATGAAACTCAGCCACACTTCGTTTTCTGATTAGACTTCCAAAAGAGAAATAAATTAATTGATGGTCGGCCTATTGCCTTTTAGTTTTGCATAATGCAGTAGTAGAGAACAAAACATCCATGTATGATTTCATGTGCATTTTTAAGTTCATTAATGTGCGTGTAGTTATATATTTAGCGTGGCTAATTATATACCTTCTAAAAACTTTGAAGTTTGAAGTGACTGTAATGTGGAGATCGAGGCTGTAATGGTGCCTCGATCAGCCAACAGAGAGCTGAGCAACATGCATGCATGCTGCCTTTTGTGAAAAAAACACTGGAAACAATAAATAAATGGACATTTGCTTTCCTCTCTAATAACTAGTCGATCTGTATTACTATTGCTGCTTTGGAAAAAAAAATAAATTTGACCCTTATATATACAGTAAGTACATACTAACAGTAGCGTGTACGACTCTACAGAGAGCTACACATTGTTATATAATAATCTGATTTTTTTTTTTTACAACGTGGAGTATAATCTAATTCTTAATTTGCTCGTATATATGCCAGTATGCGATACATCATGAGCTATATAACCGAGTCAACGAAGCTACTCTATATCGCTTCATGAGCCATATTAGTGCACCGTTAATTTTTTTCCCTAGTATTGTGGTTTCTAAGAAAACATATATAGTTAGGTCGAGCCATATTAGTGTTCAGTGCTCACAATACCTTTCTCATCATGTGCTCTTGCAAAAGCGAAAATATCAAGAGTCACACTACAACATAAAACAGACCTTCACTGTCGCAGCACCATTTCCGATTGCTCTAAAACCGACACTGATAACCGTTCACCGCAGGTTCTTAGCTTGAAAAATAGAAAAATGGTTGGGGTCATCATTGACCGGCAATGAAGGTTTCTATCACTCATATGTCACTATGGATTTATGGATTGAGCTAGCAGTGATGTTGTCCGATCACTAGGGTTGGATAACCAGCTAGCTTGGCTTAGACTACCCGCACTCATGTTCCTCTAAATCTCTCCTTTAAAAGGAATATTTTATTATGGTCATCAATATTCTCTCCTCTATACCAATTTCTTCCGCACTCATGCATCCTTTAAATCATCCTTTGGTCTAGATTTTTTTTTCTTTTTCCCTTTTTCTTTTCCCTTCCCTTTCTTTTTCCCCTCTCCTAGCCTTATCCATTCGAGCAGCAACACCGGCCCATTCTCTCTCTTCATCGCGGCGAGGAGCAACAGCACCGGCGAGCACGCGGCGGGCCTCGGCGGGCGGGCCACCGGTTGACCTTCCCCGACCTCCCCTCCCCAGCCTTTCCTGCTCCGGTGAGTGCGCTGCCTGGCCCGGCCTCTCCCTCACCGACGACGTCCGGCGGCGGGACTCGCGAGCGGCGGCCGGGCGGGCGGCGGGCGGAGGCGGTGCGGCTTCTTCTCCCCGTAATCCCTTTCTCACGCGGGCGGCCCCTCCCTCCCCTGGCACGCGGGCGGCGGAGCTCGGCGCGGTGAGCGAGGGTGCTCGGTTCCCTCCGGCGGGAGCGGGCGCGGGGAGCGGGGAGCTCGGCTCCCTCCGGCGGGCGTGGGCGCCGGAGCTCTGCGGCGAGGTGGTCTGCTGCGAGTGTCGTGGCTCGCACCTCCTCTTCTTCCACGGAGGCGACGCGCACCCTGTGGAGAGCTCCGCGTCGTACGAGAGCTCCTCCCTCTCCGGCGCGGCGGATGAGCTGCGCGACGGCGAGCTCCCTCCTCTCCACCGGCTCTCTCTCTCTCTCTCCACGGAGCAGGGCGGCCGCGGCAGCGCGGGCGAGCGGGGCGCGAGGGCGGGCTCCTTTGCTCCCTTCGATGGGCGCTTGCAGCTGCGGCCGCGGCGACGCGGTAGAGCAGGGCGGCCGCGGCAGCGGCAGCACGGGCGAGCAGGGCGCGACTGCGGGCTCCTCTGCTCCCTCGGGTCTCTTTGAGCATGGCAAGCTCCTCCGGTCTCCTCTTTGTCGCAAGCTCCTCTCTCTCTTCTATCGTCCATGACGGCAGCGCGTGGCGGAGGTGCTGCGTGCGAAGGATGAGGATGCGCGGGCTCCGTGTGGCGCATACGGGAGTTCCGCACCTCCCGTATGCAGACCGGATGGGAGCCCGTCCGGTAGGACACCGGACGCGGTACAGGGCAGCGCTGCGGCTCTTTTTCCTGGAAAGGCGTCCTTAGGACGCGTTTCCATGACCCGCTGTTGTTGGTCTTAGAGGCAAAAGGCCAAGTCGGCTCAACTCCTTTACGCGCTCGAGATGGCTCGTTTAGCTCTTGAGCCAGGTATAAAACACAAAAATATTATTTTTGCATATATATATCTAAAAGCTTGAGACCGGTAATAATACAAAGTAACACGTCCATCAACCTTAAATCAAACAAATATATAAAGTAATATGTGCTGACATGTATATAATTCTAAGAACAAATACATACCATAATACTACACTATACATCCATGATCTATACTCCAAACTATAGTCTATATACATGTTGCATCCACAATCCATTAATGATCATCTATAAATCCATTAAAAGCAAAGTGATATAGAGTTATAATATCCCCAATCCACAAATCACAAAAAAGAACCCAATCCACTGGGTCTAGGTTCAACCATAAATCAATCAATTATAAAGGGGCCAGTAGCTTTGCTCGTTACTTGTTAGTTAGATTCGCAAGCAAGCCCGGTCCGTATCGAACCACCTCTTGACTTTTGAGTATGGCCTAATGCCGGCCCATATAACCCTGTGCCTCTGTGATCTGGGTCCCGTGCTCATCCCCCGCCCCCGGTTCACCTCTGCTCTTCTTCCAGAGTTCCAGTGATCCAGTCACTTGCGTCTATTCGTCGTCGCCCGTCGATCGCCTGCGTGCAGGATCCAAGGTGCACGCTGCAACCTCACTATTAACTCACCGACACGTTGGCCCCGTGCTTGCTTTGCCCCACCTGTCATAGACAGCTAACAGATCTGTCACATGGAAGCTCCCATCGCAAATCTACGACGCGAATGATCAGCATCTCTCCCTCCCTCTTCCTGTGCCTTTCTCCCCCGACGCCCCACTCCCCGATCCAAACCACCTCAAACCCCCGCCACGCCCCGCCCAGATCCAGATCCACCCGGCGCGGCGCGGCCGGATCCCGCCGCGGAATAATGGCCTCCGCGGTCGCGGCGCCGCCGCCGCCGTCCCCGCCGGAGTCCGACCCGCGCCTCGTCGAGGTCTTCACGCCCTTCCTCGAGAAGCTCATCAAAAATGCCTCGTGGCGCAACAAGGCCCACTCCAAGCTCTCGCACACCGCCAAGTCCATCCTCGACCGCCTCCAGAAGCCCCCGCCGCCGCCCGCAGCCGAGGCGCAGGCGCCGTCCACGCCGACCTCCGCCCCCTCGACGCCGACCTCCTCGTCCGCGCAGCCTGGCCCGTTGCGCAGCCTGTCGCTCGCGGACTCGGAGATGCTCCTCGCCCCTGTGACCTCCGCACTCGGCTCGGGCAGCGCCAAGCTCGCCGAGGCGGCGCTGGAGCTCCTTCACAGGCTGATCGCACACTCCTACATCCATGGCGAGGCCGACACGTCTGCCGATCCCTCAGCGCAGCTCGTCGCCTCACTCCTGGACGCCGCCTGCAATGCGCTTGGCCTCGATGACGAGCACATTGAGCTCCTTCTCCTCAAGACGCTCCTCTCGGCGGTCACCTCTACGTCTGTACGCCTCCACGGCGACTGCCTTCTGCGCGCCGTGCGTGCGTGCTATGATATGTACCTCGGGAGCCGCAGTGCTGTCAATCAGGCCACTGCGAAGGCTTCGCTTGTGCAGATGCTGGTGATTGTGTTCCGCCGAATGGAAGCGGACTCGTCGACCGTGCCTGTACAACCCATAGTCGTGGCTGACGTGATTGAGCTACCTGAAGCTGGTTCAGGATCGCCAACTGCTGACCCCAACGCTGTACAGGGATTCATTTCGAAGATCATTGGTGACTTTGATGGTGCACTCACACCTCTGGCACGGACAACTTCATCAGCAGGGGCAGGAGCCACTGTTGCCCATGATGGTGCGTTTGAGACAACAACAGCGGCAGAGGAAGGGGCAAACCCAGCAGATTTGCTTGACTCGACAGATAAGGACATGCTTGATGCCAAGTACTGGGAGATCAGCATGTACAAAACAGCTATTGAGGGTCGTAAGGACGAGCTTGGTGTCGAGGGGGCAGTGGTAGGCACCTTGGATGATGATGCTGACGTGAGAATCGGGAATAAGTTGCGGAGGGATGCTTTCTTAGTTTTCCGTGCTTTGTGTAAGCTTTCCATGAAGACACCACCCAAGGATGCACCAGCAGATCCCATAGTGATGCGGGGAAAGATCCTTGCTCTTGAGCTTCTCAAGATCTTGCTTGAAAATGCTGGGGCTGTGTTCCGGACCAGTGAAAGGTAATATATGCACTTACTGAAACTTTTGACAAACAAGTTTAATGCTGCAGATCTTCTAAATTTGTTGAAATGTTTTACCACTATTGAACAATAATTTGTGTGCCACTTTATTGCATGAAAACTGAAAAGGTGGTTGAAAAGGTGTAGGCACTGAATTGATAATAGCAATACTGTTGAATTGATATGGTGATGGTGTTTCGACGTATGCCTATGTGAACAAATAAAAAAACTATTGGAATATCTAATTGCATCTTCCAGGGATTAAACTGATGTCACACTGCCTATTGGAGTTATTGCTTAGACATTGAAATAGAAACCTATTGAACTTTCTCCGATGTCCTGGAAAAAAGGACTTAGTGAGTTATTCTCCAAAGCCACTATTGATATTAATCTTCATGCACTTAATTGTATTATTTAGTTAATTGAATTCATGCTCCATCTGGCTTTGTTTGTACTACAAGAATTAGCATTGGTGATTGAATGAAACTACCTGACTGGAAAATGATCAATAGGAATTGCCAGTAGGGAACATGTTTTAGTTTACAATACACAAATGTGCAAGTATTTCTTCTCTTCGATTGACTAGGTTTTATCAGAACACAAATTTGGATAGTAATAGGTAGTTAGCTTTTCAGCAGCAAAGTCTACATTCAAGTGGCTCTCTCAGCCTCTTGGGTGGTTTTTGTTGTGCTTGTTTCCCTGTACATTTCTTACCCTATGTTTTTTATTTATAAAAACTCACAGTGGGGGTTTCCCCTGCTGCATTTTATGCTCAAAAAAAGAAGTTAAAGGTGCCTCCATCATGAGCAAACTGTTGTAATAGGAGAAGCATGAATCTATATGTGCTGTCAGTGGAAAACTTGATGAGCTTAGAAATGTAATAATATACAGACTGTTGCCTAATCTGTTGTTAAAGCCCCCCACCCCCACCACAACGCCGTTACATCATGTAAGCAGTTTTTCTGTAAACTTAGCAAAGAACATCTTATGGTAGTGTCAGCTATTATTTCAGTTGCCCTTGTCTATACTCTATAATGGAGCTTTAAATTACTTGTTGGGCGGGAATCATTCTGCTGAGAAATGCTCGATATTAAAGTGTTGGCATGGGAATATATATTACCAACCTACCAATAAATATTACAAATACTATTCAATATTCTATGTACAACAGCATCTTCTGTCATGTTACTTGATATAATCAGTAGTTGATATCTGTTGCACAGTAGTTACATTGCTATTCTATTAAGCTCTGTAACCCGTTCTCTTGATTGGTTTTTATGTTTCTCGGAGGGTCCTTGTTTGATCAAGATTTTTTTTAACATGTCCAGGTTTCTCGGTGCTATCAAGCAGTATCTATGCCTGTCACTTTTAAAGAACTGTGCCTCATCGCATATGATTGTTTTTCAGCTATCTTGTTCAATTTTTATTAGCTTAGTGGCAAGATTCAGACCAGGATTGAAGGCAGAGATTGGTGTATTCTTTCCCATGATCATTTTGAGAGTGCTGGAAAATATTGCTCAACCAAATTATCAGGCAAAGATGATTGTTCTTCGTTTTTTGGAGAAGCTCTGTGGTGATTCTCAAATCCTTGTTGATATTTTCCTTAATTACGATTGTGATGTCCATTCATCAAACATATTTGAGAGGTACTGGATCATTCAGTTTTCTTAGTGCTCTGGTTCAGCATTAGTTATATTTACTATGCTTTTTTGTGATATTTTTCTTGATGTTTTGACCAATAGGATGGTGAATGGTCTACTAAAGACAGCTCAGGGACCTCCTGCTGGTGTCCCTACCACATTGGTACCACCTCAGGATACCACAATGAAAAGTGAAGCAATGAAATGCTTAGTTGCTATTCTGAGGTCCATGGGAGATTGGATGAATAAACAGTTACGGATTCCAGATCCTGCTTCTCCTAATGTAGAATCAGAGAAGAATGACAATGATGGTGGCAATGAGCTTCCACAGGCAGATAACAATGGAGATGAGTCTAGTGAAGCATCCGATTCACATTCTGAGCTGTCAAATGGAATTTCTGAGGCTGCATCTTTGGAGCAACGTCGAGCTTACAAGATAGAGCTTCAGGTGGATGATACTATACTACTAGTTATTTTGTTCTCAGTTCTTGGGGGGAATGTGTTTTGTTGCTATACAATTTGCTGCATATTCAATTATCCATTCTATCTGTTGACTGTTTTCTGATTATGTGGTTGATTAATTATGTCTGGATAACAGGAGGGTATCTCTTTGTTTAATCGGAAGCCGAAGAAGGGGATTGAGTTCCTCGTTAATGCAAGCAAGGTGGGGGAGTCACCAGAGGAGATTGCTGCGTTCCTAAAAAGTGCTTCTGGCTTGAACAAGACTATGATTGGTGATTATTTAGGTGAAAGGGAAGATTTATCGCTGAAAGTCATGCATGCATATGTGGATTCATTTGATTTTCAAGGACAGGAATTTGATGAAGCAATTAGAGCTTTCCTTCAAGGCTTCAGGTTGCCTGGAGAAGCTCAAAAGATTGATCGGATTATGGAAAAGTTTGCAGAGCGTTATTGCAAATGTAATCCAAAGGCCTTTTCCAGTGCAGATACAGCTTATGTCCTGGCTTATTCAGTCATAATGCTCAACACTGATGCACATAACCCAATGGTCAAAAATAAGGTACTTTCTTGTGGTGAAGGTTCTTTTGTGGAGTTCTGGTTTACACAATCATTTAACATGTTAATCGATGCAGATGTCACCAGAAGATTTCATTAGAAACAATCGTGGTATCGATGATGGGAAAGACCTTCCTGAAGAATTTATGAGATCCTTGTATGAAAGGATTTGGAAAAAGGAGATTAAGATGAAAGAAGATGAATTTGTTCCACAGCAGCAACAATCAACAAGTTCTAACAAAATTCTTGGGTTGGATAACATTCTTAACATTGTTGTACGCAAGCGAGGTTCACATATGGAGACAAGTGATGACCTCATTAAGCATATGCAGGAGCAATTTAAAGAAAAGGCCCGCATGTCCGAGTAAGTTGTTTTAGATGTATAGTGGTATTAGCTAAGCTAGATTAAGATGCTTGTTTTATTTCAATATTTTTCTGTCTTTGCTAAGAATATATTTATGGTCATGGATTACATTTTGACATTTAATTTATAAGATAAATTTCTTATCTAGAATTTTTTTTTTTGAACAATCAGGTCTGTATTTTATCCAGCCACAGATGTAGTTGTTTTGAAGTTCATGGTTGAGGTTTGCTGGGCTCCTATGCTTGCAGCATTCAGTGTTCCACTTGACCAGAGTGATGATGAAATTGTTGTATCCCAGTGCCTTGAAGGATTTCGCTCTGCAATCCATGTTACTGCAGCAATGTCAATGAAGACTCAAAGAGATGCATTTATCACTTCACTTGCCAAGTTTACATCACTTCACTCTGCTGCTGATATTAAGCAGAAAAATGTTGAAGCCATTAAGGTTTGCTCTGTTTACTAAGACATAACTGTTAAGCCATCCGCTCTTCACTTGGTTGGAGCATTCTCTCTCTTCCTAGTGCTTGTTGAAAAGATCGTAACGAATATTAATTGAAACCATGGTGCCTAGAAGTTGCTTCCTTTTTGATGACGAGTTTACATTTCAACACATTTATCTGCCATGTGGGCCCAGGATAAATTTGGAAAAAAATACTTTTTGATAGCTTTGACTTATGTAGTGAGTAGTGACACTCGTAGAAGACAGGAGTTGGTTCTGTGTTAGGGTTGCTTGGTTTAATGATGTGATGAACTGAACATTTGGTTATATTGCATTGTCACATTAAGCAAAATATTCTTGACATCTAATCACAGACCAAATGTCCCAATTCCCAGCTTGCAGATTCTAATCCTTCGTCCATTCTGACTTGTCATCTGAATGCCTTACTGTACATTTTGTGACATGCATGCCTCATGCCGTGCTGCTAGTTGCAGTCTTCCATATCTTAGTTTGAGAATCTTGGTAAAATCTTTTATCATTCTCATGTTCTCTTGTTGTGGTGGTGGATTGCCTTACAGGCAATTCTATTAATTGCAGATGAAGATGGAAATTACTTGCAAGAAGCATGGGATCATATATTGACATGTGTTTCTCGTTTTGAAAATCTACATCTTGTTGGAGAGGGAGCACCTCCAGATGCCACTTTCTTTGCGCTGCAGCAGCCGGACCTTGATAAATCAAAACAGGCTAAGTCATCGATTCTTCCTGTTCTGAAAAAGAAGGCCCCTAATGCTACTCCGGCTTCTAAAAGAGGCTCCTATGACAGTGCTGGTGTCGGTGGCAAAGCTTCTGGTGTGGATCAAATGAATAATGAGGTGACAAGCTTCTTGGAGCAAGTTGGGATGGCGGAAATGAACCGTGTATTTGTAAGAAGTCAAAAACTCAACAGCGAGGGTATAATTGATTTTGTGAAGGCTCTCTGTAAGGTTTCAATGGAGGAATTACGGTCTGCTTCTGATCCACGAGTTTTTAGTCTGACAAAGATAGTCGAGATAGCGTAAGGAACCCAAGGCTTTATTATCATTACTACATTGCAATATGTTTGTTTACACTTCTATTCTATCTTATAGACAGTATGTGATTACTTTTTGCCCTCTTGTAGGCATTACAATATGAACCGCATCAGGCTTGTTTGGTCAAGTATATGGCATGTCTTGTCTGATTTTTTTGTCACCATTGGCTGCTCGGAAAATCTTTCCATCGCAATATTTGCTATGGACTCCTTGCGACAGTTATCTATGAAGTTCCTGGAGCGCGAGGAGCTCGCTAACTACAATTTCCAAAATGAATTTATGAAGCCTTTTGTTGTTGTAATGAGGAAGAGCCGAGCTGTTGAGATCAGAGAACTTATCATCAGGTGTGTCTCTCAAATGGTATTGGCCCGTGTTAGTCATGTGAAGTCAGGGTGGAAGAGTATGTTTATGGTATGACAACTCCGCTCATGTACCATAACTCTTATCTAAAGACCTCTGAACATTCTTGATTTCATTCATGAACATCTATTGCTGGTTTACATCTTTCAGGTCTTTGCGACAGCGTCATATGATGATCACAAAAATATTGTACTATTGGCCTTTGAAATTATAGAAAAGATTCTGCGGGAGTACTTTCCGTACATTACGGAGACTGAGTCAACCACATTCAATGATTGTGTGAACTGTCTTATTGCGTTTACTAACAGCAGGTTTAACAAGGATATAAGTCTTAATGCAATTGGATTTCTTCGATTCTGCGCGGCAAAGTTGGCCGAAGGTGATATTGGATCCTCAAGATTGAAGGACAATCCTTCAAACAGTAATCCACCCTCCCCTCATTTGACTAATGATGGAAAGCAGGAAGGCACAGTTCTTGTTGACAAGGAAGACCATATACACTTTTGGTTTCCTTTACTAGCGGGTAATTCTATTTTTTTCTTTTTGTTTCTATGGCTATTCTTCTGCTGTTTTCTGTTGAAATTATTATATTTCCGGAGCATGTGTTAATGTTAGCTTTTATTTGAAAACATTGCAGGATTGTCTGAACTTACCTTTGACTTAAGACCGGAAATCAGGAAAAGTGCTTTGCAAGTGTTATTTGACACATTAAGAAACCATGGCCATCTTTTCTCTCTGCCTTTATGGGAGAAGGTGTTTGATTCAGTGCTTTTTCCAATATTTGATTATGTACGTCATGCTATTGATCCATCTGGTAGTTCTCCACAAGGACAAAGTGTGGAAAATGATCCTGCAGAACTTGATCAAGATGCTTGGTTATATGAGACATGCACTTTGGCCCTTCAGTTGGTTGTAGATCTCTTTGTTAAGTTCTATGATACAGTTAATCCTCTTCTAAAGAAGGTTCTGCTGCTCTTGACAAGTTTCATAAAGCGTCCTCATCAGAGTCTTGCTGGTATAGGTATTGCTGCATTTGTTCGTTTGATGAGCAGCGCTGGATCTATGTTTGTGGATGAAAAATGGCTAGAGGTTGTATTGTCATTGAAAGAAGCTGCCACTGAGACGCTTCCTGATTTCACTTATGTTTCATCTGGAGCTTACCTGGAAAATGCGCCAACAGAAAATGGAGTCTCTGCCGATAATAGAGAGGACGGATCTCAACCATTAGCGGATGACAATGAAGAATCCTCTAGATCAAGGAATCTGTACTTTGCAATTGGTGATGCCAAATGTCGAGCTGCTGTACAACTACTATTGATTCAGGTATGTAGGCTTCTGTTTGTTTTTATGTCCGGATACATATTGTTTTGTCAGAGCTCTGATTTTCTTGAATTCGTTGAATCTTGTAGACTGGTACAGCATCTGTGTATGGGTAGTTGAGATTGAGAAAAATGAAAAATTTGGCAATGTCACATCATATATATGTAGGGTTGATAATATAGGTTTGGGTATATAAAAGTATTGTTAATTAACCCATAAAATATTTCTACTGCAAAAACAAGAAAATATATAGTTCTGCGCCCTCCTGTCCTGTGTTTTCTTTTGGGGTTCCTGATGATGGTGATCTCCTTAGGTACAATATATTATTAGACAAACTAAACATAAATAATTAAAATTTATTCAGAATATTCCCTGCTCCTATAGAGCCTTTCTCAGCCGTTTCTTATCTGCTAAACCAAAAAAATATTTCCTAGTTTTTTCTATCGTGATTTGTATGCAATATCTGCTTTAACTTGTCAAAAATGAGGTTGGTCATTTCTATATGATATGATAGTGCCAGCTGTATTTACTTTTATGCATTTCTTTGTGTAGGCTGTGATGGAGGTATATAACATGTACAGAGCACAGTTATCAGCACAGAACACAGTAATCCTCTTCGAGGCCTTGCACACTGTTGCCGCACATGCTCACAAAATAAACAGTGATAGTGATCTGCGTTCCAAGTTGCAAGAATTGGGTTCGATGACGCAAATGCAGGACCCGCCATTGCTGCGCCTTGAGAACGAGTCATACCAGCTGTGCCTCAATATCCTTCAGAACATATTTCTGGACAGTTCTCCTTATCATGGAAGCACAGAGGTGGTGGAGAGTCACCTTATTGACTTGTGCAAGGAGGTACTTGAGGTATACTTGAGCACAGCAAGACCTTCTCAGCTTTCCAGTGGCACACAGCCGCTAGGCCATTGGCTTATCCCTGTTGGTTCATCGAAACGAAGGGAACTTGCGGCAAGAGCACCTCTTGTTGTCTCAACCCTGCAAGCTATTAGTGGACTAGGTGACTCAGCTTTCGAGAAGAACCTTGGCCAGTTCTTCCCCCTCCTCGCTGGTCTCATAAGCTGCGAGCATGGCTCAAGTGAAGTACAGGTGGCCCTGAGTGACATGTTCAGCACTTGGGTTGGCCCACTCGTGCTCCAGTCCTGCTGATGGTGAGCACCATGTTATACATAGTAGTATACATCACCGTGTAAGTTTTTCTTTGTTTAAGTGGGATCCTATTGTGTTCCTCCTTTCCCCCATTTTGTTCTGTTATTAATCATTTAGTTGCTGGGGGAGTTCATATTGTTGTGCCGAACTGATCTTGCAGATCAATTTTTCCTTTACATTCTTTTCTTGATCGCTTTGGGAGGAGTGTATGTTACTATAGAGAACTGAATTATGTACGGTAGTTTAGTTAAAATTGTCCCCATTCTGTTCCTAATGTACTGATTTCTAGAGGCTTTTAGGCATGTTTTACATGCTTTTGTGGAAAGCAGCGTTTCTCCTTCCTGGAATATGGTTCTGTGTAAGCAGCAGCACGGTTAACAGCTCCTGTGATCACGCTTTACCCCTTACACAAAGGACTTGTACGGGTTAGATTATACCGTCCTTGCAAGTTGGGCGTGTTACCAGATATAAGTACTCCCATCTATTCTGAAATAATACACGTATACGTGTATTTGGATCAAAGGTGTTAATAAAATATATTTTGATTCTTTTGTTTTATAACATGTCATTATTTGCTAAAGAATCAATATCATCTCATGCATTTTGAATATAAATCTGCAGGTGCAAGTTTGTATGTTCTAACATTGTGTATAATTTGGAAATGTTGGTCATGGCTTACAATTTGACTTTTCCTATACATGCTTATTATTTTGGGACGGTGAGCAATATTTTTCTGTGGTACATCCTGTCCACATCATTGGCATGTTATTGAAGCATCGGGAAACTCCACCAAAGAGGCTTTTGCTAGTGCGAAGAGCCAAAGACCGTTGCTGTGGACTCTATAATTCAGTTGTAAACGTGGTTACAGGTATTACGCATTTTTTTGGAAAACCGAGAAGGAACTGCTGTATAAAATTACACGCACGCAAACTCTACAGCATCGTACGGGGCCTGCAGGACTGCAGACTGATCAACAGAATATAATACGTACATCAATACCCTTGAAATTAGCGCAGGTTAACTGTACATGAAATCAGTACAAGAACAATACACACAGGCTAATTCACAAGAGGATTAAACACAAACCAACAGTCATGCTCCTTCAAGCAAGTAAGCACATGTACAGTGAGGTTTTAGTGAGGTTCCAAACACACGGCAACCCAGAAAAGCTCTAGCAGAAGAGACTGACAACTTAAATTCCCCCACACACTCGCGGTCTCGCCACAACCCGCTCGACTGCAAGCTGAATATTATTCCAGCAACCCAAAGGCAGCAAGGCACCTGGCCTGAGAGAACGCACAACCAGGCTTGCCTCGCTAGCTCTACACAAATTCATGACCTCCACCATCCTGCCCAATTGGCGCCAATAATCATCAAACCTGATGCTGCGATCTGGAGAAGTTTCACTCTTTGGTCTTCGCAAAGAACCGACTGAATCCTCGGCTCTGTTTGTCTGGCAACTGGTGGTTGGTAAATGAGGAAGATGAAGAGGATCTCGATCGATGTTTCGGGCGCTTGGAGCTGTTAGGAGAAAGGAATGGGCTTCCGTCCGCATCAGAAGGGAGCATGTGTGTCTTGTATCCATTGACCGGAGACACATTTCCTGTCCCAAGCATCTCTTGGTCTGTATCAGGTTGACCTGAAGGCTTCTGAGAATATTCTCCTGCGGTTGTTCCCGCAGCATCCTGCAGAAACTCCTCCATGCGTTGCTGATTAGGTGAAGAGCCTAGTGACTCGGCTGGAGGACGCATAGATTGCAGCTGACGGCCAAGAATCAATATAGTCTCCTGGCACTCTGCCAGCTTCTCTGCTGCAGCCGCTATCTCTTTCTCCTGTCAACATTTAAATACAAAATTAGCTTCTCAAAGTACTTGGCATCATGAAAAGTTTAGTAGTTTGGCATGAGAAGTTCAAGGTAAGCCTGAAAAACTTTCAAACCAATTTAGTGCTTGTGTACATTACGCGATCTAGTGCTGCCATATTTATTGATCTGGAAGCACTTGCTCACGCAGCATAAGGTGTGCTGCCAGTACTTTTCATCAAGATTAAAACAGAACAAATGAATGAAGGCCAAAGATAATAGCAATGGGAAAAACATAACTCCTCTCCATCTCATACCTTCTTTGAGTTGGTGTCTGGGTCCTCATCCACAAGCATTGAACTCCTCTCCATCTCATACCTTCACATCACAAAAGAAAATCAGAAGAGAAATCAACCAGAAGGCGGTCTATATTAGAAAGCATTTGATTGAATTTAACCTTTCCATCTTCTCCTCCAGATCTCTGTATTTAACTAAGTCCTCCTGATGACTTTGTCTTTCATCAGAGAGTTCAGCTGTTAAAGCATCTATTTTGGACTTTAACACTTCTATCTCATTTTCTAATTCAATTTTCCTTGATTCAAGTGACTTGTAGGATTCAGCCATACACTTCAACTGCGTCTCACTCAAGCTATTTGATTTCTCACTGTCAACCAACTTAGAAGTGAGGTCTTCCAGGTTTTTCTCCATATCACTTAATCTAACCTTTGTTTCTTCTATTATTTCGTTGCACTTTGCTAGTTCTCCCTCCAAATTTGTATTCTCAGATTTAAGTTTTTCATATTCCTCTGGCGAGCAAACCTTCACTGCAGTCTTAACATCCAATCCACCATCAGCAGGCCCCTCAAACTCAGGATCAGAAGATGAATGAGGCAACAGTGGGCAGAGACCAGAAACATTGTCTTTTACTGGCTCAGGCTGCACCTTATTTTCAAGTAGAGTCACTTTATCAACACAATCTAAGTTATTACTTTCTGCTTCATTGCTGTTGTCTCTCAACAATGTGAACTTAATCTGGCTAGTTTCTGACAAGATAACAGACAGTGCCATGACAATATCATTTAGGACATCATTGTTTGACAGAACTTTGTCAACTAATGCAGAGAACTGTTGTGTTTTCTCACATAGCCCATCATAATCAGATGACTGACCTTGAAACTTGGAGAGTTCTTGATCAAGTAACTTGACGAAGTCTTGAATCTTCAATATGGCATTCTTAAGTTCTTGATCCATGGTACATTTGCTCTCTGAACTTAAGGTCCCATTTGCATTCACTGAATCTGCCTCATCTTCAATATCCTTGAGAATGTTTCTGATACTATCAAGTACCTTTCCATCATTATTCTCTGGTGATTCAGAATCCAATAAGGAAGATATTCTTGATTGGAATTTTGAAAGCGAAGATTTCTCGGACAGGTGCTGTTTATTAGATGGAGTTTCTGACATTGGTGAAGCCGCCGACTGCAAATCTTTAACACCATCTCTTTCAGTAAAGCCAGACAAAGTAGCCCCAACATCATCTATCTTCATTTTGTCAATAGTACTGCCATTGCCATTAACTTCAGAAGACAGACATGCCAATCTCTCCATCTCTAAGAAGTCATCCATGAGCTCCAACCTATTGGAGCTTTCTGTCGCGCTGCTCTTGGCCGCCTTCTCTTTTTTGAATTGAGAGAGCTCAGATACCAGACCATTGGCCCAAGATTCTGTACAACTTCCTTCATCATCTACCCCATCTTCAGACATGGAAGTCATGCTAGGTGGGTTGCTTCCATTTTGGCTCAGTCCACCATCAAAGTGAATATCCATGCTTGGAGTTGATGGACTCTTATGTTGGCTTCCGGTCAACATTTGCACTTCCAAACTTCGGAGCTTTCCTGCTGTCTTAGCATACATGCTTCTTGAAGATTGCAGCTCACTGTTTCTCTTTGTCAATGCCTCTTTAAGCATCTTGGTTTCTTCTTCCATTGTTAATAAACGAGCAGTCAGAAACTCGTTCTCTCTCTGCATGTGTTGTATGTTCTCAATTGCATAATCAGGAACAGGAGACATAGGAGACATAAGCCGATGGAAACTAGAATTCTTTGCAGGGGATCGTCGCACTCTGTGGTCTCCATACTCTCTACCCAAGCTCTCCACCTCCATTTTCATCTGAGCTAGTGCAGCAGGGCCAGGTAACTTCTTTCGAACAAGGCCGCGCAATCTTTGGCATTCAGCTTCAAGTTTTGTTATTTTCTTGACATCTTCCTGGTGCTGTTTAGTTGCAACATCAGCTGAGCGCACACTCATGTTCTTTTCTTCATTGCGGATTTCAAGCTCTTTGGAGACAACATGCAATTCATATTTTAGTGAATTTATCTCCCTTTCACCTGATTGAATTGTGCTTTTTAAGATTTCAATCTCGGTTTCAGCTTGAGCTTTTTCCTCATCAATTTTCATCAACAGCTCTGCCCGCTCTTGTAGTGATCTTGTGAGTGCATCATTCTCAGCACCAGCCCTTATGAGTTCCTGTTCAAATTCAAGTAACTTTGCTTCGAACTCGGCCTTTATCTTCTCCCACTGTTTGGTTTTTGCAAAGACTACATCATGTAGTTTTTGCTCACCTTCTTCCTTAACAGTCCTTACTTGCTTCATGCATTCTTTCAATGCACCATCCAGATGTGCACCTCTTTCTTCAGCTGATAGCTTAGACAATGTAACAGTTTCTAGCTGAAGCTTCAGTGCGGAGGCCTCTGCTTCAGCTTTCTCCCAACCTAGCAACATAAATTATGTCACAAATACATTTAATATAGTTATCTCATAAACTAAACTGTATTAAAAAAAAGACTGTTACAACCTACCAGCCTATTTTTATAAATCATAACCCAATATCAGGCCGACTTACTAAACTATTCTATCCAGAAAAGGAAAACAACTAATAATATAAATATATTTCAAAAAGAAAATTAGTCATCTTATGCGTACCTGATACAGCTTCTTCAGCAACTTTTGCATGCTGCTTCACAAGAGCATCTTTAGTTGCGATCTCAGATTGTGCCGCAGAGAGTTTTTCATTCAATACCTTCACATTTTCTTCTAAAACTTTTACTTTTTCCTCTGACTCAGTAAGATGTGCATATGTTTCAGGTGAAATTTGCACAAATTTTGGAGCTTTATCTTCCTGCAGAGAACAGAACTTGTTTTAGCAGAAGTATACTTTAAATATATGTCAAAACTTATCAATCAGATTACCATAATGCACAGGATTACTGCCCAGACAGTTTTTGATGAATAAAGGTGGGGAAAAAGTGGGCAACTGATTCTAGCCATTGCTATGCCAAATGGTATGTGACCCTTCGCCACACCACCAAGGTTTATGAAAGAAAGAAAGAGAGAAAGAAAGAGGTGAACCGATCTAAGGGACATCTTGGCTTAGGTTAGAAGGCACATGTTCAATGAGTCAAGACAATGTACCCTATTGCTGAAGGAAACCAACAACCAAGTGGCATCAGTTAACTTAGAACAGTCCCTTATGCAATTCCACCTATCAAATCTTTCTTCTGGCATCCTTAGGTACTCTCTATATTCCAAATTGTAAGTAGTTATGCCTAGATACATAGTAAAAGCTATGTATCTAGAAAAGCCAGAACTACTTACAATTTGGAATGAAGGGAGTAGAAAATATGGGAGGTTAATACTATTATCTTCTCATAGGGAGAATTAGATCAATCTAACTCAATATTATACAAGAAATGTTGGCAAACCTGTTCTGCATGATTAGAATTCTGCAACGCATCTGAATTTGATGATTTATCAGATGATTTCTTCTTCCAAGGCCAGCTGCGTCGATCCATTGCTTGCAGAGTATCTAATAAGATGTGGTGAGTACTTGTTATCAGCTACAAAACTGATAGTTGCATATAGGTAGGAGAAAAACTAAAATAAATGGGGTTAAACTATTTAGTCATTAAATTTGACAACCATATAAAGTATATAAAATACAGATATCTCATGAAACCAACGTGTAATTCTAGAAAAATGAACTAACATGACCACTGTCACATTACATACAGATTTCCACATACAGTGCTAATAGCATATGATGACAGGCAGATAAAAGTCCAACAAAAAACTAATCTTCAAAGCAAATGAGCTAATGTGTTCTCTGCATGTCCATACAAGACACTGCCAGTCTGCAAGAAAGAACCCCAAACTGAATATAACTAGTACAACAAATGGGCTATTATGTTTTCTGCATGTCCATACAAGACACTGCCAGTATGCCATCAAGAACAACAAACTGAATATAACTAGTTAAAACACTGGTTATTGGGCGCGCTTAAGTTAATAATCACAACACCATATATGGTTAGAAAAGAATACCAATAATACGATCAGTCCCGAGTGTGGCCACGTAGGGTTCATAAATCCAAACGTACCTCACCAGCTCAAGTAGTATCTTAACATTCCACTGGCAGGAGAAGTACAGCTCCAATCATCGAAAGGCAGAAGCTTCTGCCACAGTGAAGTCACAGCTATATAAGGACAGGGCAGGGTCAGGGTCAGGCAGGCCAAGAGAATCGAATCCCTGCATAAAAGGGGAAACCGATCCTTCAAGCAAGATCGCGCGGTACAATCAGCACGCGTCGTTGCGGGCGGCCCCCACGCGAGGCCAAGTTGCAAGCACCGCACAGTGCACCCGATCCGATCACCGTCATGCCAGAACTAGGCCAGGGCATTGACGCGGGCAAGTAAGCGTATTGTGTGCGCACCTACCAGAGCTTAATTGATGCGGCATCTTCTACTCATGGACCATAATCGCGCGTTGGGCGCAGCTGAGAGCTGACAGCGCCCCCGCCCAGGCTGTTTCTAGCTTTAGCTCGAACGGCAACCGCAGCCGCAGGGGCAAGAACCGCAGTTAAGACGGGCACCAAAGACGCCCGCGGAAGTAATTGCCGGCGTGGGGGTCGCACATGTTTATCCGGCAGAGATGACCTGACCTGACCTGACAAGACGCCTACTGCTGCACCTGCCAGTTCTAGCAAAATCTGCGTCCCGGTGAAAAGAAGTGGTGGTTCCGGCCGTGAAGAAGGCGCGCGTGACGCGGCTTAAAAGCTCGGAGCTACTACTACCTCAAACTCGATACGGACATTGATGGCAGTCTCCGCTCGGTGGATTTTGGCTTCAACCAGATGCCCCGCCGCATCACTGTCCTTGCGGTGTTCTTGTGGCGCGCCCTCTCTTCATCTCCGTCTTTTACTAATAATTGGCAGTAGCAGTTATCCCCGTCCCCGTGGGGTAGTGAAGTGGCCGCACGGTCAACAAAACTACAAAAGCACGGTAGTAAAAATAAAAATAAAAATCGAGTAGTGCACGAGATGGGGCTTCTCCTGATGGATTGGAATGTTCCATGTGTGAGGAGAGAGTGAGTTCATCAGAAGCAGCCCAGCGTTGGGAGGGGAACGCTGAAGCAGTATAGAGGGAGGCAGGGGGCGCAGCACGACAACTTGCCGGAGCGTTACTATCCGCCGCGGCGTGAGCGATCCTCGCTGCTTGCTACCGCTCCGGAAAGGACATCGAAACACGAAACGGAGAGCCCGGAGGGCGGAACCCTCAACCAACAACAAAGCGAGCGGCGCGGTGGGGGTTATTTTTTTTTTTAGAAACTGTGGAGAAACTGTACAGTAAAATTTCAGAGAGCGCGACATCCGGCATGAACAGAGGAACTCACTCCGTATGCAGGCGCTGTTATCGAACCACACATGATCAAAAAAAAAAAATCCCGAACGAGAGGCAGTAGAAACCGCTACACACATTGCGCAAACGAACGGGAAGAGCAATCACGCCATAGCAACGAACGGAAAATACAGGGAAACCACATCAACCGAACAGGGAAATGTAGCGGGGTGATTGATTACCTGGGGAGACGAGGGCGCGAGGTGGTCAGGAGAGGAGCCCCTGCGCGGAATGCAGATCCGGAGCGGGGCCGCGGGCGCCGGAACCCGCCGCGGTTCCGGCGGCGCTGTTGGATCTGGCGCGCGGCTCCGATCGCCGCGGAGCGGGGGGAGTGCGGGGTGTCGGTGGCGTCGCTTGCCGAGCACCCCAGCCAGCCAGTCACAGCTGCGCCTGCGCTGCCGCCTCGGCCGTGGTCCGGCTAGATTGGATTGGACCGCCGCTTTTCACCCCCTCCGCACCTCGCCTCCCCCTCCTTTTGTTCCCGGGCCTTTTTTGCCTTTGGAATCTCGCCCGCCTCCTCCCTCCCGCTCCCCGCTGCTAGGCTGCTGCTAGCGCGTAGGGTGGTGGCGCCTCCCTCCCCGGCTCGGTGCGGTGCGGCGCGGCGCGTGCGCGGTGTGGGGGCGCTTGCAGAATGCAGCAATGCGGCTCTCGGCTCTGCTGCTGCGGTATGAGTGGTGGAGGGCCGGTAGTGTTTGGGTTTTGGTTTGAAGGGGGAGGAGGGAGGGAGAGAGGAGGTGCCGGTGCGGATGCTTTTTGTTACGAGGGCGCTGGCGCTGCCGGTAGGTGGGCTCAAAAGCGGAAGCGGGGGCGAGCGATGGCAGGGTCCAGGGAGGGAGGTGGGGAAAAGTTGGGGAGGGAGCTCGCTCAGCTCTGCGATCTGCAGCTCTCCCTCCCTCTGTCATCTGTGTGGGTTAGTGCGTGATGGCAGCAGAGAATTACACATCACCTCAAAGCAGGGAGAAGTGACAGCGACAGAAACGTTGCTTACGTACGAGTAGATAGTGATGAAATGGATATTTAGATATGTAAAATTGTGCACCAACTTTACATAGTACATTCTGTTAAACACTGTAGTAATTTTATTTTTATTTAATAATAATTATCTAAATATTAATTAATTAGGTTTAAAATGTTCGTCTCGCAAAGTACAACAAAACTGTGTAATTAGTTTTTTATTTCATCTATATTTAGTATTTCATACATGTACCGGTATTTTTATACGACGAGAAATCTTTTTTTTACATAATGAAATTTAGGGGTGAAATCTGAAATCTAAACAAGGCCAAATTGACAAATTATAGTAGTACGAGTTCTTCTTCTATGATCCACTGTAATGCTCCTGTTTAAAGCTAGTTTTGGGTTTTGGGGCAAAAAAATCAAAACAGACACATTTTTTTATCAAGTGCAATACTACTAGCCAACTCAACTTTCACGCTAGATGCAATCATGTGTGTGATGGCAGTCCTCCTCTACCGGGGTAGTAGTAGTTCGGAATCATTTTGCCTACTCAAAGTCATACCAGTACTCTACCAGTGGTGGTACTAAATGGTCACAGCCCACGACGTAACCACTTGGGTTGTCTGCTAATGTGAGCTGTACGTGGTACCTTGCTAGTTAGCCAGCCAGTGAAGCCTGTTTCGTAGTATACATCTGTTAACATGTCTTTACTCAACGCCAGAATTCTTCGTGCTGATCCGATCTGATTCTTAGGACTCGAAAAAATGAGAAATATAAAGCAACCGCTTCCTCTGCCCCATGGATTTTGTCGTTGAAAATCCGTACCTCTCTCACAAACACGTTTCTCGGACGACATTTTTAATGAGACGGAGGGAGCAGTAAAGTAGGCTCGCTGGCTTACTAAGGCCTTATTTAGTTGAATGTTGAATTGATATTATGTACATTGTCACGTCAAATTAACGTACTGTAATATTTTGTTAGTATTTGGTAAAAAATTATCTAAACTTTGACTAATTAGGTTTAAAATGTTCGTCTCGCAAAGTATAACCAAACTGTGTAATTAGTTTTTGATTTTATCTATATTTAATACTCTATGTATGTGCTGGCATTTTGATGTGACGAGGAATAGGATTTCTGCATAGTGAAATTGGTAGCAAATTTGGGATCTAAACAAGGCCTAGCCCTTGTTTAGTTCACCGAATCAGTGAGCAGAATGCACTGTAGCGCAATAAATGTGCATTGTAGCATTTTGCTTGTGTTTGGTAAAAAATTATCCAAACTTTGACGAATTAGGCTCAAAATATTCGTCTCGTAAAGTACAAAAAATTATGCAATTAGTTTTTGATTTTATCTACGTTTAGTACTTCATGCATTTACCGGTATTTTGATGTGACGGAGAATAAAAATTCTGTATAATAAAATTTAGGGGTGAACTTGAAAAACTAAACAAGACCCTAATAATGGCTGAACCAAAAACAGAAATAAAGCCTGTGTAATCTGATGCTGAGTCGATGGGCTGGAGCCCGGCACACCAACGCCGCCGCGTCCACAACACCCGAGATGCGGAGCAGCAGCCAGCAGCTTCCTCCCTCCGCATTGTCCACGCAAATCATGCGAGCAAACTGCCGCCGCCCAAAAACACGCCGCCTGATTCGATCACACGCGGTTAGCCTCTCCAGTCTCCACCATCTGATCTTATCTGACCTCCGGCAGGTGTATGCATGCATTAGAGCTCTGCTAGTTTCCTTTTTTAAAAAAAATGGAAGGATCATTAGCACCGATCACCGAATACCAGACAAGAGCTCCGTTCGAATCGGTAGGCGGGACATATACATAATACATTTGCGAGTTTAATTTATGACACTTGGCCTGAGCTATCTAGATATCCATTCACTCATTCATTCCTTCCTATCTGCTACTAACAGCTCAACCGAGCCATCTTTCTTTTCTTATAAAACCTGGCATGGGGGATGTCATAATCAATCAAGGCGAGTGTAATGTAGTAACCAAGAAGAGCAGCAGTCAGCTGTTGGAACATCGCTAGCCTCCAAAGGTCTCCTTCAGCTTTTGAAACTGCATTGGATGATGCACGGAAGGAACTCAACTGAAACACGAATTTGGTTCATTGTTTGTCGCCTCGCATCGCATCCGTCCATGCTACCAGCACCAGTCCTCAGTCCAGTTATTTATATCGATCTCGAATGAAAAAAAAAAAAAAGAGATTGTTAGACCATAGGCTATTATCGTTCGGTGTCGGATGCCTTGCGTTTGTTCGGAGCAAAGGGAAGATGTTTAATGCTGGTTTTCTGGGGCTGATTAAATAAACTGGATCAGTACAAATCTGATGGTGGAACTCGCAACAGCTCACCACCTACTGATACCTATGGTCGTGAGCAAGAAAGGCACCTACAGTGCATAAATCGAAAAGGATATGACGAGAAAGGAAAGCTGGAAATTACTCATCATCACTCATGGGGCGTTTCCATCCAGCAAACAATGACAGCAGGCAAAATTTAGTCACCCAAACACTTCCTGATTTCTCGGTTCTGAAGAAACCAAACCATGATCTTTTCTCTTAAGCGACGCTAACAGCTCAATCAGGCTTGGTTTGGCTGGTTCTCTTTCTTAGGAAACCAGCCACAGCCAGGCAGCCAGCCAAAAGATTCCACCAATTCTTGCAACGCCGTGGAGCTTTCCTACATTGACTGCCCCCTGTTAACTGTTAGTATTGCAATTAATAGACACGCTAGCGGGTTGTGTTTCCACATGTGTGAAAGTAAACAAAGCCGGTAGGTAGGGTGGGGATGCCGTGGAAAGTGGTAATAAGCTCGTTGTATCCAGCAGCTCAAGTCCTGGCGCTGGAAAAGAGGAGGGGATCCAAAGATACCAGTGGCGTGGCACCAGTAGCAGTACCCGCTTTCGTCCGGAGCAAGCTGCAAGCCCCAATGTTCGTGTTCCATTAGCCTGGCTTCTAGTAGGTCTGTGCATGTGCCCGTGACATTTTACTATGACCACGTGTCAGTCAGTGGCATGTCATTCATCGGCACGTCCCCATAAAATACACTCGTGCAAGCATTAACCTGCATCCATCCATCCATAGTCTAATCAGAATCAGATTAGGACGGGAAAGGGTAGCATTTGAAGCGAACGGCTACGTAGTACGAGCTAGTACTGCTATGCAGCTGTGCTCGGACGATGATTTGCCGAGGTCGAGCACGTCCAAGCGCAAGCGACCAAACTTTGCTCTCGGTCTCAGTAGGTGGCACGTATTACAACCGGCTACTCCAACAACGCCACTTGAGCTACTACTCACCACCAAGTCAGCGAGGAGGGGAGGCGCTCACAATGAGGCAACAGCGGATTTAATACGAGCAGTGGCGCGCAGGCGCAGACCCCTCACTTGCGCCGTTGGACGGCTCCGATGCAATGCAAGCGGGGTGCCGTGCGCCCGATGCCGAGCCACGTTGCCCTTCGCCCGCAACGAATTCTGCCTCAAAAGCATGCATGGCAATCTGCCACGCTGCGGCCTGCCTGCGGTGCTGCCCGTGGCCCGTGGGAACCAGAAGTCCAGAGCTGCACCTGTACGAGGAGCACGGTGGCCGACTGGCCGTGCCGTGACCAAAACCATCCTGCCTCTGCCTGCGTAATCATGGCTGGGGTCGTGCATGTGTGGGGTTGCGGCTAAGGGCCAAAAGATTTGGCGGTGATTGGGCTGAAACCGCGGGGGTTGCACCAAGTGTGCGTGCGCCTTTCTAGAGCCTGAGGAGCCTGCCCAGATCCAATGGAGTGCTAGCACTCGATGGGAATGCGATGTTATCCTGTATTCCCGTCTGTGTCTGCCATGTGTGCTCGTTCCTTGATTTGATCATAAGCCAACATGTTAATCCACTCTGTTTTCTCTGCGTTGTGTAGTGGTAACAGGTAGCACTACTGTACTGTAGTACTATCACGTTCAGTTAACCTCGTCAGGCACGGCATTTCGCTGTTGCACGGGCTGTTGTCCTACATTCGGGAATAATTCTTTCGATTTTCCGTGCGTCCCTCCTATAAAAAGAAGGGAATTGTTTCGCAGCGCGGCTGCGGACAGCCGGACGGTGCTTCGAGCTTGCTACTCCCTCCGTCCATAGACAATGTCATTTTTTATTTTTAGTTCATCTTATTCAAAATATTTATTAAATAATAAAATAAATTAATCAATATTCAAGTATATTTATTGATAAAAGAAGTTATAAAAAATAAATTATATTTATATAAAATATTTTAAATAAGATAAATGATAAAATAAAATGGTACGAAATTTATGGTGACAAGAGTAGCCGTAAAGAACCCGTAGTCAGCTTCATTAAACCAAGTGATTAAAAGAACTGCCGAGGACAGGTTTTGACCGCAGGGCCAGCGGTTACAGCTTTTCTTTAAAACGGAGGGACAAGGCGCAGAGTGTGCAGCAGTGCACAGCTGCACCGCAGTAGCTCAGGTTTTCAAACGGACATGAATGAATGTCTGCTGATGTTAGAGCGGAGTAAATTATCATGATAAAAGTAGTACCTTTTTTATGCGTACATTCTTCAACTATGCTATTTCCCATCTATTTCCTCCGTTTATAAGTGCTTTTCCAGACATCAAACAGTTTGAAATTGACTAAAGTTGATTAAAAAATACTACTAACATTTCAAACAAAAAATAAGTACTATCAAGTTAAGTTTAGATTAAATGTGTAAATGTTAATTCTATTCAGGCCAACCTTACTTTTTTTGTAACAAAGGGAATAGTAAAAAATTGTCTCTCATGTAAATTGTTAAAGTTTATAGAGTGAAAAGAAAAATACTCCCACTACCTAAAAATAATAATTTTAGGTGGACATATTATCCAAATTTATACAAATAATTGCGACTATTTTGAAATGAAGGGAATACTAAATAACTAATGAAAAACAAATGGATGTGTTATTATCTTACTCCAACCTAATTTGAATAAGTTTATTATTAAACAGTGTTTATAATACTATTCCATGGAGGGCCTAAGTAGCTCCACGATGTTCCTTGCGAAAGTAAAAATACATTGATACAATGTACTGTAACAATCATTGATAATAATATCCACTAGATCTATTTTCTTCTTTTTCTAAAACAATATCATCTCTATCAATATAGAACATAAACATAATGTAACACATTAAATATACATCTAAATCACCGACATTTATACTATTATAATAGATAATCTCAAAATAACTCTTCTATATATCTGTATCGTCACCACTGAAACTGTGATAGGTAATCTATAGAACATTGATTTATATCTAAAATGCCTACAGGTAGCATTATTAAAATAAACCAAAAATATACCCTCAACTATTCATCTAAATTGCCAACATTTCTACCATTAAAAACAAAACAAATAAGGTGCCCATATGTATGTAGTCCTCGATTACCACTTTCTACCACTGTCAATAAAAACTAAGTTGATTAAACATATATGTTATATGACACCATGCAAACCAAATATGTACATGGGTCCATACATATATTTTCTACACGTTATATTCACTTTAGATTAATATCAATAATATTTTACATAAATTCAGACACATTGGCGGAAACTTTACATTATATCTATATTAGTATTTTAGTAGTTTACTTAAGCACTCTATTTCTCAAAAAAAGATATTATTGTGCACAAAACTCTTTAATGGATAAATTTAACATATCGTATGACTATTAGCGATAATAATGATGGTAAATGTTTTAAATAGATGGCATTGTGTTTTGTTTTCTGAAAAAGTTTCTCAGATGTTTTTCCTGGCATCTCAAGTAAACATGAAAAGTTTGTTGGGGTGTGCGATTCGTATAAGAATTTATATCTTTGTCGTGACAATGTTACGTAGCATATGTATTTGTAGTTTTCTTTAATGCGCGTATGCATTCTGATTGGTACTACGCTACTGGCCGTCTCCACAACTATGTTGGAGTATGAAATAAGTCGACTTAACTGAAGTATCAAGGCACCTAAAAAACAGAAAAGGCCAAGGGTTTATTTTCCTCGAAAAAAAAGGAGAAGTATATTTGAAAGCTAAGTGCCGAATCCACGAAGAAAAGTAAAGTGTGCGCATCATCTCGAAAATCAAATGTGACTATGTGAGGCCAGGACATCTTGCTTTCCATATTTGATTTATACTCTGCTCCGTCATTATACAGATATATTATTCATTTGGTTGCATGGCCACTTAACGCAATCACTCCAAAGATTTTTGCAGGGGCACTCGAGCAGTTTCTAAGGCCTTATTTAGATACTAAAATTGGTATCCAAAATTTACTATACAGAATTTCTATTCCTCGTCATATCAAAATGCCGGCACATGTATGAAGTACTAAATATAGATGAAATAAAAAACTAATTGCACAGTTTTATTATACTTTACGAGACGAATATTTTAAGCCTAATTAATTAATGTTTAGACAATTATTACTAAATAAAAACAAAATTGCTACAGTGTGACGGGACACTCACTATGCAGAATTTAAGATACCAATTTTGGTATCTAAATAAGGCCTAACCTTTTTTTTGCACCGGGGATTGGCCATCATCGAGGAGTGAGACTGAAACTGAACAGGCAATTCATTAGGCAGTCGCTTGGCGTAGCTTTCTCTCTACAGGGAGGCTGAGGGATGACTGACTGGTGTATGAGCACGACAGATGGGCTCCCGCCTACAAGTATAGCCCTGCGCACTGTAGATATGCAAATGCAACAGAAGAGAATAGTATGCGCAAACAGTCTCCTCGATCCCTCTGATAACAAAGCAACAAGCAGGAGTAACGAGTAGACAGCGACGGCACGAATTAACGAACGTCTGCATTGGTCAAGCGTAGAGTGCGTAGAGCTTGATTTGTTGGTGTGGCTGAAACTGGAAACCATTGAGTACTTCCCTGGAGCGTTCTTACTGAAGACTTACCCTGACAGCGAGGACAAGAATGTGAATTGCTCTGCTGAATGATGCATGAGCATGACCAAACAAAACTGTGGGTGTTCCCCAATATGGCCGGCTCCCCGTGATTGCTACTCCTGATAGATTTCTCCAAGACGTGGTGTGCGCGTGAGGAGCTGCAATCGATGATGGTCTCAGAATAGAATCTGGTATGGCTCCCCGATGGAACAGCTCTCCAACTACTGGAGAGAGAGGACTTCAGCAGTATCGCTTTGTTTTGGCTCTGCTTTCATCTGGGTCGCTACCTTCTCTCTTGTGTCTTGTGTGGAGCACGTTGATCCATCTTTCGATCTTTGCCACTTTGGTTTTCATTGTGCTCTAGCCCGGTTGGAAAGTTAGCTAGTGAGTGCTCTAAATACCCCCATGTCCTACTGTCCTAGTCACTCACTCATACACGCCTACAAGCCTACTACCACGGCTGATAGATAGGTGAGCCCTTTATCCTTTCTCGTCCAAAGCCGGGAGCAGCGCGTGCGCGGAATGAGCCGAAGGAGACGAGAGGGACGGGGTCCCGCCCCGGCCCTGCCGCTGCACCCCGTCGGCCGCGCGCGTCCCTTTCTCCTTTTCGGATTCCCCGCGACGCCGCACCGCAGCCCATCATCGTGCCGAGTCGGTTGCCGCGTCGCCGTCCCGGCTATCTTTACTCCCCCCGCGCGCGTTGTTAACTTGTCACACCACCAGGCACCACCTCCTCCTCGCGTGGCTGCACGCGTGAGGACCCGGCCCCCGGCCATTGGCGCGGCTGCGGCCGTCCGACCCGTCCCCCGCGCGCGCCGTCGTTAGGTTACGGGTAGCTCTCCACGGCTTCCCTGTCTCCCTCTCCCCTATCGGCGTCGACGCCGACGGCTGCGCGCTGACATGTACAACAAGAAACGTACGTACGTGCGCGTCGGGGTGCCTGGACCACAGTCCACACGCGTCCAAACATACACGGACACAGCAGGTGCGAATGCCACAGGCGGCGTATATGATGTGGCGTCGGGGACACCCATAGGCTTATGCGCTGGACGACGGGGACGTGAGTACGTGACGGGTGGCTGGTAATCCGGAACCGATCTCTCCGTGGACGCTCGATCTGCTACTTGATTTGGCGCCTATGGCCGGCCGGTATCTCCGCCGTGCGTGCACACCGGGGGACAGGGACCGGGGACATGGAATTCCTGTGTCTATCCATCCATCGGTTGGTTGGCTCGTGGCGTAGTCGAGCTTGGTGCTGTGCCTGTGCTGTGCATTTATACCGTCCTAGGAGGAACGAAGCTGACAATATATGGTGCAAATGCATGTGCCAGCGAGTGCTCCTGAATACCCTGACGAGAAAGTGATATGTGCCAGCGAGTGCTCGATGCACTTGTACGCGTACGACAGCTATCATTTTTTGAATTTATGACGTGAAACAGGCGTACAGTATACTGTACATGCTGGATCCCTTTTTTGTACGTACTGTATACGTGTGCGTGGGTCGATCTCTGCCCTGCTGTCCCCCACCACACAGCTCGATTATGTATCTGCCAATCTGCGGACGGCGCCAGTGCACTGCGGTCTAGGAGTACTTACGCACGATAAGGACGTGCCATTATATATATCGTACTAGTATTATATACACATGCATGAGCAAACAAGAATATCAGCACAACGTAAGTCAGGACTGTTCGTCGTCGTTAGCTATAACGCCTACCCCGTTGACAAATTGACGGACGCCTGGTCATTCTTTCGAGTGTCTAACAAGTTTTCTTGTGAGACGCACATGTCGGTGTTGGGACTCGGGGGTGTCGTTTGTGTGGTTCCTTGAGACAAAAGAAAGATGTTCAAGTGGGCGCGTGCATGGACAAAATCAGAAAAGGCGCATGTGCGTGACAGACACAGCATGAGAAATGGTCAATAGGATGGGATGATGTGCTTTATCAGTAGGCCACTACTAGGCATAACAAAGCTGAAAGTTGGTGCAAATGATAGAGCCTATAATCAGGATCTAGAAAGTTAGACCCATGACGTGTGCCTGCATTGCGCCACCAGCCCACCACCAGTACTACTGTACCGTTTGTACACACGGGAGAGTACTGTTCGTATTTTTGGCGGCTAGGAGTAGATTGGCTGCTGAATTCAGTACGCGTGTACTCCCCTACTGGTACTTGATAGTCGTCGCCACTCTAATTGCGTCCGACGTCAAAAGCGTGATGATGCATCGACGCGGTCACGGGCACTGTATACGCCCGTTGTGGTGGCGGGCTGATCGACCTGGCGGCCGGGGTCCCCGGCGCGCGGCGACCACTGTTCCTGTAGTAGCCAGACAGTGAGACAGCCAGTCCGGCCCCCACGCTCAGCGGAACCCGATGTGTGATACTTTGATGATTGAACTGCGATCAACTCCCGACGTGCAAGGAGATACGTGCCTGCCTTGTCACCAAGCGCGAGAAGCGACCAAGGGACGGCGAGCCGCGTGCAGGCAGGACTACTGGCGTTTAGCACCACGAGCAGCAGCAGCATCGAAGATGGGGCCGCGGCCGTGGATCGATCAAGAAGTGTGGTTCCCGTGGACACGACACCACCCCGTATCCGTGTCCTCGTCCTGCGCTGCACGACGACCACCTAGGGCCGGCAGCAGGCGGGTAGGCCTCTGTTCGTTTTGCGGTACTCTACTGTACTAGTCCTACGTGGGCATGCATTGGATGCTACTGTTCGTACACGACTCGAGATCAGCAATGGCCAATGAACGGGTTTGGATTGCAATCTTCCAAACGGTGTCGAATTACCATGCGGTAATTACCCGTCAACCTCAGCTCGTTTCCTTCGACCCTCTCCGTAGTTGGTACTTGGAAGCACAAGTACTGGTGACCGTGAACCCACCGCTCAGCTGCCACGGTACCGTGTTACCCCATGCTTGTAGACTCGTCAAGTTGCACTTGTTTAGAGATTAGGTACATACTATCAATTTTAACCGACTGCACCAACCCAAGATGATTGGGACTGAGACACCAATGAATTCATCGACAGCTTCGATCTAGGATGTTATTTGTATATACTGAACGGCCAGGCCATAAGATGATAATGCTATGATTTCAGGCTTGACGGCAATCAGATGAGGATCCAGAGATTTATAGAGAAGCGCGTGTAGTACACAAATATTGTTCGGCGCCGCTCAACCACCGTGCCGCCGTCTTCGGTTTGCTCTACTGCATATCGCTGTTGGATTATTCGAACTAGCTAGGATCACTGATACGGGAAATATGCACACTCGCTTTCTTGTAGGAGGAAAAATACAAGCAAAAGTTACAACTGGCACCATTTTTCCCTTTTAACTTCATTTCTTATATTTGTAAAACAATTAAATTGCTTGCTACATTTTATTTAGAGCATTTTAGATCGATTATTAACAACAAAAACTGGAAGCTAAAATTAGTAATAGTGAATATAAGGACCTGCTAATTATTAGTTAGGAGAACTGCTAACTATTTTAAAGTTGCTAGTTCATATGCACCTTCCACTCATTATCAAACTAACTATTAGTAGGTGGATCCAAGCTGTAACACCCCTGGTGTTACGCATGTATCAACTCGTGCACTTCATTAGCATAAACATCATCATACATGAGCATTAGCATAAAGCAAGTTATATATATATTTTATGTTTGATTTATTAAGCTTTTGGCTTGGCTTTTGTGAAAAACATGATAACAATGCTCAAGTGATTGATGGATGTTCACTAAAATAGTTTAGACATGTTTAGGACATAAAATGAAACCATGTTTATGTTAATGACTTTGGTTAATTAGGCTTGCATGGCTTGTTTGACTAAAATTATTTATAAGAGTGATTTTGTTTGACCAACTAAAATTTAGTAGCTAGAGTGTTTGCATGTTGGTGCACCCTAAATGAGTTTTGTAGAGAATTTTATAAGGAACAAAAGTTGTTTTGGTCACTTTTCATGAAAAAGTGTGGAACATGCTCAAAAATGTGGAGAAAGCCAGAATTTGGGGCTGTTTTCTAATTTTTGAATTTCAAAGCCTTTTTCCTTTGGATTTTTGTATTTCAAAATCTATGCAGAATTTGACCAAACTTATTAAAGATAAAATGTTCTACTCATCAAGAGCTACATTTTCTCTTTTATGAGTTTTATCTAATTTCAGAATATTTTAAAAATTATTTTAAAAGAGGGCTCTTTTATAAAAAAAAACTATCGATCGATGGCTGAACGGACCGGCCGGCCACCGCCCACGGCCGCCCGTCCGCGCACGCCGCGTGGCGGCCGGCGACCGACAGGCCGGGGCTGCAGCCCGCCAGGTCAACCGGTTAACCTCACCCCTCTCCTCCTCTTCTCCACTTCTCCCCCTCCATTTCCTCTGCACAGAACGCACGCGCGCATGCACAGTGCGCGTCGGCGCCGCCGCCGCTCGCCGCGCCGCCTCCTCCGTCGCGTGTTTTTTTTCCCAAACTCCAACCACGAGTTCGTCTCGACATCCTCTACCTTCCACACCCTTCAATTTGTCGAATTGCATCGAGGAACGGCCGGATTTCGGAGCTTGCCGCCATGGCCATGGCTGCCGCCGAATTCGAGCTCGCGTTCCCGTCGATTCGGCCGCCATTTTCTTTCTTTTTCTTGCTCAATAGATGCTCCAAGACCTCCTCTAGCTTTTTCCTCACTCAATTTGGCCGGAGAACCGCCGTGGAGGCCGGCCCCATCGCGCCATGCGCGCATGGTTACTGTTCACCAGCTCAGGGATCTCGTTCGTGAATTTGATAAAGTTTGGGGGCCTTTCTGCAAAGTGGTTTTTGTATTTTTGATTTTCAGATTTGGTGATAGCTTGTAAAATTCATAACTTGCTCATTTTTAGTCCAAATCAAGTGGTTCAACTTGTAGTATTTTTTATATGAGTAGATCTACATGATAAAAATATGATATGTGATATTTGTGATACTTTTATATATAGATTTATTTATCTATATTAATTGCTTATATTTTAGAAAATGCATAACTAATTCCCTGTTGCTCAGAAAAATGTGAAACCAAGTTTGTTAGTCTTCTTATGTCTTGCTCTATGAGAGAAAAGTATTTGATAGCTATGTTCTGTGTAAAAATATAAACTTGTAGTTCAAGTGTGCTTTTAATGCTATTCTTGAGATAAATCATAAATGTATGTTATAAGTCTAATTTGGGGTTGATAATTTTTGTAGGCTCTTTATATGTCATAAGGTAGCTCTTGATGTGATAATATATGCATTTTGGTATATTTCATAGTACAACGTATTTTTAGGTCTCCTGTTTTGTGCTTCCTTATGATTTTTGTGTAGAATTATAGGCTTATCCAAATGAGGTGAAATTTGGATGGAAACCTATATTTGGTATGTGGCATCTTTTGTAATTTTTATAGAATTTTCTGGGTAGTACAAGTATGTGATGCAGTTCTGTCCTTAATTCAATATGTGCTAAATAATGCTTTGGGTTATATTTCATGTTAGTTAATATGTTTTTCTATGCTCTCGCTAAGTGTATAATCTATTGGTGTGATTATTGTGGTTTGGTTATGAATTTATCTATGCAGCACTTAGTCGTAGGGTATGTACATTCATGTTGCTTCTATGTGCGATTGCGTGCTTTGCTCGATGATGGTTAGTTGAATGAAATAGGGATATACACTTACTCGATAGACTAAAGTAATATGTTTTGATCCATCATGTGCAGCATGTTCATTCATAGAAAGCATTCATGATCATCACCATACTCCATGTTCATTCCGCATGCATTCGTTATATTTATATATGCATATGCATCATACAGGATCGCATGCGAGAACCCTGTCATGAAGCCAAGAAGCCAAAAGGACGACTTGTTGGAAGTTCCCGCATAGGAGGTGATCAGGAATAAGGAGAAGAACAAGAAGTTATCCGAGTACCGAAAAATCAACATCGCTTTTCTGAGGAAGGCAAGCCCCGGAGCATTCTCCCTGTGGTTTGCAAAATATCTAACTTGAGTCCTTTACTTATTTGATGCATTAAGTTATAGGCGTTGTTTTATACCGTTGCTGCATTACTTATATTCCTTGCCACTGTTATACTTTAACCCTATTAGGTTCAGGTACGATTATTTGCTTAAGCCCTGCTTAAACTAGCTCGGCAGAAGTCGGGTGATTTCCTGTCATCCGCGAGATATAGGTGGTTACCTGGAATGGTTGAATCCATTGTTATCTTGGATAACCATATGGAGATAATAAATCGAGACCGGGCGGGATTGGAGTTGAGAATGAACTGGAGGTTCAATGCCGTTGTACGTCCTCAAGTCATATTGAACGCATGCCTCACATTTAACGGGAAGGATAAGTCGTTCCGACCGCGAAGCCTAGTAGCATGTTTGGGCCGGGTTTTGACCAGAATGCATCGTACTGGGAGTAAGACTAAGGCAGTTACGTAAGCCCGAGGCAGTGTAAGACTAAGGCAATTACGTAAGTCCGAGACAACATAAGACTAAGGCAGTTACGTAAGACCGAGGCAGCCGGACAGTCCTGGTACGATGGTTCCTGTTGATTCCGTGACTATCTTTTACCCGAACAGTGCGAACAGGTTACCTAAGGTGCCGTGGTACAGACATGTCTGGGTTTGTGTGGGGATATTTCCTAGCTGGTTAGTAATCGATTATAATCGCCATCGTTCCTGGACAGTGAACACTTGACTTGAGCAGCGGCATCGTAGTAATAACTTAAACAAAGAGCTGAGATGGTTATGATGTTGAGATCGAAAGGTACTCAACTGGAATTTGGTTACTGTGCTTGATGATTAATTATTACGATGCTTGTTTAGTTCAGGTGCTAACATAGCATGATAAGGCTAATGACTTAAAATGAATAGCTAGAAGAATAATCTTTATATTTTTAAGCTCAGGCTTTTTCTGTAAATTTATGAGTCAGCTATCCCACTTATAAAGCCTTGCATACTCCTTGGAGTCAATTTATTTTTGATTGATGACGGGTAAGTCTAGCTGAGTACATTCTCGTACTCAGGGTTTTATCCCCACTTATTGCAGGTTTTCATCTAGGTTGCTGTGGCTGCAAGATGGGTTTCTATCCCACTACGGAAAACAATCAGACCTTGGGCATGGTCATTCTTATATCTTATCTCAGATGCTTTTGTTGGATTTGACTACGAGCTGGCACCGTATGTAAAAATGTGAGTGTGAGTGTTGTCAAAATAAATTGCTTCCGCTATTCTTTATTAAAAAGGTATTGTAATATTCTTATATAGACTCCGATGTATTTAAGCTATTTGCGAAACTGATGTAATTTGTGAGTGGTGATCGCTGAACTTATTACGGTCTTGGCTATATTGGAAAATGTTTAAAATCCTTCGAGATTTCGGAATGACTACCGGATTTATTAGGTCTTAATCATGTAAGTTTGCTAGTTAATAGCGAATTATGTGCTTAAGCTCTAATAAATTGGTCGGTTCTGTTACACAAACTACCTTCTAGTATAATTGTTGACTCTTCAAGTTGCCTTTGACATCTTAAACATATAGTTCTGGCTATATCCTCCTACTTGTTTGTCCGCCAACACACAAATACATCAATTTTTTTTTCAAGGTTTGTTTGCAACATATAAACATTTAGCTATTTGCATCCCTATCCGAATTCAACTAAAGCCTCTGGTTCCCGTTGACCAAAGATCACCAATAACAATAATACCCTATTTGTGTAAAACAACATATTATATTTAAATTGTTTAAGTCAAAATGTCCTATATTTGATTTAATTTATACAAAATAACAATAATATACATGACATTACATTAGCATCATTAGATATTTTGTTAAATGAGCTATGAGTTTTGAAAAATGCAAACATAATGACAAAGGGCGCTATTGAAAAATACAGACACATGTAGGTTTTTGTGTGGTTATCGTAGGAAAAGTTAAATTTGCCATTATAGGCATTTTATGCACAATTGTTCTTTGGGTAGGGGCATGTGCCCCCTTACCCAATGCATCATTAGATGTGGGCAAGCATATGTGGAGGTATTCGTCAATATAGCCACAATGTGGGAACTATCTATGGAGAAGACAACTTTTATCTATCGGTGTCATCGTCGTTGTGGGCACTATCGATGGAGAAGACAACTTTTATCTATCGGTGTATTCATCGATATAGCCACGAACGGTGAGGAGGTATATGTTGGCGACCAATATGTCGGCGTAGTCTTGGAGGCCTGGCCAATGTAGGGTTTAGAGGTGGTCTTTTTTTCTGAGTTGTCTTTCACATGGTCTGGAACTCTGGATGATATGATGGGCCAATGCGCCTTTGGAATAAAATAGCAGTAGTCGCCTATGTATATTTGATGGAACATATTTATGAGGTTTGTGGCGTGTATTCATCGATATATTATTATCTATCCATTTATGTGTTTGTAAATGTTTGTTATGCCAAGCTGCAGCAAAAATACAATAGAATAATATAACTAAGGTGAATAATGCGTCAAACTCTAATCACCAAGAAAATATATAACCGAGAGAAATTTTGTACAACACCCAGTACATAACCAAAATGAGAAGGCATCGTAAAATACCCAACTCATGCTAATCTCCGTGGTTTTCTGTTTGCCCTATGTTAAATTTTCAGTAACGCCGAAAGAACATTTTCTCATCTTGTTAAAAAAGACAATTTCTTATGCTTAAATTTAGTGTATCAGTTTTACAATGATGAATGGCTTAATTGTGCTGAGACAAGTTATTTTCTGAAATAAAAAATGGTGAAGTTCTATTAGTACGAGAATGCAATTCATTTGATGAGTGATAGAAAACCAAGAAATTTACACAGAGAATAGCAAGAAGGATCGTAAGGGAGCAGCTAGCGCTCGACCGCTGGGAAGGCACATAAGAAAAGTTATTTTCGATCTCAAGGGCATGTGTTCCACCGCTGGATACCTATGGAGATGTGTGCGCACGAGAGGAAATTCTCTCCGGGCTCCGGCTATTGTACGATGGGGCCAGAGAAACCGGCAGCACCACCACTGGCGGCGGTAGCAGCAGCGGCGACGCCCGCGCGTGGGTCGTGGTGGCCTTGAAGGGGAACGACACGACGACGAAGGACGCCATTGTAGAAAGCAGGCACGGCCGGGGACCCGGGGTAGACGAAACTTTGACACGCAGGCCCCCCATGCGAATGAACAGAGTCGATGGTTAGTACAGTACTATTAGCTTTGCCTTGGCGTCGGTTGCAGTGTCGTCAGGCCGTCTGGGTCAGATTATTGGCGAAACTGTTTGGCATCGATCACGCGATCGAGGACGAAGCTCGCCGCTCGCCGGGGACCCGGTACTCGTGTGCTTCGCTCGCCGGCGCGCGTGCGTGAACACCAAGAAACTCATCCAAAAGGCAGCATAGAGATCGCTGTGTGCCATAAATTTCCGAGACGCGTGTTTGGCAACCTCCGACCTTCCTCCGTGGCCGGGGCCAGGGGGTCGGTCCCCCGGCCGTCGCTGGCAATCTGCCCCTGCCGGCTGGACGGACAGGAAATCAGCGAGCTTCGGTGCGTGGGATGGAAAAGAACTGCATTTCAGCATCGGTAATAGCATCTCTGATCTCTGATGAAAAAAGCGTGCGTTTCTTTCAGTAGACACTAGTACGCGAGTAGTATTTCGAGGTGCGTGCTAGTACGTCTTTTACACAATCCAACTCGCAAGTGTGCCATCGTAGAACTGTGTTTCGAACTGCACGGAGCACCACTGCTTGGACTTGACCCAAAGCAACATCGTTACGGCTGCTCGATGCCTTCAATGCGAGTTGTTTAGTCATGCTTAAAGCGGGGTTTTGAGGGAACCAGCTCACCTTGGCGCCAAAATCTGGTAGTCTGTAACAAACTTGATGATTGGGAAGTTTGGGTAAGACGGACACACTAGTTTTGTTGGGTCCGTCTCAGTCATGCAAATATACAACGGTCTATTACTCTATCTGAAAGGTTTCTAGTCTAGTCTTGAAAAAGAAGCAGATTTTCTGCCTTAAATATTACTTCAAGGTTCAAGCATCTAATACGTGACATTTAGGGACTAGACTACTAGTAGATCAGATGCCACTGTGGACATCGACAGCAAACCTCTCCCCTGTCTCCAGGAGAGTTCACATTCATGACAAATAACCCAGATTTGTTTGGGCTGCAAAATCCATCTGAAGTGTGAGTGCTTCTCTGCTCTGTTAATCTTCGTTCTTCTTCAGGAAACTCTAAAGCGATCTCCTCCTGATGCTTACGAATGACGACCGTTCACGCATGCAGCTGTGCAACAACCGTCCGGACATGTACGACGCCGCGACAAGGCGATGCCCGGGTGTCGGTTTCCTGCTTTGAGCCGTCCGAGTTCGCTTTGAGCCGTCCGAGTTCCGAGACCCTCCTTGCCGACAACACAGGCAGATCGTGCAGGAGGCAGCGGTGAGATTCTACAGTCGCCTTTACACGAGCGGGACACGCTACAGCTACAGGTCTGCACCGAGTAAATGTCGTGTCAGAGATGGATGCGGAGCGTGCGACAGCGATGTGAAACGAGGACAATCATCTCGCAGACAAGAACGTCCGGCCTCGTGTCAACACCGCGGCGGAGGGGGGCTAGGCGGCTACCGCTACCGGCGCGCCGCCTGCGACTGCGAGTGACACGGTGTAGCCAGGTGCATGCCCAGATGGGATGGATGGACATGGACGCCGGGTCCTCCTCTTCCGTTGGTATGTCGGTCGTGTGGAGATCTCAAATTCATGGTCACTTGTCACTTCCGGCCTCTAAAAACTTTTCACCCTTCCAACATTGAGTACTAGCCACGGAGGAGGTAGTTTTTGACTTTTAAACTTCATTTTGTCTTATTTAAAATATTTATGTAAATAATAAAATAAATTAATCAATATTTAAGTATCTTTATTAATAAAAGAAGTCATAAAAAATAAATTATATTTATATAAAATTTTTGAATAAGACGAACGATGGAACAAGATGGTACGAAATTCAGGGTGACAAATTTAATGGGACGGAGGGAGTAATATAGACGAAATAAAATAACAACTACATAATTTAGGTGGAAATTACGAGAATGAATATTTTGAGTCTTATTAAATCATGATTTGACACCAAAGTGCTATAATAACACTTTTGCTAAAGATGGATTAATTAGTTTTAATAATTTCGTCTCACTTTTTTCAGGCTAGTTGTGTAATTAGTTTTTTTTTTCTATCAAAAACTTCTTCCGACGTCGTACGAAACATCTGATGTGACATTTTTAGCAAAATCTTTTTTGCTTGCGCTACTGTAGTAATGAATTCATGACGCGGATTTCTATCGACATTGGGGCGCTGCCGTGCCAACTGTGCTATATCATGGGCACTGAAGCTTGTTTAAAGATCAGTTCACGGACTTTGAAATGCAGTAAACGGCTGGCTCCCTGCGGCGTTACTACGATGCACGGGAGATCACGCCGCGCACAGAGGACGATGACACGGCTGGCAGGTGGGGTAGGTTATTTGTGTGCAGTAGTCTCCGTGCATCGTCCTCTTTCTCTACCAGCTCCCATGTCGCCATGTCGGCGTCTTTTCTACCGCAAGTTAGTGTCGGTGCCCGGCGGCGATGTCGTTGCAACGGTCGAGCACCGAGCACCTTCCATCGGCGGACGGCAGCCAACCGGTGTCGGGTTTCTCCTCCATATCATCATCAGGCAGCACACGGCCGGCATACGTATTGCCATGGCCAGGCTACGCCAGCACGGCAACGCTGTGGCGCGCTGTCTGTTCTCCGGTTCAGCTCGGATAGATGGGTCCGGTGAACAAGCGTCGCAGTGGCAGTGTGGCACGACGACGAGATCTCGGCCGTCGGCGTCGCAGCCGCACACGGGTCTGGTCTGGGAGCTAGTACCACCAACGCCGTGCGTCACAATGTCTGTTTGAACCGTGTGCCGCCGGGCATGGCCGTTGCTACGTGGCCGTGGTACGAGATCCTACATGCTGACTTCATAAAAAAAAAACTTTTAGTCAGAAAAACGATGACCGACAAATAAACTATGTCACACTTTGGACGATGGAGTCAATCATCGCAAGTCTTCAAGTTTAATCAGAAAAATTTCTGTTCTTAAACGGCAATCAAGGGGACGGCGCACGAATCTTTGGTTGTTGGACGAACTTCTGTCAGACATAAACCTGCTTATTAAGAGAACACAACTTGTTCTCTCGTCCTGCATGCATTGAGAATGGTTCGAACTGCACGATTCCATTCTCCAGCGTTTTCAAGATCGGAACGGTCTAACTAATAGCCAGCACAACGAAAGGCTGCTAATCAACTGATGGGCTTGTTCCAACAGATTAAACCTTTTTCTTAAAGACTGGATCAGCACACACAAAGAAAATTTTGTGGCCATGAAGTTCCGCTGCTGTGGCTGTATATCGGTGTCCACATAAGTAGTATGAACGGAATATAATACGTCAGTACACACTGTCAGTTCCAGTCTTATGTGTTGATGTGCTTTCTCCGAACTGCAAGATTAAGATGACACCTGATCTGATCGAGAGAACTGTAGGAAAACAGTGATTGTTCGTTTAGGAACAAGAAACGGATTTATCAGGATATAGTAAGTTAATTAAACCATGTGTGCAAAATGATAATCAGTGGGGTCGTCCACGAATCATGAGATCTTTTTAGAGCAGTTACTTTGTTTTAACTGAAGAATCATGAGATATTCTTCAGAGATTTAACTGTCGTTTCTCTGCTGATTGAACGAACTGTGCACATACAGTCTCAGCTGTGCGTCTTGGATTTTAGGACCATTCAGTAGTACTATTGTTGGCTTGGTGATTGCACGGCAGCGAGCATGGCACTGAATTTCATCTCAGCATTGTCGGCTCGGTGCCGGGGCAGATGAACAGCAAAAACTGTCACCGCTGCTGTGAGGGTGATTGATGATTGACTGGGCAGCGGCCCTTGCCTGTAAATTTAATACGAACGTAATTGTTTCATAATGGTCTGCTGTTAGCTGCATTAGTCCGCTAACTAAGCCAGAGCTTAATCAGCTATCCTGTGTCGTTGATGATTTCTCCGGTTAATAAGTTGGTTTATATGCCGTTTTTTCCTTGACAGAAAAACTGACAGGCAGAACTAGTATACTAGTTGTACTTACAGTTCGCCAGCATGTTAGTAAAGATTGTGGATGTGATTACTTGAGGCATAGTATTCGCGATCTCATAGAGTTATTACTTTTTTCTTTGAGAGTTTCTTATAGAGTTACTATAATTATTCGTTAAGAAGATCATAAAGAGTTTAATCAGACTCATTTTCTTATGGGCCTGCCTTGTTAACTAAAATTTGTGCCATGCACCACATATGACATGCCTGCGCAACGGGCTATGCTGTGGACCGAAATCATGACCAAAGCTTGATCGTTTTGGGCCCAAAATAGATCGGTGGAGCCCAATAAAGATGGGCTAAATCGTGTAAAAGCCCATTTTGCTCCGACATGAGTCCGTGATGAACCTTTAGTGCTGCTCAGCCAATGTTGCTTGGGGTTGGGCGCAACTGATTGGAAGCGAGTAAACGGTTGGACCACTAACCGGCCTAACCCTACATCGCTACCGGAAGGTGTTAGCATCCGCAGGCCGGCCTGATTACCTGAAGTCGTTGTTAAGAAATCGTTCTTATTCAAGCACACAAACGCACACAAGCACTAGAGTAAAGTCAGGAGACAGGTGTGGAGGAGGAACTGCTGATGTATTGCTTTTCACTGCTGTTACATGTACATGAAAGTGGCCCTCTATTTATAGGGGGTGAGAAGGCGCTGGATAAGCACAACTGCAGTAGAATAGGAATTCTCTAGATTTACTGCGCACTACAAATATCTCTGCTTTGAGATTCGTGCTTCTAGAAATATCTCTTCCGTTACAATAAACTCTACAGATTTAACAAATTTAATAGTGGTAGAAAAAAAAAACATAAAGAGACTAACCGGACGGCTAGACGGCGGGGTGATCGGCGGCGCGCTGCTTGCGTCCGACTAGCGAAGAGTGGCCGCCTCCTCCACGTTCCACCTACCACCGTCCACCACCGCCGTGCCTTCCGTGCGGACCACGCACCAAGCGTTTTCCATGCGCGGGGAGCGTCGCCCAAAATACAGCAGTTGGGACAGCCGCTGCAGCCGGCAGCCGGCAGCCCAGCCGAGTGACGGTCTCTCCTGTCGCCCATTGGATTCCCCTCCACCCGTCCCAAGGCTAGTAACCGATCATACGTAAGTATGCCACTAGTACAAATTTCGTGTGTGACGCCGTATCACTGATTCTGGGACCCACTGCTGAGCACCATAAACGTGTCGTGCCGGTAAGAATTCACCGTGTCAGCCGCATCATTTCCTTTTCCGGGCACTGTACGCTTCTGACTACTGCGCCTGGACTGAGGGTCCTCCCACTTCTTCCTCCTAGCGCATCCGTTGGATTTCTTCGCAGTCGCATTCATGATTCACCACTGTGCTCCTGGAATGGCGCCGTGCTGCCTGCTCCAAATCGGCCGGGGTGCCGAACGCCCCCGCCGTGCCTTTCGCCTCGCCGTCGCCGCAGCGCTGTGCGCGGCTGTGGTCGCGCTGGCGCTGGCGCCGGCCTCGGACGCCACGTCGGCGTCGCTTCTGGGCATCAACTACGGGCGCGTCGGGAACAACCTCCCGCCGCCGCAGTCCGTCCTGCCGCTGCTCGCGGGCCTCGGTATCGGCCGCGTGCGGATGTACGACGCCGACCCCACCGTGCTGCGCGCGTTCGCCCGGACCGGGGTCGAGCTCATCGTCGGCGTGCCCGACGAGTGCCTGGCCGCCGTGGCCGACCCGGGCGGCGCGGCGCAGTGGCTCAAGCAGAGCGTGGTCCCCTTCATGCCGGACACGAAGATCTCCGTGCTCGCCGTCGGCAACGAGGTGCTCACGGGCGCCAACAGCTCCGCGCTGTCGCGCACCCTCCTCCCGGCGATGCAGTCCCTGCACGGCGCGGTGGCCGCGCTCGGCCTCGACAAGCAGATCACCGTCACCACGGCGCACAACCTCGGCGTGCTCGGGACGTCGTACCCGCCCTCGGCGGGGGCCTTCCGGAAGGACCTGCTCCCGTACCTCTGCCCCATCCTGGACTACCACGCCAGGACCGGCTCGCCGTTCCTCGTCAACGCGTACCCCTACTTCGCCTACTTCGGCGAACCCAGGGGCGTGCAGCTGGACTACGCGCTGCTCGACCCGGGCTTCGCCGGCGTGCAGGACCCCATCTCCAGGCTGCACTACCCAAACCTCCTCGTGGCGCAGGTGGACGCGGTATACCACGCCATCGCGGCGGCCAACACCGCGGCGTCGCGGGTGGTGGAGGTGCGGATCTCCGAGACCGGCTGGCCCTCCGCGGGCGCGGCCAACGAGACGGCCGCAACGCCGCAGAACGCGGCGCGGTACAACAGCAACGCGATGCGGCTGGTGGCCGAGGGCAAGGGCACGCCGCTCAGGCCTGGATCTCCGCTGCGCGCCTACGTGTTCGCGCTCTTCAACGAGAACCTCAAGCCCGGCCTGGCGTCGGAGCGCTACTACGGCCTCTTCAAGCCCGACGGCACGCCGGCGTACGAGCTCTCGTTCAAGCTACCGCGCGACAACTCCACCTTTGGTACCGGCGGTACCGGCAACGGTGGCGGCGGAATCGGCGGTAACGGCAATGTCAGCAAAGGCAGCAGCGGGAACATTAGCGGCGGCGGAAACAGCGGCTACTACGACATCTCGGCTTCGTCACGTGACATTCCGGTGAGCTCTGATTCTGCCCTCCTCTCCCCAGTTGTTCTTGCTGGTAGGAATCATGGTTTTTTTTGTTTTCTGTTCTGAGTGTCTTTCTGAAAAAGGAGAAGATACTTCAGGTGATTGCATCAGGCGTAAGCTGTTTTAGCGCTCGAGAATGTCGTGCAATGATCATCATCCAAGTAAACGTCGTAGGTTGACTATATTCTGCGCGGACATTAGAGGGTGGAATTAGAAATTGCTGCATGATCAACACCACATTGTATATTCCCTGATCCCCCACAGCGTGCACATCCTGCGAATCGGCAAAGTGGATAGGATGATGTGGACGCTTAAATCACCATCAACATGATTCTGCTGTCGCTTTTTCAATATCCTTTGTACATGGCCTCTTTGTTTAGTTTAAGGATGCCTGAATGGTCTGAAGATTTTCACTTGTTCATACCAGGAAAATGTGTGTAACATGGAAACTAGTAATTTCAAAAATATGGATATGACTTTCACCACATATTTCCGAGTCCATACCTGCATCCAAGGGCGATTTGGTGTCTGCAGAAACCAATAATATAGAAGTTTCACTGCAGTGGGCTACTTGTTTGGAGGTACATAGCGCTTGCACATTCGCACCAGGACCACAGATGCAGCCCAAGACATGATGAAATTTCTGTAGAAATGGGTGCTGACGAGTGTCTCCCCACTACTTTTGTCTTGGCTGATCTGCTTGTTGTTTGCTGTGGCTGAAATTTCATTGCTCTTGTTGTTCCTAATGATGTGCTCCTCGTTTGTTTCCGTCTGTGGTCAACAGGGCTACTGGTGGACGTGGGCGCACGCGGCAATGGCAGGAGCACTAGCCGTCCTGACAGTGTAGCGCCGCGCCTTGATGCATGGCAGATCGTCAAGGGGAGGTAGGTGGAGCAGAGTTGCCGGTTGCCGTCCTTGAGCAGCGACCTGATTTGGTGCTGCTCGTATGCTGTGGTTTTCTAAGACCCGACCTGTGACTTTGAGTGACGTTAAGCTTCTGAAGCCGACGAGCCGGAGAGCGGCGCGCTCTCGTTCGCGAGGTACAGAGGCGGCGAGCCGGCGGCCGTCCTGGCGAGCCCGTTCATCAGACTCGCGCGCGCGTCCTCGAGCCTTGCCAGGTCGACGGTGCTGAACCAGGTGACGTAGAACGCCTCGTCGCGGCTGGCCACGGACAAGAAGTCGGTGCCCGAAGGCGGGGAAAGGGGGAGACATACGAGAATACTTGAAGTTGCAGACTTGCGGGGTGTTGAGGTGGTGGAGCGGGCTGGCCCAGTGGTAGTGCCAGCGCACCGTGTACGCCCACGGGCACATCGTCGACAGCCCCCCGCCCGCCGACTCCGGCAGCAGCGCCTGCACCGCCGCCGCAGCCTTCTCCGACAAGTACTTCTGCACGCCGCCGCAACAAAGAGGCATCCATCAGAATCCAGGAACAAAGCACACGCCCAGCTCTGCTGTCTACAAATCGATCTGCAAGTATCCCACTGCGGAATTGGGCGCGACCTCGGCGATCTTGCAGACCATGATGTGGCCCTCCTTGCCCCACGCGTCGGCGCGGGGCGGGGCAAGGGCCGAGGAGGAGAACAGGAGCAGCAGCCGCTGGTGGGGCGCCATGTCTCTCTGCTCTCGGCTCTCCTCTGTCTGCCTGCACGGCTGCACGCATAGAGTTGTACATCTTGACGCTTCCTTGCTCGCCTCTACTTGTTGCACGCATGGAGGCCACAAAAGCTTCCTCGTTCTTCTAGAATGCCGGACTTCGTCGCGCTGGAGGTCGTGCCAGACTTGGCATGGTCGCGCCATCGTGCCGGAGTCCGTCGAGCCGGACTCTGTCGCGTTTAAATACCGAACGCGAGTCAAAAAAAAATCAATCAAGGCTTTGTTTAGTTACCCAGAAATCATCCTAAAATTTACTATGCAGAATTTCTATCACCCGTCATATCAAAATGCCGACACATGCATGGAGTACTAAATGTAGATAAAATCAAAAACTAATTGTACGGTTTTGTTGTACTTTACGAAACGAATATTTTGAGTCTAGTTACTCAAAATTTGAACAATTTTTATCAAATACAAACGAAATGCTACAGTACGCTGAGGTGATACGAGGTGACATTTCCTTTCAAAATTCGCCGGAACTAAACACAGCCCAAGTCAAGAAAAAATGTATGTGCCAGAGAGGAATCGAACCAAGCACTCCTACCTCAGAGCAAGACCTGCTAGCCACTTAGGTTCCCCCTGGGCAAAAAGAAGTGAAAACCGAGTACCGAACAAAATTTACCGACAACCGAATCGAAAGCACCGAAACCAAAATTTCGGTTCCATATATGGTTCCAGGTTCTCAGAAACCGAATTTACCTTGGTATTTTCGGTTCTGGACATCATAAATGCGAGAATACGATAGAAGGAAGAATCCTCGGAGTTTTCATTCATGGAATTGAAGCAAGCATATATAGAACGTTGAAACATGACTTAACGTTTCATCTTCTTGATGATTTTATATTCTACAAATAGCCACCGCAATTTCAACATGAGAGGAATGAACGTTGAGACTGAAAATATCCGCATACTGAAGAGATGTACTCCCTCCGTCTTAAATTGTACTCCTTCCGTTTTAAATTGTAATGCACTTTAATTTTTTTGGTTCATGTATTTTGCTATGTATCTATGTCTAGATACATAGCAAAATGCATGAACAAAAAAAGTTAAAGTGAACTATAATTTGGAATGGCGGGAGTAACTCATTCCAAGAATATTGGAGAGTCAAATAATCTCAAGTTTGACCAAGATTATAGAGAGAATTATAAAGATTTATGATATTAATTAAATACATTAAAAAATATAGTTAACAAAGAATTCAATGATATTTAGTTGATATCCTAAATATTATTACTTATCGTATAAATTCAATCAAAATTAAGATACTTAATGACTTATAATTTAAGACGAAGGGAGTAGAAACACGGGAGAACCCGAACAGCATCGGGAGCCATGTGCTTTACAATAAAATATAGATCAATCTCACACCGATCTAAATAACACACTTACATACGGATGTTATTTAGCAATTTTCTGTAAAAAACAATCCGAGCTGGGTGGGCCGCGACTGTTGAAACCCAAACTGAGCCTGTTCCCCGCTGCTAAGGTCGGCCTTTTACGTAGATCTGCCGCTGCAACGCCTGCCTCGGCGTCCGGGCCTGGTCTTTCCAAAGTTAACCTCCCGGGAAGGTATATTTGGTCCGTCGATCTTGCGTCAAAAAGCGTGCAGCCAGATGGGAAAGAAAAAGTTGTCTTGCTGCCATCTTGTCCGCTCGTTTCCCGGTCTCCGGCCCTCCCGTCCCCTCCCCTCTCATGTCACGGTCTCCGTCGCCGGCACCGTCGGGATCGGATCAGGATTCAGTAACTTTGCTTCGTAAAGTCACGTTGCAACTTTTTATCCATCTCATCCCTCCATTCAAGATCAAGGACTCTGAACCAATTATAACTTTGCTCCTTCTTTACACCAAAGATAGAATATTTTTATGGGCCTGGCGGCGGGAGCGCTGAGCTTTGCGCGGGAGTTTCCGCGCCGGCCGTCTCGCGCGCTTCGCTCGTCCGGCCGCACGGTGCGCCGTCGGTCATGCGGGCCGTGCTGTCCGCGCGCTGCCTCGCCTGCGACGCGGTGGCTTGCGTGCCGTCTCGTCTGCTCGCTGGGAGCTACAGCTTCAGCCGTTCGGGCATGGCCTCGCCTACTGGCCCAAGACTCGAGTCGTCCGTCCCGAGCATTGCCGTGCCGCAGGTCCAGCACAACCTCCTCGCCGTCCCACGCGCTTGGCTCGGCAGCACCGCGGCAAGACGCGGCCGCAGGCACGGCGCCAACAGTCAGGCCGGGCGGCCATGAGGTCCCAAGGGAGCTTCGTCCTCGCTCCCTCACGAGCTCCGTCCCAGAACGCGTCTGCTAGATTGAGGATTTGAGGTGTGGCTGGTTAATTTGGGAAGGCGTCGGCCGCGTTCTAGTACCAGCAGGGTCGATGGTGTCCCCAGGGGAGTATCTGTTGCACTCAATACATGGCGGCGCCGTGGCGGATTTCTGGACGAGTTGACGGCGTGCCGCGGGCAACGCGGCCGCCATCGAGGACCTATGTCACGCCTTTGGCTTCTTCGACGCTGACGGCAACAGGTCGTCCACGCCTTCATGGCGTGCTTCTGCCCGAGGAGCTGGCGGCCTGCGGCGTCTGCGCCCGCTCGCGCACTGGTCGCCCGCTTGACGCGCCGAGCTGAGCCCCGGCCACGCACACTCGCTGACTCGCGGCGCTGCCCAAGAGCTAGCCGTGCCGCCCTCTACTGGCCGTCCTCTGCCGCACGCTCGCCAAGCTCGCCGCGTCGCTGATCTCCGCGCAGCTGCTTGTCGCGCCATGCGCCGCAGCCACGCATGCAAGCTCGCAGCGCTGGGAGCCACCTCGCCGCGCCACCATTTGGCCACGCATGCTCACCTCGTCGCCCTCCGCGAGGCCTGTGCCATCCTGTACACGTACGCTGCAAGCGTGCTCGCCCAAGTCCACATGGCACCGTCCTTGCCCAAGCACCGTGCATCATGGGAGAGCGCCGCCGCGCGCGTGAATGGTGCTCCGTGAGCACGCTCGGAGAAAGCTCGAAGGGAAGAAAAGCCGACAAGTGACTGACAATATGGCCCCATAAGCTGAGAGCAAGGACAATCATTGGATCTGATTTGGACGGTACAGATGAAGAGAAAGTTACATTGTAACTTTATTGAGCAAAGATAATCTCAATCCGTCGGGATCCGCGGCCATTGAGCGCCACTGTCGCAGCCGACGGGAGCTGCTCACCCGGGTCACCTCTCACCCGCAGGCGCTGGCGCAGTGCGAGCTCACCCTCAACGCCATGGGCCTTAACGTGGCCCGCCTTCCACGACACCGCGGGCGCCGCCGAGCACGTCGCCTCGGGGGGCCTCCGGGACACCGCCGCCATCGAGTCGGCACGCACCGCCGGGCTCTACGGCCTCCAGAAACCTCGCGGACGGCATCCATTGAGCGCCGTCGCCGCGGCCGTCGGGGTCCTGTGGCTATAAGCATGCCTTCGGCTTACCATTATTTCCCCATCGCCATCGTAGCCACGGAAAAGGAGACACCGAAGTCCCGTAAACAAGCGAGATATTTCAAGGGCGCCTTTTTGGCGCGACCCCACGACATGGCGGCATATCTACTCTACACAGTCTACACATGCCTTTAAATCTTTCGACCTCTTCCGTCCGCGCTCCCGGCGCCTCCCAGCAGCAGCCTTATCCCCTCCACTCGGTGTCCGCCACCGCCGCCTCCATGCAGCTGGGTGGAAGAACCATGTCACGAATGGCGCCCCCGTCTCCGCCTCTGTCCATGAAGCCCCCGACGCTGCCCTTCTCTCCTCCCAAGAATCCACCGCCGATGCCGGTGTACAAGGACCTGCACTTCAACCGCGAACTCTCCGCCACCAAGAAGCTCCAGGCCGGCGTGGACCTGGTGGCGCGGTTGCTGGGGGTCACCCTGGGGCCCAAGGGGAGGAACGTCGTGCTTGGCAACAAGTATGGCCCTCCCAAGATTGTCAATGATGGGGAGACCGTCCTTAAGGAGGTAACGCCATGCTTCCAGAAATTAGCTCTTCCTCGAAAGAACAGTAAGCAGCTATTTGGTTAGACTGAATCCTGATTGAATGAATCGCATGATGAAGGGAAGGCACACGAGATGTTCACTCCACTGATTACTGTTCAATTATTGATCGATGTTGTTATCTTATTTGCAATGTTATATCTTTTTTCACTCTGTTCTGAAGACAAGTGGAAGCTGCAACCTATTATTGTTGTGGGCTTCGTTAGCACTCATAGTAATCTATGAGATCTTCTCGTTTTTTCCCGATCATGTCCTTTTTAAAAAAAAAACGAATTCCTGATCATGTCCTAATACTTCCAATGGCCATGTATCAACCACATTGTGTCGTTCAAGATCGAATTGGAAGATCCATTAGAAAATCTTGGAGTGAAGCTGGTCCGACAGGCTGGAGCAAGGACCAATGATATTGCAGGAGATGGTTGTACCACATCCATAATCCTTGCTCAAGGCCTCATTGCTGAAGGAATGAAGGTATGCCTATCCCTTTTCTAATTAGTTTTCTACAATGTGAGCTCTGGTAAGTGGTAACAGCGAAAAAAGTTGATATGATGAAGTTGTTGATACAAAGATTGTGAATCCTGATCCTGCATTGCTTCTTATGATTGTTTCATAAAGTAGGTTCTTGCAGCTGGAATCAACCCAGTGCAGGTTGCACGTGGCATTGAGAAGACTGCTGCTGCTTTGGTGTCTGAACTCAGAGTGATGTCGCAGGAGGTATGGTTTTCAAGTTTGTAGAAGTTTTTTAATCCACTGTAAAGATATCTTAGTGGTTTGTAACCTGTTGTTTTCTAGATTGAAGACCATGAAATTGCACATATGGCTGCAGTTAGTGCAGGAAATGATTATGCTGTTGGAAATATGATTTATGATGCTTTTCAAAGAGTAGGTAGAAAAGGAATGGTGAGAATTGAAAATGGAAGAGGCACCGAGAACAGTCTGGAGATTGTGGAAGGAATGCAATTTGAACGTGGTTACCTCTCTCCTTACTTTGTTACCAATCGTGGTAACATGACAGTAGAGTTCACTGACTGTCAGGTGAGGGCTCTGTTCCTCTTATACAATGTTCTGTAGAAAAAAAATAGAAGAGTTACATATTGCATTTGCAGATACTATTGGTTGACAAGAAAATTACTGATGCTAGTGAGATTATAAGGATACTTGACAGTGCTGTTAAAGAAAATTATCCGTTGTTAATAATTGCTGAGGATGTGGAAGAACAAGCAATGGCTGATTTGATAAAAAACAAGCTGAAAGGAACAATTAAGGTTGCAGCAGTCAAGGCCTTCTCTTTTGGGGAACAAAAGACTCAATGCTTGGATGACATTGCAATAATGACAGGAGGTACAGAACCCGATCACTAATCTAAACAATGCAATTACAGTGGCCAACATATTCTTGTTGGTTTTCAGGTACACTAGTGAGGGATGACATGGGACATAATCTAGAAAAGGCAGGAAAAGAGGTTCTTGGTTTTGCTTCTAAGGTTGTAATCACGAAAGATTCAACGCTAATTGTTACTGACGGAAGCAATCGTCAAGCAGTTGAGAATAGGGTTGCTATGATAAAAGGACAAATTGAGGTACAATTATTCCAGTCATACCTTGAATTTGTATGTTACATCTACCATGTGTGCATTATACCAGATCCTAAGTATTTTACTTTTGAACTCCCAGAACTCTAAGGAAAGGTACAACAAGAAGATATTGGGCGAGAGGATAGCAAGGTTATGTGGTGCAATTGCAGTCATCAAGGTACCACACATTGTTTTGATTTACGAAGTATACCATTCAATTAGAGTGCCGAAAATTGTATTTTTGGCCTAAATTTCAGGTTGGTGCTCAAACAATAATTGAGATGAAAGATAAGAAGCTGAGGCTTGAAGATGCACTTAACGCAACAAGGGTAGCCTGATCAACCTCCTATCTACTCCATTTCATGTGTTGTTTTCCAACTACAAGTTCCTAAGTTTGAACCACCCTTTTGGGATAATTCAGGCAGCTATTGAGGAAGGTGTTGTAGTTGGTGGTGGATGCAGCCTATTAAGACTGTCAGAGAAGATTGATACAATCAAGGAATCATTGGATAATATAGAGCAGGAGGTACTTTAATAATTTCCTTTATATACCTTAAAGGGTAATATGTTTAAAAAATATTGTTAATTTGAGGAGCTATTAGAAGGTACTTAACCTTGTGTAACTTTGATTTTTTAGTAATTACCATCAAATGTCAAGGTGTTTCAGTGGAAACCTAGAAAATTGATAAAATGCTATGATTCTATCATGAATTCTAATTTTGAGCTGTCCATCTTTAGGTTGGTGCTGACATCTTCAAACAAGCCATGAGTTACCCTACCTCTCTAATAGCAAACAATGCAGGGATGAATGGCGACTTTGTCGTTAGAAAGGTTTATTATTTGCACTGATAGCCCTATCTGTTACAGTACAAGTTACACATATTTTTAAATTACCAAGTACACACAGACCACCACACAAATGCATCATACAGCTGTGCACACATGTTTGTATAAGCTCATTTTCTCTAGCTAACATGTGTTTGATTTATGCTGTTCAAAGGTGTTGCTGAATGATGATGCAAATTATGGTTACAATGCTGCCAAGAACTGCTATGAGGACTTGATGGCTGCTGGAATACTTGACGCATCAAAGGTAGCAAAATAGTCATAGGTGTCCTTAAACATCTCTGTCACCTTAAACTATATTGTTGATGCTGTGACTGGTGGAGTATTTTCTTACACCCACAAATATTGCAGGTCGTGAGGTGTTGCATTGAGCATGCTGCTGTGGTTGCCAAGTCCTTTCTCACCTCTGATGTGGTGATTGTTGAGGCAAAAGAAGGCAAACCTATTCGAATAAGACCCCCAATGCCTCCTAGGAACTTAATCCCCCCAATGCCCGCTTCAAGTAATTCTAGAACCTTCAAATATAATAGATACATTTTCATCTCAATATCAAACTTACTGGCTTTGTTTCCTGCATGTTTTCAGTTTCAGGTATTCGAGTGTAGCACGATTCCATTCCACCAAGAATCAGCCTCAACGCACAAGAATACGTGGCCGATACTTTTTTTTTCAAATTTCCAAGATAACAAAGCAAAGAACACATAGTGATAGTTTCATGGCTAGCATGGCTTTTTATGATTGCTCCAGGAAGCTCTATGCATTATATCTCATCATTGGAGCAGCATCAAAGGTGGGTGATGTGTGTTATGTAGGGAATAAAAGGCTGAACAATTCAATTTTGATATTCTAATGTTCCTTACCTTTGCAACTATGTTTATCTTTTTTTAAGGGCAAATGATGTCAAGGATTGTTACTCATTTTGTAAATATTTCGAGCAATCATCTCAAACACACATGTCAATTTAAAATTATAGATTTTGGGCTACAGCCTTGGGTTGATATCCCATTTCGCTTCTACAGCACTCTTTAGAGAAGCTCTATTTTTCATTACCCTTGTTCTCACGAAGGCTGAGAACCACAGAGCAACATACATCAATGGATGGTGCCCCGTTGGCCAACTGGGAACTGTGTTATGGATATGCCACAGTTTGATTTCTTTTGCTTCTCGGAATCTAAACTCAAGTAAGTCATCAGTTATGAAAGAGCATGGTCATGAAAAAACGCGCTTAGACATGGTCTCAAACAAGAAAGAACATGGTCATGGTTTATAGATCTATGCTTCCATGGTAATCTTGTTTTTTTTAAGCCTCTCATCTGGATACAACTGTAGTATCTGCTCATACACAAGCACACCCACTAAACACACATGCCAACCATATACAAACAGACCTACAACTATACACAGACCGAAGACCACGTCCTTCGTGAGATCACCGGAATCCACCGATTCCGTAGGCGACGGGTACGTCGCGTTCCCCTTGTGGCACCATCGTGAAAGGCATAGACTCGGAAAAATCTAACACTGCCCCTATTACACATAACCCCTGGAAACAAAAGAAAATACAAACAAGGCCACGAAGGACCTAGATGCAAACTTCCTTTGCCTTCCAGGAACATCGCCGGTCTTCACGAAGCCGCATCGTTCACCGCCACAACACAGGTGCCGAGCCACCGACTACCGACGCTGCTCGCTAGAGAGGAAGCATCCATCGGCCACTCCCGTACAACACACGCAAGAAGACGCCAGCGGCACCAGCGGCCAGAAGGGAAGCCCACAGAGCGGCGAGGACCGAGCAGCACCGTCAGCCATCGATGTCAAGCAAAAGAACCTAACCTAAACACCACGACCTCGCCATTGACACTGGAAAACCGTGTTACCGGGGCGATGAAGATGTCGGGAAAGTTTATTCCCCTACGCCGTCGCCGTTACCACCTTGCCGACGCCGCCAGGAATAGCAAGCCGCCAAGGACAGAGACCCCGCTGGCAAACCATAGCTCCACCATCAAGAAGCGATGGCGAGCAAAACCTAGGACAAACTAGCCTATTTACAGTCGAACGCTGAATCCCCGGTCCACCTCCATCTCCGGCGTCAAGCAGGCCACCGGAGAGGGAAGGGACCGGCAGAATCGCCGCCCATGGCAATCTTGTTGGTTGTTGGCGCTTCTTAGCATCAGCAAAAAAGTTCGCAAGCGCACGGAAGTACCGTTGTAGTCTTCATCCGAAAGTATTCAGGGTATCGCAATTTCCCAAAGGAACGGTATTTGTACTTAGTCTCTTAGCTAGTTTACCCAGAAGAGACGGAAGGGATAGCTTGAGTAGAGAGGTTCTTCTAAGGTCAAATGCATATAAGCGATGATAACTTTTCCGCTACTTGCTTGCTTCAGGCCCACCGACGCACTTAATTTGCCAAGCGATATCAGCATCAACTTTACTCCGCGTCCGAACGTGGGGGAATGCAGGTACGAGTGGACAGGGCTGTCATCACCTGCCGTCTACCCCTCTGCCTGTGGGCGCGCGCAGCAAACGAAGGTAGACTCTAATCTAGATACCATGTCTATGAAGGTGACTACTACTCTAGCGATGGCCAGGAACTTCTGTCTCTATTAGGAGTCCTTTAACTAGAGCACCCGTCCAAAGAACGAACGACAATCCCATAAACAAGTAGCTTTATAAAAGAGACATGCTTAATGAATCAAACCAAAGTTGAACACAAACTTCTTACTTAAACTAGCAAGATAATTGTAGAGGTACAAGTTAGAGCGAGAGTCGATAAGCCCGGCACTTCGTCCACCCAGAGGTAGAACTGCTTCGACTCCGCTCTTTCTCCAGCTCTTTCCCTCTCTCACTCCCTATACTAGTTTAGCTAGAAGCTAATGGAATAGAGCTTGCTCTTCCTCTCTATATTATGACCTCTTTGTGTTTGTTAATGAATGAACGATGAAGAGAGGAGGCCTCCTTTTATAGCTTGAGAGGAGGAGATCTATGCAAAAGGGCTATCCCCACATGGAAGGACCCAAACCGACCTCCAAAGGATGGTTTCCACTTTCTATTTGTATTGATCATAGGTGGGACCATCGTGGGAGAACCGTCCTACGAACCGCCATAAAAAACTAGGCCCGGGAGGCCCCACCAGGGGGGCGGTCACCCCCGAGACCGGCCGATCCCCTGGTGGGCTCGTTTGGCCACCGCCTTCGTGTGGTTAGTTCTCCTCTGGGCCTGGACCTCCCCTCGATTGGGCCCAGATTTATTATTCTTGATTACGCATTCTCTGAATTCATATTTCTCCTTTACGCTTTTTTATTTGTGTTGTGCACTTTCACTTGTTTCCTTTAATAAACCTACAAAATCATAAACACTAGAAATACAAGTGTAACTCCATTAATAATATATGTCTTATGTGTTAAAACATGATTATTTCTCTCCTTTTTTATAAGTTGATGGTTAAAAATGATCTATAAGAACCGTCAATATTGGTAGCTTTGTTATTTAACTTTACGTGTTAAACGAACGAAGAATATTCATAGTAGCAGAAGAATTGTGGTATCTTAGAGCCTACTTATATGGACATCTCATATCTTAAAAAAACTTTTAAAATATCATTAGAATGAGCCTACTAAATATACACAAACATATACTAATGTTTATGGAATATAATAAATATCATTAGATTGAGCAAAGAATATACTTTCATATTATACTTATTATTTATATTAAGAGTACCAAATTTTGACCAACTAAATCATGATATTAAGAGTACCAAATTTTGACCAACTAAATCATGCAAGCCAAAACTAATCAAAGATTGTTAATTTTCTATTTTTATGTAGTTTAAACACTTTTAGCAATACTTAAAAATCAGTAATAGTTTAAACACTCTTGGCAATACTTAAAAATCAGTAATGCCAAATCTTCGGTAACTAAACTAATAAATTACAGTCTTGGCTAATCTATCAGAAAACTAATTGGACTATTATTAGTCTTGTCAGACCCTGCTTTCTTCTTCACGAGTAGGGAATATGATGCCAAAGCATGCCACTATCAGGGCAAACACTTCTGGATACCAGAAACGACCAAACGAAAATTTATTCACATTATTCCACTCGGGTTCGATCACGATTAGTATTCACACAGAGTCCTCGCGAGCGCGAAGAGCGAAACGCACGCTACCGCTACACTAGATCCGTCGCTTCCATTGAAGAGGGAGCGATAGACGAGAACGATGGAACCATCGAACCGCGTTGCGCCGCGTCGTGACAGCTCAGTTGGTCTACTGGACCTGCACGTCGATGACCTTGCGCTCCACCTCGGTCTTGGGCACGGTGACGAGGAGCACGCCGTTCTTGAGCTCGGCCTGCAACTTGCTCTTGTCGCACTCATCCGGCAGCGCCAGCCGCATGTCGTAGGAGCTCACGCTGCGCTGCTTCCACCACCCGTCGCCGACCTCCGCGGCCTCGCCTTCGGCTCCCTCCTTCTTGTGCTCCCCTCGGATGACCAGCGTGTCGTCCTCCACCATCACCTTCACCTCGTCCCGCGTCAGCCCCGGCATGTCAAACCGCATCTTCACCTCCTTGTCGTCCTCCACGATGTCCCACGGCAGGCGCACCTCGCCGGTCGAGGCCGGCGACCTCCGCGTCGTCATTGGGAACCCCACGGCGTCGTCGAACAGCCGGTCCATGGTGTCCAGCATCTGCCGCATCGTCCGCATCGGCGACATCGGATCAACTAACCCTGCACGCGTGACTATGTTAGCCTCCTCTGCTTTGCAATGCAATCCTCTGTTTTGGAGGTGGAACTAACAAGAAACCGAGGACGACTTACCGAACGGGGAGATGTCGAGCGGTGCCGCGCGGCGCGGGCGGCGCTGCACGGCGTTGCCCTGCTGCTGCCTGTTGCCGCCGTTCTGGCTCACCTGCACGTCGACGCTGTTGTCCCTGTTCTCCTGCGCCGCGGACGCCACGGCGAGCGAGCGGGCTCTCCCGGGCAACGCGACCCCGTGCGCCGGCCTCGCCGCCCTCCAGGCTCGGACCGGGAGCCGCGCGGCGGGGTAGGAGAGGCGGCTGGCAATCGTGAACGGAGCAGCTGCCATTTCGCTACTTGGGGTTACAGGAATCTGGGAGCTGAGTGCACTAGATTGTCCGAAGAACAGAACTTGCTTTGGTTGCTGATCAGTGATCACTGCCTGTGCTTGCGCTTTGCTTTCTTGGTGGGAGACCGTGGGTCTCCGGCTGGTTTTATAGGTGAGGTGCGGAGCGCGGTGGAAGGGTGGGGAAAGGCGTTGAAGCTTCCGGACAACGGCCGCAGTGGCCTGGGCACTGGGGACCGTAGTGCGAGGGGATAGAGCTTCGCGAGTCGCGACGGCGGTGCGGCGTACGGTGTTCTTCACGCTTGTCGGCTTCTCCTGAACATTCTCGTGTGCTCCGAGCCGCTTCGAGATTTTGTGCCGCTTTGAGTTTCGTGGGCCTTTCTCCGGGGCGGAGAATCGCGAGGCGCATTATCACGGGCTGGCTATAATCCGTTATTGGGCCTAACCGGGTGGCGGTGAACAATGAAGGCCATTGAGTGTTAGCCCAATTACAAGCCCATAATGAAGCCAGTTATAACGCTTGTTAGGTTGCACAAGGCCAGCGAGGTAGCGCCAATCTTGGTGTCCGAGTTCGAGCGTTGCTGGATATAAAGGATTTGAGTTTTCTCAAAAAAAAAAAAAGATTTGAGAAGACAAGAGATAATTTTGTACTAAATCATAGCATAAATCTGATAGACATTATATTGTTATTTGAACCAATCAATGACAATGATTATGTGTCTTTTGTATTCTTCTTTAGTTTGTCTTTTTTTTTTTGATAATACGCTATATTGTAGGACGGATGCAGTAGTTTTATTTTCATTTTACCTTTACTTTTGATCGTTCGTTATTACCTTTTTACCAAAAGCAATGTCGAGACTTTGCTTCTATTCTTAGTTGGAAATAGATGTGGAACTATAGTTTTTTTTTTGTCAATCTCTCTCTGAAATACATATGAGAAAAATAGGCTAAAATTAAAATATTTTGACTTAGAGCAACCTAAATAGCCTTATATTTTTTTATTGAAGAAACTAACTTACAAGAGACAAATAAACGAAATGGCGCTGTCTGCAACCAAGATACCCTAGAGCATTTTAGCAATTTTGATTGGATCGTTAGTTACGTGATACCGACATTTAACAGCAACAGTTTCGTATATAATACCAGGGCTGTGTTTAGTTCCCGCGAATTTCGAAAGAAAATGTCACATCGTGTCATCTTAGCGCACTGTAGAATTTCGTTTGTATTTGGTAAAATTGTCCAAACTTTGCGTAACTAGACTCAAAATGTTCGTCTCGTAAAGTACAACAAAACTGTGTAATTAGTTTTTAATTTTATCTACATTTAGTACTCCATGCATATACCGGTATTTTAATGTAACGGATGATAGGAATTCTGCGTAGTAAATTTTAGGGTGATTTCTGGAGAACTAAACACAGCCCAGCCAGTAAAATTGCAAAATAGACTCTGCTGTTTGTCTTTACTAGTACTTACACGCTTGATGTGGATAGACGGATAGAGTCAATCGTTGATCACATCGCCGAGTACATCAAATCCTTCTCGAAGACTTGCTAGATTACCCATTTACCCCTCTTCGAGCTATTTATTTACAGGTAAAATTTGCCACAGCACCAAAAAAAAAAAAAGTGGCGTGCTTTTGTCGTGGGACACTAAAAGTTGATGCATTTGCTGAAACACACGATAGTCTGTTGTAAATTTATCAGAACATATCGAGTCAATTATTTTAATATTTTCAGTGGACCCAGGAGAGAAACGGTGATAATCTGACCGTTTTGCCCCTGCCTGTTTCTCTCTATCCTTTCCCTTCTCTGATACGTGATCTAGTAGCTCCTCTCGCCAACATGTAGGCCCCACACGTCAGGTCCTATCTCCCACACACACCTCCTCCCATGGCCGGCATCCCTCCTCTGCCCACGCTACCACACGAACGACCACCTCCGCCCATGGCCGGCGGCGAGGCCCAGGACAAGGCCGGCGAGTCCCTCGAGCCGCAACGCGCCCCGGACCCCTCTATCCCCTTCCTCATCCCGGCCGAGAAGCCGACATGCGCTGCACCGGTTCATCGCCATCCCCAGGGCGGAGCGCGCCGGCGAAGCCATCTCGAGCCGCCGCCGAGCCCTTGCCGGCCACGGGCGAGAAGCGGGAGCAGGCGCCCCGCCGAGGACGGCGCCGTTGGCGCCAAGAAGAAGCAGCAGGCCGGCGCCGACGGCGAGCAGCAGGAGCAGGGGGTCAAGTACCTGAGGATGGTGAGCCGGTTCTCGCCCCCGGCCGCACGCTACGCTGCCGACCCCACCCCCCATGGTCGCGCGGGCTGTCGAGGCGCGGGCGGCGCTCGCCCACGGGGGCCGACGCGACGGGGCGCCCTCGCCCGCGGCGGCGGCGCGCGAGGCGGGGCGTGGCTCGCCCGCGGCGGCCGGCACGGGAGACGGGGTGCGGCTCTCCCGCGGCGGCGGCGCCGAGCGGACGCGGGCAGCAGCGGACGCGTACGAGCGGACGAGTGGTGGCGCGGCGACCTCCTCGTCGGCCTTGCCATCGGCTCATCACCCCTGGCGCTCTTGCCTCTTGGCCGTTCTCGACACGGGCGGCGACTTTGGCGAGCTCGGCCACGGAGGCAGCGGGGCTTGGACTGAGCAGAGGAGATGGGGTAGAAGAAAAGGCCAAGGGCAAAATGGTCAGTTTCCCAACGTTTTCTCTCCCGGTCCGTTGAAAATATTAAAATAATCGTTTTGTGTGTTCTAACAAATTTACATCAAATACGTCGACTTTTAGTATCCCATAGCAAAAGCAAACCCCTTTCTGTTTCCCGTGACAAATTTTGCCTTATTTGCAAGTCAAAGATTAGGGCCTCGTTTAGATGTTTAATTTTAGGTCTAAAATTCACTATACAGAATTCCTATTCTCCGTCACATCAAAATGCCGGCACATATATGGAGTACTAAATATAGATGAAATAAAAAACTAATTACACAGTTTTATTGTACTTTACAAGACGAATATTTTAACTCTAATTAATCAATGTTTAGATAATTATTACCAAATAAAAATAAAATTACTATAATATGACGAAATATTTACTATACAGATTTTGAATACCAATTTTGATATCTAAACAAGCCTAGCACCATACGTTAACCTGTTCTTTGCTGTGCAATAGTACAGTATTGCGACAGACTGATGAGACCACCCTTTAATTTCCGCCGCCTAGCAAAACAGGCTTTTTTTTTTGAAACTCCTAGAAAAACAGGTAAAACGATTGGGCTTGCGGAAACTACTGGTCCCGTGAAAGTCTTGTACTCAGACACCCCCGGACCAGTACTGGCCACTGGCATTACGCCACCTGAAATTCCATTTGTCAAGTTGGCCAGATCGAATTCCATCGGACCAAGGAGTAGCATGCACCGAGTGAAACTTTGGAGACCATATCTTTATCCAAAATGACTTTAGATTTTGATTTACTCAGTCCTAAAATATATGGATTTAAGTTCGTCCTATATCAATTTATTATTCTAAGGTTAACCAAATCCACATAAAAGGGAATTACTATCTACTATGTTAATGAGATAAATTATAAAAATATATTTTTTAATGTGTTCATAATACTAGTTCTCGGTGTTGTATTATTTATTTAAATTTTATATACTCAGACAAATTTGGAACCCTTTATATGAGGACAAATGATTTATTATCTAACTTGTACTGTGTATTACTTAATCCAGTAATTGTTTTGCCACCATTGTACGTGCTAGATTAGTCATGGACGGGTGAAATAGGGCCTTGATGACCTAGTGTTGTACCACCGCTCTACTACTAGAACACCAGCTTAACTTATTAGTTTGATTGAGTTAATGCAACTATACATGAGTCAACTGATTTGACGTTTGTTAGCAAATGTAACTCTCATGAACATTAAGATCTGATATAGGTGCGTAAAAAACTGGAAACTGCCAACAACTACTAGTCATTATTTAATTGCTGAATCCACTTGATTTAGTGTTTGTTTGGCTATGTTTCAATCTGTTAGTCGCTATGTTGGTTGAAACTTTTTCGTCCCAATCTCTTTTAATTTGTCGGAGTCGTGGTGGATTGGAGTACAACTAAATAAGCCATTTGTAGATTCGATTAATTACATCTGGATCCATGTCGTTGTGGTTAAATAGCAAGATGTACTGCTAGTGTGAGTGTGAAATATATTAAGAGATTTGATATACTGTGTCACCGTACGAGAGTGGCACAGCCACACCGGGCCGTATGGGCCGTACATGCAAGCGCCTGCATGCATGTTTTACTCGACAGTACGTTTCATCAAGTTGCCGGCCGGCAGGACCTAGAAGTGCAGCTGAAGTGCAGTAGCCATTGTTAGAATTCGTGGATCATTCTAGGCATGGATCAGCGGGCACCTCATTTATAATTAGGATAAATCGAGTTGAAACATCATGGTGCACGGATCAGAGAGAGAGAGAGAGGGAGAGAGAGGTGGAGTAGGGACACATACCATAGAGCTTGGAGATGACGTCGGGATCGTTGGAGGAGGCTGCGCACGGGCAGCGACGGTCGGAGAAATGGCGAACGCCGGTGAGTCTTCCCGTCGCACAGTGCCTATAAGAAGAGGTGGAGGCCACTGGCTCTATTCACGAGGTTCACTACCGCCACCCACCGAACCCCACAGAAACCCTAACCGATCAGGGAGGCGCTGCCAGCGACGGAAAGACCCATCGACGTTCGCCACTTTCCCGACCGTCGCTGTCCGTGCGTAGCCTCCTCCAACGATCCCGGCATATCTCCAAGCTCTATGGTATGTGTCCCTACTCCACCTCTCTCTCCCTCTCTCTCTCTGATCTGTGCACCATGATGTTTCAACTCGATTTATCCTAATTGCAAGTGAGATACCCGCTGATCCACACCTAAAATGATCCACGAATTCTAACAGCCATTACTGACCGCGTCGTTGCAGCCGCAGCCTGCAGGCAGTGACAACGCGGAGCATGGCGCAGTAGCTGTGCCGCCTTCAATTCGCCAGGCGGTGCATATTGCAGCGGCGGGCGCATGCGCATGCAGCCAGCACTCGTCTGCTCCCCACAGGTAGCCCCAGCAGCCCGGCATTGCAGCGGCCCAGCTAGAGCTGGACGATTGATCCAAACAGCGCTCCGGAGATTAGATGGACATGTGCATAGTAGTGGACTCGGCCAGCTAGCGAACCCGTAGGTTTCGCAATTATTTGGACTGTTCAAGCACCTATACGAACTACGATTAGCTAGCTATATATATTCATGCACATAGGTCTGGTCGCGGCTGTGCACTTAAATGGCTCAAAGCTTTTGATGACACACACGTACAGGAGGCAACAGAGCAACACATCGTCGTTAGGTGCACGGCCAACAATGCCGTTTTCCCCTTGTAGCGGGTGTTGTGGGCGCCGATCATTGCAGCCAAACGGGCGGGCGTACGAACACGCCATGCCATGTGTTGTTCCTCGCGAGTTGCCGCGTTTGGAAGCAAGGTTTCCTGTTGAGAGCTGCAGTAGTTGTACTACTACACTGTATACTCCTGTGTTTATAGTTCTTCCTACCGGAATTTTCGAACTCGATGGACGTGCCTCGCCGTTTCAGGCAGTGGACGTGGGGGTATCTAGGTTGACGCTTCCATATCGGTGGCGCTGGCCGCTAGCTGTCCACTACTGTATAGCTGTGTGTGTATCTCAGCCGGACCCTTGTCACGTGATTTGCGTGCCGGCCGCATGCATTCTTGAGCACAGAGCTCTAGCTAAGCTCGTTTCATTTGCTCGTCCGTATTTGTCCGGGCGTGGTCTCGTTCCCAACCACGGAAAGAAACTTTTAACGAGCCAAAAATGTTTGGCTTTTTTCTTATTAATTCTTATTAAGGCATTTCCCGTACGTATACGCAAGTAGCTAGTTTCAGGATATGATTTTCAGTTAGAACGCATTCATGTGGCCTGCAAGCGCGGGAAGAAACCTGTCAGGCTGTCACACCTCCCAACCAACAGAATTACGCATACGAAAAGGTCTCACGGCATGAAGGACAGTTGAGTAATAGCACGAAAAGAATTGGTGCCGACTAAAATTGCTCTCTACGTATATAGTTTGGTCGCGGAAAGAGATGGTGGTAGCAGTGTAGAAAGAAACACGAGAGGAACTCTCCATGTTGTGGGGGCATAGAAAATTCATTCAGGCTTTGTAGGCAGGGAGTTCGTCCCCTTGTAGATTGTTGTAGTCCCTGTCCGCCTGTGCGTGATCGGCCGATCCAACTGCCAGGAAAACGTTGCGACACCGAGATAATTAAAATTAGAACTGATGCGAAAAAGATTTTTTAGGAGAGTACTCGTGGTCGTCGTGGCGGAAAGGCCGGGTCCTGCATGAGCAAGGGAAGAAACCTGTCAACGCCGCTCGCCCGCCCACCAACCCTGGAGCCGGCCGGGTTCTTATCGACGTTTGAAATCAAATTAGAAACAGGAGGCAGGTCAATGAACAGCAGCAGGTCGGCTGGCGTCTGGCGAGAAGCAAAAACGCAACACGCTAGTCGTCGCCCCCGCCTTCGCTTCCGTGCTACACCGGCGGCAGCCAGGCAGGCCGCCAGCGCGGCCGTTGGCTCTCTCGCCCGGCGCTGCGCCATGCAGCCAGCGCCAGCAGGCGTGGATGCTGTACGCGTCCACCTGTGGCCTGTGCCTCCCCTCCTTAATTCCAAGTGGTTGAGCGTCCCCCGGTAAACACCATCATTAATAGGCCACCCTCCCCACCTATCCCTCTCGCTCGCCCTCCCCAGTTGCTTACCTTAATTCTACCCCCGGCGGGGGCCACCTGACATGTCTTCCTCTTTCTGAATCCTGAATTTCTGGCTGATCATGGACCTCCGAGTCAATCATGTCGTGTCGTGTGGGCTTTCCCTGGCCAGCCAAGGCAACGGTAACAAGAGTGGCCGCCGTAACACGATCGGAACGGAACACGTTACTGTTACGGGCTCCCCACCACTCGGACTCGAGCCACTCGTGTATACGGCTCGGACGAGGGAAAGTAGTTGTTTCGCGTGCCTATAAATTTCAGCCCGGGCATTCGGTTTAAACCGACACTTCGGTTCGGTTTATTCGGTTGCTGAGAAGTTCGGTTTTCAAGATGGAGAAGCCGATCGGTTGATGAGAAAATGCAAAACCGACCATTTCGGTTTTGGTTTTTTACTTCGGTTATTCGGTTACAGCAGCACGTTGAACTTGGCCACGAGCAGCAAATGTGCAGGCGCACCGCCGGTGCCACCTTCCACTCGTGCAGCACCACCGCCTGCACGCCTCAGCCTGCTCGCATCCCGCATCCCGCATCCGCGACGCGCTGCCACCTTCAGCCGTCGAGAGCATCCGCGCCGCACAGCCACAAAGCAGTGTCGTGTCGCGGCCCCGCCGCCACAACTTCACGTAGCCGCTTCTCCACGCCTCGCCTCGGCCGCCGCCGGTAACGCGCTCCGCCAGCGCCAGACGCACCAAGTCGCGCCGCAACCACTTGGATTTAGGGTTTTGGATGGGGAATCGGGTGGGTGAGGGAGTCGGACGGGAGAGGGCCAGAGGGGTTCGGACGGGGACGAAGGAAATCGACGGGAGAGGCTGACAGTGAGGAGATTGGTGGGCTGGTGCGGTGCGTTGTGGGCTTTGGTGGGCTGGTGCGGTGCGTGGTCATCGCCATCAGGTTGGAAGCCGTGGCGGAGATAGCTACAACTTTGGTTGTTCGGTAGTTCGGTTCCACTCAAGTCCAAAACCGACGCTGCACCCGAACATCGAACTTCTCAGAATCCAAAACCGAAACCGAACCGAATAATCGAAAAACCGACAATTCGGTTCGGTTTCGGCTCGGCTCGGTTCGGCTCGGGGTTCGGTTTTCGGTCTTTTTATGCCTGCCCAGGCTGATATAAATTTGACTGCTCCGGCAGCTGGATACGCCACAAGTTTCGCGGCAGGTGGGTCGATTCCGATCGTGTGCGTGTGTGCGACCCCCAATCCAACCCCTATATATATTTGGAGTCGCCCGCGTGACCAAAACTCACACCAAAGAGCTGAGGCGACATCGCGTTCCGCCGCCTGCCTGACACGCCGCTTGTGGAGTATAGTATTAGCCAACCCCAGCCAGCTCGCTCTCCGATCGCCATGGAGGCTGCGCCCACGGCGGTCATGGAGCGGGAGCGCCTCACGGCCGAGATGGCCTTCCGCGGCGCGGACGAAGGTTCTCTGCGGGACAGCGGCGACGGCGAGCCGGCGCCCAGCATCGTCATCAAGATCCGCCGCCGGCTCCCGGACTTCGCGCGCAACATCAAGCTCAAGTACGTCAAGCTCGGGATCCGGCACGGCGGCAGCCCCACGTCGGTGCTGCCGATGCTCTGCGTGCCCGCGGTCGCCGCCGCCGCCTACTCGTTCGTCCGCCTCGACGTCATCTACTACTCCATCGACCTGCTCACCTGCGTCGCCTGGCTCGGCACCGCGCTGCTGCTGCTCACCGTCTACTACTTCAAGCGGCCACGCCCGGTGTACCTCGTGGAGTTCGCGTGCTACAAGCCCGAGGAGCAGCTCAAGATCTCCAAGACGGCGTTCCTGGAGATGACTGAGAGCACGGGGTCCTTCAACGAGGCGGCGCTGGATTTCCAGACCAAGATCACCAACCGCTCCGCGCTGGGCGACGAGACGTACCTGCCCTCGGGCGTCCAGGCGCGCCCGCACAGGCTCAACATGGCGGAGGCGCGGATGGAGGCCGAGGCGGTCATGTTCGGGTGCCTGGACGCGCTGTTCGCGTCCACGGGGATCGACCCGCGCCGCGACGTGCGCATCCTCATCGTCAACTGCAGCCTTTTCAACCCGACGCCGTCGCTGGCGTCCATGATCATCAACCACTACCGGATGAGCGAGGACGTCAAGTCGTTCAACCTCGGCGGCATGGGGTGCAGCGCGGGGCTCATCGCCGTCGACCTCGCCAAGGACATGCTCCAGGCGAACCCCAACGCGTACGCCGTCGTGCTCAGCACCGAGAACGTCACTCTCAACTGGTACTTCGGCAACGACCGCTCCATGCTCCTCTCCAACTGCATCTTCCGCATGGGCGGCGCGGCGGCGCTGCTGTCCAACAAGCGCGCCGACGCCGGGCGCGCCAAGTACCGGCTGCTCCACACGGTGCGCACCCACAAGGGCGCCACCGACGAGTGCTTCAACTGCGTGTACCAGCGCGAGGACGAGGTGGGCAAGGTGGGCGTGTCGCTGGCGCGGGAGCTCATGGCGGTGGCCGGCGACGCGCTCAAGACCAACATCACCACGCTGGGGCCTCTGGTGCTGCCCCTCAGCGAGCAGCTTAAGTTCCTCAAGTCCCTCATGATGCGACGCGTGTTCCGCGTCAAGGGCGTGCGCCCCTACATCCCGGACTTCCGCCGCGCCTTCGAGCACTTCTGCGTGCACGCCGGCGGCCGCGCGGTGCTGGAGGAGGTGCAGCGCAGCCTGAGCCTGCAGGACACGGACATGGAGCCCAGCAAGTGCTCCCTCCACCGGTTCGGCAACACCAGCAGCAGCTCGCTGTGGTACGAGCTGGCATACGCCGAGGCCAAGGGCCGGGTGCGCCGCGGCCACCGCGTGTGGCAGATCGGCTTCGGCTCCGGGTTCAAGTGCAACAGCGCCGTGTGGCGCGCGCTCCGCGACGTGCCGGCGCTGTCGTCGTCGTCGTCGTCCGGCGCCGCAGCGGGGAAGGGCGCGCAGAGCAAGGGCTGCTGCAACCCCTGGGTGGACGACGTGGACAGGTACCCTCCCAAGGCGTACGTCTGAATCTGATGGGGCCACGTCACGTGGCTGCATGATGACACAACAATTGTATGATCCGATTCGAGTTTCCTCACGACGAAAGGAACACCAAGGGCGTGTGAGGGAGAAAAATATACGTGCTTATTTGTTTTTTTTTTCATTTCCACAAGTTTCCTTCTTTTTTTTTCCTTTCTTTTTCCCAGTAAACTACTGTAGTAGCTTGCCGTGAGTAGACAACAGTGCTGGCTTTTGGAATTCAGAGAAGATGTATGTGGTGTAAAATGAATTCCAAAAACTAGCAGTGCCATTCTTTCTCCTCTAGCCTACCCATATTTGTTGTCTAGTCCCTTTGTCTTCTCTGGCGGTTCTAGACGCCCGGGAAGGGAAGTAGAATGGGCAGACGAACACCAGTGTGCAGTTCCCATGACTAGAGAATCATCGACCAAGTGTGAATTACTGATTCAAGTATAGTACATATACTCTGTCCTCAAGTTTTAAATCACATGTTTCTTGTGAATTCGTTTCTCATAGGTTTTGCTCTGTTGCTGGTTCGAGCAAGCAAGGAGGACACATATATATAGTGTTAACCAATAGGTGCGACAAAAGATCACCGGCCAAAATTTGCGTTTAGTACGTGCAGTCTCGTCCAAATTATCCACGCTGCAGGTAGAGTAGCAAATCTGGTGTGAGGAGTAATAATAGATAAACCAAAAATGGTCTTACAATTTGGAATGCAGAGTAATAGATGAACCAAAGAAAAGGTCTTAAAATTTGGAATGGAGGAAGTCCGTAGTAGCGTATAGTATTATTAGGTATGGTAGCTCGGCCTTCGGATTTGACTTACTAGATCCTCATGTGGTTCTGCGTCGTTTTCTCAGACTAATTGCGGTGACATGATTCATGACTATCGCGTATCGTCCAACGCTCATGGGACTTTCTGCATGATCACGGCTAGCTGCCTAAACGAAGACGAAATAGTGTCAGTTATTAAGTTGGTGCAGTACTGTTTTGACCTTCACAGGCTCAACTGATGCGATCTGGTTAGCAGAATCCAGCTAACGCTTTGGCCATCATCAGCCATTGCTTTCAGTCTCTAGAAGGAGAACCATCGCGGCGTCCATTATTAATACAATTACTGCTGTGCATCAATAGAACCATAACTAGATTTACTAACCCTTATGACGATTGACTTCAATTAAGTTACTTTTTACAAAAAAAAGGCACCACTGTTAAGCCGTGGTTTTACTGATGAAGTGTCTATCTTCGATTGTTGCTTTCATGACAAGGACATTGGACATATATCTCACGTGGTGGCTGCAATGTATCTTGATGTGCTGGTGTGTGAACTAAGTGCGATGACTGCTGTTGCAAGACCGGAAGAGCCGATACATTTCGACACTGAAAAAGTACTACAGCTAGCCTAATGTACAATATATAATCAGGTTCCATGAAAAATAAGCGCAACCTTGACAGCAATAGTCCACCAATACCTGCAATATCGCAGTAACCTAAGTTCGATTCAAGACAAGTTAAAAACCTTGAAAGCAACCTCGCGACAAGAAGTAGCAAAAAGAATTGGACTTGCATCTCCACGCCGTGTGAACCGCACATAGAAACACGTACGTCTATATAAGTAAATATTTAAACACTGAAAGAGCTATTTTTTTAAAATTTTGTGGAATCGTTTTTCACACTCTAGCTACTCGTGCTTGGAGCAGAAAAACATAGAGATGAATGCATGATGGAGAAGGTGAAGAAAAAAGAACTCTCAACGCCCAACCATGAACCAAAAGGCGCGGGCAGGTTAGGGTTAGCGCTGGTTGACTTCGTCTTCTCTCTCGTCCGTCAACTTGGACCTGGAGTCATAGCCAAGTCGCGCCCATTAACTTCTGACGGTGCCGCGGCAACAGACGTGCAGATGGCCTAGAGAGATCTGACGGCAGCATTGATTGGGCGTGCAGTTTCGTGTGATGATTGGCCGATTGCTTGCTCATGGTCATGGAGAGGGCGACGGCTCGCAGCCGCTGCCGCTGGCCGCTGCTCTCGGCGTCAACGTCTGCCCTGCCTAAGATTTGTCCTCGAACCACTCCTACAGAAACGAGCTTATACGTCTCCGCGGCGGGCACACTTTAAAACTACATACAGCGTCATTAACCGTAAAGTATGTATATCGCTGAGATTAGGATTCACTAGAGCAATAAATACATCGTCATTAGATAATTGACTCGATGATATGCGCACATTTTTCAAGTTAGGGCATGTGCCATCCATCAAAGTAACCAGTTCGGTACAATCACTACTTCGTTTGTGTGAAGCACGGTGAGAGCTCATTCATTACTTTGTTGTGTGTGAAGCACAGTGAGAGCTCATTCATATTCGGACAGTTCAGAACTTAAGAAACATCCCCTCCAGTGAAGTGTGTACTAATGCAGAAAATGAACTTGTTTATCACTGTGAATAGCTTTTGAACACAGTATTACCGATTACGAAAGGGAACAAAGATCTGACAGGCAAAGAATTGAAAGGCTTGAAGAGGAAAGATTAAGAATATAAGCAATTTAGAGCAACCACCAATTTCGTGGACTGAGAGAGTGGACTCCTTCGAAACAAAGGAATTAAATCCTTCCCGCAAACAAAATAAAACTAGCTTATATTTATATAAGTAAAGCATACACAATATTACTTCTATAGGATGCTGTAAATATAATCATTCACAGATCAATGTGAAGATGACTTTTGCAGCAGGATAACCATAACTAGCTAGGTTTCTGCAAGACACACGTGGCATGGCAATCGACATCTGACGAATGCAATAACTTGAAATAGCCACTAATTACACTGCACGTACTAGTAGATTTGTAATAACTTCAAATGTTCATAGGACCTCTGTTTCATACTTTGACTGCTTAATAATCTTGATCCCGTATTGCCATTTTAGGTGAGAGCTTGCATTGGAAACAAGGTAAAATCATGCAAAATACTAATCATTATATTACAACCAAACATAACGTACCCAGTCATCCTGTTGATTGCATCAGCAGCCATGGTAGTCTCGAGAGTTCTTAAACTTGGGCAGCATGCAAAATGCAATACAACGCAATGTAGTTGTATCAACATCACTACAAGAGAAACATTAAAGAACATGATACATGTTAAGAGGACTAAACGTTATCTCAGTAAAGAAACAAACACTAGTAGGGATGCATGACTTTAAAGTTCATTCAAATAAACATGTTAAAAAGATGGGCTCATCGATATCACTGCGGTGCACCAGGCCCACATGGCGTCAAGAATTAATCGCACCGTTCCACATGAGATTGAGATCCTTCTCACCTTTTCATTTGCCAGAGAACCCTTCATCTCAGCTCTGTCATAATGAGATAAAGATTTGACAAATTCTGTTACAGAAAGAGTCGATCTGGCTGTTTAAATGTCTTTTATAGTTCATCGGCAGCAACCAAAATAAAAAAAGAAGGCTTCCAAGTTGTACTATAAGTTATCAGAGACAATAATCTGCGGAGCTGAGTTACAAAAGAACAATGCAAGTAATCCAACTCAATGAGCGTTTTCACCGCAGCTTGATTGCATGTTTAGCGGAGAACGATGTGATATAATGGTCGACTTATGTGCCGTGAACACTAGCTCCGCTGAACATGCAATCAAACCGTGATGAAAACGAGGTCGGCAATGGCGGCGGTGGCGGTGGAAATGAGTGCTGGAGGGAGGGCAAGGACCCGGCGAGCGAGTGAGCGGTGGAGGCATGGGTGCGCGAGGTCACGGCTCGACTATAAGGAAGGGCAACAGAGGGGTGGAGAGGAGAGGATGAGCTGGGCCGCGATCTCAGCTCCATGCGGCCATGTCGGCCTTGACCGGATGGGAGTGAGGGGAGAGCGGTCGCGGACTCGCGGCTGCGTCAGTCGCGCGGGTGAGGCCGGGCTGGGTCCTGCGGACGCGTGATGCGAGGATCTGGTCCGCGCGCGCCGAGCGGATCGGTGGGGCCATCGGCCATTTCGGGCGAGAGGAAGAGGAAGGGGACGACCCCGACATGTGCGGCCCGCTGGCAGAGCGAGGAGGAGACGAAGTTTGTGGGCCCACTGGTCAGTGAGAAGGAGAGAGAGACAGGAGGCGGACGTGCTAGCTGGGCTGGCTCGCCCGCGTGGACTTGGGCTGCGGCGCTGGGCCTCTTGGCCGAACGAGCCAGGTGGGAGGAAGGGGAAATTGGAGGCGGTAACTGGACTGGGTTGGTTGAGGTGGATCAGCCTGTTAGGCCAGAAAACGAGAGAGGGGACAGGCTTCGGCCTTTTTCGTTTCTTCTTCTTTTGTTTTGTAAATCCAATCCAAAGACAAATTTAAAGCTTTATGAACAAAATAAAATGTATTTTTTTTGAAAATATTTATGAAATTTAGAATCTATATTTTAGAATTTTTTAAAAATAAATTATTTATTTTATAAGTAGAGCAAAATCTATTCGAACCTAGATCAACTTTAATTAATCCTTTTTCACTCAATAAAATTTATGCAATGGCACAAATGCAAAAGAAAAATAAAATTAAATTATAGAAGTAGTTAGAATACACATTTTAAACATTTTAATAATTATAAAAAAGCTAACCAAATTTGGAAAAATTTAAGAAAAGTATAAATCGTTTATTTTATTTACCCAAAATAGAAATTTTTTGGGTGTGACAGCTGCATCCGGAGATCTGGCAGGGAGCGATCCGCTCGCCTGATGTATCGGATTTGATCTCCGCTGTCACTTAATGTCAAACTCCGTCGAATTCATGTTGCTACTCTCCAAATTCCACTTAAATCAGTAGTATATAGTACGCTTACAGCTGTTCGGACTTTGAGGTGCGCTTTTCGACATGATAAATCGAACTCGAACTGTCGGTGGCTTGGGTTAAGTTGAATCATAAAGAATTTCGAGTGAAGTTGACCAGCCCGATACAGTCCGCGTTTCATCAAACCCCTTCGTCACTTTGGATTCAGAAGATCTGTCAGCCACGCTCACGCCCTTTCTAAGTGCGCTCCATTTTCAATCGATTTCGATCAATATGACTAAATATTCTCAGCTATGGGCTGATGCACGACAACTCTCGCAAGCTAGTCAACCCCAAGCATAACAAATCAACTAGCCATCTCGTTTTGTTTCCTAATCCCCCATTGGAGCCGGTATCGTCAACCACTCAACGTTGCCTTTATCTTCACGCTCCACCACTCCATCGATATCTCTGACTATAAAAGACACGCCAGGTCGCCAGTCCATGCACAAGCACAAAACACAAGCAAAATCCAGCAGCGCATGAGTGGCAAAAACCCGAACCAGCAGCCATGCAGCTCAGCGTTCCGCCGCACATTGTCGTCGTGTGTCTCGCGGTAGCCTTTCTGCTCCCTTCCCACGCGGCGGCGACGGCCCCGGCCGGCACGCTACAGCGTGAGACCAAGCAGCAGGTCCTGGCGAGCATCCCGCCGCACTGGGACGAGAACCCCGTGCTGTTCCTGACGTCGCCGTCGGGAAAGTACGCGGCCTACTTCGTGCGCACCCAGACCACGCCGGGCGCGGGAGGCCTCGGCGCCGACTTCTGCTACGTCGAGGTGCTCGACACGACGGCGCCGGGCGCCGAGGGACTGAGCGTGTGGGAGTCGGAGTGCATGGCCGTGAGCACCGTTAACGCGTGCGCGCTCGTGTTCTCGTGGAACGGACTGGAGGTGTTCGACGGGAGCACCTCGGTTTGGCACACCCACGACACGCGGTCCGACGACCACAACTTCCTGCAGACGCTGCAGCTCGTGGACCAGGGGGACATGCGCATCCTCGACAAGGGCGGCGAGCTGGCGTGGAAGGCCAGCGACGAGCCGCGCGCCGCGCAGCACTGCGGGATGCCTGGCTCGCCCGGCCTCGCCTCCGCTCTGCCCCCGTTCGCCGAGCCCATCGGCCACGGGAGCAGTGATCTGCCGTTTGGACAGGGAGTCGGCGTTGGAGCTGGAGGTGTGGCGCAACCCGAGGCACCGCTGGCGGCGCCGTTTGCGCAGCCCGACTTGCCACTGGCGCCGCTGCCTCCTCAGGAAGCGGATCAGTTCGGTGGCGCCGGGGCGGCGGGGCAGGGACAGACCGTGCAGGATGTGGGGCAGACGTTCGGATTCGGCAACCAGCCGCTGGTGGATAACAGCCCGTACGACAGTGGGGCGCTGAAGCATGGATACAACCTCGTTGGGACCTCAGTTGCTTTGGGTCTCAGCGTTGCCGTCGCCATGATGGGTCTGGACCTCTGAATTCGAGACATGCGCGCGTACAAATGGTTGTAGTGTACTAAACTTGATCTTGTTATCTCCGGCATAAGAAGCCGGTAGATGTATTGTGTTTGGAGGTGGTTCTTGTTTGGTGATGTCAGTGGGGTATTGTCGTTGTAGTGTAATCTTGAGACTGCAAATTGTTTGTTAAAAATCTCTGCTAAAAAACAAAGAGTTATCTATGCCACACTAGTGTTCCACTATCTAAAAAGTGCTTGGAGGAATGAAAACATTCAACATATATTCCGATCTTCGAGTATATTCAGCCTCAGGTCGTTTTATGCTTCTTCTCCCTGCTGATGAGCTTTTCCGGTGCATGTCCCTCCCCCATTTACAGCGAAAAGCCAGACCCTTTTCTTATCGGAAAAAGCAAAAAGTTTTACACAAATTTATTACTCACTCTATTTCAAATTGTAAGTATTTTTTGTTTTGTCCCAAGGGACTGTTTAGCATAGCTCATAACACCTTCATGAGTTTTTTTTGCCAAACACTAATTTCCGAAACAGTTTCAATTGAAATTGTTTTCTCCTCTCGCAAAGACATGAGGTTGGATGAAGCTGAAAACAGTAAGTCCTATCTTCTCTTTTATTATAGTTATTATATTCATTGCTCCATTACGTGAAATTGTTTTGCCAAACATCGCCCTTATGTGCGTATCGTCACAAACGCGCTGAAGCGGGAAGCTAAAGCCCGAATGGAGCCCGACGCGCCACGCCTTCCTGTTCCTGGCGGTCGGGGCCATAGCCAGGCGTGGAACTATCACAGGGCGGCGCGGGGGGGTGGGGGGGGGGGGCCCCGGCCCGAGCCCCCTTCCACCGCGGTCACGCATAGGGTTGTGGCCACAATAACTCATTGTCATCGGTTCGAAACTGCTCTACACCACATCAACAATCATTGGTGCTGAAACGACCTTGATTTCCATGAAAAAAAATCCATAGATTCTAGTGTGATATGACCGCCACCGAAGATCATTCCATCACATTACCCAAATTTCAGCTGATAATCAAATCCATGCATCGAAATAAAAAGAGTGCAAATAGCAAGGTTTACATTAATTTATTACATCACCGCTTGGCGGAATCACTTGAGATCAAACAACATCGGGAACAGCTATGAAAAGGCGAAAGCAGTCAACAGCAACTCCTCTTCGAAGTAGCAATCGAAAGCGGCTCTCCTTGAGGTGCTCGTACGCCTTGCGCATCATAGTATGAAGTGTTGTCTGCGAGACGGACTAGACAGAGGTGTCAATGGAGTCGTCCATGGCCATCTCGGTGAAGGCCCACACTAAGGGCAGGGTCTTGCTGGCAGGCCCGTCCAATAGGGGGCAGGGTGTGCGATGCCCATAGGCCTATGACCGTGAGGGGCCCATAAGCATAGCCGCGGTGCCGTCTGTCGTGTTGCCGCCTCCGCCTGGAATGGTGAAACCCTGATCGTGACCCTCTCTCTCCGGCTCTTCCTGTGTAAGGACCGAGGATGTCTCCTAGAGGCGGGGTGAATAGGCGTTTCTAAAAATTGACACCTTAAAATGCTGAAACGATTAATCTGTGAGCTTCAAAATAATTGAAAGCTCTAAATCAGAGAAATATAATCCCTCACGAGTAAACCACAGAGAATATAGCAAGTATTAAATAAAACTAGGAGCCACAACCCTGCAACAAAGAGATTAGAATGAAGAACAAATAAATTCAGCACAATTGGTAAATATCGGACATGTACGAGATTCACGGATTCAGCACAACAACTCCAAACTTGCTGACTCGTAATCAATCTTTTACTCCAAGCTATAAGGACCTAATAAGAGTTGTATCTCATAAACTACACCTACACACAAGCTCAAATACCACAAGAGGATCACAAATATCAAATCAAGACAAGATGATACATGATATTTGTTTTTCTAAAGTTCGGACTCCGTCGAGTCCTACTCTCCGTTGAGGGACCTGCGGGAGACGCAAAGATTCTTTCTAGAGGATACCACGCAGGTCACTCTAGTTCTAGAGGACACAACAAATGTCACTCTAGCGGGAGTCTTTTCCAACTCCTTATCTTTGGATTCCCCCTAGAGGATACCACGCAGGTCATCACTCTAGCCGGAGTGTATTCCAACTCCTTTTTTTTCTTCACTATATGATTTCTTCCCTTTCGACGGTGAAATCAAACTGTTGCGAACAATCGGAGGAAACCACAAGCTCTAGGGTGCTCTCCGGCGACGCCTAGATGTCTAGGACCGAAGACTTCAAGAGTAACAAGTGCGAATCACGAGATTGACAATATGCACAAATGCTCAAGAGGTGGCTTGCTCTCAATTTTGAATTTCTCTCAACCCACTAATGGATTTTGCAAATCAGATCACACACTCACTAAGAGAGGGTTGAGGAGTGTTCTCAAGGCTCAAAAACATGTATGAATGTCAGCAGAATCAACAGCCTCCAAATGTGGAGGTTTGGGGTATTTATAGCCCCTTCGAAAAACTAGCCACTTTCTAGCTGTTGGGTTCTGGACATGCATCCCGGACATGTCCGGGGACATGTCCGGTATGACCTGCACAGCGCCAAAGTTAGTGATTTTAAAAGCATGCGAGGCATCAGAACTTTCGACGCTAGTCGGAACTTGTGACCCTCGAAACTTTCGATGCTTTCGGAACTTCCGACAAACCCAACTTGAGAAAGGAGAAAAAGTTGTTGTGACCAAGCATACCGGACATGTCCGGTAGGCCTCCCGGACATGTCTGGCAGGACTGACCACAGCAAACACAAATTAGTTTTTGGGGCACTCTGTTCTCTATTCTCTCATGGGTTGGCTTGAGCACTTATGAATTATTATCTATGAACATGATGCATCCCTCTTAATAGTACGACATTACCAATTTACTCAAGATCAAATAAAAAATGAAATTGGACCGCTTTAGTTGATCTTCTTTAAACCAATGCCTTTCTCTCCATCTTCATCAAGTGAGGGTGCCACCATGCCAACTTTGATCTTTTCACTTGAGCATAGACATCTTGAGCACATGACTTGATCCATTCATCAAATATATATAATTTCAAATGTACCAAGTCACTTTCCATCAAACACTCTAATTGTGATTTGATCTTCCACACCAATATGACCTTCATGACTTGATTTGTATAATTATCTCTTCATTTCAATGTAGCAAGCTTTGAATAAAAGACCATTCCATATATAATCTCTCATGTCTCAATATCTAACTCAACGTGCTTGCTTTCTTATAAATGATAGAAATCCCACAATAAGTAAGCCGTTGCATGAATTCCATTTGCGTCGTTGTCTTGTGCTTGAACTAGATAGATTATACAAAAACAGATCATTTTGGCTTTATTCAGAATATCCAAGTATATGTGAGATGATCAATTTCCTGTCAACACTTAGCAAACTCTTTAGACCTTTAATCACGTTGTCATTCAATCATACAAAACACACTAAAGGGCTAGATGCACTTTCACCTTGGAATCTGATCACCACTGATTCCGCCGGCCGCTCGCCGCATTCCCCTTTGGCCCTTCCCCCTCTACCGTAAGTGATTGACTGGTCTCAAATTTCCTATCCAGTTAGAGAATAGTGAATTTTTAATTCAATATATTTTTAACATGTTAAATTATGTCGATGAAATATTTGTCCAGTGAGGCAAAAAGAAAAAGAAGATAACAAGATCAGTTCGTAGAATCACATAAGGGTGCTATTCATAGTTTTTTTTCAACTTCAAGTAATGCCAAAGTCAGGCAAGATCAGCAGGAACATGATCAATAAATAATTGAACAAGTTGATGTCAATGAATGTGCTACCGGGGAGAAGAATTTAGATGGACAAGTTTAGCTGATGTCTATCATCGAGGAGAATTTAGAGGTAACCATCATAGTTTTTTGTTGTTCTTTTAGATTCTTTGATTACTTTTTCGTGAACTAAGATATGCTGCAAGTTATCTCTTATTATACTTCAATTATTATATTAAAATATTTATTTGTTGGGCCCTTAATGTCTTACTGGCCCAAGGGCTCGTGAAATTTGTGGGACGCCCCAGCTAACAGGCATGTTGATGTGGGTCACAATGTTGCCTTCCAGCCCACCTCCAGATGCGGGCTTGCCTCGGCAAAGGTACTCAACGTCCTTAGTGGGGACACCAAGCTCCTCAAGCACCTTGTAGAGAACAAGGGCGTAGCCGTTGAAGTCCTCGCCACCATGGGCTCCGCGCTCGGTGTTAGCACGTGTGCACCAACCCGTAGATGTGGGTGTGCCACCTTCATGATAGCCTTGTACTCTCTCTGCATGGTTGGTTTGGATAGTCTGAACCGCCTCCCTTATGGTGTTAGCATGTGCACGAACCCGTAGACATGGGTGTGCCACCTTCACGACGTCAGCCATCGTGGTGGTCATACATGTGGCGACACTTATCGCCTTCCGCGAGCGCATGAAGCACAAATTCCTCATGTACATTTTTTTGGTTTCATAGGTGGCCTTTTCTTCGTTTCTCGGATGTCCACGCTTTTGATTTTAAGCAGGCTCGTCGCCCCTACCACTGATGCGATGACGCCTAAGATCGAGGCCGTCCTTCAAACATCCTAGCTATCAGGCACCGGAGGACTCTCGGCGTGAGAAGGCCTTGAAGATGGACCGAGAGAAGGCCGCCACCTGTGGTCGCAACCTCTTGGGCCCGGGCTGGATCCACTGTGTCGGCTGTCGGCAAGAAGGTGGAGGCCGCTATCGAGCAGGTGGAGATTGTGGTTTTGCCCAATGAGGACGCCGCACCCGCAGCCGAAGAGCAAGTGGATGAACTAGCTCTGCCTCCAATGCTGGCTACTGAAACCATACCTAAGAGTGATATGTGATTAATTTGTACATATAAGAGATTGGCTCTATAGGCGAGCCAAGAGCACCGTGGGTTTGTTTTGTCGGCTCGTGCAATGAGGTGAGGTTGGGAGGGGGGCATGAGCCCCCTATTACCCCCTTGATTTATTATAAACCTCTCATTCGTTCTTGAACCAACTTGGGATGGAACCAACGAAACAACATTGACATGTGTTTGATGGATAATTTTGATAATTCTACCATTCATCATTTTTTTTGTTTTTTAAAGAAAGTCGTACCTCCATTAATCCATCTTTGATTGTGCCTTCTCTCGTTCTAGTAGCTAGCTTCTTTCTATAATATTGGCAACCTGAAATGGAGAAGGCAAGGGGACCCAAATCTAGAGTTAAGCTAAGCACACAACACACATATGAGAGAATAGGAGGGGCCAGGCTCTGCAAGTCTGTCAAATCCAGACTGAACTTATCATAACTTTGGTACAATTAACCACTTAGGACAGTCCCAATAAAAAAATCATAGTAGTTTATATAGTCTAGGACTTCGTACCAAGAAACTATTTTAGGATATAAATAATTTTAATTATAAATTAAATGATTTAATTTTTTTAACTTGTCCAAGCCTTAGTTAATTTGCTGTCAATTTAGAGATTACGGATTATTATCTCTCACAGAATACTATCAAAACCACTAAAATCAGTTGTCTTATCAATACTATCCAAATATGGTTTACAAACGTATTGGGTCTCCTTGGCAATTTTCTAAGAAGTGTAATTATTGTAGGTTATTTATCTTCACTAGAAAACGTGCTTACCCTGCAGCGTGACCAATATATCTTAGAATCCAATTTCGCAACACCGCTGGACGCGAGTTGATTACATTAGTCATGAGTCTAGATCACATACGGGATATAGATGGCAGCGAGGGAATATTTTGTGAAAGAAAATGGTTAAGAACCCCTCCATTATTTAGTATTAGGTATAGAGAGCATTTTTCTAACCATAGTTATCTTTTTGACTTGTAAGAAGCTTGTAAGAGCTTGTAAGAAGCTGAAATTTTTTCTTGGAAGATTGATGACCTTCGTGCAGGAGTGCCATGTGCTGCTCGAGGTCAAGTGAAGAAATACGGTCTCCACGGACCCGGCCCGCTGCATTTGTGCTTTTTGGGCCAAACATATACACCCGTCTGTCCCGTTGTGCATTTGTTCTCGATCAGTCCTTAGAAAAGGACTGCAATTGTTCGGTTTCTCACATGGACGATGCCAAAGGGCGCATTCACCGGCCATTCGTATTCATAACAATCACCAATTCACAGCTATTGGCCGTGCAGCGTGAGATTAGGATCCAAGATGTTTAACGGCCATGACGCGCCTTAGCTAGCTAGCATGTTCTTCACTGCAGCAACTTGCCCACCAATACCGCATGCCGGCCGGCGGGTACTGTTTACGTGCTCCATCGGCCGGTCATGGCACGCACATGGTTGGTGCAACCCACCCTCTCTCCCGGACCCTCCCATCACGCACAAATCATGCCTGCGCCGTGCAAGGTTTATGATCCACCCTGACAGATGAAGCACACCACATTGGTGAGGAACTGAACCGTTTGTGACTTCAAATTTCAAACGTCCAATGAAGAGGACTGGAAAGGTAGCCCGACAATATTTGGAAATTAAAATGAAGAATATGGTTGTGTAAAACTGGTGCTGCCTGCAGGGGGCGGATCTACAGTAGTAGCATAGGGTACAGCTGTCTCCTCTAAAATTTTTAAAAAAACACCAAATATATATACTTTTTAATACCTTGTATATGTATAATATATTTGTAAAATACAATTACTAGTCTGCTCAGTTATAAAACAGCCTAAACACACTACATTCGTTGCTTTCTAGGTTCCATCTATATATATAATCGTAATTATTTTATCATCGTTTAGTGAACTAATTATGTTATGATCATATTAATGAACTGTATCGTTTCCATTTGTACCCCTATGATTAAAATCCTAGATCCGCCACTGGCCACCTGCACTGTAGATTAACGTAACAGTAGTTTTGGATATGATGACAGTGATTTCTCACTCACTGGGCTCATGGACGCCGGCCAGTACTACCTGTCCCATGTCCCTCCCAAACTTCAATAGCCTAGCCGGCCGGCCACACTGTCACTCCCCGTGCCCCTCGGCCCTATATATAAACGCATATGCACCCGAGCACCATCTCACCATCCAAACTCACCGCCTTCTCATCCTCATCAAACATACACATCTTCTGACGAAGAAGCAGCGCAGCCAGCTGCAGGCCGGCTCCAACATGGGGACTCCGGTTCCCCAGCAAGCCGCGGTTCTTCTGGCTGCGCTTTTGGCCGTCAGCTTCGGTGCGACGGCTTGGAAGAAGGCGGAGGCGGCAGCACCGCCGCCGGTCGTGGTTGGCTGCGTCAAGTGCTTGGACTGCTCCTCCAACGATGGCAATGCCTCCAAAGGTACATGCAAATCGCCTGCCCTGCACACACTTGCACTACTGGTTTAGCTCTGCTGCGCACATGAAAATTTGGCCCGACTAGAGCCAACTGCCTTTCTAATTCTAAGAAACTTTATGTGGTACTTTCCAATTTCTTTAACAGCACTATGTCCCCAAAAACAATTCGACTTGAAGTTCTTATTCAGTAATTGGAATGATCAATCAATTCTAGTTAAAGGTGCAGCAGAAAACATAAGTGGTAGCTTGTGACTTTTCTTCAACAAAAAAGAATTAGTAGACAGATACATACTATTTGTTCTGAGGATCACACACAATTCTTTTAGAATGACACACCTACCCTTTTTCTCTCAGATGACACACTTGGTTTTCATTCACATTTTGAAAACTTCTGTCAATGTCTGTCCCTCCATCAAACACGTACCAGTAATACACATTATCATGGATTGGGCCACATGCCTGCCTGAATCAGGCAATTTTTACGGCCCATATCATATGGCCGCGCGAACACTAAAAGTTATGTGTTCCCTCTCTTCTCTGCAGAGCTGCAGGTAGCGATCAAGTGCAAATCTGGCGCCGACGAGAGCTACGAGACGAGGGCGCTTGGCACCCTCGACGACACCGGCGTCTTCCGCATCCCACTCTCCGCCGAACTCCTGCGCGACGACGGAACCATGGACCGTGACTGCTTCGCCCAGCTCCACACCTCGCTGGACACGCCGTGCGTCGGTCAGGCGCCGCCCAGGATCGCACCCACCAGCCAACTCGACGGCGGCGACACGACCTACCTCGCGGCCGCCACCGACGACACGGTGCTCGCACCCGTCGCGTGCGCCTGCGGCAAGAAGAAGAAGCACTTCATGTTCGGCCCGCCGCCGCCCCCGCCGAGGCCGACGCCAACCCCGAATCCCCCGACGACGCCGACGTACGGGCCCCCGACGCCGACACCCACGCCCGTGCCGGAGCCCAGGCCTCCGGCGCCCGAAGAGCCCGAGCCGTTCTTCAAGAAGAAGAAGTTCATGCACAAGAAGAAGCCCTGCCCGCCGCTCGTCGACGACGACGACACCACCCGGCCTGGTGCGGCGGGCGGGCAGGGGCAGGGGCAGGGGCAGGGGCAGGGGCAGGGGCAGGAGGAGAAGCTCCCCAAGAAACTGAACTAGGGTGGCGCGTGCGGTCATGCATTCAGATTCAGGACAGCAGCAAATTGGTGTGTCAGTGATGTTCGCGTTTCGTTTCAGTGATGTTGTTGTTGTTGTTGTTGTTGTTGTGTTGTCAGTGATTGTTTTGTTCAGTTCGTGCCGTATGTCGCGGCGGCATTGGTGTTTCAGTCCGTTGCTTGCTTGTATGTGATTTGAGAAATAAAGATAGTGATTTCTAAAGCAAAATTTTCTCCCATTGAGCATCAGTGGTGTCGGATTTTCGGACTCTGTTTTCCATCGGCTTTCAGGGAAAAAGGAGATAGTTGTTGAGGACTGCCGTGCCGTGTTAATTGGGGCCTTCTGGTACTGAACGATCTCCATCCCTGAAATTAAATTTTTCATTAATCATCATTGACCTCTCCTTGAGTCGACAGCGCACAGTTAGTTGAACACTGTATGCACGGGATCCAGATTGTCTGTCCGTGCAGAGGTCGGTACAAAATGGGCACAATCTCCACCACCCGTCACGCGGTCCTGCGGTCCTGCCTACCTGCCAAGGACGTCGAGTGCCGTCTTGTTCTTATGGCGCGCGCGGCAGCTGGAGCAACATGGAGTGGTGCCGTGGTGGTTTTGTGCCGCTTCTGGCCTGGGATCAAGCGTCCTTTCTTTAGTTTGTTACTAAGTTGTAACAGCTAGCTCACGGCTAGGTGCCGTTGGAACTGAACAGAGGCCAAGAATTTCCACAGCGGAGACTAGTAGCAGTAGGCAGTAGCACAACGTAAGACTCTGAGAGTTCACTGTCTCTCGATGGTATATGATTGTCACTAATGTTGTATAAAATCTCACCGAGTTCAGTATAAAAATGGTGATCGGTCACACATTAACTTTTGAGCAAGGTCTATACAACGGTGCACAGTGACGACGGCCAGACCACATGCAGCTGCGCTACGTCCGGTGCGTGGACAATTAACAGCGCGTACGAGGATAGCTGTAGACTGGAGTAGACTAGAAGGAAACGCTGATCACAGTACACGCAGCCATACATATTAACTGTTGGTGGATCTACAAATGCGGCGCCCAATTTATCTGGCTGCTGCCCAAGGTTGCCTTCGATCAGCCTTCACTAGTTTCACTTCGCTTCAACCGATCGATCGAGCTGCATCGTCGTCAGAGACCTCGGGGCCGGCGCCTATTTATACGCACGCCGCCTGCGCTTCCACTCCTCACACCCATCCACATCGTCTCCTTCATTCCTCGACAACTCCGAGATGGAGATCCAAGCACGAGAGCAACTGCTGGCTGTTTTTGGCATTGTGATAGCGATAGGTTTCGCCAATGCCGTTGCCGTGCAAGGAGAGACAGCGACACCGGTTGTCGTCGGTTTGGCCAAGTGCTCGGATTGTGCCAGGAGGAACATGAACGCCGAGGCAGCTTTCAAAGGCACGTAGTTTACACAAGCTCAAACTTGTCATGACATTAGTATTATTAGTATAAAAAAAGTTGTTTGGCTGTCTAGTCAATTCATGATTTGTCTGTCGTTTACTTTCCCCAGGTCTTCAGGTGGTCGTCAAGTGCAAGAACAGCAAGGGCGAGTACGAGAGCACGGGCGTGGGACAGGTGGACAAGTCCGGCGCCTTCAGCGTCCCGCTGGCGGCTGACATCGTCGTTGGCGAGGACGGGGAGCTCAAGTCGGAATGCTTCGCGCAGCTCCACAGCGCGTCGAGTGCTGCGCCGTGCCCCGGGCAGGAGCCCTCCAAGGTCGTCGCGGCGCCACCCGGCGTCCACGACGGCGGCAACGAAAGGACGACGTTCGTTGCGCTCGGCGGCAAGGTCTACCGATCGTCGTCGCCCAAGTGCGCTTCGGCTTTCCTTTGCTACCCTTTCTTGCACCATCACGGAGGAACCCACACGCCTGTGGTTGTGCCTCCTCACCTGCCTGATCACGGCCATTCCACGACGCCTGTCAACAAACGTCCGTCCTTCACGCCTATCAACACTCCACCATCGACTCCAGTGAACACTCCACCATCGACGCCGGTGTATTCGCCGCCGAAGCCAACCCCCATCTACCACCCGCCGGCGCAGCACAGCGCTGTCACTGGCCCGTAGTTCTTCAAGAAGATATCCCCTTTCTTTCGTCATGCTGCAATGATGCATGGAGTGTCAGCATAGAATGTTTGGTCAGGGATTTCTTGGCTTTTGCAGGTTATGCAGTTTCCTGAAAATAAGGCCGTGACGTTGATTAGTTCATGAGGTTGTCGTCAGTTTAGAGTGTGTGTTCTATCTATTGGAGATTGTTGAATGGAACTTGCATTGTGAAGTTTCCTGTGAACTGTTTTTATTTAGTATAATTCTGTGCAAGAAGTTGAGAATACTAAATTAAGATTGCCATCAACAAAAATGTTATTTTTCCTATTGAACCTCGCAAATTCAGCCCAAAATTACTCAAAATGAGTAAATGTGGTCAATGCATTATTCTTCAACACTTATGTTAGGAAAAAACAGGGTATCCAGTTCTGGAGATGATCTAAAAATCGAATTGCATATGTAGAACTTCTAATTTATACTCCGGATGAGTTATGAGAACGAAAGATTCTGACCCGAAGAATGACTACAGAAGTCTCTATTAATATATCTACCCCATAGACTAACAGCCTGTTCGTTTAAACTTATCGGCCAAACCAGCCAGCCATTGTTTTTCTCTTAAAAAATCAGCAGCAGCCAGAATCAGCCAGCTAGAAACGACCAAGCGAACAGGGCATAACATTCTAACAAAAAAATTACTGTGCTGAATATTATTCATCGCATGTATCCTTCTCGCAGGACATCATCCATATTATATATTCTCTTAGAATCCTTTGATTGTACCTACATTAACGAATACGAGTAAGAGAACAGTATCTGAAACGCAGCACCACTTATAAAAATTAAATAACCGAAGTAACACATCAGCCAACCTTCCTATGCAGAAATATTGCCGCATCAATAGTTCCTTCAGCGTAGATTGAACGCCCACAAACATTGTGTTGGAACTCAAATGAAACACTAAAAGAACACAATTAAAACAACAAAGATGGAAAAAAATAGCACCCTTATTGACATTGCTATAATGTAAGCAAGACTATAAAAATATCCATGATGAGTATAATTACTTTGCCAGTATCATCAATTTTCAGGAGAATGGTTATTACCTGTCATCAGGAGAAGTAAGATGATACAAATGGAATGCATGCCCCTGAATGTGTTCTTCAGGTACACCTACCATCTCAAGCTGCTGTTCAGGATCTCTAATCTTAACCATCTGCCAGCAAGGAGGCAATAAGCATCATATAGTATTCAGGATAAAAACATGTAACACAATATAGTAACAGTTATGTGTGTTCGCGCGGGCGTGTGTGTGGGGTGGGGGGGTGGGGGCAGAGCAGTAAACCAAATCAAACAACGTCCTTGCAGAACAACTCCAAAAATGAAAAACATGGACTGCATATTGTAAAATGATGGAACATTTTTTTCCATGGGAATCTACAATTGTTCAATCAGTTATGTACATAGGATATACCATACTTAAATTCCACCTTCTGATGGTAAGGAACCACCCTTTTTTGGTCAAATTCTACAGTATGTTTCTTAGAATTATTTAAACCATTTAGCCTCATATCAACAGAATATTACCACGACTTATAGTTTTTTTATTATCTATAATTGCTAATGCCTTCGATCACAAATATAAGTCCATCTAGGTTTGTCACTTTGTCTATAAAGGTATATTATCATTCAAAAAGTGAAAAGCACATATATTATGAAAGTATTTTCAAGGTGAAACTAGTAATGTCAATATTGTTCCGACAATTTATACAAAATTTTAGATTTCATGGTCAAAGTTTACAAAGTGACTTAGGACAAACCTAGATGCTTACATTCACGATCCGAGTAAGTATTTCAGACAATTTGAAAATGAATAGTGAAGAGTTCTGAGAACAGCAAAAGAAATTTACTAGGAAGAGAGCTTGATCCATGAAAATATTGTGGTAGTTCTAACTGCATTTATGTGTTTTCAGAGCACAAACAGTTTTTCTCTCATAACATGAATAATTTAAGTAAAGTTTTCAAGCAAAAATATAAAGCATACCCGGTTCATGTCATATGGCACACCTAGTTTCTCAAAACAAGAAATGACTTCTTTAGCTGTACCAGATGTGTCCAGCTTGCCAGCTTGATGGGATTCTAAAACCTGGAAAAATGAATCCTGACACTCAGAATTGCAGGTATTGGCAGATGGTATGACCACATATCAAAATTTAGCATTTAAATTCTCAGGCCAGACAATTGTTTGAAGAACCTTCAAAGAAGCTTAAATCACTGAGCATCCCTTCCCCAAGACATATGTCAAGGTTGAGAGATGATATTATTGCTGGTCCACTAGAAGTTTAAATCCTTAAACACAATGAGCCGCCACACTGAACTTTTAATTCATATATGGAAACACTCAAAGTTAGAATTGTACCTCTAAATGATAGCCTGAAAAGGCTCCTGGAAACTGCTCGGCCATGATTTTCATTGCAGCAACAAATGCAACCACCTGATCGAAGAATGAGAGAAAACTATACAGGTTGTCCATGTTTTCAACATTTGAAGTGTAATAATGAAAACTAACAGAACTCATTGGAGATAGACAATTCCTTTTTAGCATACCTGTTTGCCCATCTGTGGAGATATTAGTGCATAACTTTTTGAATCTTGCACTGACTTGTAGAGCAAATGCTTGTTCCCACCAGTTGTGCCCATCACAAATGGCAAACCAAGCTTGCAATAGAGCTCAGCATTAGCTGCATAATGCAAGAGTCTCATTTTTTGTTTCAAATGAGAAGAATAGTGCTGAATTAAATAGAGTATTCAAAACAAACAAAAAAAAAGGAGACCCATAAAAGATAGAAAAAAAGATAAAAAAATCTACAGTTTGCTTCCAGAAGTAAAAGCAAGAGTTTAAGGCTTTCAACAATAATGAACTAAATGTGATAGCTTCCAAGATATTCTACACTTCAACATGAAATTTGACAAGCATAAAGAATGTTTTTTCTTGTACTTGTTGTTAGCCTTCCATGTAAGAACTGAAATGAAATCATTAGCATAAAAGTGACAAAAAAATCTACAACAAAATTCCTAAATATACATTTTGGTGTGAACATGGCAGCAAAATGATGTTATAACAGCATGTTTCATAATTAACACAGACTAGCAAGAAGACTTGGAATTTCTCAAACTGCAATATCATGATTGTGTAAGGAAAAGTGACCATAGCATGTACTAAGAACTTTATATAGTGTATTGAGAAAAATAACAAGATTAAACTGTTTACAGTTCACAGAATCAGGTGCTGTGTAGTCCACAACAATGACATCTGGGAATTCATCAGCGACAGATGAAAGAACATCTTCTCTTGCAGAAGGACCATATATCCGAATGTCTGTTTGTCCAACCTGTATTGTTTTTTCAACCTTCTCTCTACTACTGAATGAAACAGGGACTAGGTGAAGGCCCCTCAGAGCAGCAGCCTCAGCGACAGATAACCCCATTTTACCAGTGCAGCCATTCACCTAAATAATGGAACAAACAAAAAGACTAAGTAACAGAAGGATCAGGTGCCCTCAATTAAGCAACATAGTCTTTTTGCCTTCTTTTGCAAATGTTCACCTATTTTTTTAATATATATAATCAGTAAGTATGAGCCTGTCCACTCCTGTTTCCTCCAAGAAAAGGAGACAAAAGAAATCTGAACAGCTATTGTACATCAAAATTGTACCCAACTGTTTGAATGAGTATGGTAGGACTATAGCTGAATGTTGGGATGGTAATATTCTGAAATGCTCTTTTAGGAGAAATCTGTCTGAGCAGCTCTATCAGTCCTGGTTGGAAGTGATAGAACTTGTTTCTGCCATTCAGTTTTCTCTTAATGAGGATCAAAATGGTGTGGCAATTCTCTGCCCAGAGTACTTATACTTCTCAGTCTCTCTATAAAATTATCAGTTTCAGAGGCATTAGTCAAGTTCACATTCCTGCTGTGTGGAACCTTAAAATTCCCCCTAGGGTTCACATGTTCTTGTGGTTGTTGATGAATAACAGAACTTTAACTAGGGATAACTTGGCAAAAGGGAGAAAAGTTGAGGATAAGACCTGTGTTTTTTGTGAGGAATTAGAATCTTGCCAGCACCTGTTTTTTCGACTGAGTGGTAGCTAAAAGGTGCTGGGAAGTGATTTCTGGGATTGTAGGGGGTCACTGTTGGTGTTAACCTAGAAGTTATAGGCAAATATTGGTTGACTAATAAAAGGAACTGTTTACTGAATTTTGTAACTTCTGCTGTGCTTTGGTTTATCTGGAAACTCAGGGATGAGTTTGTTTTTCAGAGGTCGCTTTGGAGGAGTATGGAAGTGCTCTACCACTTGATAGCTGGTGTATTACAAAATTGGGCAATTCTTTGTCCAGTGGAGAAGAAAGATCTCCTGGACGCTTATATCAAGGAGCTCAAATGTATGGCAAGAAGAGTTCTGTGGCTACCAGACGTTCCCAGGGGCGTCGGTTGAAGACTCAAGACGGTGCAGACGCTGGTGGCAAAAGTGCAAAAGAAATGACCAAGACCTTGCCGGCCTTATCCTGGTGGAAAGAGCTTGATGATGCTCTTAAAGAAATGTAATAGGATAGGGTTGAGTTTTTTGGCTCTCGTTATCAGTTTCCTGGTGCTAGGAGTCGGTTTTGATGGAGTGGACTACTGTTTTTCCTTTAAGGCCGAGGCCGTTTCCCTTCCCGGGTGGGGGGGTTTAAGTACCTGAACTGTAAACGAATTTGGTCTGTTAGCACTATTCAATGTGAGACCTGGGAATCTTTGAAGATTCTGATGATACAACTGTTACAACATGAAGCAAGAACAGTGGATAAACAAGTTGCCCACCTCTTACAAATGGGCATAGTTGATCAGGTATGCTTTTGTATTTTCCTTTCCAACTCCGTTTCTTTATGATTGCATAAAAAATTTATACAGTTTTGATATTTCCAATGACCCAGAAAACTTTTACAATATATTGTTGAGCAGGATTTTCGTTGAGGAAAAAAATCAGGAATATTTGCAGCTTCGCACTTGCTTTATGCAAGTTATAGATGCAAGGACGATAGCAAAAGAAGCCACCTTTGCATCTAGGGAAGCCAGTTTCATATTTGACTAACTACTTATACTTTTACCCCAATATGCATCAACTAACCAGAAATCTAGCTTGTGTAGAGGACAGCACTTCTATGTGCATTGTGGTCAGGTTAAATATATGGCCGTGTGCTTCCTCAGTTAAACTCACCCAGGAAAGAGTAACAAAAAATCTGAAAGCGAAGCTTGACTCATGATCAACCCAAATATTTTTACATAATAGTCAGACGGTGTTGCTCCAGAAAGGCAGAAAATATGTATCACTGACAATACTGTCCTAGAAAATGTACTGCCGTGAGCACATTTGGTCAGGCATTCTAGAGTGCACAAGACGCATCTGAATCCAAATCTGGAAGTCCAAGCCACCAGCGAGGCCAAAGACACCCCGCTGTGGCATTACATCGAGCAAATAGGTACTACATGGAAACCATTGCGCCGAACAACAGAGCCCGTAAGTAATCTCGCCCTCAAACAAAAAACAGAGGCAGTAATCTCCATAGCATCATTTCATCGAACAGGTTTGCAGTACATTGGAGGTGGTCAGCGGAATGCGTACCAGAATCGGGAAGGAGACGCTCTCCGGAGGCGCAGCTGACTCCAGCGCGGCCGCCGGTGCCGCGGCGCTAACATAGTCCAGCGCGCTAGCTCCGCCGAGGCGACCCCGTCCCGGCCAACTCAAGGGGCGCGAGAAGGTGGTGCGGGGCGGCCGCAACGAGAACATTTCTACTACAGCAGCGGACAGCACGACTTTCGACCACGGCGCGGGAGAGAGAAGGGTTAGCGGATAGGGACGAGAACAAAGACGAACGGTTTATATCTCTAGTGGAACCGACCGGGCTGGATGCCTGGATCCTTAAGTTCCTTCCTACTAGGCCTGCTTGCCGCGTTTTTCCGGCTCTGGCCTTTTTTCCCCCTGTAGAACCTGAAGCCCACCAAGCTATAATAATTTTATCAGCTCGTTTCTTCCCCAACAGTTGAGAGCAACTGCGGAAGAAAGGCGACCAGCTTCCGGCGCCGATTTCTGCCATTCTCCTTCCACTCCGCCGACCAGATCGACGTCGGAGAGGATGGGGAACGGGGATTGAGGTGGCCGGTATATATACTCTTTCTTAGTTTGAGTAATTTAGGTCGAGGTAGTGTTTCTAGGGTGGAGGCGACACTGAGGCGATGGAATAATGTTCTTCAGCTCCTTACCCACCTTGCTGGTACTTATTCTAGTGCCAGTGAAGGGCTGAAGAGGTGTGTTCCTGCTAGATCTGGAGTTCGCGATGCTTTTGATCAATGTAGATCTTATTCTACTCTCTTCCTCGTTGTCGTTGGAGCTGCTGTCAGCGACGACTTTGGGAGATATGTTTACCAACTCAAGGAGAAACTGGGTTGGATTTTGTCTACCGCTTGTTTGAGTGGTTTCATTCCCCTTCGGGTTTCATCGTCGTCCGATGTGCCGGAGATCCTAGTGGTGATTGGGGCGCCAGATCCTTTGTACTCCGACGATGTGGTGGCTAGTGGCCATTTGATTCAGCTTGGATGTTCATAGGCTGCCAGGCGTATCGATGTTTCTGATATGCTTCTCGAAGGGCCAACAAAAACTTGTGGTCCATCGTCAGGAAGGAAGTCGACTTCAAGCTCCAAATGCGACGTATTTCTTCGATACGTCATGCGGTTGCTCTGACCATCGGCGACGGGACAACCGGGAGGATAATCTTGTTGGGATTGTGTTGTAATTTTTACTTTCTTCAAGGGTGTCCTTGCAAGATTTGAAATGTAAACTTTATGAAATATCTATGAATATAAGCATGGTTTCTCAAAAAAAAAGCTTCTCTTTTATTTTAGAAGAAAATCAATAATGTGTTTTAGTTTATTTAGGAGAGATAAAAACAGCTAGCTGCCCTAGAGTGGCTCATCGTGGTGAAATGGACTTAATCCAACCACTTCCATGACAATAGAACTCCTCCTGATTTTTTATAGACATGAATGAATGAAATAGAGAAAGGACTTTAAAGATGTTCCTCCAAATCCTAGATTCACCACTGGCTCATAGGCTACAGTAGAGCATGAATCAAATCAAAAGTATATTTTACCTACGAAGTAAAAAGGGTTTGGAGATGGATATGTGCTTATATAGCTGACTAACTCACCTCGTACTTTCTTCGTATAGGATTTATAAGTCGTTTAGAACAGTGACATAGTTTTCAGAACACAACTTTGACTTCTTATTTTTTATAAAAAAGTGATATATGTATTCTTTATGAAACTATTTTTCAAGACAAATCTATGGATATAATTTTATATTTTCAAACTCAATAATTTAAAAGTTATTGATGATTATATTCTCAATGTTTAACCTAAATATTGTTCAAAATGACTTCTAAATGCTATACGAAGGGAGTATGTAGCCTATTATGTTAGCAAGTTTTTACCTTGCTTGGGTTGGGAGTCTGTTCTTAGCAGAGAAACGTTTGACAACTAAACATCTAGGAGTATACATCATGCACAATTCATATTAACTCTGCCTCTATTATGTGATTGTTATGTTAATTCATTATTTGAAAAAAAAAACCTATGTTAAAAATTGCAAAGCAAACCTTTTAATATGTTTTTAGTAAAAATGACAATAATAGTATATAAGGGATAAAAAATATATTCAATGACAGAAAAAGTAACACATGATTTATATTGCAAGGAGCAATTATTATAAGTAAACTCTAATAACAATGACGGAGCAATTATTATAAGTAAATTCTAGTAACAATGACGGAATCTCGAAGACAAGGCAGGGATTTTACATTGTAAGGAACAATTATTAATAACAATGACGGAATCTCCAAGACAATGTAGGCATGCGGCCCTTCCTCTCCTCCAAATGGCAACTTGGCAAGTTGGGAGTTGGACTTTTGAAAATGTCGTTCTTGTCCCTCCGATCATTTCAATTTTCGATTCCGGGAGGGAGTGACGGACCATGCGTCCATGCCCCATGCCGTGCAGAGCACACTTATCTCAAAATCATAGCCGTCCATCATCCATAGCATGGTACACGTACACCCACCGTGAGTTGTGAGATTCCGGTCCCTGGTTCTCGGTTTCCCAAAATAAATAAAAGGGCGCATCATCCAGCGCAGCCCAATACGAGCAGCCCATAGTCCCACACCCACAGAGAACGTTGACAGAATTTTTTTTATTAATAAATTTATTTTTTAAAAAAATTATAAAATTAGTCTCTGTTTCTAAAAAATTGCAGGAATAGGCCACCAGTCGCCCGTTGGAAGGGCGACGTGAGAGAATCGCCAGCTCAAAGGGCGACCAGGCCCACGTCGCCCGGCCAAAGGGCGACCAGGCCCACGTCGCCCGGCCGACGGGCGACCTGGTTTTTTGGGTTTTTTTAAAATAATATTTATTTATTTGAAAATTTCAGGAAAAATTTTGGTTTTTTTAAATAATATTTATTTATTCGGAAATTTCAGAAAAAATATCGAAGTCGGAGAAATAGCAAAAATAATACGCAGTCATGCAATGGGCGTGCGAAAACGCCGTTGTCGTGTGCTCG
>CM041629.1:12660266-12705844 GCA_023333625.1 Bothriochloa decipiens | reverse complement strand
CGCCCCGGCGCCAGCGCGCGGGAGATCAAGGCTGCGTACCGCCGCCTTGATCTCCCCGCGCCCCGCGCTCTCCCCGAGCTTCCTCGCCTTCCGCCCCTCCGGCTCCCCAACCGCGTCGCCGCCGCAGTCACCGCGCCTGCACGCGCCGCCGCCCCTCTCCTCCTCCTTCTCCACCGTCGCCGCCACCGCGGCGCCGGCGGCCAGCTCCTTCTACGACGTCCTCGGCCTCCGCCCCGGCGCCAGCGCGCGGGAGATCAAGGCTGCGTACCGCCGCCTAGCGCTCGCCGTCCACCCGGACGCCGCCTCCGCCGCTGCCTCCGCCGCCGAGGACTTCATCCGCGTGCACGCGGCCTACTCCACGCTCTCCGACCCCGACAAGCGCGCCGACTACGACCGCCGCCTCCTCCTCTCCGCCGCCGCGGGACCGCGCGCTGTCGCTCTCGGACGCTCGCCCTCGTTCCCCGCGCACCGTTCCCGCCGGAACTGGGAGACTGACCAGTGCTGGTAACATTTTGTGATCGTGAAGAAAGATCTTGGACGTCTGCGACTGGCTCGTGCGGCCCCCGCAGTCTCCGTCTGTCCGAAGAATCTTCCAACTGGTTGGGAACGCCAAGATCTCCGCAGCCACTGGACTCGTGGCCTAGCGATATGCTCCCAGAAAGCATCCTTCAGCCTTGCATCCACAAGTAGACGTGGAAAATAGATGGTGTGTGATGTCCTCTGTTTTGTATCATGGATGTGTACCTGTGTAGTGTATGTGTATGTATGACTAGGTGTTGTGTTGTGGCCATGTGAGATTGCGATAGGATAGGTTAACTTATAATATATACTCCTACTTGATGGAGATTGGAGAAGATAAGGCTGATGGCCACAGCAGCAATAATGCAGTCGAGCTATTAGAAGAAAGCGATTGGTATCTCTCGTTGCATACTCTTCTTCTTGGGTGATCCGTGATCGTGACGTGATTGGAAGGTTTTTTAGAAAAGGGATTGGAAGATGAGTAACCTGTCGGTGTCGTTGCATACTCTTCTTGCGCGGTGAATGTAGACGTGTCACGCTGTTTATGGATTCTGAACATTTCCAGAGACAGAAATGCTTGTTTTCCATTGGCAAAAAGGTCTGCGTATCTTCCAAGGCGCCCCACGAGCGACATAACTTAATTAATCGTATATAAAAACTAAATAAAAATCAATCTAGTTGCTTTGCTTGTCGCCATCACGCCATGTACTGTGAATTGTGCCGTTTGATGGTGTTGCGCCCATGTTGTGTGTGCTGTTTGCTGGTGAAAAAACTGACTCAGTGCCCTGGATTCTTTATACGAGCAGGAGCAGCAGTCGCTCGCACGGCAGCAGTGGCTAGTATTCTGCTGATACTCACCACAACTGCACAACATATGGTTGATCCGTAGTGCCACCATCTAGAAGTTCAGTGGTCGCCATCACACCTCATTTTCAGAAAACCACAAGGGGCGATAGGCATAGATTTTGCACTGAGTCTGATAGAGGCGCCGAGTCTGCATAAATCCAAAATAGACATGTGGACCTGATCCTAAATCAGCCAATATCAGATCAAGAAAATGTGGAGAACAAATCGGTTGATGTAGGGCACATACTTTTCTACCCTTCTAGAATCTAGACTAGATGTGTTTGGCTCCTGGATTCGTGGGCGGCCTGACCTACATGCTCTGCCTCTACTGCTCTACTTCGCTTCACGTCAAGGCCATGCTTTCTTGGCGCAAAGATGGATGTTTTCAAGGAGCGTTCTTTGTGTGGCCACTGCGCACTATAATAGTAATATTATTTTTCTTTCGACTATCTATGCAAGCTCCATTCTTTGAAAGCAGCGGCGCCATTAAGAAAGTAATGGGGTCATCCATACCCGTGCGCTAAAATATCCATCTCCAGTCATCCAACCCAAAATAAAGATAGCAATGCCGCAATGCCCACAAGCCACTAGACAACACCCAATTATACTTGATTTTCATTTTTATTTAAAAAATAATATGTCTAAAAAATATTTTTGGGTACATTCTTTTTGTCGCGCCGGTTCATGTCGTACAACAAGATGAGCATAAACATTCAGAGAGCTCCACTTCATTAGTAAACCTTTTTTGTTTTACTTCAGCTAACTCTATTAGTGGAGCTAGAGCTACTTTAGTAAACCGTTTGCAAAACACCTCTACATGCGGAGCTTCTTGACATGCTCAAAATCAGACGCCGGACCCACCAAAATGAGAGGGAGCCAGGAGAAACCACTATTCATCTCTCATCCACCTCTTGTGAGAACATGTTTTAAGGAGTTTCTAATTGGAGTTATTTGATTTTATCTTGTTTGTATTTTTTTATTTAAGAATTCTCATTACTCAAGTGCTAACAAATCGTTAGTAACAATTACAACAATGTCATCTGGAATTGAGACAGAAATAATCTCATCTGCCTCGTGACACTGAAAACTCAACTTAGCTAGCCCATGTGCAGCTTCATTACATATTCGACTTGCATGAACACATATACAACTAATAAAGTTTATTCTTGAAAGAAACTTTATCTCCTCAATTAGATGGCCAACAACCGAGCCATCGTGGACGTGATTGGAAGATGAATTTTTTTAGGAAAGGGATTGGAAGATGAGTAAACCTGTCGGTGTCTTTGCATACTCTTCTTGCGCGGTGAATGCAGACGTGTCTTGCTGTTTCTGGATTCAGAACATTTCAAGAGACAGAATGGCTTGTTTTCCAGTGGCAAAAAGGTCTGCGTATCTTCCAAGTCGCCCCACGAGCGGCATATTTAATCGTATATAAAAACTTCATAAAAATCAATATAGTTGCTTTGCTTGTCACCATCACGCCACGTACTGTGAATTGTGCCGTTTGATGGCCGGTGTTACGTCCATGATGTGTTCTGTTTGCTGATGAAAAAACTGACCCAGCACCCTGGATTCTTTTCTTTATATGAGCAGCTGCACCCGCTCGCACGGCGGCAAGAGCCAATCCGTTAGTATTCTGCTGATGCTGCATAGGAGTGTAAAGAGGTAACTTTTAGGTGCATTTTCAAATTTTTTGTTTAAATATTTGTATTACTTCTCTAAAATTTTAAAAAATAGCATAAATATTTAAAATAAAGAGATTTGAAGGTGCACTTAAAAGATCGCTCTTTTGCACCCCTGATGCTGCGTCACAAGAAACAACACCGCAACTACAGAGCTGAACCGTAGTACTACCTTCTAGAAGTTCAGCGGTCACCATCACACTTCACACCTCATTTTCAGAAACCCATAAGGGACGACAGACATTGATTTTGTGCTGAGTCTGACAGAGGCTGAGTCTGACAATCTGTGGAGCGGATCCTAAATCAGCCGATATCGGATAGAATAGTTTAAAGAAAATATGGAGAACAAATCGGTTGATACCGGGCACATAGTACTTTTCTACCCTTCTAGAATCTAGACTAGATGTGTTTGGCTTCTGGATTCGTGGGCGGCTGGACCTACATGCTCTGCCTCTATTGCTCTGCTTCCCTTCACGTCAAGGCCATGCTTTCTTGGCGCAAAGATGACGTTTCCAAGGAGCGTTCTTTGTGTGGCCACCGCCCAATAACATTATTTTTCTTTCTACTATCCATAAAAACTCCATAAATTCTATGAAAGTAGCGGCGCCATTGAGAAAGTAATACCCGTGTGCTAAGATATCCATCTCCAGTTATCCACCCGTGTGCTAACATTATTTTTCTTTCACGTTCATCTCCGATCCACCTCCTGTGACTGCTGTGAGAGTATGTTCTAAAGAGTTTCTCAGGTGAAGCTATTTAGTTTTACTTCGTTTGGTGTCCTGGAACTGGAACTGTCAAGGGGGGCCTAAATATTTTTTTATACTTTGATAGGGTTGCGACATCATATACAGATGTTTCATTTTAAGTTTAACTACATCATCATACAATAGAAATTATTCAATTTTGAATTAGGCCAAAAAATGTGCCTGGTCGCCACATCCTACACTTGCTTCTTTTAACGCCAATTGTTCTAAATTCACTCTTGAGTTAGATCTCCCTAGTGGCACTAGATAACTAATTAGCAAACACACTTAGGAGTAATCAAGTGCAAACCATCTTCGGTGTAATCTATTTTTTCTCGAATACGCAAAAGACTTTGTGCATCTTTGTATTAAATAAAAGAGTATTTACAAACCCCATTAAAAACACACTTAGGAGTTTTTAAACAAATCTAAAACTATGCATACCAATATTGCATATATATTGCATATGCAAGTGAAATTTTATTATTTTCATATGAACTCTTACAAAAATGAGTTTGAATCTCAAATATTATGAAAATGTAGATATATATAGATGCACTATTGGTGTGCATATTTTCATTTTTTTAAAAGCTCCTTAATATGCTTTTGCATAGGGTTTTTATGATTACACCGAAAATATGATTTGCACTAAATATTTTGAACACTATAAATGTTTCAGTCCTTCAAATGGGATGCTCGGCTTAATTTAACCCTTTTATTCGATCTGATGTGATATGATTATACTTATCGGTCACTAGATAAGCATATCACAATAGCCAATTTATTTCTTTTTTTGAGAATTAATAGCCAATTTATTTCTAATAAAGCATCATGTAGCCCAACTACAGCCCATTTTTGTTCTTACTTTGGTCAGACAGCAGAGGTGCGAGCTGTTAAACGGCCCGTCACGCCGTTTCTGCTACTTCGTACGGCTTGCGCAGTTCTGCTACCGTTCGTTAGGTGGGCCGTGAGCACTAGCACCCTGATGCCGTGCAGATCGCGGACCCAAATTTCTCAAAAAAAAAAAAAAAAAAAAAACGCGGACACGCGACGCGTTCGTTAACTCCTTCTGGAGCAATCTCTCTGCTGTCTCGCCGACCTGCAACCTCACCGCCACAAGTCACGCGATTTGCATCGGGATGAATCTCTCTCTCTCTCTCTGCTTTAAGTTACACGGTGATTGCAGCTGATTCACTCGTGGTGTGGGTTAGTTGCGCCTCCAACCAAACATCTGGTTTGATTCTCCAAATGACCTCGGATCGATCTGCTGCTACCGATTGAAGATCCATATTTTGCTGCACGCTTCGCGCATGATTTCGTACAGCAAGCTCCGCCGCCTGACGTACAGCGACGACGCCGGCAAGATGTCCGTGGATTGGGCGTCGTTGGACTGGGATCTGGTGGAGCTGATCGGGTGGCGGGTGCTGTCCGGCGACTTGCCGGACTACGTCCGTTTCCGTGCTGTCTGCTCCCACTGGAGGGCAAGCACCGTCTGCCCTCGCGGGCGCGGCGTCCTCGACCCGCGTTTCCACCCGCGCCGATGGATGATGCTACCGGAGGGTCACGGCTTGTATCCTGGCCATCCTGACCTCGGCGGCTTCGTTGGCTTCTTCAACCTCTCCAGGCGCCTTCGTCCGCGCCCACCTCCCTCTCCTGGATGACCATGTCAACCTTGATTCCATCGACGGTCTACTACTCCTGCACCGCGACCACGACACTGCCATTCGCCTCCTCAACCCCTTCACTGGCGATGTCGCCGAGCTCCCACCACTTGCGTCCCTCCTGCCACAGATTGAATTCACAAACTGCAATGAGCAAAGTAAGCGCACAGGACTCATGGGTGTCATCGCCTCTGTTACCGTCAGTTCCACTGGAACCATCACTGTTATGCTGGCTTTTAACCTTCTGCACCGTGTAGCCTACGCCACCACTGGAGACCAGCGGTGGACTCTATCTGCCTGGAAGATCCAACCTTTGATTAAACCTGTGTCTTTCCAAGGCAAATTCTATGCGATGCAGATTGTACGTAAGAAGGGCGCGCATAAGTTATACATCTACCCCGTGGCGGCCAGCGGGGAGGGCTCAAAAAGGCACCCCCCGTGCCTCCCCTCGTCTCAGTCGCCCCTGTGCCTCCTCTTCCCCCCCCCCCGTCCTCTTTCCCCTCCGGCGCCGGCGGCCGCCGCGGCTGGATCAGGTCCCCTGCGGCCGGATCCGCCCCCCCGGCGGCCGGATCCGGCCTCTCCGCGTCCGGGTCGGCCAGATCGGCTGGCGGCGGGCTGGGCCGAGGGTTGACGGCGGCGGCGATAGGCCGAGCTGGCCAGCCGCTCCCCTCGGTTCCCCAGCGCCGTGGCGGTGGTGCCAGGGGCACCTCCGCGCGCGGGCACAGCCTCGGCTGGCGGGTTGAGCCAGGGGCGGCGGCGGCGGCCGGCGCGGCCTGATGCGGTTCCCTGCCGCCAGATCCGCCCCACCGGCGGCCGGATCCGTTCGCTCCGCATCCGTCGACGACAGGCAGGCCCGAGGGCGGACGGCGGTGGCGACGGGCCGAGCCGGCCTGCCCCTCCCCTCGGCTCTCCTGCGCCGTGGCGGCGGTGCCAGTGGGCGCCTCGGCGCGCTGGCCCTGCATCGGCCGTAGGCGGGCGGGGCCAGGGTCGACGGCGGCCGCCGGGCAGTACAGGCCTGGCTCCTCCCCACGGCTCACTGGCGCCCGTTCTCCCCACCGGCGTGGAGGGTTGAAGGACGGGGCCATCCGGGCCGCGCCTCCCTGGTGGCGCTATTGCGGGCAGCGACGGTTTCGACGTGTGTCGGAGCGTGGCGGTGCTCATTGTAACACCTCTAGTGTTATATTAACTAAAACCTGCCATGTCATCATATGCACTGCAAAGCATTCATGATTAGGTCAACCTTGATGTGCATTAACTAAAACAAGTTTATATTTCATAGGTTGATTGTGTTTCTAGAATATGTTGTCACATGAAATAATAAAACCCTACTTTCGAATGTCATCTCAAATACTTAGTTTATATTCTATGTACTTGAGGTGTAAACCGTGTTTACACTAGTGTCAAGCATAGTGTATAAATCTAAGTCCAACCCTAAAAATGATTTCCATATTTGAAGTTGAATTTGGATTTCAAAGCTTATTCCCAAGTCTTGCAATTCAAATTTAAATTCAAATTGGAAAGCTATAAAATGTTTTTCAAAAGTCAACTTGGTCAACCAAGGGTGTCATTGGGTCATTGACCTAAAAATATCCTTGGATGATGTATGTGATCACTAATAACAAATCAATTAAATTAGAAACCCAATCGAGTTTGAATTCGGTTTTAAAAACCCTTTATTTCAAAACCTAGCTTTATCCCCTTTTCTGTAATTCAAAATCTATAAGGCATTTGGGGATACTCTAAAAAGATAGTTTGTAGATCTTGACAAGAGCTACAAAGTTGGTATATAAAGTTTTCAAGTTTCCAAAAAGAATTTTAAATGAATTTGAAAATACAGTTTTCCAACATTTGTCCCCTTTTGATTTTAAAACCATAATTCAAAAATTATACATAATTTGAGAAAACTTTATATATGAAAATGGATTCGAATCGTCGTTGCTTCTCGGAGAAGAAGACTCGATCGGTGTTCATCATCGTAGTAACAACTTGAATAATGAGTAAGGTTTAAGAAGGAAGTTGGTTGGTAATTTTGATCTTGAACAAGACAGTTTTTCTTTCTTTCAAGCTTTTCTGTAAAATTTCTTATCTCCTGTAAGCCCTACCTTGTCCCTCTAGCCTGCATTTCCTGAGTCTTCACCCCTCTTTTCGTCGGGTCAGTCTTGTTGAGTACTTTTATACTCAGGGTTTGTTGAACCCTTGTTGCAGGTGAGCCTCATGGGCAGGAATGCTTCGCATCCTGCTGCATGACCGTCGTCGAGGAAAGTGATGACGAATAGGATATCTCGCTCTTGGGCAGAGTATATAATCAAGGTTGATGTAATAAGTTATATTGTTATTCCACTGCTATATGGTTTGTAATAATCCAACTTATGGTTTGTAAACTTATGTTATTATAATCCTTCCGCTATTTTACTCCGATGTATATTATTTGTATAAAACTGTTGTAATACTGCAATGTCTCTTTGTAATAATTGATCCTGCTCGGAGAATCGTGGATGATTCGGGATTTACCCGACAGACCTTTTAAGTTTTATGGAATACATTCATGGTTATTTGGAGTCTGTTTAGACAATAATCATGCGTGTGGGCCATAGGATTTAGGAGGTCCTGCCACACTCATCCTCCCCACCGGCTGGGTTGAAGGATGGCCCAGAGCCGGCCAGCACCACCACGCAGCCTGGAGCGGCGGCAGCGCTAGCCCTCCCCACCGGCAGTGGTGGGTTGATGGGCGGCGGAGTTGCGGGCGGCGGTGCAAGCCCTCCCCACCGGCGGTGGTGGGTTGATGGATGGCCCAAAACCGGCCCGCACCACCACTCAGGGAGCGCTATAGCGAGCGGCGGCGACATGGGCGGCAGCGTTAGTCCTCTCCACCAGGGTGGTGGGTTGACGGGTCCAGGATGGTCGTGGCGGTGCCGGCTGCGGGCGACGACATTAGGGTGAAAACCCCATCGTCCAGGCCTTGCGCCTTGGACCGACAACGGTGGCGACCGCGTCATCACCTTCCTGAAGGCGTCGTCATTATGTCCGTCGGTGGCAATTGCTAGGGTTCGGGAATGAAAGTTCCGGTGGGCGACATCTCAACGCAGCTAGCGCCTGAGGACGTCATCTCCTTCCTGAAGGCTCCGTTGAAAACCACTACGAGCTCCTGCGTCCCCATCCGCAGTTTGCGTGTGCTTCCGCTCCGTCTCCGCTCCGGCTCGTCAAGCTAAGATGTAGACACTACAGTGCTTGCGCCCGTCGTCGTGGGCTTGTTCTGGCCACCAATGTCGCGCTTAGTGGCTCCCGAGTTCGGCCTGTGTGGTGTTGCAACCCGTATTGCGGGTTTGCGTTGTGTTGTGGGGATTGGTGGGGTGGATGTCTACTTCTTGCTGTTGTAGTAGTAGTTGTTGTCGTCTTGTGTTGTGTTTGTGGCCACTTTCTCTGTGGTCGTGTTGCTTTGTATTTGCCGGTCTCGGCCTCTTCTTCTTAATAGAAAAGACACGTGAAGTCGTGTTCGAGAAAAAGTTATACATTTACTAGAATAATACACCAATCCAAGACACTGCCGAGGAACCCTCTAAATTGCCATTGTCAGTGAAGATTGTTGAATGCCCAATGGAAATTTTTCTCAACACCCTCAACTTCGTAGAGTGTTGCTCAGAGCTCTTGCTAGTTGCCTACAATGATGCTTCTCGTTCAAAGCTGGTAATCTACAGACTTGCTGACATTGCCAGTGGAAAATTTGAGCCCGTTACGTGCATCGGTAGCCACACCTTGTTCGTCAGTGAACGTTGTCTCTGTGTCTCATTCTCACCTAACAAGGGGAGCAAGATCCTTCTATCGTCCATGTCACCTAACTCTGTCATCTGCTTGCATCGTTTGTCGGTCAATCGTGATTGTGAAGATTCATCTCGTTTTGAGCAATATGACCTAGGTACTGGCATCTGGATCCCTGCCAGTGATGGAAACATTTTCCAAAGACCACCACCCAGCCCTCATACACTCATCCATAATATCTTCACTTGTTGTCGTAGGAGGTATTGGAATAAAGGACTCATGTTTTGTGCTGAAACAGAGCCTGTCTGGTCGGTGAAACAAGAACTTCGGTATGGGGCTTGACGGCTATCGTTGCAGTGGATGTCTTTGCTCCAGAATGTCAGAGAAACAAATAATTATTCGTTTGCTTTAAATTTCTCCATCTTCGTTAGTGTGCTACATTTAATTATACTTGCGTTAGTATTTGTGAATCAAGAAAAACATGCTGTTCAATTAGTGTTATTGGTTGAAGTCGCAGAAGCATAATTTATTGTTTTCTCTACTCGCAGCTGCAAAACTTTTGAACACGGAAAACTTTATCACGGGTACGAATCGCGATCCAGAGCGGCATCAGCATATGCCGCCCATCCAGCGTCCACCCGTGCGGTTTCTGTCGGTCAGGCACTCAAGTGTCTGTAAAGTGTACGCTCTCGGCCAAGAAAATTCTCTGAATCTTGAATGGCAGAGGCTTGGAGGATCAGGCAATTGAGTATGGGAATCCGTTTGTTGGATGTTATAGAAATCAGCCTTTTTTTAAGGAAAAGGCAGCAGCTCTGCCGCTTCTAAATAAAAAATGGCACCAAACGTGCCTAAAACACTGGTCCCAAGACCAGATAGAGAAAGCATCCGCCCCACTGCTAGTTTGGCTACACAAAAAGTTTTAAGACCTTTTTTTTTTTTGCACAATGTCCTCTTTGGTCAAAGAGATTGACCTGCTTTTCCTGCTTGAACATGTTATTCTTCTCCTTCCACAAATTTCACATAATGTAGATCACAATTCTGCTAAAGCGCATACGGTCTTGCTTTGGCACCCTTCTTGCCTCAAGCTCCATACAACTCAGTTCTTCGGATCTGTGAATTTCCTTCAGTGCATTGGCAATCGACGTCCACTTTGTTTATTGGCTCCAAACAACAAAGGAGAACAATCAGAACGGGATGCATGACCAAAACGATTATCTCCGACTTTGGAGAGGACAGGACATACTTCTCAGTGCAGACTACGGAGCCTGTTCATCCAATACTATATGAGGCGGCGCTATCGTACGAACATGTTATAACTCAACATCCTTGGATAGTTCAGAATTCAGAGCATTACACAAAAGATGACATCCTCGCCTTACTCTCATGTGTAATTTCAGTTACTGCATTTCCTACTGCTTTCTTAGTCTGAATATTTGCTCTGCTAATGCAAGAAGTTTGTTAATTACTGTACAAACGCAACATTATTTGTCTCATCTCACAAGAATAATACAACATTTTGGGGGCTGCTAGTAAAATGGTGAAGTGCATTGGGAATCTTGTAGGCCATTCGACGCCCTCAGCATGGACTTTCAAATTTCAATGCCTCACAGTCTAATTAATGATAGGAAACGGTTGCGTTGCTTTTACCAGCAAACTAATACTACTAGATTTTATAAACATTGATTCTTCATTCTTTCAACAATACTTTAGTTATATTTAATTTTGTATATCTCACATCAGTTGTTCAATGTATGTCATGTCAGTCCCGTTTAGGTGCCTCATTCAACTCTGAATTAGTAGTACAAATTTTCACACTTCACAACTATGTATATATGTGCTGATGTGCGTGCAAATTTAGGTAGTACGACACACTTCGAGCAAGGCTTTAGGAGTGATATTTTGAGAAAATACGATCTCGTAGCTCAATCTTTTGCAATAATAAATAATGATGATGATGATGATGATGGTATATAAAACTATGCCGGCGAGCCCCAATGAGAGCGGTGAAAGCCACGCTGAGTTTTCTAGTATTGTCTCAGACAGAAAGATCAAGACAATAGGCTGCACATAGCAAGAAGATATCTGCAACTGGGTTGATCTGGCATACTGCCAGGACATGAACAGCTAAGCCACCTTGAGCAAGCTGCTCTGGAATAGTGGAATGGTTGCAAGAAACCGGCTCCAGCAAGATAATAGGAACAACTAAACTAATCACTCACTCTTAAGTTGGCATTACACAGGTAGAACTGGGAAATTATTCTAGAGACAAAAGGCAACATGCTTACTCAATTGGCAGATAACTGCTTGCCCGGGTGAAACTTATCAGGTCTAATCGTAACATGGTACAACAAGTGGAGGAACTTAAAACAATCCCACAGGAAGAAGCCAGCATTCTTAGTGATATCAGTTGTCACTTGTCAGTGGCTCTTAGTTTCCTAATGTAACTAAGTTGCAGAAGATCAGTCTTCAGCTATAAGCTTCTCTTCCGTGAAACTAAAACCTGTACACATTGAAAAACATAGTAAGTGCCAAGGGGTATCATCTGACAAATTATTGAGAAGTAAAAAAAGACATGGAGAGATGCAATACATGAAAAGAGTAGTTTATGAAAAAACCCCTTGACTAAACTGTAATGAACTGGAATATTCCAAAGCTAGAGTTATGAACAACTAATAGCTACAGTAGGATCTTTAACAAATTACTTCCAGCATCAAGGGCATAACATTTTGTGGACATTGGAAATCTTGACATGCAACTTTGAATTTCAACTAAATAAATACCAGGGTATTATTGTTTTTTTAGATAGAGCATAAACATGCTTATGTATATTAGATTAATTGATAACAGCAGAGAGGTTGCAAGGATTTATAGGAGAAGCTAAGATAGTGTACGGAGTAGTAATTAAGAAGGAAAGAGGGATCCCAGGCAACACGAGCTAGTAATTAAGAAAGGTGGAGAATGCCATGCAACACGCCAGGGCAGAAACCCAGGCAACAGCAGGCAGGTCACTAAAAAGAATATTAAACAGGATAACATTTTCGACATGCAACTTTGAGTCCTTTTAAATAAAATATATTTGCACATAATTGTAGAAAAAACAATCCGTCTATAAGATATTATATATACTACATATATATTTATATATGGAGGCAGCATTTCATTAGTTTGAAGTAACAACTTCACTACAAACACTACTACCATGAAAATCAAGATATTCATTAAAGGCAGATAGCCCTTTATGCAGAATCCTAAATGATCAGGTGGATAGCAAAGCTGCGAAATTAAGTAGCCAAATGGAAATGGATTTGGGTATCGCCATTATTGTCTATTTGCATCCTTGCATAGAACTCTTCTACTCTCATAACTGTTCAAACAACACTTGGATACAACCTTTTAAGATTGTGAAAACAGATTCAAGGGTACAAATTATGATATTGGTTAACCCAACAATAGAAAGAAATGAAACAAGAAGGGAAATATATGAGAATATTCTACTAAGACACTCATACCCTAGTAAGTATGAATGAGTGAGGGAGGCTTTTGAAAGTAACAGTTAGCACAATTTAGGAATTACATATACACTAGGAATTATTATAAAAATGGCATATGGACATATTTGTATTATGATAAGAAATCATTAACACATTATACTACTGCTTTGCCACAAAAAGTAGTGCACACATTTTCTTTCTCTCTAGCTGAGTTCATTCAATTTCCTAAAGAAGTTTGAGGTTTCTTTGTTGCTTTCTCTCCCACATACAGAGGTAAACAATTGTACTATGGAAGCATGGCGAGTGAGTCTACGTATACAGATACTTGTGAATAAAATCGATCAAATGGTATTTTCCCCTTCCCATCACAAAAATGTGGTGTGCGATTTTCATTACCACAATAACTTGGTATACCCAAATCATTTTTGGCCAATTTAATTTAGAGTTTCTTCATTGCTTGCCAACTTAATTTACACGTACTCAAATGGTACTTTCTGCTTGCTATCACCAGAATGGCAGAATGCAGTGCAAGATTTTCATTCCCAGAATAACTTGGCATAGACAAATCACTGAGTTAGTAATTAACATGAAGTTTCCTCATCGGTTGCCACTTTGATTTTCCCCATATTTTAACCAAGCAACAAAAAAAACAAAAAGGATGAGAGTGTTGCTAGGCACTAGCTAACTTACTGATGTTAAATTCACTCAGGAACTTCATAACTTGAACAACTCTTTTGTCAACCGCTCCACATGTGACTTCCACTTTCTTAAGGTGTGCAGATATAGTAGGTGGTAGTTCCTTTGGATTGAACTTACCTTTCATTATCACATTAAGTATGGGCAGCTGCAGTATCATAAAGAGTTCAGCAAGCTCAACAAGCAATCTACATGCAGATACAAAGTTCTATGATGCAACAGTTCCCCATTTTGAAATTGTTTACCTTGTAAAATAGAATAAGATGAAGCTCCTCTAAAACTGGTGAATGTTCAAGATAACATGCTAGCACTTTTAGATTAGGCACACAGCAGGTCTCATTGAGCAGCAGAGACTTCAATCGAGTAAAAGTAGGGCAGCATTTGAAATCCCTTCTGAAAATATACTAGACAGATAGCACCACATAGATCATTAGAGTATATCTTCAATATAAACATGATGTCTGAAACAAGGTGAACATTAACATGATGATTTGAGGTGTAAGCATACCGTATTATCTGTAGCTCCCAACTGTAAATTCTTTGCTTGTGATAGACCATGTAAAAGGACGGGGGAAGTGTCGTTTGGTATGCAATTTTCACAGCTCTCGTCACCAGAGTCCCCATAGTTAGAAAGGCTGCAAAAGTCAGTCTTCCCCGAGATCAAAACAAGTGCTGAAATCAACAAAGGCATGCTCTCAAGTATAGGAGTTTTGCCATAAATGATATGTAGATGCAGCGCAGTGAGATTAGGGGCATGAATAGGGTTCGGGATCTCGGGTTGAATACAGCTCCTGTGATTCTTAGACGCTTCAAGGACTGGGACGAGATTCTTCCCGTAAGCACGAAGGCGCAGTCTTCAATCTCTAGATCTTGCAACGCGGGACACCTTGAGAGGTCAAGGAAGTCACCCTTGAATGCTACACCGCGAAGCTTTAGCTTGGTCAAGTGCATGGAGGCGAGGGGTGGTTCCTCCCGCCGGAGCAAGAGCGAAACATGTTCAATCCCGTCGAAGCTGAGCCGCAGCGCCTGGACTTTGCACTCCACGGCGTGACTGACCCAGAGCCTCACGCGGCGAACGTCTATGGCGGCGCCTTCGACCCTGAGCTCAAATGACTCGAGAGGCAGGTTTCCATGGAGGAGCAAAAGGCTGTCCACGAACTCCCGGGCCTTCTCGAAGGGCATCGGCTCGTCCCCGTCGGCGCCGACTATGCGCAGGACAGCGGCTGACTTCCAGAGGCGGAGCCAACGCCGGCCGAGCACGCAGGTCTGCACAGTCTGCTGCGCTGGGAGGAAGGCGAGGATCCGGTGCAGGAGCTCATCCGGGAGGGCGCCGATGCGGTCGACGCCGCTCGCCGGAGCTGCTTGCCGCGCTCCCTTTCGCGCTTTACCGGCAGGCATTCCGGCGGCTGCTGGAGGATGCCTAGCTGCCCAGGGCAGGAGACAGGGCAGATTGGGGTTTTGCAGGCGGCGGCGCGGAGGAACTGGGGCGGCCGTGCTGTGGGGGAAGGTGCTGGTTCGCGGCTACTGTAGCTTAGGGCGGAGCCATATCGGCGGCACCGGCGGCGCCGACGGCGGAGATCGTGGCCTTGTGGGAAATGGGACTGGGAGGTTTCTCCGCATTCGTTGAGCGGCGGCACCACTCGGCCGCTGTCCATGAGTCCGTGGGCTGCGCTGGGCTACCGCCCGTGGGAAAAATCTGGCTGGCTTGATGGGCCAGGGGTTGCAATTATTTATGACGAAGCATCATGTGGCCCAACTACAGTCCAATTCTGTGAGCGAGTTGCGGCTCGGGGCCTCCTCTTCACTCTTCGCTCGCCTTGCAGCTTGCGCAGCTCCGCTACTGGCGGCTGCAAAACATTTTATTTTAACACGGCAAAGCCTTTTCACGGGAACGGATCGCGATCCAGAGCGGCAACAGCATGTGCCGCCGTCCACCCGTGCGGTTTTCTGTCGGTCAGGCACTCAGGTACTCCAGTAGTGGGCCAAGAAAATTCCCTGGCACCTGGACGAGCGCCTTTTAGCCTGTCACAGCTCACGGAAATCGGGATCGCGCCGATGATCGCAGCCATTTGTCAGGCCTTTAGACTACGCGCGGCCGTTCTACTTTAAATCTCTCTTCTAAAACAAATATTCCGTCCTGATCATCGATATTCTCTCCTCTATATCAATTTCTCTGGCACTCATTCATCTTTTACATCATCCTTTACACATTGTAGGGCCCACTGGTCCATTTTTTCCTTTTTCCCTTTTTTTTCTTTTCCCTTTTCTTTTTTCCCTATCCTCCTGTATCCATTCCACTTCCCGTCCCCTTCTTCCTCCAGGCGCCGGTGTCCCTGCGCCCGCTCCGCTTCCTCCAGGCGTCGATCAAGGGCAACTGTCAGCGGCCCTTCGATGGCCGGCCACGGCAGCGGGGCGCACCGGCCCTGCTTGGACGCCGGACGGCGGGGGCAGTCGGGCCACGCTACCCGCGCGGGAGGGTGCCGTCAGGGGACCTACCCCGGCCGGCCGTGACGGAGGGGCGCGCCCAGCCGGCATGGCGACGAGGACAGGGCGGGTGGCGCGGCGTAGCCGGCCCTGGCCGGCCGTCCTCGTCTGCGGGGCGCCCGGCCCCCCGGCGGGGAATTGAGGCGACGAGGACGGTGGGGGCGGCGCGGCGGAACGGCGGACCTGTGCTACACTGCTCGGTCACCGGCCTCCCTCCGCTCTTCTTCGGTCCGCCCGTGCAACACTGCTCGGTCGCCGGTGCAGCAGGAAGTCGCCGGAGCTGTTGTCCTCGCCCTCTTCTCCGGCGCGGCGGGCCTCGCCCTCCCTCTCCGACCGACGCCTTCCCTGCTCCCTCCCTCTCTCCCTTCTCCGCGTGGGCCCCGCGTGCTTCCTAGGAGGCGTCGTCCGTCCTGGGCTTGCCAGGACGGGATCGAGGACTCCGCTGCAGCAATTTGATCCTGCATAGCCTCCTACAAGAAGGGTATCCAGGAGCCGCTGCGGATGGTCTTAGCAACGTGGACTACACAGAAAGTTCAAGCTGTTGGCCCGTCGCGCTCGCCCGCGCCGCGTGAATCTCAGCCAGACAACCACCGTGCGCCGCCGCTGTAGTTTGCCGTTTGCGCTAACTGTGAATCCCGGGAATCAGAGAATTAAGTTGCAAGAAGACACAAGACAACGACGTCGAGACATGGTTGTTGAGCCAACAGATCGGTCACGCTTGATTCTGGGAGCCTGTAGCTCAGTTGGTTGTATCTTCTTGAGAGAGAAGTTTGTTTTGAGCAGATCATTATTTGATTTTGGTTAGCAACTTAGCATCGTCCTTTTCAGACGGACTTGTGTCTGCGCAGATTATTAGCATGGGTCGAGATTAGCGTTCCGGTGTTGCTGTTTAGACGCCACTATTATATTCATATTCGGGCAAGCAAGATATTGCTTTCACGGTTGATGATGCTTGTCTCTCTAAAATGAAGGAGGGGCTCGAGACATAGGATTTTTGGCCGCATAGACTCTTGCAGGCAGCACGCAGCAAAATACTTGGGAGAGAATATCTGGCGCTCGTACTGTAGATTGTCTGTAATCATAGCAGCAAGCGTGCATTCATCATTGCATACGTACCATTTATTTCCCCATAAATAGTAATCAGGGACCAGTAGTAGGCCCTGTTCCTCTCCTTGATCCAGAATGCATTATAATCTAGAATAATCAGTCCAAGAAAACGGACTTCGGATAAGCAAAGCCAAGTAGCCCTAATTTCCCCCGATGCATCAGCTTAATAATCTTGAACAGCTGTGCGAGTTGCCCCTTTTTTTTGTCTGAAACAGCTGTGCTAGTTGCCTACTAATTTGTTCTTTGCGAGTACTCTCGTTATCAACGACTAGCTGGATTAGTTTAAACCAAAATATAGTTTGACTGGACAGATAAACTCAACTTGAAGTAGTTTATGTGCTCTTGCTCACGGAGAGCCGTATCCGTACGTACCTCCATATTCTATCGACAGAAACGACCCGACAAAATATACTGCTCACTATGTAAGCAAAATAAATGCTAGTTTCATATTCCTACGAAGACCGCGGACTATATCATAGAGTTTAAAACTATTTATTACCTCAAATAACGTGAACTTAGAGCCTACTCCTTCCGTCCCATTAAAGATGTCGTCCGGGAAGCGTGTTTGTGAGAGGGGCACGGATTTCCAACGACATCTTCAATGGGACAGAGGGAGTAAATAAGATTTAAAGTCTTATTTTTTCTTCCTCTTTCTTTAATAAATATGTTGTCATATCAGCAAAATATCATAAATAAAAGATAATAAATACTCTTAAACTCTATAACAGAGTCTTACACTGAAAGTGCCCTGACGATGCTTATTTATATAATATATGAATAGTAGTATTCTTTTGAGTTTTTCTTACTTTATACTACATGACTTATCGGGATGTGAGATGTGCACCTCCAGTAAAGAATACAGTAGTTCTAAAACAGTAAGTAATCCTATAAACAGGAGTGCAACTATAACATGCTAATAAAAGTTAAATCGTCTTAAGTTTAACAAATCATAAATATTGATATACTTCCATTAATTTTAGTTAAACTTTTAGGTAATTTGACAAAGTAAACACATAATTGAATTTCATTACTTTCAGGACGGTTATCGTAACACAGAGCAATCTCAATAGTAGTATGAGCAGCTTGTTACTACCTCCAAGATACTTCTCGATGTTGGCTTTTAGAAGTTAGAACATAATAGCTAGTACCATGAATAGTCTCGTATGGTACTCTTATATAATTCTAAAATAGATATATAGATTACCTCTTAATTAAGAGATAGATTGACATATAGCGCCTTTCGTGCTGGCTTGCCACAGCACATGCAGTCTCCGGCCTCCACATCCAGGCTCACGAATTTTGTCCATGTGGCATCACTTCAGTACATGCCACGAAAAGGCGGTCGGTTCGGGTCTTGTTAAGTTTCCGTCGGATTTGACATTCTATACACTGTTACGTCAAATCAGCGTAATATAGTATTTCATTTGTATTTGATAAAAATTTATCTAAATTTTAACTAAGCTTAAATGTTCGTCTCATAAAGTATAACTAAACTATATAATTAATTTTTAATTTTATCTACATCTAATAATCTATACATGTATCAGCATTTTAATACGACGAAGAATATAAATTCTACGTAATAAATTTGATAACTAATTTAAAAATCTAAACAAGTCCTCGGGGTGGTGCGATTTGGTCACTGCCTCAGGTCAGTCGCGTTACCCCCGTAGCGCCAGTTTAGCAGTCAGCATCTGCGTTCTGACTACTTTCGTTGCTATCCACGTCGGCAGTTGGACTAGGTCAATCGCATCTTAAGTCTTGTTTAGTTCATCTCTAAATTTTAAGTTTTTTTACTCTCTCTTCGTCATATCAATTTTTATTTGTATGTATAGAGCATTAAATATAGGTAAAAAAATAACTAGTTACACAGTTTAGTTAAAAATCACAAGATGAATCTTTTGAGCTTAGTTAGTCTATGATTAGATAATATTTATCAAATAAGACGAAAATGGTACTATTTATTAGGTTCATTTTTTTTCGCAAACTAAATAAGGACCGGTAGAACGCCTTGTGTTCGTGTAATTTATGACCAGTAGATGCTTGGTGTAGACAGAAGATGGCATTGGCGTAGGACTGGCATCATGCCGAAATTAGGAGCCAGCCGGTGAACAAACAAAGGTTAGTTAGGCGCCACAGCCTGACGGGGAAACGCAGAATTGCAGAAACCAGACTGGTAGCGGTCGCCGCCGTAGAGCGTCGCGACAAATGACAGCTTGGAGCCGCTCACGCCGTTGGTGTGGTCGCTGCCTTTCACGGCCGCCGGTGACGCGCCACTTGGCTGCACCGTTCGACGGCGTGGAGTCGCGCATCCGCGTGAGCACGACCAGACGCGCATTAGAGCCTGCGCTAGTAGTTGCCGCGAGAAACGGAGTGGAAGCAGGCAGCCAGAAAACCTGAACGGTGCCAAAAGCAGGTACACGAAGCACGCCAGACACCACCGTGAGAAGCAAACTGTTGAACGCAACGCCGGACCAACGGCCACGACCATCATCACCACAGCGCGTCCAGGGCGGCATGTCTGTCTCCGCAGCAAAGGCGCCGCAAGGGCCCTATCACCAGCCTGCCAGCCCGTCCGACGTGGCCCACCGCGTCCGGTCCACCAACCTGGTCTCACGACTGACTGGATGGTTTGCTTGCTGATCCTAAAACCCACCCTTCCCCCGCGCCCTCCTACCCTCGTCGTCCTCGATCCTCATGACCTCATCCCGTGCTCGCCAAGGGACGAAACCGAAGACGGCAACGCCACAGGCCACAATTCATCACGCCGGCCGCACCAAAAGCCAAGCAATCAGCTTAGGAAGCCACGCGCCTCCCGTCCCTTTTGCCTGCTGGGCGAGCCGCGTGCCATTCTTTAGTGGCGGGATTTTTCCTAGCATTTCCGCGCCGCCGTCTTGGCACCCCGGTGCTGTGCCAACGCCGCGGAGCAGCGGGAACTAGCCCCCGATTAAAAGCTCGGTTCGTGGGGGGTCGAGGCATCGGGCGCTGCCGATTGCCCAGACGCTCGCTCTCCGGCCGAAATTTGCCTGCCTCCTCGCCGTGAATCGCTTCCTGCGAGTGATCCCGTGGTGCGACGAGGATGGGGGAGGGGGCGAAGGCGATGCTGGCGAAGCCCATCCAGCTCGCGGACCAGGTGGCGCAGCAGGCGGGGTACCAGTGCCTCCGGACGGACTGCACGGAGCTGCGGTCCCGCGCCAAGCAGCTCGCGGAGCTCCTGCGGCAGGCGGCGCGGGCCGAGCTGTACGAGCGCCCCGCCGCGCGCGTCATGGCCGACACGGAGCGGGCGCTCCACAAGGCCGCGGGCATGGCCGGGCGCTGCTTCCAGAGCCACTCCCGCCTCCGCCGCTTCTTCACGCTCAACCCGGTGTCGGGGCTCCCGCGCACGCTCGCCCTGCTCGACACCGCGCTCGAGGACATCGCCTGGCTCATCCGCATCTCGTCCCCGCAGGACGACGACGACGACGGCGCCCTGCGGGGGCTCCCCAACATCGCGCAGAACGAGCCCGTGCTCGGCATGGTCTGGGACAACATCGCGCGCCTCCACACCGGCGGACTCGCCGCGCGGGCCGACGCCGCCGCCACGCTCGCCTCCCTCGCCCGCGGCAACTCCCACTTCGCCAAGTACATCGTCGAGGAGGACGGCGTCGCGCCCCTCATCAAGCTGCTCAAGGACGGCACCGACGAAGGGCAGGAGGCCGCGGCCACGGCGCTCGGCCTCCTCTGCCACGACGAGGACAGCGTGGAGAAGCTCCTCCACTCCGGGGTGTGCTCCGTCTTCGCCGCCGCGCTCAAGGAGCCGCCGATGCGCGTGCAGGCCGCGGTCGCCGACGCCATCGCGTCGCTGGCGCGCCACAGCAGCAAGTGCCAGGACCTGTTCGCACAGATCAACGCCGTCCGCCATCTCGTCACCCACCTCGCCTCCGGAACCATCAAGGAGCATAGCAGGTATTCTGTCGGTGCGAACGGCTCCCGGAACACCGCTACTGCGGCAGTGGCGCCCATGGCGTCGCTTGACAACCTTCACTCCGTTGTGCTTGCCAAATCGCGAAGCGTGCGCCAAGGGGAGCCTGGTTCCGCAATCAATGGCAATCAGCCGCCGAACCCTTTGGAAGGCCAACAGCGAGCAAGAGCGAGCCAGATGCAGTCGGTGGTGCAATCCGCGATGGCGGCCACCAACACGACGACGAATGGAGTCATGCCGCCGCCAGGTGCAAGGTCCCAGCTCAGCTCAAACGGTTCAAGTGGCCGCGGATCGCGCGAGGCCGAGGACCCGGCCACCAAGGCGCAAATGAAGGCCATGGCGGCCAAGGCTCTGTGGATGCTTGCGCGCGGCCATGTGGGAGTCTGCAAGAGCATTACAGAATCTCGCGCGCTCCTCTGCTTCGCCAGGCTCCTCGAGAGCGGCGAGGACCTGCAGTTCTACTCCGCGATGGCGATCATGGAGATCGCCCGTGTCGCCGAACACAACCTGGCGCTGCGGCAGTCGGCGTTCAAGCCCAGCGCCACGGCAGCCAAGGCCGTCGTGGAGCAGCTCCTCCGCATCGTACGCAAGGCGGACGACGACGCCCTGCTGCTCCCGTGCGTCACTGCCTTGGGCTGCTTGTCCCGCACATTCACCGCGAGCGAGACACGCGTGATCGGCCCGCTGGTGGAGCTGCTCGACGAGCGCGAGGTTCCGGTGATGAAGGAGGCCGTGGTCGCGCTCACCAAGTTCGCCTGCACCGAGAACCACCTGCACGTAAACCACTGCAAGGCCATCGTGGACGCCGGCGGGGCGCGGCACCTCGTCCAGCTGGTGTACCTCGGAGACCAGCTGCAGATCGTGGCGCTCATATTGCTCTGCTACATTGCGCTCCATGTCCCGGACAACGAGGAGCTCGCGCAGGCCGGGGTGCTCGCCGTTCTCCTGTGGGCGTCGAAGCAGGCACACATGGCGCAGGACCTGCGCGTTGAGGCACTGCTGCCGGAAGCCAAGGCTCGGTTGGATCTGTTCCAATCCAGGGCATCCAGGTGATGATTGCAGCAACCGCCGGTGATGAATTAGTTCATCTTGCTTTGCAGAATCAGATTAGATTTGTGTCTTTGTTTGTTCTTTGTCAGTTAAGTGCTATTGTTAGAGTGTACAGATCGCGATTGTATTTGTCTCAAATGAAAATATTGATTGGTATAGTGGATTATTGTCAATTCCTATAGATTCTTGTCGATCATTTCTGTACGTATAAATTGAAATGGGTAAAAAAAAAAAAAAGTGTCTATCATTCTTGATCGGCCTATCTGGTCCCACTTGGTCGCTGGTTTAAGTTTAAGTGTACTAGTTTCACTGCTTCAGCCATAATGGCAGATTGACTTGACCCCAATGCATCTTTGAGTCATATTTTTCCTGAAAGAAGTAGACCTGCTACAGTTATCACAGGAAAAATAGCAGATCAGCTACAGCATAACAGGTTCGTTGTCTCTAGCACATTCATTATTGTAAAAAAAACAAATTTTGAGTTAATTTCTGCTTCATCAGATTGTGGTATCGACAGTTACATGCTCTTCTTTTGTGGTATTGACAGAAACTCGAATTAAACAACTTCAAATTGATAAATCTTGCCTATGGTTAACAATTTGACTTCCGTACGTACCTTTGAACATATGGTTGCAATCTTATACTTTTTTTTTTGACGGAACAGGGAGGGGGTGCAACCCCCTACTGGATTTTATTAAATGCAACCTTATACTTTTCGTGAAATTTACTAATCCTGGTACTTGTCGGCTTCGATCAAATCTCACTAAAATTCAGGTCAATCATAATCTTGCAATAGAAACTCCCGCCCCAGCTAGTTTAACATCCATTTGATGTGTTTAGTTCTACTGAATTGGGTACACAAAGTCAAAAGTTAGGCACATACCTTAATATTGAACAGCTGGTGGTATATCTTTAAATGGGCGTGACTGTATTTTCAATATTCGTACAAGCTTGTCGGTCAATGAGGATCTTGCGGCTCGTGCAAAATAATCTATAGGACTACTTTTATCATCGCCGTGTATAAAAATGTCAGCGTGGCGATAGCCCTGTGGTACGAAGAGTAACCTCCATACGCAATACCTGTGACTTTAACCACACGAATACTAAATCCGGTGGCGAAATTACTTGTAAATTTGTCAATGGTATGATCCTAGCAGGAGGTAAAAGCAAAAGGCGTCTGCCTTACTATTCTTCACTTCGCCACTTTCCAGGTACTTGTTGGAACGAAATATTCTGCTTTTGTTGGGAATTTTGGGGAACGATAGCAATAGGACACACGTTTTGAGTTAGTTAATGTGACCGGTACAAACGTAAACTTTAGAAGCAAAGCAATGTGCTTGCTTGCTCGATTCTGACATTTGAGCAAAGAAGGTGTACTAGAAGGGAAGGCAAATGCTGTTACGTAAAATGCTCTGGCGTCAGAAAGTGTTCGGAGGCCGGAAATGGAAGGAGAAATGGAATGCGCGTAACCATTGACTGGGTACAAATGGGCCATGTTTTTTTTTGATAAACACAAAATGGGCCACGTATACGTGCAGCATGCCAGAGCGGGTTGGACGCTTCGACTCGGCCCATGGGACGATAAAGCCCATGTCAATATTTTTGCGGCCTGGTAAACGCCTCGGTACTTGGGCCAAGACGAAACATCCTGGATTCTTCTCTCTAAGGGGAAAACAATTGGAACGGGTCGAGGAGATAGCACAGGCAAAATGTTCCACCTGAGTTTTCAGTAATCTGAGAACGTTTGATGATAGTGCCACTATCTTTGAATAGCCTGTAAAGCTGAAACATAGAACTGTGCACTGTTTGATCTCGTGTGGCATCTGTCAAATTTCTAGCCTGAAAAAGTATAGTAGTATTTCGTTTGTATTTGATAAATATTGTTCAATTATGTCTTAACTAGGCTTAAAAGATTCGTCTCGTAATTTATAACTAATCAATGTAATTAATTATTTATTTTATCAATATTTAATAATTTATACATACGACACAACATTTGATATGACTGAGAGAGAATGAAATTTCTAACTTTTTTATGATCTAAACAAGACCCTTATAGAGCCGCAAAATGCTAATCTGCCACCACTTGGCATTGGGTGTCAGTCAGTACACAGTTCACGGCGACCAAGAGATGGGGCAAAGAGATCCTGCATCCCGAGTTCTACTGGCCGAGTCCTGACTCGTGAGCGCACCAGCGCCAAGTACTGCCAATGATACAGCACTGAGTGGTGGACTACTGCCACACTGCAAAGGTGACGAGCTCAGCTCTACTATCTCTATGCACGAGACCACGAGAGAAAGTTCAAAGTACAGTAGGCGGCAAGACTCGGCATCTGCGGCTGTAGAAATATTCCACTTTTTTAAACGAAATATTCCACTTTTTTGAGCTCCACGCCAGGACACAGCCCGGAACACAAGAGACTTCTTCATGCTACTGATACAGTGATACTGATACCATCGTTTCAGCCTCTCTCTCTAAAGTCACTGAAATCGGGAAAGCGCGCGACAACAAGATAGAGAAGAGAACGAAGATGCTGCATGCAGGTGCTAATTAAGCTAGACTAACAGATTAGCTGAAACTAAAGCTGGGCTCATCCATCGTCTCCTTCAGCGTTCAGAGCCCGTGGCTGTGATGCCGGTGGTGGTGTCGGAAGAGATGCGCCGGCGAAGGTGCCGGCGCCGGAGGGAGCTCCGCGCCGCCGCCGCCGGTCCCGTCGAATGGAAACGTGATGTTGCCCAGGCCGCCGCCGGGGAACGGCAAGGGGGCGGCGCCCGGGGGCAGCGGCGGCGGCGGGCACTGGTAGCACTTGGTGAAGAGGCCGAAGGTGTCGATCTGGCGGACGAAGTTGGTCATGCTTGCCCAGCCGCCGAAGCCGAAGCCGACCACCAGCACCCACGCCACCACGAACGCGTTGATCATGTACGTGCCCGTCCAACGCCCCACCAGCCGCGGCGGCGGCTCCACCGCGTTCTGCAAGCACCGCGCCACAACAGGTCAGAAGAATAACGAGTTATATATTCTCAGAGCATGGCAACAAACTGAAACATTGTTATAGCATCAAGAACTACTAAGTACTTGTCATCATTGGGTTTATCATTTGCATGGAACTCAGTGCTACAAGCCTACAAACCTTACTATTACTAAGTACGGAGTACGTGCTCTATATGCTTGTCTGTTCCTTCTTTGTATCGAGAGTACAAATGCATCCAGTCTTTTTCGGCTCTTTGTTTGGTGGTCGTCTGAATTTCTGTGTTTCTCGGAGACTAGATGCCATGCGGTACAATATTTCCTGCAGATAAAGCATCTTTATTCTGGTTCTTCTTTCGGTTTGTCTTCAAGCTTTGCGCCAATCTCTCTCTTCTTTCTTGCTACTAGTACGTACAGACCACACCACGAAAAAGACAGTTTGACGACACACTGCCGCTGTTTTGTCTTGTAGTATGTTTCAGACTTTCAGCAATCAGTACGTACGAACAGCCTTTCAGAGACAGCGTTTAGCTCCCTAATAATTTCAGCTCTAATCATGACTAAAACAGTAGCAACATTTTGCCTTGTACTATATACTCTACTAGTCTTGTAAAAGGTGGGGGTCCAGTTGAATGGCTACTCACTGAGACCGAGTCCCGTGAATATTTAGGCTGCTGTGCATAGTGGCATCTACTCAGGACCTAGCTAGCTTGCATGGATTGCTACATGCCAGTGTAAAGCTAAAGCTAGCGAACGAGCTAGGCGATATGAAATGCCCAAAGAACAAGGGAGTACAAAATTCGTGCTCACGTTAGAGTAAAACCATTGGGTAAAACGTAAATGAATGCAATGCATGGTCACAAAACATTCTTTAAAAAAAATGTTTACCTCACGGGTGGTCGCGGATCGGAAGGTGATCATGTGCGCCAGCGCCGGGATGATGTAGACGGTGAAGCTGACGAGGAGCGAGCCGACGGCGGAGTTGATGGGCCCGAAGAAGGGGAAGATGATGGCCAGGAACCAGATGGGCACGACGACGGGGAGCCTGGCGGCGGCGCGCTTGCAGAGGCTGCGGCAGTCGTGGAGGCCGATGAGCTTCTCCCACACGAAGTAGAGCGGCGTGCAGGCGAAGCCGAAGGTGATGAACTGGTGGACGAGCATGAGCACGACAGCGGCGTCGCGGAAGGGCGTGCGCGGCAGCAGCGCCAGCGCGTTGGAGTGCGTCAGCAGCTGGTCGCCGAATGCCCAGTACACGCTCGCCGCCGACGGCAGCGTCAGCGTCAGCACGTACAGCGTCGCCAGCAGGTAGATCGCCTTGAACTTCTGCGGACGCCACATCGCGTGCATGATCTCCCTGCATATCCATGCGAAAGCATTACTGAAAGCTGAGTAGGAGTATGGTTTTTCGTTCAGTCACCTTTCAAACGCCGGACGCCGCTCAGGCTCAGATGGCCAGCAGTTTTCTACAGGGCTAGTAGAGCCGTTGCTTTTCGATTTTGCGTTCTCTTTTCGTGCACGCAGGAACCTGGACATCTGTGCCGTATGTTTGTGCAAGTTCCGTGCTAGTTGTAGGTATCTGCAGAGGGGTATCGTATCGGCATCTATGTATCAGAGGCGAGCTGGCTCACGAGTCAGGGCTCCGTGGTTGCAAGTGCAAAAGCAGGAGCCCTGCAACTGCACTGCAGAGGTAAAGCAGCGATGCACGCTCCTAGATGGAGTACGTGGCTCCTTTGTACAAGCAATGAATGAGTCAGAGTGGGAGGAGAGGACCTGGCCCTGCCGTGCCGTGCTCTGCCGTGCCGTGCCCTGTGGTTTGTCATTTGTAAAGACGGAGACGGCAGATTTACTTGTGTCAGTGTGTACTGTGTCCTAGCCCGGAAAGGACCTTGCACGGGTCTGATGGTGCCAAAGGTGTAGTAACAGTGCTGTGCGGACAATCAGGGACGAAGCTCTTGTGCCTTTGCAATTTGATCGATGGCATGTACTTCTATCTATTATGTGTGTGTAAGCTATAGCACAGAAACTGCATGATAATGTACTTTTAGACTGATGTACAATCTCTGACAAGTTGATTAAGTTGACAGCTAAATTTAAACAAGATCTTTTTATTTCAGACTTCACAAATTATTGAGTAAAAAAATATAAAGTAAAAGTACCTATACTTTTTTTTGAGTTACTACACTTATCTAAAGATAATCGTGGCAAGGGTTCTACGCGAGATTCTGCCTATGTCAGGCCCATCATCGTGTGCCCATGTAACAATGTGTGCTTGTGCCTTCAAGAACCGGAATGTATAAATACTGTGCCCATGCATTCTTCTCCAACAGACGGGAGGCATAATTATCGAGCATGTAAACTTGTGCATGGCAACCTCTGAGACGTATGGCGTGGCCAGCAGACGAAGCAAAGTGTATGGAATGGCCGGACCACTTCACACAGTAGCTAGCTACTAGCTACTTTCGTTGGTCCCAGTGTCATATGGTCCCTTGTGTGTTCAAATCCCTACGTTATTTTTCTTTAGTAGAAACATCCACATTGCTAGCTTTGCTCAAATGCTCACACAGCAGGGGATGGAGGGACCGGGGCATCCATACAAAAAAAAAGGAAAGGTGTTTGTCTCCTTACACAGTAACAGCGTGGCCTCCGAAGGTGTAGAGAATGTTTGTGGCCCCGGTGAAGTAGAGCACCATCTTGGTCGGCCCGGAGTGCTTCACGCCATCAACCTGTAATAAGCACATCTCTGCCGGTCACCCGCAGGCCACGGCATATGCATATGCATATGCTTGAACGCTACTCAATGCATGGCATCGGCATCGATGAGCATGCATGTGCTTATCTACCTGGCCGTGGATGATGGATGCGACGGCGAGGTACCACGCCGTGTAGGTGGTCATGACAAGGCCCAGGAACGACCAGATCCGGTAGTTGTGGAAGGACGGGATGAACACCGTCGTGGCGCAGCAGGCGCCGAAGATGTACGTCCACGTCCGCTTGTCCAGCTTGTCGTTGATGTAGTAGATGTTGCTGTTGGTATATATACGTACATAGTTAGCCATGCATACCGCCAGAAACAAACAACTCGCACGGCCGGCGAACCATGCAAGCAAAGCATATGTTACCTTGCGCAAGCGATGAGCTGGATGACAGAGCCGAAGAGCAGGAACGTGCAGTTGAAGGCTAGGCCGACGTTCCTCCAGTGCCTCCCGAGCAGCCCGTCCAGCACCTCGAACCACTGCAGTAGCGCAGATATGCGTGGCGTGGTTCAGAACAAATTGACTGATCGACTAAGAAATGGCATTGCGTGCTGTGTTTGTGTTTCTTCTCAGTCCCAGCAGTCTCACCTGGATGACGTGGTTCCTGAAGTCGGCCTTCTTCTCCCTCTCCTTCCTGGTCCGGTACTCCACGTAGAGGATGCTGATGAGGTACGCCGTCCAGCTGCCCATCAGGCCGTAGAAGAGCTGGAACACTATGCCGCTCACCATCCCCAGTTGCGAGAACGAGTAGGGCAGGGTCAGCAGCACCTGAGCCACCTGAATGAACACAGGCACAGCACAAGCAAGGTGCAAGCAGCATGAGCTACTGGGCTCGATCTAGGAGTACAAGCAACAAGCCCTCCTCTGCTACAGCTCATCACGAGAGAAGCAGGAAACGGCGGCAAGTTCTTTCATTCACCTGGTTGGAGGCGCAGCTGAACCAGGCGTCGTAGGCGGAGCCGCCGTGCCAGAGCAGGCCAGAGAGCCGCGACTTGACGTTGTTGGAGTCTTGGTCCTGCTCCATTTCCACGTACCGCCCGACGCCGACCGTCTCCGCTCCCTTCTCGTCGGCAACGAGGCCGCCATTGGCCTCCGAGCCCATGGTCTCTCGCTCTCTTGCTCGCGCTCCTATATTCCTAGCAGTGGGGTGTCCTGTCTTCTAGCTGGTGAGTGTGCGTGTAGTAGACCACGCCCAGCTAGCCGATGAGACGCGGCCGTGTTCAAGTCGAGAAGAAATGGAGGCCGGAGGGGGTGATATATACTGCAGGAGACGAGAGTGAGAGTGAGGTGCCGGACCCGGACGGGTGAAGCAAGACTTTGCAGCACGTCCGACAGACGATAGGTGATGAGGATAAAAGAAACCCATCTTTCTCCTTATCTCTGTTTCTTTCCAGGAGTTCTTTTGGATGCAAGTAGACGGGGAGCGCATATATTAAACGAAAAAAGACAAATATAATGTGAGTCTTCCGGAGCTTTTCTTTTTCTTTCTAACATGTGCTCTGTGTTTAGGACAAATCAGTACGGAACGGAACGGAGTGGAACGGGATAAAGTACCTAACACTATGCAGATCAATCAACACAAGACATGTCAACAGGCGCTATCACTAAAATTTATTGCAAATAGGAAAATATGGACATTGTTCTATTTAGCACTGTACCTAGGAGTTAGGGGAACAAATCGAACGGGTCCTAGAGCTTGACAGTGGCCGTCTATAAATTATTTTTTTGAGAATCTAGAGGGGTTTGCATCCCTACAACATTTATTAATAAAGAAAAAGGTTCTTACAGAAACAGAGGAATTTGCCCATCTATAAATTATTCACCACACATATGTATAACCATATTATTAATACAAAGAAAATGCCAATTCTCATCACCTGTCCACCAAACCACCAACTCTGATTTCTAAGACCATGTTTAGCTAGCAAAGTTGTTGCTTCAGACTTCAACTACATCTAAAACCCTTTACCGATCCCCTCGAATCGCAAAGAGAATTGGGTCTAGACCCACTGATTGTGCTCATGCGCACTTGAGGATCAAAGACGCGACTATGATGCACCCTCTAACCAATTATTCAAATTGATCAAAGGACAAAGGGGACTACATTCGGTGGGTAGCGCTCACTTGCCTACCACCGAACCATAACTTCTGACCCAACACATCTAGAGTGGAAAGGTGTACTTTAGAACGATGCTAGTCAGCCACTAATCGAGTCGTCTCAGAGGTAATGGATACTACTTGAGAAGTCAGATTGAAATTTATGGTGCACCTTAGCTAGCCAAATGAAGCTAGTTGTCACGTATCGAATACTCATGCACTATTCGGACTAACATGATATTACATCGCATAAAGTGTGGAAGGACTTTGCTGTTTTTTTATGGGGCATACTTCCCTCAATCTAATAATAAGTAAACTTTTAGAGTTTACAATTTGCTGCAAATCTAGGTACGAGACAACCAAACTCTAGTTGCTTTTTCTACTTTTTGCTTCGCGAGATGTAATGATTATATCTTCAATAACATTGATTTTTTTTCTTAGTCAAACGCTATGTTTTAGGATGGAGGGGGCAATTAATATATAGATCATCGGTTTGAATGGCGTTTTTACAGTTTTTTTTTCACCTTTTGTCATCAGGATGGCATTCAAATTTTCTAACCTTTTGCCACCAGTAGGCATTTCCACCTTGAGCACTTCCGTTCTCACGCCGCCTCGCGCCGACGTTGCGTTGCTCCTGCACCGAGCCAGGAAAAGCGCTTTGGCCACAGGCCAGAGAGATCGGATAGGTGGAGCTGCCTCTCGGCGCCGGCGCGGCCCGCGCCCCCGCCCTCCGCAGCCGGAGCGCCACCAGGCACCAGCCGCCCAGCAACTCCCCACTCCACAAAACACGCGTGCCAGCCACCACCGTCGCCGCCTCCGAGCAGCGAGCACGCAACGCAAACGGTTTCAGCGATCACACTGGCTGGCAAGGGAGTCCCACACTGCAGCGAGAGGTCGAGCTATCGTGGAGGTGCGGTTTTGCACTTTTGCGTGGTTGGTGACGCGCCGAGGGGGCCGCGGCCGCCTGGTCCGGGGACATTCTGTCATTTAGCCCGGTGCCTTGTCCCCCGCTTTGGCGACGCTCTTTTTTTTGGGTCCTTTCTAGGCACCGGTTCTCGCGCCCACACACAGGCACACACACCACGCGCACCTAAACAAATTCATCCATGGCCGCGCTACGCTCCCAACTCCGGCTCGGGCTCGCCCATTCTGCAGCTCTACGCCTATTCTACTCCGTTCGTCACACAGAGACTGCAGAATATACAGATCGAGCCCCCCCCAGCCCATCTTTCTCGTCCTTGAGAACCGAACGCGCGCGCAGTTGTTGAGAAGAAACCACGGGGGACGACGCACGAGCATAGATAATCCGGTGGGGATGGGCGTGTCCACAGTCCGCATTGGCCAAACGAACTCCCACGCATGATGTGCATCCCCGAATTGATGCCCGGGGCGGGGAGCAAGAGCCCGTGTTAGTTGCAGTGTGAGTACTTGGTGACTTCGTCGTCGTCGGGCGGCGGCGGCGCCGGCGTTGGCGTTCCACCGATCGATTGAGCGTGATTTTAGATGTCCAACGGAATAAGATAAGCTGGCCACTCGAGCTGGTTAGTTCTCCGAGTACGGCGCACCTTTGCTCCGAAACCAGAGTAGAAACCCTTCTCTCTAATCTCTATGCCGGCCGTTTCGATCTTGGGTAATCTCATGATCATGGTTCATGGGTTTACTAAACCAAGCAGAGAGAGTCGATTTGGCGTTGTAGACTCAGCGGTCGGCAAAACACAGCGAACACCTGCTATTGCCTCATGAGCTGTCAGGATATCTCTGCAAAGTTGGGCAAAAGCTACAGCAGCATGCATGCATGCACCCAAACTCCAAAGCGTCGTAGTACAATTTGGCTTGGGTTTGAGCTGTTGTTGCTGAGAATCTGCTCAATTCGATGCAATGTTCGCAGGTCCAAACTTTGCCGAGGTGAAAAAGCAAAGGCTGCTCAAACTCAAAGAGAGCTACATTTCATCTACTGTCTTTTCAGTATGGGTTGGGACTTGTGAGGTACTATCATTGACAGCTCGGGTGCAAATCTTTGCGGATTTCCGGATATTCAAAGCAGCCCCAACTGGAATGACGTCCGAAAACTCCTGACCTAGCCCACCGCCCCCTCCTGGCCCCCTCCCCGCCGCCGCCACCGGCGGCGCCGGCAGGCACTCCGCCGCGGGCGCCCGCCCCGCGCAGATCCACCCCTCCCCCACCTCTACCCGTCCTCTGCTTCTCTCCTCCTCGACATCGGAAACGAGCGGGGGCAGGCGGGCCGCCGCCGTCGCCGCCTGCCGCGGCTGCCGCAGGCGCGGGCACGGGTGCGCCGCGGGCTTCTTCCCCAGCACCCTCCCCTCAACGTCGCGGCCCGGGCATGGATGAGGGAGCGACTGCCGCGGGTGCAGGCGCGGGCGCGCCGTGGCCTCCCTCCCCGCCTTCGGTCCCGCCGCTGCCCCCGTCCCCTATTCGCCTGTGCCGGGAGCCGCGCGGAGGCCTTGGGTCGCCATCGCCCGCAGCCTCGCCGGCGGCGGCCTCCACCCCCTTCCCTGCCCCCGCCCTTTTGCCGATCGAGCGGGTCCAGGCCCCTGCCGGGGCGGGAGGCCGCGCCACCAACAGCCCTGCGGTGTCCGCGCCCACGCAGGGGCCTGCATCGCCGCCGGCGGCCTCCACCCCCTCCCATGGCCCTGTCCCTCTGCCAAAGGATGGGGTCGAGGCCCCTGCCGCTTCCTCTAGAAATTTTTTTCGCGAATGCACAAAAGGCTTGCGCATCTTTGGCAGAGGAAGCAGTCATTACTGAATATCAGTTGTCCCAGTTCTGCTACAGTTACTTGAACGTTTGCTTACCAGCAGTATTTTGGGTATTTTGCGGAATCTTTCTTCCCTAATAAATGACCAATTTTGGGGACCTGCCAGAATGCTACTCGATTGATAAATTATTCGGTTGGGGTGACGACTGGCGACCAATGGGATAAGGCCATGCAAAGGTTGTAAGCCAGCAGGCAGCAGATTACTGATTACACAAAGAAATGGTGGCGCAGTAACAGAAGCCACGGCATGAGAAAAGTTGAACAGCCAATCGTGTCCACCCGTGTAGTGTGAATTATGATGACGCGGCATCATAGCTGGGTGGGATCTGTCATTTGCTTTCTCCGAGCCGAGCCGAGCTCTCGTCTGAAGAGAAAGTCAGAAGGATCGGCATCATGCCCTCAGCGATCTGCAGAAAGGATTGGATTGCGTTGCCAACAAACAGACATGGGGATGAACACTTCCATGATGTCTGATTAAGCCCCAAATCTTGGAACAGATTAGGATCTCGCAAACTGTAAATTACGCTCAAGAGATGTGATCTCTCAGGTGTACATTACCAAGCTGGCGAGCTCTCCTCTGACGAACACTCAAAAGTCGAAAGCAAATGGCGCAGTTTATTCTCACTTCAGAAAGCCACTTTCTTTTCCGCCCTCGTTTCCAATGACAATGAGCATCGTCTCTTCGTGTCCAAAAAGAGAAAAAAAATGAAAATCAACCAAAGTATCGTCTCTTCTACGCAGAAAAGTTGACACGAGCTGCAATCGATTGAGTTGAGAGCCCATTTTTGTTCCCATGTACGAGCTGGCTCTGCGCCAACCATGAATAGATTACCTCTCCGGTGGAGCTTATAATTCGTTATGAGTATAGACAGAGCACACATGGTGCCTCTATGCTGAAGCAAATATACCATGGAAATACATGTATCATCTGAAGACGACATCCACGTCCAAGCAGAAAGCAGCTCATCAGACTTGCGGACCTGCCTGGTATCATGTCCCTGATTCTTCAGTGGGTTTCTCCCTGGCAATTGGCAGGAATGTCCTGGAATCAATGGCATGATATAGAGCTGCAGTGCTGCAGTATTAGCATTAATAGTTTTTTAATCAGTGCACCTGCACATCTTTTGTTGGGACTATGGCTCTGAATAAACCCGTTCCTTGGGATTACGTAAAGGAAATTCATGTGTCGCTAAACAATGCCTGGCGTCGCCTTGCGTGCCCGTGCCTGATGAGTGAGAGTGCATTGGATGGCACAATAAAGCTGCAGTGGCCATTGATCACACGCAGGTAGCTTAGCACCAAAGGCATCGATGTGCAATGCAAATGCAGCTAGCAGCCGCAGCAGCTCGTACTTTAATCGGGCGAGCTTCTGCCGCGATGGGGCTGGTCGGGAGTTTTTGCCCCCTTTGTTTCTGCCTAATAAACGAACTTAATTATAATAAGATTCCATTGTTCACTCAAGCTACCCTATAATTGGAAGCAAGCATGAAGCTCTGCCGCACTCTGCAGACCGCAGAACTGCAATGCTGAATCTACATGTATGTAGATGTAGCCATGATTACGGATTCTTGTGCATGAGAATGTTGAGGTTGTATCCAATCAGCAGAAGTAGGCGTGGCATAGGTGATGGGGTACCATACCTTAACACTGTCTTTTCTTGCTGTACTTATTAAGTAAATACTTGTGCGTTGCAACGAGAACACATAATACCACAATAACATATATATGAGTGTGTTTTACAACGTTGATCTCAATCTGTATTTACGTAAATCTTCAAAAAAGATAAATAGTTGAGATAAAAACTCTGAATTGTATTACTAAACCGAAACATCAATGTCATATTGTTCACAATGTGAGAACATGTAATATCACTTCATCATTCCAAGTCATAATTACTTGTCTCTCATTTTTTTTCGACTTCCTCTGTTACCTAAAATTTAGATTAAATACAACTAACGTCTATAAAAAAGTACATAAATGTAAAAAATAATAGTTCTACGAAACAGAAAACAATACCTTATCATTAAGTGAGGACCTCCTTGTAGACAATATTTTTTGTGTATTTACCATTTAGGTTTGTCTTCCTTTTCTTATCCTTCTTATCACTGGATGGGATGGCAAGGATTTTAATGTTCGATCTGGCAGTGGCTCTGGATAGTGCAACATATAGCTGACCATGGGAGAACACCGGTTTAGGCAAATACACACCGACATTGGAGATAGTCTGCCCCTGTGCCTTGTTAATTGTCATGGCAAAACTGAGTCTAACGGAAACTGCTTCCTCTTGAACTTGAATGGAAACATCTCATCATCCGAGGGGCATATCGGAATCCGTGGTAAGAAGATTCGTTTTCTGACATGGTCTCCGACCATAATTTCTGCATCTATGGTATTTCTTTGGAACCCTCGAATAACCAGCTTGGTTCCATTACAAAGTCCACCCGCAAGGTCGATGTTCCTTAGTAAAATAACCAGGCAACCAATCTTGAGCTTTAACACATGTGGAGGGAGACCGCTGGGGTTCAAAGTGTTGAGGAACTCAGATGGATAGTAGTTGTTTGGATCATCTACCGTACTATCAAAGCTATGGTACACCATCTCATCCCCTTGAAAACGACTTATCATCTTCATGTTAATCATGTCAACCCAGTCGTTTCGTGGCGATAATATTGCCCGTGATGTGATGTAGCTCTTGTTTGACATATTGGCATTGAGGGCAGGGAATATGCAGTCAATTAGCGTATCAAGATCACTATCTTCACCAGTCTATGGTATGCATATATCATCAGGAAGCCGGATTTCACCAGCACTATTAGCTTCCTTAGAGCCTCCCCCGATGCATAGCAAGTATTCCGCAAACCATGGGTCGCTCTTTGCCTTCATCTTACGCACCAGTTTGAGATGCCGCATGGAATTCCAAAGGTATGACATCCGCAACGAGGCATTGACTATTTGAGCCCTTGACCCTTACAACTGGGAGAACCTGCCTGAAATCTCCTCCAAACAGGATAGTCTTCCCCCCAAACGGCAGGTTAGGACAATCCATGATATCACGAAGGCTGTTGTGTAGTGCCTCGACACCTTGCCTCTTCATCATCGCCACCTCGTCCCAAATAATAGGGGATGCGGCTCAAAGCAACTTGCCGGTTCCACACTGTTTTTTGAAGGTGCAAAAGGCCCTGTCTTCAAGGGTGAGGGGAACCTTCAAGCGCGAGTGGGCCGTTCTGCCACTAGGCAATATTGAGGCTGCAACACTAGATGTTATTGTTGCCACGGCAATCTTGTTCCGATTACATATGGTAGCAAGCAGGGCTCTATTAGATAAGTCTTTCCGGTGCCACCAGGTCCATCCACAAAGAACACACCCCCATGCCCGCTATCGACAGCAGACATAATCTCATTGTAAGCAGCTTGCTGCTCCTCGTTAAGGGTCTTTGATAGTTCCAAGTCATCAACGCTTGCCCCAACATTGGCCTCCTCAAAAATCTCTCTAGGAATATCCCCAGACGAATCATATCTGTCGTCGATATCAGGAAGTGGGTATTTTCTTATGTCCTTGTTCATTGATTCTAACAAGTTCTGAATATCTACGAGGACCATCTGTTCCACTGCAAAGCTTGACTGGTTTTTGCGCCTGTAGTCCTCTGACATTGTCTCCTTGTGCTTTTCCCAGAGTTATAACACATCACTTGGCTCACAAAATACCAAGATTGTTGCAAAGAGCCTTCGTAGTGCACATGGCATCATCCACTGGGTAGCTTCAGCAAGGGACTCATGCAATGTGTCGTCCGCTTCAATAAGGCCCCTTTTTTCTGCAGCTTCACGAAAAGTCGGTAGGAGTCTACCAGAAACTGTCTTTAGATCAGTGAAGGAGGTTGCACCAGCAACATGGTTCAGAAGAACCCTAAGATAGTAACGCTCCCCTTCGGCTGGATTAGCACATACAACTCTTTCGATCTGTCTTATACAATTCTTTTGTGCCCTCCTAACCCATGTTTTATCCTGCGAGTCCCACTTATAGTACTCAGGAAAGTCCCGATACAATATACCACGGGCATGTTCAGATGTGTTGTTCTTCTCAAAGTAAGCTGTAAGCATTGACCTTTCAACACCAAGACGATTAAGCACTCGTTGAACACCCTCGCGTCGATAGAATGTGAAAGCATCTAGGCCCCTTTAATGTGGTTTCGATGATTGATGACAATATTTACCATAACTAACGTGTGTTTTGCAGAAACATTGGTAAGTTAGGTTATGGTGATGGATACCGTAGGCAATACGGGTTTCATGCTCCCTTGACGATGGAAATCGTTTCGGTTTTCAAAGGATGGACGACAAGGTCAAGAATGGTTAGTTCTGATCGTCCATGGTGTTGGGTGACGTCGGATTAGTCGTTAGGACTTTGTTTTTCCTTTGGCCGTACTATTAAGGGGGGTGCAAACGGGTAGCTTGACCTAGATAAGTCTAATGGTTTAGGTGTGATGCACACTTGTGAAACTTAGCACTAGGTAACTACAAAAAGGCCCTAAGGTACGTTGGAGTTAAAGCTGTTCATGAAGATTGTCGAATTCGAAGTGGAACGGTTGTTTTAGCTGCACCAGACACTGGACCGAATAGGACCGGACGCGTCCGGTCTATTCATTTGTGTGTGCAGCAGTGTTTGAACACACCGGACGCTGGGACAGTGAGTCCGGTGGTAAGCACCAGACGCGTCTGGTGCAACGCCGAAAATGATAACGGACCGGACGCCAGCCCGGACGCGTCCGGTGCTACACCAGACGCTGTCCAGAAGCTATGTTATCAGACCGAAACACCGGACGCGTCCGGTGTAACTCACCGGACGCGTCCGGTGATTATGTAACGGCTAGCTGAGTTCGGTCGCGGATTGAAAAATTGAACAGACCGGACGCGTCCTGTGCTGGGGACCGGACGCGTCCGGTGACCCCGAAAATCTTGGTTTGGAAGGTAACGGTTGGATTTGGCCCGTGGGGCTATAAATACATCTCCTACCTCTCCATACCGGTTGTCTTGCCCATCATTCTCAGCTGAACAACCTCTTTAGTGTCCAAAGAGAGCAAGAGCCCTAGTGAGGTGCTAGTGATTTGAGAATCCATTGATTAGCACTCATTAGTGAATCAAGAGTAGCAAGTGTGCATCCATCGTCTCATTAGGCTTTGCGAGGTCAAGTGAGAGCTTGTGCTTTTTACTCTTGGTGATCGCCATCACCTAGACGGCTTGGTGGTGTCGGAGAGTTTGGTGATCATCCGGCGGAGCTTGTGGATGACCCAACTCAAGTTGTGAGCGGTTTCGGCGATTCACCGCGACGGAGTGTCGAAGAATCAGCCCGGAGAGAGCACTTGGTCCTTGCGCGGATCAAGGGGGAGCTATACCCTTGCGCGGGTGCTCCAACGAGGACTAGTGGAGAGTGGCGACTCTCCGATACCTCGGGAAAACATCGCCGTGTTCTTTGCTCCTTTATTTTTTCGCATTTACTTTCTAGCATTTACACTTCCACAACTTACATACTTAGAATTGTCATGCTAGATTAGGATTGGAACTAGGGTGCAAAACTTTTCTTGATAGAATCCTTAGAAACACACATAGGCACATAGGGTGAAATTGGCTAATAGGTTTTAATTCCGCAAGAAATTTTAGAATTAGCCCAATTCACCCCCCCTCTTGGGCATCTTGATCCTTTCAGAATGACACCATGTGCATGCTAGGAAGATGGAGTTGCAAGGACAACACCGAAGGGGACCTATCACTTATATCAAAACCATATCCTCCACAAGGCTTCTGGAGGGGTTACCCATCTAGCATCCCTATACATTTTGATCTCATCAATGTTTCCTTCATTTTCCTCATTGTCAGCCGCTCTCACAACAATAGATGCACGGTCATGGCCCTTATGAATATACTTAAACAAATACTTGACGCCCTTGATGCTCCCACATGCCTCAACATTGATGTGGCAATTGAACAGGCCTAGGAGGTACGGGTTGTAAGGCACGACCCATCTGTTGTCAAGGTCATGCCCACGAACCTTTTCTTTTCTACCATCATCACGCCGTCTGTAAACTGGGTACGAATCCTTGCCCTGCAATGTGGCATCACAGAAAGGTCGCGAGTAATGGTTCTTGCATGATTTACGATCCTTTGTGCATGGGCAATTGCGATTAAGATCTCCACAATGGCCATGCATCATATGCTTTGTGACCATTTTATATAGTTCTGGATACTTCTTTTTGTTTGCGAGCTCAGCTGAGATGAGAAGGTCATACTGCTCTGGGCACGTGATCTTGTACTTTCTCTCCATGATCAGCAGAAAATGTGCGTGTGGTAGACCCCTCTTTTGAAACTCCACAACATACACATGTGCACGAACCTTTCCGAGGATACCCTTTTTTAGTAGCTTGTCCTTAAGCTCTTCCAGCTTTGCCCTAAATACCCGATCAATAAGATCTGGATGATCTTGTGGTGTTTGTCCAGGGTACAACTCACGTGTGATCTCATCCCACTTTGGATTACACGCCATAGTTAGGAAGATGTCTGGTTTTCCAAACTTTCGCACCAGTGCCATGGCTTCCAAGTACCTACGCCTCATGTCCCTTGGGCCTCCGATAAACGATGTAGGCATCACGGTCCGCTTTCCAATAACTTCTGTTCTACCCTCACCAGCATGCAAGCTGTCAACCAATCCCTGGTAGAGGTCGGCCCTAATCTCTGTTTGATGATTGCATATGTAATCCAATCGAGAGCTCTCAATTTTCATGTACATGTCCACCGCAAACTGTTGGAAAAGACGCTGGCCATAAAGTATGGGATTAAAGATTCCTGGTCGTATCTGGAACTTGTAGCAATAGTAGTCACGCACGAAAACACATAAACTTCCCGGAGATTCTACAAATAAAAACTATGATATTAGAGTTGTTTATAGGATAATGGTTTGGTATACATGAAAATAAGGAGATAAACAAACCTGTTTCTTCTTGTTCCGTACCACTACGAGCCTTACGCAGGGCACGAGCCGCGTTGACTTCCTCCATAGTAACATCTTTCTTTGGGATATCCATATGCCATCCAAGCTCACCTTTAGGGAAGAAGAATGGGTATGAAAGAGCATCATAGCATCCATGATATGATCGGATGCCATGCCTACTCCAATCTTTCCCATGCAAGATAACACTATTCTGAAACTGACCAAGAAGTTCACTACCCTCGATCCAAACAACAGCCACCTCCTTAGCCATCGGTACGTTGTATGTCCTTTGGTCCAATCGTTGATCAAGGTTAAGTTCAAGACAATAGTCCTCAAGATCTTCAGCCTGCCCTATACTCCGCAAATGTCGCGAGTACGGGTTGTTTTGAAGGATGGCCACCAATCTATCTATAACTTCTTTATCTTTTTCGTACTTTTCTTCACGACACCTTCGATACCGGTACTCAAGGCTTGGGTCATCGTCATAAAAGTAAAGCTCAAGATGCCTAGGTTCCACTCCATCTCTCCCAAATGACCTTATGTTGTGATACATCATGCCATGTGCACGGAAGGTATATATGCCGGTGTTCCTCATGTTAGCAGTAGCACTATCGAGGCGACAATAGAGGGAAGTGAAAGAGAAGTGCCAATTGAAAAACCTAATATTCTGGCGGAAGTGCCTAGCATCCGCGTCAGTGGTGCTCGTATAAAGCCTCATGAGCTGGTCTGGTATGACTGGTTCACTCAACTTGATCTTTCCATTGCGGCAACAGAACCCAGGTGGTTCTTTTGGAAACCTCTTCGCACCGCAGTGGTGGCAATCAGGGACAGGTTGTAGCATGTGTGTCTGTGTAGGCATGTTACTATACACCTTTTCGTACGGGTCAAGTACTTCAAGGTTAGAAGCCATGTCATCCTCAAGAGCATCAGTTTGTACATCATCATCTGATTCCTCTAATGAAATGACATTGGAACAAAGAATGAAGGTTAGATAATGGAGTGAATGTTTAGAAAGGTATCCTGTATTTGGTACAAATGCCTTGCTCAGTAAATAGGTACCCCTCATCCTCTTCCTCTTCCTCTTCAAATGTCTCCCTCATCATCATCTATAACCGCCAAAGATACATGAGTTAGTATAACTACATGTAGAAATAGTTTATAAAATGTTGGATAGTTGTGTAAATTACCGCTGTCATCAAATAGTGGTGTAGCCGGTGCCGCTGACTCAGGCTGAAGGCTAGCAGGTCCTGTCCTTTCTAATAATCATGCAACGACCATGGTTGAGTTATGTACTAATAAAGGTCACCTAATAAATAGGGTGAAACCACATGTATTTACCATTGTTGGTCAAGACTGATTCAGGAAAGAGTGTTATCATTTAAATGTTCCTCGTCCATGCATTCACAACCATCAAATAGTGGTGTCGCCGATGTGGTAGATGTAGCTGGAAGGTTGGGTCCTGCCCTCTCTGTTTCAAAATCCATGGATGAGCTAGGCCTAACGTAATAGTAGGTCAATGTAATATGATACTGAGGCATGAATATTTACCATTAGTGACCATGATTGGTTGAGGTAGGGGCGTGCTATCATCTATGTGGTCTTCAGGCATGCAATGAGATTTCTTTTTAGCTGAGCTCATGTTCCTACCGATGCGATCTTGAAACATGTTACGATGGTTCAGCAATGCATGTGTTTGTCGAATTGGAACACCGCGTCTATGTGTCATATGGTCAAATAGTATATCACCACATCCGTCTTCATCCACCTCCTTGCTTCTCTCTCATCAGGTGTCATACTTTCATAGCGCTTCTTATCGTACAAGCTTTTTGACTCATTCTTCCTAGGGTGGTTCATGGTGTTGGCTGCAGATACAACTCCACCTGAGCATTCAGCTGCATAATAACACATTTTTATCAAGATGTATAGGTCGTAGCATGGTTCGTACTTTTTGCTTGCATAACATATATTATGCGACAACACCATAAGAAAAATAGTACCTTTGTTCTCTTTATTAGTCTGCATGCGTTAGTAGGAATCATTCCTATGCAACCAATCATTCCTATCACAGTCGTCTGTGTCACTGCTTGGTCCATCATTGGACGTAGTTTTACCCCCTTTTTTACGTTTGTTTTCACGCCGCTTCCTATTTCTTTCATCCCTTTGTTCTTGGGACATCGGCGCATATCGTGCTCTTTCCCTATCCCTTTTTCTCTGTTTGGTATCAACTTGTACATGTGGATTGATTGCGGTATTCCTATCTGTTAAAAAATAGACAACAACAAATGTTAAGTAAATTAATATATACTAAATACAAATCGAAGTTTATGTGTATATCAACAATTACCTCGATTACTACTGTTTGTCAAGTCTCCTAATGGAGTACAACCGCCATTATTTTTCATTGGGACTTAAATGTAGAAAAAACTGGCTACAAAAGGAATCATGAGGATGCAAGTTAGCCTAATGGAGTACGACCACCATTATTTTTCATATATACTCAGATTTACATGTCCAAAGTTACACACTTGAAAGTTTCAAATAGATTTTCATACATATGCTTTTCATAAATATGAAAAGAAAGCATATTATATACGAAAAGGCTGCCTAACCTAAAAGGCATTTCAGGTGGTGACCTCAAAACAACCATACATATAGCCATGTGCACCCCACGATAATTTCCACTGGGTACATATGCATGCATCATTCTGGTAGTCAAATGATTTGCACTGTAATGAACCCTTCATATCTTGAAATGTATCTCAATTAATTTATAGCACATTTAAATTTGAATTATCATGGTATTACTTTTGACATGACACAATCCTCAAGTATAATAAATTCTGAAGGTTATCTCAGACTTAGTTAACAGATGACATAAAAGAACACATCTTATAGACATGATGTGACTACTAAGAACCCAAATAAATCAGAAGCCATAATAGTTATTATTAGCATGTTGCAAAGCAGTTTCAGAATAATTTCCTAGTAGATAAATATACCTGCACGCCACACTAAGATAGTCTGACAGATAACTGCTCTGCTCCTTGTGTACCTGCAACATATTGGAAAGCAAAAGAGATGTCATTTTGTTTGTCTCAGGTTCAGAAACAAACAAACAGGCAAAAACAGCCCCGTGCCACCCCTTATAAAGCAGAAGTAACACTCATAGTGGTTTTTATCCTTAAAACCGTAACACTCTTAGTGTCTCTTCTGTACAAAAAAGGTAACTTGAAAGACTCCTACCACTAAAAGAATCTCCTATCTGTGGATTGCAGATAAAAAAAAGAGCTAAAGCACGGCCATGATACGTTTCCAAAAGCTAAATCATTGCTGACATGATTCTCATTCCGTATCAAAGATGCACATTTATAAGAAAATGCAAGAAAGAAAATACGTAAGCACACACTAATCTGCACTTTTGTGGACAAAGTAATTTTAGAGAACCAACACAACAATACGCAGATAAACGAACCAAGAAAGAGCCTTTGGTCTGGATGGTTAATTGTGAAAAGCAAGAAAGAAAATGTGTAACACTTCACAATTGAGGTCGCAAAAGCAGACAAATCACATTGTGGTAACACAGATCTTAGTGCCTACAACTACACAAACGAGAAAGGGAAATCTGAATATAACCTTCAGTATCAGCAGAATATCATGTCAAAGTGCAGCACCGTCAGCCTTCCAAGTACAATCTAAATAATGCAGTTTCAGTTATCTACACAAAACAGCATATTGAAATACAATCTTTGATAAGCTAGCTAATGCTACCAGTGCCATGTATCTAACATTAAAAAAACAAGCATCCACCTATGGTCCTTGTTTAGCATGATTGTAACAGGGGCCGACTCTATATTATATTAACAACCAACAGCTCAAAGAGTTTAATCCAATTAATCCACTCAAGTACTTGCAAAGAAAAATGCCTTTTGATTTAAGTAACAATGTCCAGAAAAATGCCTTTTAATTTAACTAATAGTGTCCACTTAGAATCAGTATAACACAATGCAGTCCAATGATCCTTCAGCCTCATTCTAAAAATTCAGTCCAGTTATCTCTACTACAATATCAGCGCCACACCTCGTAAAGGAAAAAATGTTAGCAAAAAGTTAAGATCCTCACTGGTAGAAAAAAAATATAAACAATCAATGTGGGGGGTAAATGAATACATACTAAGCACAAATTTGCACTGCCTCATAATCACATATCCTGATCCCATATGCGCCCCTCCAAATGCAACCAGCGTGGGGGGATGAAGAGAGGAAGGGCTAGCCGGCTAGGAAAAGTCAGTGCAAAGCACACAGAACTGCAGGCGCAGATGCAGTAAAGAACATGGGTGTGCACATGAACGCATGATAATATTTAGAAGGGATCGAAGTTAGCAGGCATAATACACTACACACATGTAATTAGATCAGATCGGAATACAAATAGCCAACCAGCTTCAGTTAGGGTTGGGTGCTCGGCATGAAGGGGTGGGACACACCTTGTGGCAGCATCGAGCGAGGGTGTAGAGTTGGAGAAGTTGCTGATCGCGAGCTGGGCGATGACTCCTCCGCCCAGGATGGGACACACCTGGTGCCCAGCAGGCAGCCGAGGACTGAGGTCCGCGCCTCGATGCTGAGCGGGCGGCGGGCGGCGACGTTCCGGCAGTGGCGCGGAGTTCCGGATCGGAGCCTTGACGCCACGCGATGGGAGTTGGGGCCTGCCTGATGACCCCCGCGGGTGAGTGCGGGTGAGGGCGACGGAGAGGGAGACTCGGTGGGGAATGGCAGCGGGCAGGGAGCAGGGCGGCGCACGGCCGACTGGACCGGCCGACCTGGAGTCCTGGACGGCCGCCGGACGGCCCGGCCAGCGGGTTGGCGGCGTTGGCGCGCCCGGAGCCCGCAACTGGCCGAGCCGCGGAGCGCGTGGGGTGGCCGGCGGGGGTCGGGGAGGGGCTGGAATCCAGCGAGGCGGCCGGCTTGGGCGAACGGTTGCCGGTTCCTCTCCCTCGCTGCTCGCACGGTCGCAGTCGCGCAGACGCGACGGGGGGACGGGTCTGGCAGCGCGGGTGGAGTTTTGGATTTCACGGGCGGGAGGTCGGCGGGGGGGCTAGGCTGGCGGCGCGGGTGGAGTTTTGGATTTCACGGGCGGGAGTCGGGGGGGAGAGGTGGTTGGGTGGGGGCATTTCACGGACGAGCGGGATGCGGGAGTCGGGAAACCTTTTTCTGCCGGGGTGAACGATTGTTTTTGCTGCTTTTTAGTAGTAGGGACTAGGCATGCTGAAGCTTTTCCCATCTGTGTGATCGTGTCCCGCGAGATCGTGCTTATTGCAGCCCACAGAGACGTAGATGGGGATGGCCAAATTATACCTTCCACCTGGCTAAAAATTCTTTCTGGGTGTTGACCGAGATTCCCATCTCAATTCTCATCCGTTGATCTTCATGGGAGCACCAGCATCCCCATGATTTACAGCATCTTGAGATGAGACCTCGTGTTATAGAAATGTGCGCGGCATATGATGCATTTGGCCACGAGTCGGCAAGCACACCGCCGTCCACCGCAAAGCGCCTTTTGATCGGTGCATTGCACAGCACATGCTGCACCGCCTGGCCGAGTGAGCGCGCCTGCTCAAGGCAATGAATAGCCCGGAGAGCACGAGCCTCTGATGGCGATGGCGGGCGCTCTCTTTTGCGATCTGGACGTGCCGATAGGTGGCAGCAGGAGGACTAGAGCGATAGGAGGGTCGCGCGCTGGGCTCAATCATGGCCCCGAGCCCTTGGTCGCGCAAGGCAGGCTTGGAACTTTTTTTATTTTTAATTTTTTTAAAAAAAAAATTTACAAAAATAATCGGTGATTTCAAAAAATGACAGAACTAGTCGCCCACAGTGGGCGTTTTTTGTGACGTGGCAAACGGCCGGCCGGCGCCGGTGCCGGCGTTTGCGGGCGGCCACCTAGCGGCCAAAAAACGCCCACTGTTTTTTGGCCACCAGGGGGCCGCCTGCAAAAGGGCCGGCCTGTTTTGCGGGCGG
>CM041629.1:12634737-12659866 GCA_023333625.1 Bothriochloa decipiens | reverse complement strand
CCGCCCGCAAAACAGGCCGGCCCTTTTGCAGGCGGCCCCCTGGTGGCAAAAAAACGCCCACACAGTGGGCATTTTTTGGCCGCCGGGTGGCCGCCCGCAAACGCCGGCACCGGCGCCGGCCGGCCGTTTGCCACGTCACAAAAAACACCCAGACAGTGGGCGTTTTTTTAAAAAACGCCCACTGTGGACGACTAGTTCTGTCATTTTTTGAAACCACCGATTATTTTTGTAAATTTTTTTTAAAAAAAATTAAAAATAAAAAAAGTTCGGCAGGCTTGTAGCCGCGCACAAAGGCCGCGCGCGCGGACAGCGCGGAAGCTTTGGCCCGGCCCTGGTGCCATTGTATGCCTGTCCGGGTCTCTGGCCGCGCCACGCCACCACCCACCACGCACCACCGGCCAAGCGCCGCAACATCATGATGAGCGGCGTTCGTTATCGCCCCTTCAACGCCCATCATTCTGTCCGCCTGAAACATCTCACCCATGCATCCTTGCTTTGCCGTCCGGCACGCGTGGAGAGAAAACGGCCCCGAAACAACAACAACAGCAGCAGCAACCGGAAGGTAGGATCCTGCTAATCTGCTATGCTTGCAGCGATCGGTGGGCTCTGCCGGGGGACGCGACGTACTGATCGAGGCCGTGCGCTGGGGTCATTTTATGTCCCAGTGTTTGGCGTGTTGCCGCCTTGCCGGGCCATGGATGATGTCAGTCACGGCGGCAGCTTACAGACATGCATGGCAGCGCGTGGTCACCCGCAGCCGGTGTTACAGAGTTTACACACTTTCACATCCTCTCTTACTACTTGTATTACTGAACATCGCAAGCTTGATGCTTCACACTGAGCGCGGAAGCGGCGCTGTCCGGGCCCAAGATTTGCAGCACGCTCAACTCAAAGGCTCGGCTCAGCTTGCTCGTCGCATCGGCACGACGACGCCCGACGCGGTGAGGTCGTCAAAGGCACGAAGCGCAAAGCGGGCTCGCTTTACCGCAGCCGCGTGGCCGACGCAAAGCCCCGGACCCCGGCGAATTCATTCGCAAAGCGTCCGTGCTAAAAGGCGCCGAAAAGACGGGCGGCGTTTTTAGATTTGCTTTCCACCCGCAGTGTGTGCGCCATGGCCAGCGACCATGGGGACGCCGATGAAAGGAGCTCGCCGCAGACTCTGCACACCAGCGTGATCGGAGCCGTTGGATGCAGGGTCAGACGCGCGTTGAGATCGAGCGTGACAGCGAGAGGCCGGTGAGGTGGGGGCAGTGGTGATGCAATGGCTAATGATGGTTTTCAACAGATAGGAGGGAGGAATCTTAGCGGAACGAAGGCCAGCATCCATTGATCGACACCTTGGCAGGCAGGCTCTTCGCCGTCTCCTGCCTTTTAATCAGAGCTTTCCCAACGCTCCATGCTGGGCATACTGCCTCAAGCTCCACGTTCACGTACTGTAGCCGAATCAGAAAAAGTGGTGGTTCCGCAGACCTCCAGAGCCTCTTGCAGAGGAGACGGTAGTCTCATCTGACGAAAAGGGCAGGCAGCTACCGGAGCGAGCGTTGCAAGAATGGGGCAGCGCTGCTCTGACGAAAATGAAGACTAAGGTCTCGTTTAGATTGTGAAAAAAATAAACCCAATAAATAGTATTATTTTCGTCTTATTTGATAAATATTGTCCGATCGTGGACCAACTAGACTCAAAAGATTCATCTCGTGATTTTTAACTAAACTATATAATTAGTTATTTTTTATCTATATTTAATGCTCTATGCAAACAGCTAAATATTGATGTGATGAAGAGAGAGTAAAAAATTCTAACTTTTGGGGTAAACTAAACAAGGCCTAAAGCTCGAGCAGATGATTAGAGAGAGCGTCATGGTCCTAAAAAGTGCAGACTACAGAGCACGCAAGGCGATGTAGAAAATAGTGGCTCTATCTGCTGCTGTCTACATAGGTGGAGGCAAATTTTTTCATGAGGCAGTTCGCGCGTACTGCCAGCGATGGGGTGCCCTCATGGCGTTTCATGGAATCGGAGGGCAGCATCAGCATTCCATGTGACATGCTCTCCCCCCATGCTACTATTTGGTTTCAGTTAAGCATGTCTGTCCTTGTGTCCAACTCTTCCTTTTCCGCCATTTATCAAGTTTCAACACTCAACAGAAGGTTGAAGCCGAAGCAAGTTGTTGGTCACAGGCTCTCAGTTGGCAGCTGGCGCCTGCAATCATTTAACAAGGAAATTAAGAGCTGACTTTCAAGGGAAAAAAAAAGAACCGCTCATTTTACCACTCTGGCCTAGCTCTAATATTCATTTTTGCTTACTCCTCGTCTGTATATTTAGTACTTCTTTCATTCCAAAATATAATCCGTTTTCATTTTGCTAAATTTATAGATAGATTTTATTTATAAAGCTAGATATACACTGTCTAAATATGAAGTAAAAATATGTATCGAAAAAATGACTTAACATACCCTCCTCTTTTTATAAATCATCACTTTTTTTTATTTTTATATGTATCTAGATATATTGTTATTTATCTTAATAAATAGCAAAATGAATGCAAAAAAATTAAAATAACTTTTTTTTAAATAATTAAAACGATTTATAATTTACTAGAATGGAAGGAGTTATTAGTATGGACCTGCAATGGGCTTAGTTTTACTCATGGACGTACCAATCTTGGTCCTATTAATGTAAATGGGCTTTCTTTGATTGCCTAGTTGTGTCCGACGGCCTATTGGGCTGTGTTTCATATATGGGCTTTAAGATGTGGCGATGGAACATGCAAGTGCGACAATATTTCGCTTGATGGTAGAGTGCTTTTTGCAGCTTTGCTCTATCTCCCGCACGAAATTCCCCCCAAACAACGTCTCGCCGCCTCATCGCTGCCTCCACTACCCCTCCCATTCCCCGTTCCCCCGACCCCGAGCTCGAGCGAGTCGTGGTGTCTCCGCTTCCCGGCCTCCCTTGTAACGGTCGGCGGTGGACGCGGGGCCGGGCAGGGTGGCGGGATCACGACGAGATGGAGACCGACACCTCCTCCTGCGGCGCCGAGCAGCGGGGTACAGGACTTGTGGAGGTCCAAGCGGCGGCGGCGGCGCTGCGGCGGTCAGAGGTGTTCCATGTCGTGAAGGAGCTCGTAGGCTTCGTCCTCTACATGCATCACCAGATCCCCTCGTAATCCCCGATATATCCTTCCCTATTTTATATTTTCTCATGTGCGATGCTGGGATTTGGTAGAGTCTATGGCGGATATTGTTGTTTTCGGTGTAAATTCTTTGTTTCGGTCTAAAATAGAGCGATTGTCCGCGGTTGATATTGCGTTTTCGTTTTATATTGAATCGTGCGCGCCTTGGATTGGATTGAGCCTACGCTTATGGTTGCCTAGAGCAAACTTCAGGCCAGTGAATCTCCCTAGGGTTTGGGTTAGCTTTATTTTACGGATCAGTTCACGCTCTAATGTTTATGTTGTGGAGCAATTCGCCTGATAGCGGAATGGAAACTTTGGATTGACTGGCTATAGTGGATTAGATCATTACATGCACTTGAACTCTGATTTACTGGACACTTCATTGGATAGTTATTTAAACCGGGAGATTTAGTTTGCACATTGAGCCACTTGCTTCTGTATAATTTTGTGATACGCCTTGATTTCAGATGTACTCTTAGTTTGCCCATGCTCTTTTAGCTGAATGTTTCTTGATATTGTCTTGCCTTGGCTGCTGAGATATTTTATTTGGAACCTGCTTATGGATCTATGCTGAGCTCCCCAGTCTCAGGCTTTTTGGTTTGTGCATATATTGTTTGATCTCTATTGTCGTTTACTACCGTTTGTGTTGTTTCTTGTCAATCCTGAGCCGAAACTGTCTTGATTTACGTCTGTTTTGGTATATAGCCAATTAATGCCTCATGGTGATAGTTTGTTAAATACTGTAGGTTGAGTTTTATTCCCTTTTTGGTTTTCATGCTCGATTAGTTTCACAGTGTGCTCACATGCAGACAAAAAATTCCTGTAATAATCACAAGAAAGACTTACTCTGTTTGGTGCTTGAGTTCTTGATGAAGTATATGTCTCTGAAACCATTGTGTAGGTACAACTCACAAGAAAGGCACTACTGAAACAGTTATATGGCTACTCTCTTTGGTGCTTGAGTTCTGTATGAAGTTTTCATATCTCTGACACCATTGAGTAGGGCTGATGCTCAACAGCCAGTAACAACAATGTACTCAAGGACAAGTAATGTTCATGTGGATCTTGTAGTTCTGATGTGTATTTGAATGGTTCTTGATTTGTCTTTGTGTTTGTAGTACCCAAACATAGGACACATGCTCCCTACACCTGTACGCCTGGCCATTAGCAGTCTGTGCCTACCTGAATTGATTAGGTGGCTTTAGTAGCATTCCTGAGGTCTTGAGTTCGACTACCCGTGGGAGCGAAGGCTAGGGTTTGAGGTTAAAAAAATCCCCTCGCTTGTCCCACACCAAAGCACAGGTCTAAGGAATGATCTAGGTTCTCACATGGGCAATAGTGCCGTTTTGTATGGGTGGGGCAGTGTCTAGGGATTTGCTTGACTTGCGTGAGAAGGTTACCTTAAGCTCTTAAGGAGAATGCCCGGGGGCTGTCATGCCCATGCCCGCACCCCCCCCCCCCCCCGGGCGGTGGGTCCAGTTTTTTTTCATGGGAGCACTATCCAAACAATTTGACTACTAATCGAGTTATTCAAATTGTGCATTCCAAAAGCTTATTTGCCTGGGGGGCTACTGTGTTGAGTATTATTCTATATATATGTCCATGCATAACAATTGAAGAACATAGTAGTTTCTTTTTGTAAGACAGGGTAGGTTTTGGTATGTACTGTGCTATTAATTATCAATTAAATTTGGAGTGTGTCTTAATTTTCCTCTTTTGCCAGGGTTTTGCCAAGTCTTGAAAATGAATTTGCAAGTTTAAAGGAGGAAATGGTAATTTCAGCATTCAGTAAACACTTTGCCACTGTCATCTATTTACTATTTTCGAAAGTAACCAGTTTGTGAATTATAACTATTTGTAGACAGAAATGACATCACAACCGGCTGAACTCAAACCATCTGATCAGAGAAGGTACAACACGCGAAAAAGGGAGGTTAGACGAAGAATAAAGAAGCACGAGAAATTGATGAATAGCATCTTCAGCAAGCACTTGATGAAGTTTCAAGCATTGAAGGAGTCGTCCTGATCCTTGGAGGAAGCCTTGTACGACCCCTATTTGTTTATGACATTACAATTTCTCATGGTATCTTTGATTCAGGAAGTGCCAAAGAGCATGCTCTAACCAAGTTAGCTCAAGCTGTTTCTCGGAAGGTGAGCTACTATTGCACCAACATTTTCCCCTAGGTCTAGAACTACTCTATTTTTTATGATTTCGTCTTGGTTAAGTATTGAGTACTATCCACTTAAGATCTCATTGTTGTATCCATGAGAAATCCAGAACATGGTACCTTTTTGTCTCTACTTGAACGATGATATTCAAAATTTTTGTTATCTTTATGACAGATTATCGGTTCGTAATTCAGCAATTTCAGCATATGGCCAAGTAGTTGAACCTTGTCATGTATATTGCGATATTCCTAGTCATGAATACATGGAGTGGACTTATCATGAGTTCTTGTGTGTATTTAGAACATGTATATTTAGAATTTGTCCTCTTCTAATGATAAAAAAACTTGTGTGTTTCTAGGCTATCCGTGCTCTAGTATCACGTGGAGCAGGGAGTTTGTCCTACACAGGTATTGTATCTTCTGTTTTGCTATGTTTGCCTGAGGTGACAGACGACTTTTAACTTACTGCATTTCCATTTGTATTCTCTTCAAGGACCTAGCAAGTTGTTTTTGTTGGTGAGATGTCCCAGTACACTGAACCTACCCCTGGATTTCCTGCCAAGGCGTGATTTTCGTTATAGCAAAAAGGTATTGTTCCTTTGTCAACTTTAATTTACATAACTCATCTGTGTTTATCAGCATTACTCTGTAACATAGCAACTCCCCAAGGTTAATTCCATGAAACTTTTCGCCTCAGGTTGTACCCCTTCAAATGCATATAAAGTGCAGCAGATCAGTGTGTTCAGGGAATAACCAGCACCATATGCCAATTGTTGATGCCCCATGTTCCACATCAGAATCTTCTCTTTCAGATGTTATTTGGTAATTTTTCTTTTGTGATATCATCTTAAATTGATTCAGCTATGGGATTCTTCCACAATTTTCATACCTTTATGGCTTTATGGTGTTGAATGTAATGTCTTCTCATACTTCATGACAAATTATTTCCTACTTCATGACAAATTATTTCCGTACCTTCTATAAAATCAGGGTTCAGGGCTCCATTGTCAAACTGCAAGTTTGTTTCACAGATGAACAGTGTTTTGTTTTTGAAATCATTTGATTATGCATCTACTTTGGCTTTGATGCTTGAATAGTATCTTCTATGTTTTGATGGTTCTGGACGAGCGAAACCACGTCGGTTAACTCTTTTTAAGCTGTTACTGAATCCTGATCCCATATCTATGTTCTAGCTACAATATTTTTTCTTCCCTGACTGGTCAATTCTTTTTTTAATAGTTCCTGTTGTTTCTAACAGGTTCCAGTGCAAGCATACAATAAGGGGTTCATGATATCGATGTTAACCCAACTTGCCTTTGTTGTTGTAGCGAAATGATATTATAACATGTGTACAGTAGAGGATGATTATCACTTTGATGGCTTGAACTTGAAGCAGGAAACGATCAAGTAGTGGACTCCTTGTGTAAGGCCATGACTCCTTGTGTAAACTTTTGCAAATAGTTTGATGTTTGGTTGGAGCATATCGGGATTCAATGCTCAGCTACTTTTTACTATGTACTCCATCCCTAAAAATATGGAAATAAAATATTATTTTCTGAGAAGTAAAATAATTTTAAATATAATCAAACATTTAAAAAATATTTATGATTGGTGATAAGTATGCTAGATTAATTATAATATATATTTTTCATAATAAATCTATTTAAAGATACAAATGTTGCTGCTATTTCGATATACATATCCCTAATACTATAATTCTGATCAAATTTAATTATTTGACTTCTTGATAAGCAAGACTTTTATTTATTTTGTGGTAGAGGGTAGCATTTAAGAACAGTTATCACCGGTTAGCTGACACCAAAAGTTGAGCTCATTTGTTGGCGGAATCACAAAATATGTGTGATTGTTCACCATGAGTGTCTTTCAGCAAATACTTATATCATTAACATAAAATTAATTCAACATATGGTTAATAGAATATTGTCATATCATTGTCAACATTAACATATTATGAATGTCAGGATAATTTAATAGAATTTATAAAACTTAAATAGACACTTCTTATTTTTTTTGCTCTTTTCATTACAATTGATAGTTTTCTTTTTCTTCTGTTATAATGCATGGACATGTTTGCTAGTAAATATAAGGTGAGATTAAAAATTTCACTATATAATATGGATAGGCTTTTGAGATTCGTTCTAAAGTTTTTTTTTTTTTTGAAACATGTTATAAAGGTTTATCCTTAGGTGAAAACTGCTACCATCATATGACCCTGGTCATGGCCCAGTTTTCTCAACAAATCGACAAGACCTTGCAGGCCAGTAAAGATTAAATAATCATATAGAGACGTAGATCTTTGATTTTACTCCAATCCTCCTTTTCCACAATCTTCAACAGGTAAAGATTAAATAATCATCATCGCTGTAATCATCCATAGCACGGCGAACAACGACGGAGTAGAATACAACGTTTCTGCTCAACAAATCGAGGAAGCGTGGAGACGAATACAAAGGTTAACACATGCTACTGGTTATCCTAAACCCTACGACATAAGCTACCTAGAAAGTATATAGAGAACGATAGATGCCCATCCGGTACGCAGAGATATCGTTGTTTTCTCCTCGGTTAGCCGTAGTAGCAGCACTGTCGTCACTCGTCAGCCTTTTTGGTTTTTGCCCCCTTGGTCTCATTCATGGGCATGGGTATGGACGAGCCCCCATTTCTCTCTCTTGTCGAATCTTATCGCTGTCCCCCGTGATGCCGGAAGAGGCGTGGCTGGTAAGGACAAATTATGACACCAACGGGTGCGCTAGCTGCTGTACAACGATGACTCCGGCCGCCATTTTCACACGGTGATGTCGGCAAGCTCAGAGCAGCGCGACAACTGCGAGGGCTGCTAGGAGGAGCTGCGACGCTCGGGCGGCGGAGGCGGCGCCGGTGGCGAGCTGCTCGCCGCCTAGGTAGACCATGGAGCCGTTCGTGGGCTGCACGCCCGCGGCCTGCGGGTTCTCGCCGGAGTACTTCCCGCTGGACAAACAGTAAAAACAAGACGGTTAGCTCATGGTACAAACAATAGGAGTATTACTGTGCCACAGTGAATCTCTGCTTAACATCGTAACAGTACAAGAATTTAACATGACAGTATAAGAAAGAATTGAAGAAGATTGATTGCTAGTAGTTGTTGTACCGTACGTGAGCATGCGAGATCTTTTGTCGAGTACTGTACGGAGTACTTGATATTTTGGGCAGCGCGGTGAATGCAGCGTGGGAACATGGGGATGCAGCAGTTGGGGGCGCATGACAGGACAAGGCGAATCAATGGCCTACGGAAACATGGGAGCATGGGGGACCGTACGGGTGAACGGCTAGAAGCCAGTCCAGGACAAATGCTGCGTGGCAGCGGCTCGTTGGCCTGACCTGGGTGTGCGGGCAGAAGAAGTGACCCCACTCTCATCCATGGTCTAGGGCCGTGGATTCATAGCCGTTGACGTTACAGTACTGTCTATTAGCCGTTGGATTGTCCGTTTACCGCCTCTCGACGGAATCATCAACGGCTAGACACATTTTCTGACAGGCTCAAGAGCAGCACAGTTTCGGTCACGGTCAGACAGAGCAGTTAGAAAAGGTGCTCATTCAGACATCGACATCACAATATCAGATTTAGTGGTGTGGACTGTGACACTGTATCAAATGTTCATTACCCGGCCCAGTGTGATGTCCCAGCGCTCAAGCCAGCCAATTTCCCGTGTGTGAAGCTGAAGCTGATTTCCTACTAGCCCCATCAAATTCCCAACCAACGTCTTGCTGAATTCAACAAGAAATCGAGTTCACGAATTCAAAGATAAGATTGCTACTCAAACGAAAACCTTGACGTGTCGTCCATGCCAAGACAACGACTTGAGCGTAGATTAGTCCCTACGCTATCGCCATCACGGCCTCGTCATCTAAACAGTTCGACCGTGCATTACGTTACGCGCCATTTTGGGTGAACAGTCAGTCACCTTTGGAGCTTAAAGCTTGAAATCAGGAAACCTTCACTTTGGGAAAGACATGAATTTACCTGGTGGTGCTCGGGCAGAAGGTGATGGCGTAGCTGGTGCCGGTGGCGCACGTGAAGGTGGAGGTGGAGTCGTCGTAGGCGTAGCTGTAGGCGCGCGGGCAGGCGTTCTTGAAGAACTGCGAGTAGGTCGACGGCCGGCAGGTGTTCGGGTTGCCGTAGGCGCCGCTGCAGCAGTACTGCGGCGTCCCGAACGCCTCGCACGCGCTGCGGCACGCCACGGGCCCGCTGCCGGCGCCGGACGTCGACGACGTGGCCATGACCCTCAGATCGGCCGGGCACGCGCCATTGAGGTCCACGAGGCAGCCGGTAGCCATGCACTTGGAGCCGGAGTCAGCGGACCCATTGCCGCCACTACCGCCACCACCGGCGCCCTGCGGAACAATGAGCATCGGGATGTTGTAGCCGTCGACGAGGCTGACGTCGAAGAAGTCGAGGCCGCCGGAGCCGTCGAGGGTGAACTCCGCCAGCGTGGCGGGCGGCGCGGCGCCGCCGCCGTTGCACTGGACGCTCCCCGAGCCGCAGTCGCCCGTGGCGCAGGTGAACTTGCCCGTGGTGGCGTCCGCGGCGCAGAGCGTGCGCGCCCACATCCGGCCCGACCAGCTCGCGGGCGCGACCACCGTCGCCGACGCGCCGTGCGCCAGCGCGAACCCCGTCGTGGACAGCGGCGCCGTGCCGGCGCCCGACAGCAGCCCCGGCCACACCGTGTAGCCGCAGTTGTTGGTCATCGTGAACGTCGCCGACCGCGCAGCTGCAAGCAAGCCGCCGGGAGATCAGAGGTCAGTTCGGTTGATCAGCACAGGCCATGAAACAGCATGCATTGCTCGCTCAGTGCGAACGAACGCTCACCTGGAAGCAGGAGGAGCAGAGCAAGTGAGCAGAGAGCGACATGAGCTGGGCACCGTGCCATGTCGATCTTTGACAGTGCGTAATGTGGCACGCACAAGGCCTTCTTAGCTCCAAGCTCTCGGGACTCCGGCTCACTCTGCCGACTTCCGCTGCCAGCCTTTCTTGTAATGAGCTGCAACTCGATGGGAAGGGGGTGGACTGATCTTTGACGGTCACTTGACTTATATAGGAGTCTGAGGCTCTCCGCACAGCCGCAGCCCAAGAGGCAAATGACGAAGCGAAGGGCCCTGATGTCAGCCTCCCAGCCAAAGTCGGCACCGGGCCTAGTCCCACGCCGACTTACTGTTTTGTCCGCTCTTGGGGGCAGCCACCAGCAACCATGTCCCACCACGCCTCGCTCCGGGCTCCGTGCGCGGCGTCGCCGTGGTCGGCGATGGCCCCCAAAATATCTCGACGCCGGTGAGCAACCGAGGATCGGAGCTGGTATTACCTCCTCGTCCGGCACTCCATTTTATAGAGGGTCGTACGGGAAATGATGATGGGTTATTGACGCTGGAAGAAACCGGGAAACCGAGCAAAGCAGGAAAGAAAAGTCCGTCCGCGCGCGGACGAAGCTGTGCCCGTGCGGGTATTGGTTACGTGGTGTGCTTGTTTCACCGATCTGCTGGATTTTGAGATTTTTCCCATCGTCCACGTAAAATCTTCACTAGCGGAATCGATAGCAGCTAGAAAAAAAAAAGGGAAAAAAATACGGGCGCCTTTTGTTTCTCCTTCCTCGCAAGGCACGGCAGACGGCGGCGGGGCGGGGCAGTTATTTTCCACGGGAATGAATAACAGAGGTGGAGTACGGCATCATGTATTCGCAGTATGTTTGATATAAGATTCACGCTTGGAATAATCAAGGACGGCCAGGGTGATTAGATTCGACGACGACAGCGACAGCAACCACCACAGCTTTCGTTCAGTGGTGCCCGAGCCCGACGCAAACATTTGTGCGAATCTGTCGTTGGCAAGCGAGCACATGCCCGGAATTGCCCGTTGCATGAGGGGAGCACAACAGCTAGTAGAGGCAAGGAGGGCCAAGATGTAGCTGTTCGCTTTCCCACATGTGCTGGCTGATGGGCGCGCCGGATCAATCATTCTCAAGCACGAGTGATTAGTTTTAACATGTCTCGGCCAAGCCGGATCCCGGCACTCCGAAAGCTCCCGACCGAGCAGCCCCCGATCCTGTGGCTGCTGCAGCCTGCGAGATCATGCATCGGTGGTAGATCGGTCGACAGGGAACATGCACATGCTGACATAGAGTCATCTTATCCGTATTTTTTATTCCTGTGCTGGTTGCATGCATGCAGTAGGACTGTCATGTATGCTTTTAACGCCACGGGACATGCACACGGGACATGCACTGCTGCCAAACCGTCAAAAAGCCGCGCGGCTCTATGGGCACGTATTGCAACGGCAGTACAAATGGTACAAAGTTGCTGGTCGACCAGGCATGACTAAAATGTGGATACCCAATTCACGGATTTGGGGATTTGGATACACAGATTATGACATTTCCACATCTTTTACTACTTTCTAAGTTCCTTTTTCCACGATTTTGGTACGTTTTTCTTTAGGTTTGCGGTCTTTTCTCCGCCAGAAAAAAAGATGACACAGCCCACGTGGCTCCAGCCAAGACTGATACATCCGATGCACGCCCGCGCACATCTTTTGTTTGCACCGAACGGAAAAAAAAAGGTTCAGAAGATGTTAGACACCTTTGGTCGTAGCGGATTTCAAGAATCCAATAGAAAAATATTGGAATCTCATAATGCAATCCATAACACAAATTTTTGGAATAGATAACATGGGTTACTAGATGTAAGTACAAATCCTTATCCTTATCGATACAAACATGTCTCGGCATCCCAATATATGCCCCATCGGATTACTCTCTCCCAAAATAAACACACATATCAAATTCAAGGAGGTAAACCTTGTGTTGATGCAAAAAGGCGTTAGATCTGCAAACACACCGGGCTAATACCCTGGTTCGATATCAAAGCGTGCCAGTCGATTTGACCTGTTAATCAACAAGGATGATAAATTTGAATAAGATCCGAACGAGACAACAGCGATACGCCCGGACGTCAAAGCTCAGACGATATTCGATAACTGTTGAACAGATCAGACGAGACGACAGCGATACGCCCGGACGTCAAAGCCTGAATCGTGCTCGGTAGACGCGGAACCTGCAAGGTCGCCGGAGATCAAGTTGATGCAGCCCGCCGATTCTTGAAAGAACTCGTTGAAAAGGAAAAGATACTGGTGACGAAGTCGTCGAAAAGTAGATTGCTTGAAAAGTAGATAAAAGTAATAGGTTTGTTGTATTTGATTGTCCTTTTCTTCATTGTCTCTTGGTACATATTTATACCCTGGTACTATGAGTCCTAAACAGACACGACAAAGTATTACCTAAACAAGTCTTATCTCTAAGGAATAAAAAAAAATAACGACTCGTACCAAGGTCGGACTCAAAAATAGACTATTAAAATAATGGCATAAATATTGCCAGTTTCCTTATCCATTGCTCTACGATGAAACCTCTATCGGCATGCTCCTCATTGCTGTAGATTCCATCGGCAACCCATCGATAATGACTCAGACCTGCTTTCCACGTCCTTCAGCTCTGCTTTCCATCGGCAACCATGCCTCTCTTTCCACCGGCAACAGCCCTCTGGCCTCATCGGCAACAGCCCTCTGGCTTCATCAGTAATGTACGAGATTAATATGTCCTTTATCGGCAATCATCCATCGGCAATTCAGAAGCAATGCCGGAGAAGGACCACTCCCTTGCCGATCGGCACAGTTTTCGGCCCATATTGACACGTGTCAAAAAACGGTGTCAACACCTTGTAAAGTTCAAGCAAATAAAATAACAAATTTATTCATGTTGAATAGCAAATGTAATTAGATTTCAACATTGAAATGTACTTGTATAACAATTTAGTTAGAGATACAAACACTACTACTATTATTTTCTAGTGAGATATAATCTTTGACTACTTAAGTGAGATGTACATTTATTTTGAGACGTAGGGTTCCATGCAAACTTTTATTAGTTCGTTCCCATCATAAAATAATCAAACCCCACCTCCCCCGCGCGCGCGCTCAGATTCTCTTTGCCATCACTTCTTCACCGTCGCTACCACCGCCATTAAATCCATTGCTCCCATATCGATGTTCAACGAACAACGCGTTCAACCGCAGATGACAGATCCTCCTCCACCGATGTTGGCAGCGGTTGCGTTGTCTCCACAACATAGCACTCTGACCTAGCCTCCCGTGCCACTGCGTTTTATGACAATGTTGTCCAAGAGTTGCGGCAGGAACGCGATGAGTGCCCCCATCACGTTAGGATAGTCTCAATGGAGATTTTATGGTCTAGTCTTCTTTTTCTCAAATACACAAAAGATTTGCGTATCATTATAAGTAACAAAAGGGAGTTTAACGATACACACGACACGCTTGTAAAGAGCATCTAGAAGGTTTTATGTCCCCGTACGTCTCTAAGACCACTATATGTTGAAAACCATATGGACTAGATTTATCCCATAGAATTTTTTAATCAATTTTCTCTTTAGGTATATTGTATCATGTTATCATATTTACTAAGTTGCTGGATTATTTAGTGCCTATAAATCTATAAAGAATAAAACACTTAAGAGCGGCATTATATGTTGCGCTAGATAACGAGCCATCTTGAAATTGGAGCCCATGTCTCAATAACACACCCGAGTGCAATAGATGATCTTTTTTTTAGATAAAGGATAAATATATCCAGCTTCATCTATCAACCGATAGAATCAGGCCAATTATTATAAAATTTTGCCAAAATTTACTGCTAACCGAAATAAAAATAAAGTTGCTAAACACAACCAATGTATCTCAAAGACAACCATCTCTCACTTTAAACCTGGTTTGAGAACCATCTCTCACTTTGAACGAGCCCATGTCCATGAATGATCTTAATTTCGACATTTCAAACTAAGTGTGCACAATGTCCTATTGTGGTTGGCTAACCTACGTACATTGTTCTGTAGCTGTATGCCATGATCGTTGTCTAATATCATGAAATCAGACACGAAGCCAACGGTGTGGGGCAGGGGCCTCAAGCCCCCCTACTGCTACCGGCTACCGCGCACTGGGGAGCAAGGTCACACCCATCTTGCCATTTTCCTATAAAAAAATAAAAGAAGAAATACTCTTCAAATACTCTTACCCCTACCCTATACCGTCAATAAGCGTGGAACATCTATCACTGGATTGTGTGTCAGGATTACCTAGCAAGCTACCCATTTACCATGTACTCCCCACCGACAAGATGGATGCAAATTTTTAAAAATCATATATAAAATATTCAATCTCGCGAGAATATAAGAAAATAAATTAGTTTTTTTTTTGAGCAATTTGCATGTAAACATTTCCCCTTGAGAGGTATACGAAGTATTTGTTCTACGACCTACAATTCACACCTGCTCTATCACATGTTTTTTTTTCCCATAGCTATTTATACACAGTTGTTTTTTCATAGCTCATGACTCATAACTCACATCATTTTTTTTTCAAAAGCCATAACTCAACCAAACAGAATCATAATAAGGTTACGCTGTTGTAGCGCTCTAGATCAGACTCCTAAAATTTTCATGACTTGGTCCCTGCTTACAAGTCGGCTTGTTTGGTTCACGAGCTAGACTTTAACGATTACAACTGATGCATAAATTAATAGATAATCATTTATTGTTAAGGTTGATAGTATATGGGTCTGTTTGCTTTAGCTTCCTGTCGCTGCAGCTGCGGATGCTCCGAACACGCTCATAGTTTAGGACTTAGGCCCTCGTGTCCCGGCACTCGGGATGCCCGCGAGATGACAGAGAAAATACGCGTGGAGGTAAACTTTTGATGGAAGATGGATGCGCCCTTTAACGATGACGAAAAAGGAGTCCACAGTTGCGACCATTTTGGGCAGACATTTCGTAGGCTGACTCTCACGTCTTTTCCAATTCGTTGGGTATGCCTAATCGTGGATCTAGACATAGAATGGAATCATGTAATCCGTGACAATTCTGAATGGATTTCCTGCAAAAGTCCTCGCAACAGATCAGCAAAGAGTGGATATACGCCGCTTTTGCAACTACCAGTCTGAATGTTTATGTGTCTCAGCAGAGTAGCAGGCGACATTCGGCTCGTACCGATGACTCATATATCCAATGAAACCAGCAGCTCTGCCTTTGCGAGAAAAGGGTGCGCCGTACCAGATCGACATGGCGAGAAAAAAAAGCGCCCAATGGAGGAGGCAGGGCATGAGCTCCACTCCGCTCTGACTTGCCAAGCCGAGTCTCGAGTGAGTGGGTGGTGACACAAGCGGGGGAGCTTTTGTGCAGGACAGAGAATGAAGTTCCATCCATCTATGGTCTATGTATATACAGTGTGACTTGTAAGCACCTTTCAGAGACAAATTTGCATTGTGTAAAAGGTGCCAAGTCGGTTGATGTGCTGAGCGGCTTCAGGTTTTCTCTCGTTGGGATTGGGATTTGGGACCATCACATGCGAAAAGTGGCTGGCAGAACATGGTGACCATCTTCGCGCCACGGTTTGCACTTTTCGTCAGCAGTGTAACCAGAGAAATCGAGTTGCGGCGGGTTTCTACCAATGACGGAAAGTACTAGCAGATGCCTGTATACAAGAGATGACGAAGGAAGGTCTCAAGCGTGCATTTGTGACTTGTAAAACGGGCTCGGCATCATCATCGTCTGCCTGCACACTATCAACCAGCGTTTATCACAGCCTGCGGGCTGCGGCGCAAAATTCGGGCGCACCATGTGGATCGAATGGAAGAAACCTAAGCAGGCTCCTATTCCAAATTTAGGGACTTGATAAAAAAAATCAACTCCAATCCACCTCCTACTTGGACTTCAATCCATCTTCTACTTGGACTCCTATTTTAGGAGACCTCTTCAAATTTAGTTTCAGGCCCCCGGATCTGCCACTCTCCTATCCCATGGGTCCCACCCACTTTCCTCTCCAATAGCCGCCCGTTCTCCGCGACCGTCGCCTCAAGCTGCGTCGCGTCCTCGGCCCTGGCGCCGGCCTTGTGCGCCGTCTCCGCCTGGGCGGCCCGAGGGGGTCCCGCGCCGTCCCTCTAGCCGCGCCGCGCGCTCCTCCTCCGCGGCCCTCGGTGGCGCCGCGAACGCCGCCAGCAGCACCGCCCGCTCCGCGTCCGCGAGCGACGCGGCGTCAGCGTCCGTAGAAGTGGCGAGATCGGCGAGCTCAGCCTCCAGCGCCGCCACCCGTTTCCGCTCCTCTGTGGCTGTGTTGACGAGGATGGGGAACGCATCGGTGAAGGGGCAGATGCGCCGCCGCGGGTCGGTGAAGGGGTGGGGCCACGCGCGTCGGACGGGGAAGAAGCGGGCTGGGCCGCTGTGCCCGTGTTTCGTGCCACGCGCCGCCAGGGCCATCACCGGTGGTAGGAACCCGCCGCCATCGGACGGGGAGGGGCACGGACGTGAGCAAGCTGGGAACGGAGCTGCTCGACGAGTTTGGTGCTTGGACCTTCTAGGACCAGGACCAGGACGAGCGACAGCCGTGCCACGCCGCCGTCTTCGACTCAGCCGAGCGCGCCTGGGCGCAGTGGCGTGGCACACCGGCCCCCCTGCAGCCGGTGGCCGCCGCGGGCGGGATCGTGCTGTACCGCGGGAGGATGGCTAGACGCGGATGAATGGAAGGGCCGTAGCACTTCGCAAAAGCGAGCAGAGGTGGCAAACAGTGTGTGACGACGGCAAAATCGGCCGATTCGGCCCTCCTCAAACTCGGCGATTCGTGGTGCGAACGACACAGGAAGATGGAGGAGGACGAGGCGAATCGGTGTGCTTGCTCGTGCGGACGGTGGTGCGGCGCAGCCGAGCTGCGCCGGCAGTGGAGCAACGGCAGCGCTGCTGTTCGCCCGTGCGAGCAAGAAGAAAGAGAGCGAGGCAGAGAGGGGAGTGAGGAGATGGAGTGAATGGCGCCGAGGGCGGCGCTGCCTCGCCGCGCGAGCAGCCCCGGCGCATGACCACGCGAGCCGCCCTGGTCTCCAGCGCAGGAGCATGGGCAGCTGCTCGGATGTGTGCTCTGCTCTCTCCAGTCCCTTGTACAGAGGAAGAAGAAAAGGGAAAGAAGAAAGAGACAATGACTGACGGGTCCCATCTATCATTGTCTGCTAATATTAATATAGAGGCTTTTATTTAGGGTCTTGGGCTGAAGTTGAAAACAAATTTAGATCCTTATTTTTTACAGATCAGCATGCAAATAAAAAAAGTTAGGGCTTAATTTGCATGGTGGGCTGGAGTCACTCTTATCCACATGTCGTCGTGTAAACGAGCTCGTTTTCTGTCCGTTTGGCACCCATACGTCTCGATCTGTTATGGGTCTGCCGAAATTTTATCCATAGCCTTCTGCTTGCGTCACTGAATTTTATTCCAAAGCAAGTCCGTTGCGAGTGATTGATGTCGCCAGCCCATGGGCTTCTTGGGCTGGGAAAAATACTCGTGTAGGAGGATGAACGGGCTGAAACATGAACGTAAAGGCACAAGTCGCCAATTCAGATTTCCTCGACGCTGAGGCGGCTCGAGGCGATTCCCTGGCGATTAGGGCTCCGTCGCCGCCATCCTGTCGGCGGCCGCTGTCCGCTCGTCCGTCCGGCCCGTTCCCGCACCTGCCCCACGTCGCTGCTGTCCGGTGCCCGACTGCGGCCACCGCGGCGGTCAGTCGTTCTCCGCTTCGTGAGGCGAAAGCTCGGCGCCCAGGCGACTCGAGAAGGTTCGGCGGCCGTCGTCCGCCCGTCATCCTCCACCCCCGCTCCCGTCCCAGCCTAGTCGCTGCGTCGCCACCGTCCAGCGCCCCAAACGCCCTGCACCTGGCATCGGACCGGTGCTACTGCGTCACCGCCGGCCGGAACCCAAACCCTAGGGCCTGACGCCATCGCCGGCGAGGAGAAATCTCGGCGACCCGGGAGACTTGATCCGGTCCCGACGACCGTCGCCAGCTCGTCCGACCACCCCTCGTCGTCGCACCGGTAAGCTCGTCCCCGTCCCCATCACGCTCGATCCCCCTGCTGCTGCGCCATGGCGATACTGCTGTATGTCGCTGCTCTGTGTCCGCACCTACCACTCGCCAACTCCCACGGCCGCCTCGCTGCGCGTCCCTTCGTCAGCATAGCTGTCGTCGCCGCCTCCAGGACGGGCCCCTCCGGGCGCCTCTCCTGCCGCAGCCCAGCGCCTCGATGGCGACGTGCGAGCGTGAGGGCGCGTGCCGAGATCAAGCGCGCGTACCGGCGCCTCGCGCTCAAGTATCACGCGGATGTCAACAAGGAACCTGCCGCTCAGGAGAAGTTTCTACGGATCAAGCACGCTTACAACTCAGAGTCTCGATCCATGTACGCGAGCAGCAGTTCAGATCTGCAAGTGGAATTCCAGAACTGGGAAGCTGGGTTGAATTCGAATCAGGATCCTAAAAGCCTGTGGGAAGAGTTAGCTGCAATTGGCGAGGAATTTGTTGAATTTCTGGAAGATGAATTGAAGAGTGATGACTCTGAACAAGAGAGGATGTCACTGGAAATGACTCATACAGCCAAGTAGGGCAGCTCCACCTCCGTCCCGGGGAGGTCTCTTCTCTGCCCCCTGTCTTTGTTTCTCCAAGAGACAAGAACAGGGCAAAGAAGCTGGAGGCGCAGGGGGAGGAGAATAGCATGAGCAAATCTGTGGCGGACTCCGAGAAGGAGATCCGCCGAGAACAATGAGTTGCCTGAGCTGGAACTGTCGTGGTTTGGGCAACGCTGCGACAGTGAAAGAGCTTCGTGATCTCGTGAAGCGAGTTGCTCCGACCGTGCTTTGTGTCCTCGAAACTCAAGTTCACAAAGCAAGGGTAGAAAATTTGAAGAGTACTCTTTTTGATTGTTCGTTTGCTGTAAGTAGTACGGGTCGCAGTGGCGGCTTGAGCATCTTCTGGAATAATAAAACAAGAGTGAAAATTTTACCGTACTCTCAGCACCATATCGATGCTATCATCACAGAGAACGGGGAAGATCCTTGGCGGCTCACTTGTGTGTATGGTGAAGCGCAGTTGGGGGAAAGACATAGGACGTGGGATATGATTAAATCAATCATGTCCACATCACAGTTGCCCGTGGCTATGCATCGGAGATTTTAATGAAATCCTCCGTAGGGAGGAACATGTGGGCATGCAGGAGAGGAGTTTAGCCCAAATTGCAGCATTTCGCGAGGTGGTGGATGTATGTGGCTTCCATGATTTGGGATTCGTTGGTCGCAATTGGATCTTTGAGAAAAAGGTGTTAGGGGGGGTCCTGGTGTCGGGTGCGTCTTGATAGGGCCCTTGCAACGACAGAGTGGTGTTCTATATTTCAGCTAGCTGAGGTACAACACATGACAGCTGCGGCATCGGATCATGGACCAATTCTTCTGAGATGGCGTCGTGCTGAGGCGTAGAATAGAAGGAGGAGAAGAAAGAATTTGAAGTACGAGCTTATGTGGGAAACTCATGAGGGGTTCCCTTCTTTGATTACCGAGACCTGGCAGCAGTGCGGAAGGGCAAGGACACTAGTGGAGTTGCATGAGAAGATGTCCACAGTTGCTGGAAGGCTAGGTGAGTGGGGAGTTGAGTCCTTCGGCCATGTTCGGGAGGAGTTGAAACGCTTGAACACTGAGCTGGCCAAGTTACGTTCGGACCCCATGCGGGTTGGCCCATCGTATGTCGAGACCAAGGTCGTTGAGAGGATTTTGGAGCTCAATTATAGAGAGGAGATGATGTGGAAACAACGATCTCGAATTACGTGGCTATTTGAAGGAGATAAAAATACTCGTTTCTTTCATTTACGGGCGAGTCAACGCAGGAAGAGGAATTTTATTTCTTCTTTAAAAAAGCCTGATGGACAGGTGACAGAGGATGAAGGTGAGATGGCCGTACTAACGTTGGGTTTTTACAAAGATCTCTATAGGTCGGAAGGGACAGATGATATGGACACCCTTCTTGCGGCAGTGCCGAGGAAAGTGACAGAGGAGATGAATGCCAAGCTGGATGCCTCCTATTCTAAGGAGGAGATCAAGACTGCGCTTTTTCAAATATTCCCGACGAAGGCGCCCGGGCCGGATGGTTTTCCTGCTCATTTCTTCCGGCGACATTGGGATTTATGCGGCGAGGAGGTGTTTGATGTGGTTCTACGTGTGTTGGAAGGGGAGGATGATCCCTCTGTGATTAATAACACATGCATAGTTTTAATCCCAAAAGTGGAGAATCCAATCGAGCTGGGGCAGTATCGGCCTATCACTCTATGTAACGTGATCTACAAGATTGCCTCTAAGATAGTGGCCAACAGACTTCGGACTATTTTGCCTGAGGTGATATCGGAAGAACAGTCAGCTTTTGTGCCAGGGAGACTCATTACGGACAACATACTTACAACGTATGAATGTGTACACTTTATGAAGAAGAGGGCGAAAGAAAGTAGGTGTTGTGCGGTGAAGCTTGATATGAAGAAGGCGTACGATCGGGTGGAATGGGAATATCTTCGCATGATTATGATTACGCTGGGTTTCAGCCGAGGTTGGGTGAACATGATCATGAGACTGGTTTCTTCGGTGTCTTTTTCCGTACAATTTAATGGAGACAGACTAGAGAGTTTCAAGCCTTCTCGAGGGATTCGACAAGGAGATCCAATTTCTCCCTACCTTTTCTTGTTGACAGTAGAGGGCCTTTTGTGCCTTTTAAAATCTAGAGTTCAGTCATCGAGCTTAAGTGGTATTTTGGTGGCTCAGTCAGCTCCGATGGTGAGTCACCTTCTTTTTGCAGATGGCAGCCTGCTGTTCTTCAAGGCAAGTAGGGAGTGTGCGGAGGAGGTGCGGGATGTTTTGCGCCTCTATTGTCGTGCCTCGGGTCAACAAGTTAATATGGAGAAGTCTTCTATCCACTTCGCCAAAGGGTGTAGCGCCCAAGTGCAGGAGGAGATTATGGAACCGTTGAATATACATACCGAAGTGTTGAATGGCAGATATTTGGGTATGCCTACGGACGTTGGGAATTCTGCTAATGGAGCATTTAAATATCTTAAAGACAGAGTATGGAACAAAGTCTAGGGATGGATGAAGCAGTGTTTGTCAGCTGGTGGGAAGGAAGTTCTCATAAAATCCGTGGTTCAGGCTATTCCTACCTATTCCATGTCCTGCTTCAAATTACCAAGGCCTTTGCAAACATCTCGATAGCTTACTACGGAGCTTCTGGTTGGGGAGCAAAGAAGGGAAGCGTCAGACTTGTTGGGTTGCTTGGGAAGATATGATCAAACCAAAGTACATGGGAGGGATAGGCTTCCGTGATATGGAACTTTTTAACTTAGCCCTTCTTGCCCGCCAGGCATGGAGGATACTGCAAGATACGGGTGCTTTGAGTTCTCACATTTTGAAGGCAGTTTATTTCCCAAAGAGGGATTTTCTAGAGGCGCATGTTGGTACTTCTCCCTCACGTACTTGGAGATCAATTATTGAGGGGAGAGACACCTTGATGCAGGGCCTAATTAGGAGGATCGGAACAGGCGAACAGACTGATATCTGGACGACAAACTGGTTGCCGAGGGAAGGCTTGATGCAGCCTGTTTGCTGTACCAAAGATAACCCACCACAACGAGTTAGTGAGCTTATTGATCCTGGACGTTCATGGAATAGACAGCTAGTGGGGGATTTCTTTACTCCAATGGACGTTGAGATTATTTTTAGCATACCATTGTGCACGTCTAAGCAAAAGGATTTTTGGGCATGGCGGTATGAGAAGTCAGGGATTTTTTTCAGTAAGGTCTGCCTATAAGATGCTAGTGCATAATAAGGAAAAGCGGACAGCCTGGCTATTGCACACAACTGCCAGATCCGACACAAAGGCAGATGAGAAAAAGTGGACTGATTTGTGGAGAGTGAAGGTACCTTCAAAGGTTAAGGTCTTTTTGTGGCGGCTTGCACGCCAGACCATACCTACTCAAGACTTAAGGTTTCGTAGGAACATGGCAGATGATTTTCGATGTAACTATGTGGAGAGCCGGATTCCTGGAAACATGCTCTCCTCGAGTGTCACATGGCGAAGGCGGTGTGGGCTTTGGAGAGGGAGGATACTACTGAAGCTTTGAGTATGATCAATGAGGGGGATGCAAGATCATGGCTATCAGTGCAGAAGTGGTAGAAGCAATAGCATGCCGAGAAGATGTGGCGTTGGCTTAGGATCTTTCGCTCAACAGAATCAGGGTGGCAAGTGATTGCATTAACGTAGCTAGAAGTATCCGAGCAGAGGGTTTAGGACCATACGGTCCAATTGTTAGGGAGATTAAAGCCAGGAAATCTAGTTTTCAGCATGTTGAGTTTGTTCATGAGATTAGGAGCTCCAATGTGGACTTCATAGACTAGCGAAGAGCTCGGTTTCTCTGGCTTTAGGTAGGCATGTTTGGTTTTTATCGCCACCTGATGGTGTTTGTAATTCTATTATGAATTAATAAAAGGTGACACTTCCTCAAAAAAAAATGAACGTAAAGGCGTTGTCTCCTCGTAGGCTGTCTGACCTGTGCGCAAAAACCTGACATGCTAACCACGCCTGGCCTGATCAGTTTGAGATTAATAATTTATTTATTTATTTATTTAAAGTTTGGTCTATGTTTTATAGTGAAACTATCAATCATAGCTCCTTTAAATAGATCATAAAAAAATATAATTGAGATTAATGTTATAACTTGTTGACTCTCACGATGAACAAGTTGACTTCTTATGGTACTGTAAAATTGCAATACGGTAATACAGTAGATTCATATTGAAGGGAGTCAAAAGTTTGGAACAAGATAGAATAACACAAACATGTAGAATTTATGGTTTGCTAATTAGTAATAAAGGAGACCAAAGCCACAAAATGGAAGGAGCAAGACAAACAGTGACACGTGTCAAGCTTGTGCGACAATGCTGCGTAGGATTTCTTCCGATTTGTTGTGATCGGCACGAAAGGAAAAGGGGAAGGACGAGAATACCCTTTGTTTGAGGGAATGAGTTTTTTTGGGATTGACAAAAAAACAAGAAAAAGAGACGAGAGGGGGACGAGACTGCAGTGAGTTTTCTCATCCTATTCTCCTATATGACAGGTTTTAGAGAAGTAAAATTGTTTTTCTCAGTCAAGTGCAAATGCTATAACAAGGCAAATTATATATATAAAGAATGTAGGTGCTTTGCTTGGGAGGATTTCCTTTTCCTAGGCGCAAGCCTGGACTTCATCTAGTTTGAATTTGTGGCCAGGGAGGTCACCAAAGAGTGCTGTGCTCTGCTGTAAATTGAATATTCTGGTGTTGTGCTCTTCAAAAATCCCCAGGTTATCAGACTGTAGAGCTTTTCATTGGCTACGGTCACCTCATTCCATCGTTTGACATCGACGTAAAATTTGCCACGTTCCGCGCCTATCAGAAATTGCCACGAATCAATCAAAAAATGGCGTCTCGCATCCGGAATTCCGGCGACTGAGCAGCGTTGTTCGGATTGGTGCAACAGAGCCGGCAAAGTGACAAACCTGTTGGTTTAGCCAACCTCGTGCAGTCTGCGGTCCATAGCTTATTTTGAAGGAGAGTAATTTTTTAGATAATGGAAGGAGAGTATCCATAGCCTGAATGCCTGAGAGCCAAATAAAAGAATTTGCATTGTCACAGTGTGCAATTGCGCCAAAATAAGCAAACCCTAGTTCAGGGTTATCTAGTTCCGAAGCTGGGCGGCTCCGTTGGCAGATGCTCCGTATTGTCACGCTCAATGAGGGTCCCAATAATGCTATCACTAGAGTCAGGGTTAAGCTGCACTGATCGATTGTAATCCCTCCAAGAACGAGAAGATGCAAGATAGTATTGCACGTGCTGAATTATACAGACATATATTTAGACACGTTTCAGACATGTTCTCCAGGAATCAGGATACATGCACCTACTACCTTGGAGCTAGCACTGCTCGTGGTTTCATTTTAGGAATTAGGATAACCATCAGGCATGTATTTAACACAAGATTTTCGGCGGCAGGTGCTGTGTTCGAGGCAAGTGTCAAGGGTAGTGGACTAGTGGAAGAACAATCATAGCAATCCGCAGCTACCGTAGGGTCAGGTGCCTATCATGTGGGTTTCTTAAGACAAAGTTTGTGTAATGGTACCTAATTCTTGTTGCTGTTGCTGCCACATCAGAAGAAGCTTCATCTCCACGAAGTTTTGCACGAGATCAAGGAAAAGAAATGAAAAGGACCTCTCTTTGTTATAATTGCTGTAACCTGGCAGTGGGGTCAGAAGGCTCAGGGGGCTGTTGCAACAGATCGCTGCACCTGTTTGAGATACGGACGAGTTAATAGGCCTGCTTGCGTGAAGATGTTGCGTTCGGTATCATCACCAAACTAAAGGCACTGTTCTGTTGGCGGATTTGGTATTGGTATATCATAGTCGTTGGCTTTGGGCCCTCACAACAAACCGGTCATTGTACTTTGGGTTATGCTAAAGATCCAGGCGATCATCATGATATGGAGTTTTGAATATGTGCCAAAACCGTCACCTTCTTCCTTCTCTCAGGCCGTCCTTTGTGATGCTGGCTACCGTGGAGTTTCGTTGTGCCTCTTTCATTCCGAAGTGTGGTCTCGTTTTACGCTTAACAGCGAGCCATCCATTTTCCGTTCCTAGTACCTTTCTGTGTGGCTGCTGAATTCTGCTCCTCTTTCCCCCACGCCCACCCCCCCCCCCCCCCCCCCCCAAAGAAACAATTTCGACCGTATACATTGACAATCGGATAGCGCAACCAAACCATTTATCGGGAACAGTAGTACATTTACGTCGGTTATTCGATTGTCAGGTCAGCAC
>CM041629.1:12495553-12634337 GCA_023333625.1 Bothriochloa decipiens | reverse complement strand
CGGTTATTCGATTGTCAGGTCAGCACTTGCCACCTCGGTTCATCAGCAGCTTCCGTTTCTCTGTCAGCAGTCAGCACCTTTACTACGCCTACGCGCTTCAGAAGTCAGACAGGCCAACTAACCTTTCAATCGTCTGCACTGCACATGCCATGCAGGCCCTGCAGAAAGATTAAGCTTTTCCTGTTTTCTATTACCCACCTTGATCATCATTGGCAAAACAAGCTCAGACAACATGATCGATTTCCTTATGTTATCTCCTACTAGTCGTAAGGCCCCACGCACACGCACAAGCACAGCACAAAGACGTTGGTTCAGCTATGCCTATCGCCCGTCCACTAAATCTCATCGCATTCGATGCCTTTCTGAAAAAAAAAGATACGAACATCACCGAGCACCATGTCTCCCATCCATCCTGGAAACTGCACAGCACACTGGCAATTAGACCTGACACCAGAGCTACGCGCTATACCGCAAATTGCAGGGGAAAAAAGCTTCTAAATTCAATCAGGCCGTCTTCCTTCCGTGCTGTCACTTTGCTGAAGAAAAGCATGATTATACCGAGCGGAAAGCGAGTTTTAGTAAATTGCCTCCCTTGCGCTATAAGTGTAGTGCAACAGGGTGTGCTCGGATTCCCCCCTTCTCTCTACCTCTCTTCTTCTAATTCTGATAGTCTATGCGTGGTCGCTCCTCCGTCCAGCAGTCGTCTCTCTACCTCCCTCGCCTATCCTGTGCTCCTCTCTAACCACTGTACTAAAACTAGCAGTGCCTGAGCAAGACTGATTCCACTTGTACGATAGCCTGTACCTGTAGTGTGCTGACATTATATACCCTTCCCTTCTTGCTCGTGCCAATCGCCATTGCCAACCACCTCGTAGAGTAGAGCTGCATTGCTGTTGCTTCGAGGCCATGGGAATTCCAGCAAGAGTTTGCTTCGTAGTTCTTGTTCTGATCACATTTATGAGAGGTAACAATTCGATCGTTGAGTATTTGGCTGCTTTGGCGAATTCTTGTAAGGGATGCGAGAGCTGAATTGACGATGTCTTTGGGTTCTTGCTTGGTCGCAGAAGGGAGAGCGGCGACATTCACGTTCGTCAACAGGTGCACGGGGACGGTGTGGCCGGGCATCCAGTCGAACGCGGGGAGCTCTCGGCTAGACCCGACGGGCTTCGTCCTGCCACCAGGCACGTCGCGCGCGGTGCAGGCGCCGTCGGGATGGTCCGGCCGCGCCTGGGCGCGCACGGGGTGCGCGCAGGACGCCAGCAGCGGGAAGGTGGTGTGCGCGACGGGCGACTGCGGGTCGGGCTCCCTGGAGTGCGACGGCGCGAACGCGGCGACACCCGCGACGCTGGCCGAGTTCACGCTGGCCGGCGGCGGCGGCAACGACTTCTACGACGTGAGCCTCGTGGACGGCTACAACCTCCCGATCCTGGTGGAGCCCGCGGGCGGCGCCACGGGCGCCACGACGTGCGCCGCCGCCGGGTGCACGGCGGACCTCAACGAGCGGTGCCCCGCGGAGCTCCGCACCGACGGCGGCGCCGGCTGCCGCAGCGCCTGCGACGCCTTCGGCAAGCCCGAGTACTGCTGCAGCGGCGCCTACGCTAATCCAAATACCTGCCGCCCCACGCCCTACTCGCAGCTGTTCAAGTCGGCGTGTCCCAAGTCGTACAGCTACGCCTACGACGACCCCACCAGCACCTTCACCTGCGCCGGCGGCCGTGACTACACCATCACCTTCTGCCCCGTCGCCACCCCAAGGTACTTCGTCTTCATTTTTTTAGCCGAGCTCACACGCTAGCTACCCTCGTAGCAATTGACTTTTTTCCCGACCATCCAATCCAAGGTTAATTTTATTTTTTAGGTTTGCTTTTGCCGTGCCGTGCCGTCTTCTCTTGGTTAATGATAAGAACGTGGTTAGTCATAAATGCTCTCGAGATTTGCGTGCAGAGTTAAGCACACCATGGCCCGGCACACTTGCTGCACCTAGCGATCGTGTACAGGTAGCGGTTGGTGCATGATCAAGAGTGAGTGATGGCCGAGCACTCATATCACCTTATCTGTCTTATCTTGCATAGAAAACGAGTGCAGGTGTGCCGTATGCTTCTAAAAACTCTGAAATGGATTAGTAGAATGGGACAGTGATGGCGAGACGTTTGGATTTTGGAAGATTGCAATGTGATGCAATGATTGGTCTGGATCAAGTACGCAGTGTGCATATCTTGCCATTTCGGTTGGTGCTTCTTAACCTTAGAGGATTAGCTTGCTGCAAGAGGTTTGACCCCCAGTGCCCGTGCGGGGCTGCGGGCCTTTTTACTGCTGTCGCTTACACGTCCACGTCAGGCCAGTCGGTTTCTTATCTAGTGATGTCAGTAGCAGTAAACAAATATTTATTTAAAGCAGAAAACGATAGTAAAAAGCGATTAGAAGGATTGTTTTCATCATCATTAGACTAATAAACTGATTGCTGGTCCCTTTTTGTGTGTGACGCAAAACGTGCAGCGTGAAATCGTCGGGTGGCCCTGGAGCGACGACGGCGGCACCGACAGGCCCGACGCCGCAGATGCCGCGGACGGCAGGTGGGCAAGGCGGCGGCCCTGACGGGCAGGGCGTGATGCTGGGCGACAACTCCTGGCTCGCCAGCCTCGCCACGGGCGAGTCGTCCGCGCCGGCGGCGCTCCGGGCCTCGCCCCTCGCGCCGCTCCTGCTCGGCGGCCTGATCCTGCTGGTGGCGCTATAGTACCAGCGGGAAACCAACCGACCCCATCACAGGTGTGTGAGGCGAAAGTTTTGGTCAAAAGAAAGAAAGAAGCGGGCGCGCACTACACGGGGCACCGGCGCAAAGCGAAGCGGTGCGCCCGGCTTGCCGACGGGGACGCCGAGCTGCCCCCCGATGGAAATGGTGGCGGTTGGTGGGGCTGTCTGTCCCCTGTCCGTGCTGGGTTTGTGCGTGGGAGATGATATGATTTCAGTTGACCAGGATCGCATCACGCCATTGTAAAATCCGCCATTTTTTCTCCTTCTTCTACTTATTAACGTTGTGTCCATCAGCAAAAGAAAGAAATGTACAAGATTGTTTCGCAGATAACGAAAGACTAGAAGCAATGATTATGTACACGCACTCAGCACAGTCCGGCAGGCGTCCTGGTCATCAGAAGACTCGCTAGTACTAATGGCGAACCAACTACTAACATTTGCGCACAAACGGGTCAGGCTTAACAAAGTGGAGGTGATTAGTTTACACCATTATAGTTCTCAACGGACGGAACGTATACCTGCTACTGCGCGTTAAGAGTGTCGTCTCACTTCAAACTGCCCTACACAGTCTGGTGCAATGACCGAACCCGATCAGCCGCTTTCAGAGACGTGGCAGGTGCACTATCCAATCTCGGACAGCCTACCAAACGTTCCTGCTGCATTTGATGAAGCGTCTCCTCCTAGTCATTGGTGTGTAGGCGTGCAGCGGATGATTTTGACGCCTAGCGGAATGCGTGCGTGCCCCCAATCATCAACAGCTAAAGGAAAAGGAAATGGCCTACTCGTGGATGAGGAGGTGGCTGCAGCATGGACTGATACACTAGAATACTAGTAGTAGTGCCACTCTAAAGTATGTTGTGTACAGATACTGTGTAGCTGATGACGCATTGCAGTCCTCGGTGATTGTTGGCACATGGGATGGGAGGGAGAAGATGTTGCCAGCCAATTGCCATGCAATCTGATCTGTGCTCGCGGATCGACCAAATACGTGTATATTGGGCGTGTTGATGAGAATTGAGAACTGAGATGATGCTCACTTCATCTGGTCCACTGCTTTTGAGTGAAGCCAAAGGAAGGAAGAAGGATCGATCGGTGCCGGGCGTGCCTGCCTGCCTGCCTGTCATCGTTTCTGAGCTGCGTCGTATCACCACCCTGGGATCGCCTTTTAGTGCCAACGTAATGGCATGCTTTGTACTAAGGTTAGTTGATGCGATCTGCGGCTGAGCACGGTCGGGACCATACATCTGAATCTAAGCTTGTTGCTTCTCAGATTCATCCACATTCACTCGACCTGTCGACCATGCCACTACGCTTGTCTTCCCAGTTCTCACCATGCACTGCTATTGACATGGACTTCGCGGGCACCGCTAGGAACCCGTTTCTTTCAAATGTCAATGCATCACGCCTGTTTCGGTTAGGTGATAATGCAGCGTGTACAGTCCCATCGCGATATAGTAGTACGAATATGATGCGTACCTAGACCGGCCGTTTGACCTGCCGGATATATCAAATCAAATCACACTCTCCTCAGCAGAGTCTGCTGGCCTCGTGATCTTGCTTAGGAAGTCAGTTAAAGGCAGCGTCAGTCAAAGGCAGCTAGTTCCAGGACGGCTCATTACCAAACACCCTTCAGGAGTCACAAACCAAACACCATTGCTGAACGAACTCTTGCATAGAAACCTCTCCGTCTGCTTTCGGATCGATGCGACCCCGTTGCCTGCAGAAGAAAAGGATGTGACGGGCATGCCCGGCTTGGCGATCAACAGTCTTTTCCATCCCAGACTGACCAGTTTCCGCTAGCAGCAGTGTAACAATGACAGGCATGTTCACCGTAACCGCCGGAGATTATTTGGCAAGGACCTGACGCGATGCCAAGTCCGCATGTGACTTTCAGGCACCCATCAGGATCAAATGAAATGAGCTAGGAGTAGTCGTAATGCCGGCTGACCCTCGACGCTGATCGGCCACCCACCGGTCGCTTTCAGTTTTATTATTATCCCTTACAACAGGAACAGGGGAAGGTCCTGCCAGAGTGCCAATTCTGATACGCGACGGTGCCGCAGCCCTCAGGTCTCTGATTAGAATACAAGCACAGCTACAAGCATCTCATTTGTGCCTCAGTTAGCTAGCAAGTAGCTAGTACAAAGGAGAAACGCCAGGGCATTGCATTGCCTGGAACAAAAGGAGCTTTCTGGTTTACGTATGATTCAGCATTAGTTGTAAGGCAGCAGTATTGTCGCCTTTCTGTTTATGCATGATTCAGCATTAGCTTTCTGGTGTCTGGTTTATGTATGCCATTGCTTCTGCTAGTGATTGTCCATTGGGCACCGCAGTGCTCAGGACTGTGGTTGCCCGGTTGCGCCCTCGTGAACCAAAGGTTTCACCTTTTCGTTGACTGCTAGTCGCTTAGCAACTGAGGCTATGGAAGTCGGACAGGTTTAGCTGGGATTTGGGTTTGTTAAACCGGACGGAGGAATCTTGAGTCAAAAGTTGAGTGTACTGACAACAATCCTGCGAGAAAAGATGCTAAAAGAAAATCCTTTTAGGAACGCTGAGGGATGCTTGTAAAGAGGAAAGGTGAACGGAGAAGCGCGAAAAGGAATGGAACTGTTGCTACATGCCGACCACAGTTAGCAGAAGCTACCTTCGATTGGTCCATCGTTAAGGAATGGAACATGCCCTGCTGGCCTGCTCTGCATCGGTGTCCCACATGCTTAGCAATAGGCTACTACTACAGCTTTGCTCTTATTATTAGATTATGGATGTAATGTAATTGTACTGCAATGATAGACTGATATACACATATACGGCCATTTTCAGTTAATTCTGCGTTGCATAAACATGTAGGTTTGGGGGAGAAGAGAACGCAGAGACGTTCTCCTAGCATGAGTTGAAATTCAGAAACAAGACAAGATCCTTTGTCATAACTTTAGCTGCTCCATGGACATTCTATTATTATTTTGTAGTAGAACAGTTCATCCTAAATTTCCATTAAGTTTCAGTTCAGAAAGATAAGGATTTTTACACAGCACATAGATATATATATATTTTTTTAATAAGAAAGAGTGTGATGATAATGTTTTGGACAGCTCATATAAGCTCGCACATGGCGTCAGCAACACACTGAAGAAAACGATTTGTTGGAGGCTTTTCTTGTAATGGCATAATCGCAATGGACGAGCAAAAAAAGGAGCTGTTGCTTTGAGTAGTGTAGATACCTTCTTGGAACTATCACACACATATTCATCAAGGAAATATCCATTGATCCATACAGAGTTTATAGATGGCGATTGACAAGAACAATGCACCTAATGAGGTCACTCATAAAGGAATGAACTAAAGCAAGTGCAAACGATAGCATCGATGGAAAATGGGACAGGGCCACCCAGGAAACTGACAAAAGGCTAACTGTGACGACTACGTATTGACAACCCTTCTAAAATTATTAATCAATTATTATCTTACCCTATCTGGTATTGCTGATCGTTGTTCATGAGCATCCGAGATGCGCCTAGTCATCTGAACCAAGATAAGGTAGGGAGGTGAAAACTACTGTGCATCCACTCATGAATAAACTCAGATGCAGAAGGATGTGTGGATCATGCAGCTTGCTGGCATAGCAAAGTACAAGAGCATTATCAGCTATGAGTTCCATGAAACCTTGCTAACATGTCCAGAAAGTGCTTTCATCCAGTCAGCAACCATGAAGATACCCAAACAGCCGTTTGACAGGGGAACCAGTTGAACAAGAAAAGAAAACTGTGAGGAGATTATTAAAAAAAACTCGACTTGCGAGCGGCAAGCCGCCCCCGAGCATTGTAAGTAAGAAGAAGGCTTTCTCACACAGGCCGAGAAAATCCCTTAATCCTAGCCCCGTCCTGACACTGGGAGACGTTACCCGTGAGACTACCTGCCTGGGCCACACACGGTCCTCAGGCCGACTTGGGCCGATCTCTTTACCAGCGCTTTGGCACACGGCCAGCGAGGGGAATTTTTTGGTGGGAAATCATGCGCTCGAGAGGGCTCAAACCCATGACCCGTGGCCTCCCAACCGGGAGTGAGATTATTCATACAGAGAGCAGTAACATCAGCTAATAAACCAATGTGGGTGCCATGATGCAGCAAACACTAGATTGAGATAACACAAGTCTTCAATCATTGTTTGTCAAGACGTCAGCTTATCAATCGTTGTTAGTCAAGACGTCAGCCTAGCAGATGTGAAGTCATAGAAAGCGGCAACAAATAACATTACTTTCAACCTGCAACCAGTAATCTACTTAGATAAACAAGCAACGATTAAGCATAGATAGCTGTCAAAGCACCAAAGGAAATAAAATATATTCCACTGCCAACTTATGCATGCTACTCCAGTTTCAGTTGTTGAAACGCCAGATTCAAGATGGGGCACTGCAAAGCATCAATAGCCAATAGGCACTTGTACTGTGCAAAGTTTGATAGCTAGTCAAGCTTGAGTAACAATCTATGGAAGGGGGTCTAATAGTCATCTTACTCAAAAGTTTGGCTACTTGAGGGATAAATGATAATGTTTTAAGTTACAAGAAAATCATTTCAAAATTTGAATTATGTACAGCCATCAGTATTCATTGGCACAAGAAGTAAAGGTAATATACATCACTACATCAGTTAAGACTTAAGATAATATAAACTTGAGTAACCATTTTGGATAAGGCAGCAAAATGAGGGACCAAGTGCTAGTCATTGTCCAACTGCTAAGAAATCCAGGTTTATTCTTTCAGGAACACACATGAGAGATGGGCATCATTTTATTAAGAAGAAGAAAAGGTTTATTAGATTACAAGCCAGCTTGTGAGTGCCCAGCCAATTGCTTGCGATATCCCTAGGCCTCCATATTAAATCAGCAGGCAAACACAGGACCAAGAAACCAAACAATCATCTCCATTAGTTGTTCTCTACCTTCCCAAAGAAATCCACGTGTAATTTTGCCTATTTCCTTGATGACCCATTTAGGAAGATCCATTGCAATCATGAGACAGATAAGGGCAGCCTTAACCATAATTAGTCTTCCGACTTTGTTCATAAGGGTACCCATCCATCCGGAGAGGTAACTGCACATCTTATCAAGGGGAGTTCCAAGGCTCCTTGTTTAGGCTTCCTAACCAACAATGGTAGTCGCAGATAAATGCATGGAAATTCACCACACAAGACATGTGTTCAGTGTTCATGAGTGGCTAAACCAAAACAATGTAGCATTTAGAGATATTTGTTTTAAGGACTGAAGCTAAACCAAAACAACGTAGCAATTCCTTAATGAATGCCAGATCAAAAGCTATGGGACAGAGGAACAGCACCATATCATCCGCATAGATGGAAACCCGATGATTAAAACTAGATGTGTTGGGTGGAAATCCGGTATATGTACTAGACATTCAGGATTTGGAATAACAATAAAAGAAGTGTTGTAAGATCATCATGAGGAATTGAATACACTGCAACGTAATGGCATATCTTATGAAAAGCATTATTGTTCGTGTCACAGATGCGCTGTATCAGTGATGTCATTGAAGCCTGTTAGACGAGGAAAGGCGAGTTTGCAAGTGAATGCATTTGAACTGCCGTGTTGGTACTTGCTAAGAATTGCTAAGAAAAGGGAAGAACTTTCAGAAATGTTTAGCCAAGATCCACCACCAGGTTTACACTATCGTGCTGGATGGAATAGATAACAAAAGGATATAGCTAATGCACAATTGCACATTACAAATGGATCATCCAAGATCAAACAGAATGTAAGAAAACTAGAACTCACTAAAGTAGCTAATTCTAACCAGAAGAGGGTAGCAATGCTCCTTGTCATAATTAGGCCAGGTTCTATCATCACCAGCCACATACTTTTTGTGCAGATTCCAGACAGTAGGATCATAATTCTCTATCAACTCACAACGCATACCATTCTCTTTAACAATTCCCAGGAATTTGTCTAGAGAATCACCTCTTTTGGGGCTCAGGAAGATGGCTTGTGAGGTTGCTGAATGCTTCAGCAAGGATTTGACTGTTCGGGCAAGGCCCTCATGGAATTGCTTGAAAAATGTGCTGCAAGGAAGGTAAAATGTGAATAAGAAAGCTCTGTAGAACTTATTGACCTGATAACAATTTTATTACTAGTAAAGATGCATGGTGTAATCAGAGTACATATTAAACCAACCAACAAACATGAGACAGCTTTTGACTAAATAAAAAAAACTTGCTGATTAAATGTGTTACTTAATGCCAAATACAAACCTCACAGCATATCAACACGCGACAAAACAGTGAGATACACAGGATTGAGAAAGATAATCAGTATTCAAGAATAGCAAAGAATCAAGAGGGTCAAACATACCAGTCACTTGCAACAATGATGTCAAAAGTATTCAATATTTCTGAAGCTTGCTCTTTGTCCCAATGCAGTATCATAGATTTAACCTTTGTCTCACCAAAAATATCTGCATTGATGGATATGTTCTTCTGAATGTCTGCGGGTTAATGGTTTACAAAGGCCAAAGAATGTGTTTTTTAAACAATGAAAGTACAAAACAAAGTCATATAAAGGGCTAAATTTTGGAATGATCTAATCTGTTTTTCTTTTCCTATTTACAATATTAGCAAACAATCCATTGTGCGTACATTAAATTAAGAAGGATACACCCAGCCACTTGTGGGTTGCCATCAGAAATAACAACCTCGTCAGCATTTGTACTGGCTGCAATAACAAGTCCAGCCAATCCATAACCAGATCCAAGCTCAAGCACTTTCTTGGACCTGTAATGAACCAAATATTCAATTAATCAGATAAATATAATAGAAACTGAACTTATTTAAACCCCCTTTGGAATGCGGGATTTCTTCCTGTTTCCTTTGTTTTTCATGTGAAAATGAACTGATTCTTATACGATTTTTGCATTCTGAGGGGCCCAAAGTAGCAATGAACTACTGTAATGGCAAAAGTTTTCAATGAGCTATTATCGTGAGAAGGTAATGTGCGCTATGGAGTTAGACTATTGACAAAGGTTCATATGGCTAACAACAGGTACATGCTGAAAAAGACCATGAACTAATGTAGCACTCAGATATCTGTTCATTTTCTGCATTTGATCTCATCAAGAAAATATGATGAAATATAGCATGGACACAAAACTAGTGCAAGAGTGTAACTATAAAATTCAGGTTATGTACACAGCTCAAACCCTCCAGTCATTTTCTCGTAGTACAGTAAACAGCTTTTGAAAAATATTAACAGAAACAAGGACCTATATATCATTATTGTATATCTGTCTTACAGGTTGTACTTGAAGGACACACTACCACTGATTCTGTGACTGTGTGACACAATAATGCACCCTATGATCCTGTTTGGTTCAACACAGAAAACACAAGCCAAGCCGGCCTATTTTCTTTCCTCAAACACAATGCTTGCTGAATACGCAATTCACTTAGGTCCTTGAATCCTGATAAAAAGTTTTAAGCCAACAGTGTAGAGTACTTCAGTTTGTGGGCTTAAACTGAAGATCCCAAGCAAGTTACCCAATCACACAAAGGCATGACTCCATGCTAGGACAAATCAGCTAAGGTTCAATAGTGTTTCATCTTAGCACAACTATCATACTGATACAGCTATGCAGGAATGTCACATGTTTAATAAATCTCACAAGTTACAGGTCACAACAGACCTGAACATATCCGATTGGTTAATACAGTAGTAGGCAAGGACCTCTTCTGATGGCCAGCAACCTTCAGGGAGGAAAACAAATGTTAACTTGAAACTGAACTGACTTTATTGAAGACACTCCCTCCGTTCCAAATTATAGTTCAATATAGCTTTGTCCTAAGTCAAACTTTTCTAACTTTGACCGAGTTTAAAGAAAAATGCATCAAAATATATTTATAGAAAAATGCATCAAAATATATAATATCAAATTTATTTCATTAAATTCCCCATGAAATGCCTTGATAATGCATTTATTATTTTATTTAACTTACAGATGCTAACATTTTTTTCATACAAACTTGATCAAAGTTAAATTGCAAGTATAAAGTTAACTATAACTAGGAATGGAGAGAGTATCATGGAAGGGTTAAACATGCAAAAGTGGATGAAGAAAATGGAAGAATAGCATATTATCAGTAGGCAGCACTGCAATTTCAACTCTTTTACCAATCTTCAATTCTATATTGATTTTTTTCCCCTTACTTATAAAGGCCATATGCAAGCTTAAGTGATCACTGACTGGAGGGAATAGTCTATGATGCAAGTATAAAAAACTTTGTAATCCCTTTGTTCCAAATTATAAAAGTTTTGGTTTTTCTAGATACAATGCTTTAACTATGTATCTAGACATAGTGTATATCTAAGTGCATACCAAAGTCTATGTATCTAGAAAAGCCAAAACGTCTTATAATTTGGAATGGAGGGAGTATTAGTTTAAGTTCAAAAGTTTATAGGTCTGTGGGACCACAATTCTTAGTCCAAGAAGAAAAAATTGCCACGCATAGAAGGTTTGTGTGCCACATTCTAAAAAGTGTTCAACACAAAATAGTGTACGTTACACAAATATTTACATTTCTTTTCCACACAAGTGCCTTCCTATTATCATAGCAAAAGGCACAAACTACCTGGCAGGTACTAACAGACAGCAACTGAAAGATGCCATGAACATGACCACATACATGAACTGATGCAGGCAGATGGAATCATATGTATTTCAATAACAAAAAGAAACTTGCTTGAACAAAACTTACATACTAGTCCAGTAGTATCGATATTGTATTTGTTCGAAGCCTCAATGTCATTGAGTTCAAGGGAATCCTCTTTTCTATATCTGGAATCATGCACTAAAATAATAACCAACTGAAAAAACAGCATGTCAACCTTTCTAGTTGGTTGAATAATTCATGATGGCTAAATCTGTAGTCACAAACAGAGCTTACTGGAGACAAAACAACATGATTCCCAATTATATCAGGGACAGAAATAAGGAAAACTATATCCAGTGTGCCAGAGAACTAGGGGCAAATAATAGACTACTTACACCAGATCAAGTTTAGAGGAATCTCCACAAGGCAGCTTGTAACATACATAAACATCCTTCTGGCCAAAATCATTTTCATTTTCATTTCCATTTAATGAATTCCCAAGTGATTTCACTAGCTGTGAAATTGGCAATGAATGGCACTCGATCAGGTTAAAGCCACGTGCAGCCTTTCTAGAAATGTTGTTAGTACCATCTTTAATCTGGTGGTCACTAGAAATTCCCTCTGCATGTAAATGTAACACAACATAAAAAAAAAATTAACATGGCATAATCATATTATAAAAAAGTTAGCAAATGTAAACTGTCTGAGCAGTATAAACGTGAAATTTCAAGCTGATTATTACAACTGCCATGTTTAAACAGAAGATACATTAACAAAGATACACAGTTACATTTCTATATGCCAAATGTGGAAGTAATATTGGGAATGGGAAACTACAATTGCCTTTCACCATAAGAAAACTAATATATAAAATAAACCAGCAGCCCTACGTGTAAAAGTCCGGCAGTGCTGCGATATGGAATGAAGGATCCAAACCAAATCATTCAAACATAGACTGAAGTTGAGTTTTTGTGTGCACATCAGCGGACACAAACCCATATACCCACACTCACTCAAGGACCACAAAATGGAGTTTGTCCTTGGAGTGGTAAAAATTAAAAGGGACCATATTAAACTGAATTTTCTTGTAATTATAATGAAATTTGGCTGGTTAAATGTGCAAGCTCACTTTCATGGTAAACACAGACTTTAAATGTGAACTACCATAATTTCCCAAAGTATATAGTATTGAAGCAATAACCCTAACATATCTCATTGAAGCAAGGTACTCACTCCAATCAGACTGTACTAACTCCCTAAAGTCTTCAACACAGCTAATCCATCAACATGACACGCCACAATAGCTAAAGGCTGAAATGGAGCATTCAAAGCCATTGGATCATAATTGTTCAAGCACAGTGCACAGGAGGTAAAGGCTGAAATGGCGCACTACTTCAGTAACTTCACTAATTTTGCGTGACCGTGCTTGTCCGAGCGTCTGAAAAGCCAAGCAGGCGGGTTCAAAATACCAATGATCCCATTTATCATCAGTAGCCCCCAAACATCACCAAAGTGTGTAATAGCGAGCTAACAGCTCAAATCGCAACACAGAAACTAATCACCTGACTAAAATCCACAGCACAGGGAGAGGGAGCAGCGTATGGGCCTTCCTTGATTGCACAAGCAAGCCGCCTTCCGCCCTATCATCCAAGGCAAATCTAAGGCAGGAGGTCTTCTCGTTTCTTTGAATCGCTCGGCGAAGGCAGACGAAGCGGAAACGAACGAACGAACGAACGACAAAACCAAGCAGACGCAATGATGGCATGGGGTAAATAAGGGAGGGAATCGGCGGAACCTTGGGCGCGCGCGGAGGACGAACGAGCAAGCAGCGCGCGGCGAAGTATGCTCCACCGCTGGGTGGCATTGGAGGCGCCACGGGCTCCACTGGGTGGTGCTGGCGACGGGGATGGGGGCGGGGAGGAAGAGTCCATCGGAGCTCGAGATGCGTCACGTTTGCTCGTCGCGGAGGACCAGAGAGAGGTCGAGGACTAGTTCGGTTTGGTAATTCGGATTTGCAGCTTGCAGAGACGGACGGTGGAGCGGAGCTCTCGAGATCGAGAAGGAATCAGTGACGAAGTGGACACGGAGACGCCGGACCGTCTGTTTCGGCCTGCTGGATCGCTGCTTGGTGGCCGTTAGATTCGACGAAGTTAGAAACCGTGGGACCTGTCGGCCCCTGGGGGGCCGACAGGCCTTCATGGGTCGCCGCGCATTGTCATCGGGTTAGCAGGAGTTTTTTTTGGCCTATGAATCTTATGGCCTGGGCCTTGAGTTATGAAAGGGCCTGTAGGGTGGCCTGTATCGGCTTATTTCGCCTAGTCGGCGATTAGGCCAAATGTCTCGCCATAACCGGATTTTGCATGTTCAAAAAAAAAAAAAACGTGATTTTGCCGACCGCCCCATGGAGAAAAATTGAGGAATGAACTATGCCATCGATTCTCGTGTCACGGCCATGAAGATGCGGATGGAGACCGTGGTTGCAGTCTTGCAGACAGGGCCTATGCCCGAGGGCGCTTGAAGTGTAAAAAGTCGGGGGCTTGTATGATTGGAGATAACTAGAAGCATGAAGGAGAATTAAAGTTGGGGTTTAGAACCATCTGTTTTGAAGTGAGCTTAGAGGACTTCTTTGGGAGGTAATTAAGTGAGAATTTTTCTTTTATTAGAAATGAAAATAATGAATGCATCCTAACCAGCCATCATAATTAATCATATAATTTCTAAAAAAATAACTGATGCCAAACAGGGGATATGTGAAGATACTAAAAGACAGGCAAGAAACTTGAGACATTCAAAAGGAGCCCAAAAAAAAAAGGATGCAAAGATTTTAAATTTAACTAGGAAGGGCATATATAGGAGAGAACGTTCTTGTGGTCATCCAAGTTATCTGATGAGAGGAATCCGAGGTAGAGTTGGAGGATGCCATGACATACTTTTGGTGGTCAAACCATAGTTTGGCACCGGAGAGATAAACATGCTTGGTGGAGGAGAAGAGATACTAGATGATGTACCGGAGTTTAGTTGTGACCTAAGAAGCAAAAACAGTGCAAAAGAACCACCAAGTGGGTGCAACGAATAAAGTATTGAAGCTTCACTCTAAAGGCATTTGCACATGCAGTGCACACTGGATTTGTCCAATGGCGCACTAGAGAAACCACCAGAACAACTAGTTGGAGTAGCAGAGAGCACTAGATTTCTCGGTGAGAAGATTCTAGCGCACCCTGTCGAGGCAACCATTGTTTCCAATTGCCAGTTGGTTGTGTTGGGGCTATATATATACCTCCACCTCATTTGAAGTGTTTTAGAGCTTGTTGAAACTATAGCTAAGTCTAGTCTCATTATTTTATGCTCTAGCCACCATATGTGCTTAGGAGAAGATAAGGATATCTGTAAAAGTGATATGATAGTTAAATGCTACTTTAGCCTTTACACTAGGATTAGGCAGTGTCCAGTAAGGTTTATGTACCTTCTTACTATCGGTGCTTGCACGCAACAAGTTTTGTAGCCTCCGGGCTTGTAAGTCTTGTAAGACTCTCCAACCAAATGTGGTGTGCGAGGGACATCATGAGGTCCTTGATGTTTTGACCAAAGCTCACCTAGTGGAGACAATTATTATGAGTTTTTTTCCCTAATGTGTCTCCTGAAGATTAATGTGAAGTCTTATTTAAAATCTCTTGTTACAACGGTACAACCCATATAGTATGTGACAGTAAGCATTGGAATGTGTTTATGCAAACTATTTTTGATGATGCACAGATTTAATTGTAAAGAGTTGTACCTTTCATCCATTTCTGCTCAATACTTTTTGATGAAGTTCATGCCCCTGTCAGAGGTGTTTGCCTTCGGGGCAAGTGCATTGGGGACCAGGACGTCGGACTTGGTCTTGACGTACGAGCTGTAGGGCGTCGTCCCAACCTGTATTACACAAGTAACATTATAGAGGATATAAACAGTCTATCCAGCCAGCCTAATAAGCCCTCCAGTCGCGAAGGAGAAAATAAGTTACATGTAATTAGCGTTAGTATACATTTTGTCCTTTTACTTCTCTAGCAATTTTTTACGTGATCTTTAGAATTTGCATCTGAGCATAGAAAGCAGAAAAAATAAATCTAAAACTTGGAAAGAAACAAAAATGGATTAAGTGACAAATGGACATAGATCAGGGCATCAGACGTTTGTTTCTTATAGCTTCTTTAGTCATACTCAATGGTAATCAACATGATCGATATCAACTCCATGTATGCAGCCTAGCAACCCAACCAAGAGAAAAAAATACAGTGACCCTTCTATTATTCCCACTCAGACTTTGAAGCCATCAATTATTAAAACAAGCATGTTGCAATTTGTATATTTTGTCTGGTGAGTTAATGCAGTTGGCAAACTCCTCTCCCTAACGCGGAACAGTACCACCATCCTCCCACCATAATCCTCCACGACAAGCCCTTGGCGTTTTGACCAATTGATTCTTGTTACCGGTCACTTGTGCCTCCACCATCTCGGACCCTCGGTGGTGTGCAGGGGCGGATCTAGGGGGCTGGGGCCCCCTAATCAGCTTGATTACTTACTAAATCATTATTTTTATGTGAAATTACCATTAATTTTTAGCTCTAATCCTAAATTTTCTTTGTTTTAACCCCACCCCCCTACCTCAATCCCAGCTCCGCCACTGGTAGTGTGCGAAGGATATGAGGCCCTTGGCGTTTTGACCAAAGCTCACATTATTATGAGTTTTTTTTTTCTAATGCGCCTCATGAAGTTAATGTGAAATCTTATTTGAAATCGCTGTTAGAAACTGTAAGAGATGGATCACTAAATGCGGGCCATATATTACACATGCCAGCTGTTGGAAATGCCAGATTTTATAAATTTCACACAGGACGGTAAGAAACATAGATTGACTGTGCAATCTTCTTCCACAACAATCACTTACAACCACTGCATCAGCTAGAAATAGTGTAAGCAGTAGTAAGCACTACGACCCGTATGTGACAAGGGAGTCAGGAGCCCAATGCAAATGCAAAACAACACACACCAGGGCTCACTAGTTACCCCACCCATCGAGATCGATGGTCACGGACTCGCGGTCACATCTGAACGTTGATGTGCCTGGTCTCGTCTCCCGGCGACAGCGAGAAGGTGGACTGCGTCGTCCTGTTGTTGTAGCTCACCGTGAGGACGTACTCCCCGAGGTAGCCGCTGAAGCTGTAGGCGCCGTGCGCGTCGGTCTGGCCGCCCGCCTGCAGCGTCCGCCACTCGTTCAGCAGGCGGTCGACCACGTCCCCTGTGGGCAGGTTGTTGAGGTTCCAGTCCGTGAGGCACATCTGGTAGCAGCCGCTGGGGTGCATCGCCGTCCACAGCATGACGCCGCTGACGGCCGGGTGCGAGTAGGCCTCCCGCAGCACCTGCTCCAGGTACGCGGCCTGCGTCTGCGCGTCGAACTTGTTGCTGATGTCGATCTCGGTGAACCAGATGGGCAGCCCCAGGGTGGCGAGCTTGTCCAGTATGGCCCTCATCAGCGGGATGTTGGGCTTGGAGAAGTGGCCCTCCAGGCCGATCCCCTCCAGGATGGCGCCGCCGGACCGGAGCTCCTTGAGCTTGGCCACGTACGTGTCGACGGTGGAGAAGGGGTCGTCGCAGGTCTCGATGACGTTGTACTCGTTCATGAAGAGCGTGGCCAGCGGGTCGGCGTCCTGCGCGACGCTGAAGAACTCCATGGACGCGTTGGGCCCCAGGCGCTGCTCGTAGAAGTTGTAGTGCAGCATCTCGTTGTTCACGTCCCAGTGCGCGAACTCGCCGCGGTAGCGGGTCATGAGGCTCTGGATGCGCGTGTTCACGGCGGCGCGGAGGTCGTCCGCCGTCAGGTTCTTCACCCACCGGGGCGTCGCGTCCTGGTTCTCCCAGAAGATGTTGTGGCCCCGCACCATCACGCGGTGCGACCGTACGAACGCCAGCATCTGGTCGGGCACGTCGAAGCGCAGCAGCCCCGACATGGGCTCCGTCGAGTACCACTTGAGCTCGTCCTCGAACACCGCCGCGTTGAAGCGGTCCACGAACCACTGCTGGTACGCCTGGTTGCCCAGGATGGTGGAGGCGATCGCCGACCCGATCGGGAAATCCTTGGCCGTCTGCTGCACCGACACGGACGCGCCCACCACGCGGGCGCCCTGCGGGTCGGCGACGTGGATGGTCGCCACGCGCTTCCTCCTCTGCTCCGGCGGCCAATGCAAACAAGATGAGATTCAGATTAGTCGCATCGCACGCAACAATTAACTCGTCGGTCAGGTCATCATCTCTATGTTTTATGACACGACGTAGGCCTCGACGAAACGTTAATTACCTTCCGGATGGTATCCTGCTGGTGCATCGCCCACTGGTCTGTGGTGAACGGCTGCAGCGACCCGCTCGCGACGGTGATCTTCATGGGGGTCTTGTCAGCATTCTGCAGGCGCACATGAACAATGAACACCTTCTGAACAAAACTTTGCGAAGCGCAACCGATATTTTGTAAGTACAGCCGTACCTGAAAGAAGATGACCGAGGTCTGCGTTGGCCAGTCCAGGACGAAGCCGCCCTTGACGAAGGCCCAGCAGTCGCTCCTGGCAAGAACCGTGGCGATGCACCTGGCGCCGGTGTTGTCCGGCGCCAGCCTCGCGGTGATCAAAGCCGAGTACGCGCCTTCCAGCTTCACCCAGCCTGCATGGCATACATACAACGAGAATTATTGAAGCTCACATGATCTGAGAGTGCGCAGCAGTCCGACTCACATCGTCACATGACTGGAACTGGAAAGAGCAGGGCAGGGGCGGTCTGTAGGAGCTCACATGAGAAGGTGTACATGGTGGTCTTGTTGAGGTTGTACACCACGAACGCCGGGGAGAAGACGCCGGTCTCCGTCGTGCGGTACCCGTCCTCGTCGCCGCTGTTGCCGAACTTGAGAATGCCTCCGTTGTACAGCGCCGGCTCCGGCTGGCCTCTGCACTGCACGCCATGCAAATTTGCAGTTAGGCTCTACTGCATGCGCACATACTCTGCCCATAACTTATTCCATCAAAGCTTATTTAAGCGGCATATATGATTGATAACTGTGGAGGTGACAGCGACAGATGACACGCGACACGCACAAAAAGCGCATCTAATAAGCCTGCAACTAATTCGCCGTCTCGCTAAGTTTGGTCAGTTGGTCGGCCCAAAAACGCATGCATGTTAGCCGCGTGCAGAGTTTGGCCACGCGGCTTGGCGCCTTGCAGAGCTTAGCTTCCAAGAAGAGAGCATCGAATAAACATGATGAACCGATGCATGATCACGATTCTTCCAACCATTTTCAGGGCTTAGTGGAGGTCGATGGTATAATATTATCGAGAAGTGTGTAGTATAGTATTTGTCACTTGTTCCGTGTGAATTTGTGATAATGTCTATGTCTATGTCTATTGGCTGCTAGCAACTGGTAGGTACTGGTGTGGGGCGGCTGAGGTGTCCCAGCCGCACGCATGGGAACAAAACTGGAGTAACCGGCCGGAGGGAGGGAGGATCATGTGCATTGTGGCCTTGTGGGGAGGAAGCATTTGTGTGGTCCAACAATGGCTTTGAGCTTCGTCATCTTACCCTCGGTTCCTATTCGATCCTCTGTTTAGTTCTCTGCCGCATTGCTTATTTGGTGGTCACCCAGGTGAAAATATAATATGGTCTTTGATAAATAAAACGAGCTTGCATGACGGGCAGATAAAGTTAGCTTGCTAGTTCTGGAAGAAAGAATGCTTCAGTGGAGACTTACGTCGGTGTAGGCGGAGTAATCGTACCAGCCATCTGCATGTCACCAGCAGGAAGTTCAAGCGATGTCACATGCATACTCGTGTAGGAGAGAACCAGTAGCCAAAAGCCGAGGAGGAAGGATAGAAAGGGAATGGGCGCAACGCTGACCTGGAGGCACCGCCACGGCGAGCTCACTTCCGCAATGCAGCAGCATCCACAGCACGAGAAACCCCATGCCACGCAGAGCGAATCGATGAATCTTCATCGCGCCGCAGCGCAGCTAGACAAGACCAGCTCAGCCCCTTCCTCTGCTCAAGCTCGTCTAGCAGACGGGTATGGAGGGGAAGCTAGCAGCTAGCTAATGAAGAGAGTGCTTGCTAACACGCAGGTCGTGATCAGAGGAAGGGTGCTGTGCATCGCTATATATAGCCGGTCACATGACACCATTCGTTCCAGCACTTCAAGAGAGCGCGCACGTTTCGCACTTGGCAAGGTACCATTGGCCGGCGGAGTCACGGGCTGCCGTGGGCGCCCACCACGTAATCACGTACACCTGGTCCAGGCAGAGAGGCTGCTGCCGCTAAGCCGCGAGTAAGCGCTGCCGTTCGTTTGGTGTTAGTGGCCTTCTGGTGCTCGTGCACCGGGCCTAGCCAACACTAGCGCCTGTCCTCGCTCAGTTCACATGCGATGCGAGCGACAGAGTGATAGGCAGGCAGGCAGGCACGGGTTGAAGTGGAGACGTCGAGTGGAGTGGAGTGGAGTGAACTGCCGCAATGTAAAGTAGCATGGCGGTACGAGTGAGATCAGAGTTCCTGTCATCCTGTGAATAACCGTCGACCTTATTCTGTGGCCTCGTGTCGTGTGGGTCGTGCCCGCGCGCGTCACGCCATGGGACTGTACCGCGGACCTCGAAGTTTCTTCTGTTGTTTTCTTCCTGGCTCCTGCCGGCATTGAATCGTAGGGCGCAGATGGGGCGGTGCACCGTGCACGTATGAAAGCCGAGAAGGGGCAGCAGTATAGTAGACCGTGGTTTCCCTATTGCCTTTCACGTATTCACGTATTCCTCCTGGCTGGGGGCACCGTGTCCGGTAGGCGTAGACACGGCCGGGTAGAGTGAATGATGCCCGGCAAGGCGGCAAGTGCACAGTGCAAACAATTGCTCTGCATCGCTTGTGGTCGTCCCCATCAACGAGGATAATCACACATTCCATGAATGAAGGGATGCAAAGTTGTTCGATCAGTGATGATGTCACGAGTTTCCTTTTTCCCCTCGCTTGCATGTAATGTACTCGTACAGCTAAATAGTAGAGTACATGTACACCCAATGTTTATTGGTGTGGGTGGTACACGGCCTACCGCATTGTGAAACATACTAGTAACATATAGCAGGTTCCATGAGCATCGGTTGGTTTGCTAATTGCTTGCACTTATGCCATTTCTGTAAGCAGGCACTTTTATAAACTTACGACATTGTACTTATGCAGCGGCAACCTACCGGCTGCCTTTTGCGTATCGATAAATCTATGAGACCAGAGCATCTTATTCTTATCTTCCTTCGCTTTCTTCACCAAACGAAACAAAAGGGGAGAGTTTAAACCCATCTTTTCCACAGGGAACGAATGAAATTGGTCCAAAGGCACCGCGCACGCCGCAGCGGTTGGTACACTAGAATTCGGCCATACCCTGCCAAAGTATTGCCTGCATTCTCTCCTCTGGAACTCGGAATTATTGTCCGCCTTTCGGAAGTGGGTTTCTAAAGCATCTTGCCGGAAAAAAAAAAAAGAAGAAGATTAGATTCCCCTTTGCAAACACGGGCCATGCAATGCATGGCATGCGTTTGCTAGAACGTTCATCCTTTGCCCCAAAATACATACACAGAGACGCTACTAGGCACGGCACTCGCGGAGTATCTTTTGTTCCGTAGCCGACCTAGCCGTGTACAGAGGGCTACAAGCTAGCCAAATCCGCGGAGTGGGGCGCTCGCACGTTCACAAAAAAGCGTTCTATTCTATTGTGGAGTAGGCGCCACCACCACAGGGTCTCATCAGGGAAAAGCGGCGCCGCTCGCCGTGGCGGGCAGCAGCCAGCCAGCAGCGACCTCTCGATGCCGCCCTCCGCGCCTCGCCGCGCGACGGCTGGGCTGGCTCACGTTTTGGCGGTAGCCGAGACGCGCTGCCCGCTTGGTTTGGCGCGGCTCGCCGGCCTCGGCCACGGGGTATGTTTGACTAGCGGTGGAAAGACGACGCCGGATAGGGTCGGACGCCGGGGGCGGGGGCTTCGGCGGCACGGTCACGGACCGCGCTCGCTCGCGCGCGGGCGGACACTTGCTGCAGAATTAGCAGCCGCGGGCGTTGGACACTTGGACAAGTACAGCTCGGCTACCGTGCCCGTGCTCTTGTGGGTCATGTGACTCGGGCAAATTCGTGGCCGAGACTAACTAGACACGGCTACGGACTACGGTGCAGTCGACGCCAATTTCATCGGGCCTTCTGTGTCCCAGAACGTAGTACTCCACCGGTTGCCATCGGGTCGTCCCAGAACGTAGTACTCCACCGGACACCGGTTGCCATCGGACGACCCGTGCCAAGTATTTTGGCTGGTGGAGCCTACGTGTGTGCACTTTTTGCTCGCCTCTCTCCATCACAAGGCGCGGCTGGCGCTGTTCTGATCCAGGCGTCCTGCCAAGCCTCGGGACTGCTGGCCTCACGAGTCCATTCTGCTCCGGAAAACGGCGGGATGAGATGAGCGCGACACGTAACGTGCAGTATCACTTTATCATCAGTGTCACGGTGTCAGCCTCAAGAATCTGAAGAAGCGCTCCTGCTTCCTGAACCCATTCAGATTAAGACATAGCGCGAGGAGTTTTTTTTTCAACAGAGCAGTCCTACTATGCAACTCCAAATCGGACGGTTTCAGCAATTTGGAATGAGATAAGTCTTACTGAACCGCTTAAATTCTTCATTCCAAACTACGGAGTACGTGGTAACAAATACAATTACCACTTATCAGTTACCAGAGGTAACGTTAATTTTGACCACAACCGTCAACCGATGACAAGTCTGCAACTGCCCAAATATACAGGCAGCAGCAGCAGCAGTTACAAATATATAGTCATATACATACACGAACCAACATCATCATAGCAGTAGCATTAGCACAACCACCACAACTGTACAAATCTAATTTTATGACGAAGGCATCGATAATGATCTCAGCAATGGGCTGGAATCATTGATGCAAGAATATTTTTATCAGTGTTGCCTTCATTCAGCAGGGATATCAGAGCTCTGGCCTGAAAATTTACAGGGATGTCAGAATCGAATAAAAGCGAAAATTGCAACAACCCACCTGCAAGCTAAGGGGGCTTTCAAATACCCACCTGCTGCATCACAATCCTTTTATCGTGTAAGTTTTATATGTTATTTTTTTTCGAAACAAGTTTTATATGTTTCTGTATGCACATCCACAAAAAAAACCAATATCACATAGTTTCACTGCTGAGTTGCCTTATACCCAACAGAAATTCCAAAATGTTTTTGTAGGCTTTGGAGCATCTACCAGAGACCAATTACATTTTTTCTGAGTTTGGGTTCCACCATTGTCATTTTTAATTCTCCTAGTTGAGCAAGCTTTGGCAAAAGTAACATGCGAGAAACATATCTAGCACCTCTTCCTGGTATGTGGGACATGGGCAAGGGCGATGCTAGAGGCTAAAAATTAGTACACCGGCTTTTCAACAGTCACATGAGGGGAATATGAAAACACACCAAACTTGCAGGTGCTACGATTGAGATGTACGTGGGGTTCCCACCCTAACTTGCAAGTGGGCCCCCAATTTCCCTCAAATAAATCATAAAACATATTAAAGGAACACAAACAGAAACCCAAGAAACAAAATACTACAATTTCTAAAATCATTTACTTTGGAATAAGGATAATTTTGTTGAGTGTGATGAATTAAACTAAAACACTGCAAACAAGAAAATACTATATGACTGGCATGAGAATTATAATCAGCAACTTTCCGGTTAAATACTGATAGAAAATAGAAAAAAAAAGGTTGCAATTGTTGATCCATGCCATTCAATAGTAATAGCGTCACGATAAATATATGTGTCAGAGTCAAATATATGTGAAGTCACATACCTTTCTCTGGGTTAGGGGAAGTTTTTGGGTGACCTTCACCTATGCTAGAACTATCTTCATTCCTGTAAGAAATTCATCCACAGCAGAAAGTAACGCACAAACCTTTGTATATGCACTTGTTCTAAAAATATTATCATACTATGTCACATCAGAGCTACCATTCGTGACTGGAACATTTTACCAACAAAAGAAACAGTACAGATCTGAAAAAAATCATTTCAAACAAATTCATACCAGCGCCAATCAACACCAGTCAGTATGGCAAATACGACATTTTTATGGCGACAGTGTTCTTACTGTATCTTACATTACGCAATACCACCCAGATAAAAAATTATCGTTGTGTTTTAGGATTCTTCTGGTCAAAGTCAAACAGTTTTAATTTTGAACATAATGTATACCTGGATGGGCGATGTAAGATATATGTAGCTAGATTTATCATAAGTTCTTCCAAAATATTGAATTAGCTTTCTCTGAAATGGCATATTTTCATAGAAATTGTTGGTTAAAGCTTCACAGTGTAGAAAGTGTTGATGTCCCAAATGAGACACATATTTTGATCAAAGGAAATAGTAAATTACCCTTGATTGCTCCGTTGATCACTTGTAGCAGTCATCGTTGTTAAGATAGTCTCCGCAGATAAACTACCAGCGTTCTCTGTGTCCTAGAGTATAACATGCATACACTGTTAACCTTTAAGCACTCTTCTCCAGTCAAAGAAGCAGAAATACGTGTACGGAAACCTAAGTCTACATTTCAAGGGTACTATATAATAATAAATTACCAAGGTTTCATTCCTCATCCACCCTGGAATTGTTTCTGATAAAAGGTTCATGTATTTTTCCATAGCAATCTCAGGGTTCATATCCCCTAACTTCTGCCAAGCAGCCCTGAGAAAACAATAAATGGTCATTGGTAGTAATCATTATATATTACCACTCTTTGTGTGTATCTTTACAGAATATCTAGGCACAGATCAAACCTAGCAGATAATTCCTACAATGTTTACTATTTCACCATTTCTTTTATGCTTTAAGACATTCAGAATGGTGACAACGGACAACATAGGTTCAAAAAATAGAAGGTTTGACAATTTTGTTTCTCTTATAGGATATCTCATGTCTTTCCTTAACTCTATTTCAGACTTCCCTGGAATGGTTGGGAATAAAAACACATACACATAACCATTATACAATTATTGCAAGGTTAGCTTTACTTGTGGACATACAAAAATATATTTAGTGGAACATTGACAGCTCCCAAGACGTAAAGAGAAACACATCAGTCTACCAGAAATAGGCGCAAGATATCTGTCATGTTACATCATGTAGACCGGTTAGGTATGTTAAAATTTTTTTATTCAATACTTCTAACTATCAGTCCATATTCTATAGCACTTATATTATTCTTCTCACTCCGAGGGATAACTTCGGTAGTTAGATGTATATGACAGGTAGGTTGTAGCCACTTAATTGGTCCAACAAAAAATAAGGATGGGAAATAAGAGAAGCTGTATTGGTGTCCATGTGCAAAAAGTATTAATGCATCTTTCTATGCTCGTTGCTCCTGTTCGGTGGCTCATAGCAGAATTTGCTGACACGTCATAACAATAGTCCATTCTGAACTCTGAAGGCAAACCAACAGTAGTTGGTTTCTTTGACCAAGATGCTCTTGTTTTTCCCCCACTAAATGCTATGCTATCTTTGGCAAAAAAAATGTGGTACTGTACAGATTGCTCATAAAGTGATGATTAGCTGGATAAAACATATCTAAATATAGTGCTCTCATGCACAACAAATTGGCACAGGATATTATCTAAATTGGCCCCAGAATTGGACCAGACAAAAACTATTGCAAAACCAAAACAAGGTGCCCCATCAAACAACAACTGTATCTTGAAATGGAATGTATCACATCTATACATTGCAAGATAAATATAGAGAAGCATGTTTATGGATAAACAAGCTTTAACATGTTGATGACACACGTTAGAAAGGACTGCTGGGGCAACTGCCAGATGGGAGGCTTTACCTTGGTTACCTATATGAGGCTCGTATAAGGGCAAGTTTTTTTTTTCCCCCTGACAACTTATAGGGCAAAACTTGCTCAGACAGAGGTTCACAGTGACTAGTTGATGTCAATTATGCCTAAACTAAACAAAAAACACAATTAAGTTGATCCAGGAATGTAACTTCACTCAATCATTGCATCAGATCCACCTACATGATTTTGACTTCTATATTTTTGTTTTTACATTTTATTCATTACACTTACCTTCATTCGTAATTTATACCAAAATTTAAAACATTATCCTATGAACAATGCAGCATCATGGTCAAATATTTTAAGACACAAGACATTCAAAATTGAAAAAGGTACTACCATGACCAAATTTGAGAAGGAAGCGTGGATTCTCGTTGTCTAATGCAGGGAAGTGCAATATTCTCTTTGCCGCAAAGGAGGCAAGGCATATATAGCCCCACCATTATATGCTTCCTTTGCTCTTCAGTAAAGGAGTTATATGCTTCTCTGAAGCTGATAAACCCAATTTCAAGAACCAAGAAGAAAAGAGGAAACCCAAAACTTGTAGTGCCGAATTTTCATAAATCCTATTCCAACCGGATACCCCAAGCTCTTAAACATACCATAGCATAAACCTCACATGTGATGAAAGTAAGAATCAATAACACTCCAAAGTGCAAGTCGTTCAGACCAAAAAACATATTGCACTTATTCATTTCAGGCTTACTTCAGTAAAAATGATTTATCAGCAAGGGAAACATATCAATTTCTGATTTGGTTATCAGCAAGGGAAACAGATCAATTGCTATTTACTTCAGTCAATTTCAATTATTTGAACTTGTTTCCTCAGCTTAGCATCTGGTGGCTTATAAGCAGAAAGCCAGAGCCTGATGCGCAGCTCACATTGGTCTACTAGATAGCTGAAACGATGCTGGAGCTGGTGCAAAGGTGGCTTTTGGCCTTCCAAGCAGAGTCATTAACAAACAAGCCTACAAGTGATTTCTGAGCTATAAAAAAATATAGTAACAGTTTTGATGCCCTATTATAATTTAACTACTTAAACTGTACCAGATCTCCTGCATACAGTTTTTGAAAGCTTTGAAATAATGAAGCACAAACAAGTTAGTTTTCAATATGATTTTTTATGTGTTGTGATTTCTTCCTATTGAAAAATACTAGTATATTATTCTTGCTCTGCCTTGATACAATATCTACAGTACAAATATAGCAGGGGATCAGTACTCCAGTGCTGATGGCATCCAGGCCAAGGTTTGCTTATCGTTAAGCTATAACCTAACACAGTGTAGCAATGATAAATGTAGCCAGAGAAATACAGAGAAGAGATGAATACCATTTCGCACGAGATGAAGGTCTCAGTGTAAGTGGCTGCGCGGAATCATAACAGGGACCTTCAATGGCAACCTTGAGGAGACCTTGAAGCTGCAGCTGCACATCACTATCAAGCTTTGACAGGGCAGCCGCCCCAGCTCCACTAGCAGCAAATGCTGCAGCCGCACCAAACCTCTTCTCCACTTCACTCCTCTCAATCCCTTCCCACTCCTCAAACTCCATGTCTGGCCCAGGGTCATCCTTCGGCAGCCCTTGCAATGTCACTGCCTCCGCAGGCAACTCGGTAACCACTTTATCACTAAAACTACATTCATGGCTAACATTAACATCATCAATTTTCCTTGCCACCAACTCCTCTTCAAGAACCAGTTCTTCTTGTTGATCAACTGGATGGGCCTCACATTTAGCTTCCTCCTTGCTCTGTACTTCCTCATGCACGACGGCAGCTTCTTCGACAGGCTGATGATGTTTAAGCTCTTCCTTCTCTGCCAATGGCACATCGAGAACTGGTTGTGGAGCAGCCCCTGCAGCCAACTCATGCTCCTTCACCTCAACTAATTGCTTTTCCCTCTTCTCTGATACGACATCAAGAATCTCTTCAAGAGCAGTCTCAGAATCCAATTCATCGGGCCTCACTTCGATAGCTTGTACACTCTTGTCCACCAATCCCACGTCAAGAACATCTTCAGCAGAAGCAACTTCGGCAACCAGATGGTGCTGTTTCACTTCAACAGCTTCTGTTTCCAAGGGAAGCACTTGCGCAACTCCAGTAACTTCTACTCCCTGCTTCTCCGGCCCTGCTTCGAGAACTTCAACGGGAGCAAGAGCAGCCTCAGCGCCCAGATCATGTTGCTTCACTGCAACATCTTGCACGGTCCGTTCCTCCGCACCCGCCGCCGCATCAAAAACCTCTCTAGGGGGCACAACCTCAGCGGCCGACACCTGCGGGCTCGCTTCAGCACCCGCCGCCGCCACAGCAGCTGCGGAGGTAAAATCAGGCCGCTCCACGCCACCACCGGCGTCGTCCGCCTCCTCCACTCCAGCAGCAAGGCGCACCTCCCGAACAGCCTTCACGGGAACCCCCTCCTCCTCCTCGGGCAAGCTCTCCTCCGGCTCCTCCACCTCCTGGACGACCACCGCCGGCGCCTTGTCCGCCTCGACCCACCCCTCCGCGTCCGGCGGCGCCACCGCCGCCCTCCCTTCGGTACGCCTCACCTCGTCGACCTCGATGATCCTCTCCTCCTCGGCGATCGCGGCTGCGGCGCGATCGGTGGTCCGGCGCGGGGGATCATTGGCGGCGAAGAGCGTGGCGAGCAGGAAGGCGGCGAGGAGGGTGGCCGCCGCCGTGAGGAGCAGCTCGTAGAAGAGCTCCATCTCTCCGGGTCCGGCGGGTGGTGGTGGAAAGATTTTGGCCCCCTTCGCTTTCTCGCTCCTCTGGGACGGAGAGGGGTGGGGGAGGAAGGGAAAAAGGCGAAGCAGCAGAAGGGGGAGAAGACACGAGGTCGAACGAAGCGGAAGCGGAAGCGGCGGTGGGTGTGGGGGAGTAAAGGAGGTGGGGCGCCAAAGCAAGGCATATTCGGACGGATACGATCGCCACGGGGGGATGGCGAGGGCGGGCGACGCCGAAAAAGTCATTTCGGCTGGGAGCTGCGCTTGGAGTTGGAAATGAGGATGCCGACGCCGTCAGGCGTCAGGGGATTTTCGTTTCGTGTCATCGTGTGCGCCATTCCATGTAGCACGGCACGCTTCCCCCGGCCCGGGCGGCACGCTTCCCCCGGCCCGGCCCTCCCGGCCTCGCGGCGTAGGGACGAGCTACAGCTACGGGGACCGAGCAGGGCAGATGGGGGGGCCATGGAGGCACCGCTCCCCTCACTGGTGTCTCTCTGCCCACCACTGGATATTTGGAGGTCGAGCCTCTTCTGCTTGTCGGTGACGCGGCCCTTTCCCTTCGAGCACAAGATGAGTTGCACAAGATACGTCTATGCGGAATTACACACCAGCTGCGCCTGAGTGCACTCATTGGTCACCGTTAGCTTGTGAACGAAGAAAACAGTTCAGTGCCAGCAGCCATATATCGTTGTCTTCGTCGTTAGGGTCAATGGCTATGTGTTGTGTCATTATGTGTACCGTACCGTGTTAAAGTACATCCATGCCTGATAGGAGCTAAATTCGTGGAGGGTGCTTAGATGAGGATGGGACACCAAAACTATTAATTGCATAGTGCAGCAAATAGGAGGCAACCACATATTTCTTTGTCTTCCTCCTGGCTCCAGCCATGTGCCTAGACTCCTAGAGACGACCTCCTGAGTCCTGATAGACCATCGTACAATGGCACCACCATTTGATCCCAACAACGATAATGCATGTTTGGATCTTGGACAACTGCTACCCGTTGCCTTGCTCAGCGAGAAGTCTGAAGAAAATAAGGGTTTCACTGCCCAGCTAGCATGCCTCGTTTTTTTGTTATTTTCATAGGCCTAGTAAAAAGGGATAATGCAAAAATAAATAACGGGCCACGGTTGCTAAGTGGGCCAAAAGGCCCAAATTGTATATCAACCTTATAAGACTGCCATCGGCCCAACGAGACCCAGCCGGACCACATTAGGCCGCCCAGTAGCGCAGGCCAAATCGGGCTCGAGTAATACGGGTTCGGACTCAGAATCCAATCTACGCCCGTAGCCCCGACTCCAAATAAGCACGAACGCACCTGTCCCTTCTTCTACTCCTAGTTGTTTCTATCTTGCTCCGCAAACCAGCGCAAACCCCTCTGACAGCGGCGGGGACACCCCCACGGCGGCGCCATGGTGCTCGAGGTACGACCTGCGCCCTGCTGCCGTTTCTCGGTCCGCGAACTCCGATCTCCAACCAATTTCCTTACCTCGGTTTGTCTTCCCCCCTGCAGGCGACGATGATCTGCATAGACAACTCGGAGTGGATGCGGAACGGCGACTACGCCCCGTCGCGGTTCCAGGCGCAGGCCGATGCCGTCAACCTCATCTGCGGCGCCAAGACCCAGGTACGCACCGCCGGTCTCCACGTCCACTGATCCAATCGATCGTACTTTCGCAGTTTCGTGTGGGCTAGGGTTTCTGGGATTCCGGATCTGATTGCTTCTGGTTGTTGGGTGGGTGCAGTCGAACCCGGAGAACACGGTAGGCGTGATGACGATGGCTGGGAAGGGCGTCCGCGTGCTTGTCACTCCCACCAGTGACCTCGGGAAGATCCTCGCCTGTATGCACGGTAAGCTCACGTCGATCCAAAAAACCTTTGCTTTGCTATTGTGCTTAGAGAATTTTGCCAATTACTTTTTAAGGATTCAGTGCAACTGCTTAATAAGCTGTCTCATAAGTTGTTAGATCATGATACATGTAATTTCCTGACCAAGTGATGCACAACAATGTACTGTATAGGGTTGGAAGTTGGTGCTGAGGCAAACTTGGCTGCGGCAATCCAGGTTGCTCAGCTTGCGCTAAAGCATCGCCAGAACAAGAGGCAGCAGCAGCGGATTATAGCTTTCATCGGAAGGTATGCAGGAATGGCATAACTTGTATGACCATCGTTAATTCTGTTTGAGTTTAGGTTAATGAGTCTTGTCATGTGTACCAGTCCTGTGAAGTACGACAAGAAAGTTTTGGAGACAATCGGGAAGAAGCTGAAAAAGAACAATGTTGCTCTTGACATTGTTGACTTTGGTGAATCCGATGATGAAAAACCTGAGAAACTGGAAGCATTGATTGCTGCTGTTAACAGCAGCGATAGCAGTCACATTGTTCATGTCCCTCCTGGTGATAATGCCCTCTCTGATGTCCTCCTAAGGTAATTGTGTGCCATGTTACTGGTTTCTAAGTTTTCTTATGCTGCATATATGTTAACCTTATTTTTCTATGTTTACTCAGCACTCCTATATTTACTGGTGAAGAAGGCGGAAGCGGTTTTGCTGCTTCTGCAGCAGCTGCCGCAGCTACTGGAGCATCTGGATTTGAATTTGGTGTGGACCCAAATGTAGATCCAGAGTTGGCACTCGCCCTGCGGTTATCTATGGAAGAAGAGCGGGCAAGGCAAGAGGCTATTGCAAAAAAGGCTGCAGAAGATACTTCTAATACCGAAAATAACAATGCGTCAAGCTCAAACATTGATTCTGTTATGGCTGAAGCAGAACCTGCCTCAAATGCTGCTGCAGGCGACAAGAAAGAACAGCCAAAGGTATTATCTATCAGTTAAAAACTAAAAATGCCCTGACCTGCCTCAAATGCTTCAAGTTTTGGTAGTTGTATATCTACTCTGATGAACTCTTTTTTGCAATTCCATTTGAAATTCATAGTGCATTTGCTTATCTGTAATTTTTGGATTGACCATTAAAACTTAGATGATGATCTGCTAGTGATTATTGTCAAAACACACCCTACACCAGCATATGTATCAAGTAGCAAATGTATCTTCTATTAATGCAAGTAGCAAGACCCTTTTCAATTAAACTGCCTGAATCTGTATCTTCCATTTCTACTATTTGTATTGTATATTATTTATATTAATAGTTAATGTAATCCAAGTGGACATCAGAAGGCTAACATAGCTGTGATCACAGGATGATGACGATCTACTGCAGCAGGCACTTGCAATGTCAATGGAGGGTGGTGCTTCAGGATCTGCAGCTGTGACTGACTCTGCTATGGCAGAAGCTGGTGCAGTTGACCCTGACTTGGCATTGGGTGTGTTTTCTCTTATGTTTGCAGCCTCAACGATTCTAGCACATACAGTCTTTCCTATTGATACCTATAGTATTACAATCTCATTTCTTTTATCAACCTCATTCTCTAGTATTGTCATACTTGATTGTCTATATGCAGCACTTCAAATGTCTGTCCAGGATGCAAACATGTCCAGTGACACTGATATGAGTAAGGTGTTTGAAGACAGAACGTTTGTGTCATCTATCCTTAACTCGGTATGTATTATTCCTAAACTAACGACATACAGATACATTTTAAGCCGCTGTTTCAATAATTTATTGGTCCTATTTTTATGTGTGAAATAACAGCTTCCTGGTGTTGATCCCAATGATCCATCTGTTAAAGATTTGCTGGCATCACTGCACAGCCAGGGAGAGGTATGTTCTTTTTGGGATACATTGAAGGTCTGCCAGTATTGTGATGCAATGAAATTCATAGTTCAGCTTCATCTTGACCAAATAATAATAAAAAAAAGGGCGTACCCAGTGCCGTAGGCTCCCGCGCTGTGCGGGATCTGGGGAAGGGATTTCTGCGCCAAGCCATACCCGCACATAATGTGCGGAGGCCGGGGCTCGAACCCTGGACCTTCCGGTAACAGACGGTAAGACACTACCGCTGCACCAGGGCCGCCCTTCCACCAAATAATAATAAGAATATAATATATTTTCTGTCGGTAAATCTTCATAAAAATATGCACAGTTAGTATATGCAAGCAATGGCTATGCACAGATACCCCCAAAAAAATCATCCCGAGATTTAAGTAACTAAGCCCCTGTTTGGATCCACAGCACTAATAGTTAGCTGCTAATAATTAACTCCTTGGATCCAAATGGGTCTAGCTAATTGTTAGCTGATACCCAACTAACAACTATTTCACTAGATGGACCAAACTATCTAATAGCAGATAATATTAGCTATGAACTATTTGCTAGCTAACTATTAGCAACTAATGGATCCAAACAGGGTTGCCCCTGTTCAGCCCCAGCTCTGAGCTCCACCTTATCTGGAGTTTGTATGTTCCAATGAAGGAACTTGATATGCTGTATTCAGTGTAGAATAGAAAGAAAAACGGCTCAGCTAAAAAAAGCATGTGTAATGGCTCACAAATCTGTGGATGGCTCTGCTGTTTAAGATAGCATGTGGAGTTCTTTATGGAAATAGTAGCACATTAACAGGTGAGAGCACACGAATACCTTAGAAAACAGGTCCTGGGCCAAATTGTTGTGTATCCATTTGTAGTCTGCATACACTGGTTTGGTGAAAATAAAATATGCCCAAAGCAATAAACCCCCAGTTCACATGAATTGCTATCCTGTAATGTTACGAATCTTGACTAGTCTGGTAATGTTTGTATGTGGAAATATGAAGGTTTCTTTTTTTTCCTCTTTTTAAACAGCAAGAGAAGAAGGAAGACAAGTCAGACAAAACAGAAGATGAGAAGAACTGATGTGGCCATGTTCATGCTTCCATGTAAGAGTTCATTATTCCATACATATTAAGCATAGCTTGTTCAGTATCTGCTGTTTCCAATGCTTAGCCATTCTCAGGCTTTAGATGCTGTTTGATTTGATGTAAAGTAAAAGTACTATAGGTACTAGTACGGACGGACGTATAGAGTTATTTGTTACACTGTGCAGTGCCACGATTTCCTTCAAGTATGCAATTTTGGATAGTGGAGGCACATGGTTAACTCTGTTTAGTATAGTGTGAATACTGGCTATCATTCCTCTTGTCCCAGCTGCTCTGTAAGCAGGAAATTAATATCTGTCTCTGATTTTGCAGGCGCACAAAGAAATTGAAGATCGGTCTCCATTGGCTGCGTTTACTCTCTTGGATTCATGGAATTTGCTTATCCTCATGTAACAGTGCTTTGATTATAACTTAATGCGGAGGGAATTTGTATTATGACTGCAACAATCTTCTCGCCATATATGTTCAAGTGATTTCCGTGTTTCAAGCTCTATATACCCTGTGCTTTTCAAGCTCTATTTACCCTATGCTTATTTTGAAGCGATAAACTGGGCATTCGCTGTGGTGTAAGCTGATCTGCTTGGTTATAGCTGTTGGGGAGGTGCCTGGCATCTAAAATACATGGAGTTTATGCGCTAGCTAGTTTTTTTCACGTACAGCGATACCAGTGGCACTTGCGTTGAAGATGCTAGATGCCTAAGAGCAAATGAGACAATATTCTTCCTAATCGTTGGATCCTATGGTTAGAAACAGGGATTTTAGTGAAAAAATATCCTCGTCTAATAGGATATTTAAGCCATATTTTATTTATTATGGATTTATAGCCAGCCAAAGATGTAAGTGAAGTTAACTTTATAGCTGTTGGAGAGTAGAATGATATAAGCGATTTTTAATGATTGCAGAATGTAATTTGGTTAGTTTGAGTAGTATTGCCAAATAGATGATGACAGTGTTTTAGTTCTAATAATGATTTGTTCTTTCAATTGATTGGACTATTTCCTATCGCGGCGGCTGAGTGGATATGGTGATGGTAGTTTCAGCTGTCGGGACGCGCATTAATAAATATACATCTATCTCATGAGGAGAGGTTAGATTTTGGGCTAACACTATGCGTTTCGGCACGATCACGGGACCTTTCGGAGCTTGCCGCTGCTGATCTTCGGGCGGTGAAGAATACTAATTCTTGATGAAAGTTGGGACTCGGAGAAGCCCCCTGACCTACATCAGATCGCTATCGACATTCAACCATGGCACATTGGCAGCCACACACACATGCCCTCCGACCTCAAATGTCCTTCGATTCCCTTCTGATCACTGGAGTCTCTCCACGGGTACGCCACTGACAGGAAGGTTTGTCGCATATCCCCTGTCAAGATTAGTCTCCTCCCCGCCGCGGATCCACGCAACGATGTGCTGCGCCTGTCAGCCACTCAGCCGTCTCTACCGTCGCTTTCTGGTGCGTGGTGCCTGCCGGTCCACTGGCGTTCTGATCCTCGTCGGCTCGCGCGTGCAGACGGGCGTGTCGCCCCATGGCCGCCATGGGGCCATGGAATTTCTGAATTCTAGTCGTTGGCGCAGTACGAGAGCAAAGGTCGGGATAAGTCGTGTTTGGCGGGGTTTCCTCGTCGACAGAAGTGCGATATCGCTCGCACGTCGGGTGCTGATCACTCGTGCACTGCTGTCCATAATTAAACTCTTCACGGACATTGGCCTGTTCGTCAGCACTACGTCAGCTGAGTTTTCAGCATAATAGATCAACATAGCTAATTTTCAGCGAAACGAACATGCTGCTACGTCTTTGTTGAACCCTGATTTTTTTGCGTCACACAGATGTCGACGTCGTCGTTGTGTAGATACATGAGGCCTACTCCCCCGGCAGGCTACAGCTCTTGATTTGTCCAAAGGGACGCGGCACTCTGTTTGCGTGGAAGGAGTGTACATCGTCGCTCAATCATTGCCAAAACTGAGGCCAGCAAATTGCAGAGGAGAGTTATGATAGCAAGTTTAAGCCAGAAAGGAAATCGGCAGCAAGACGGAGAGAGAAGAGAGTACTGGTTGATGTCCATTTCAACTTATAAAAGCTCAGCAAAATTTTGTTTGTAGCATGTGTTTCCCTTTGTTCTTGGGCCTCATATGAAACAAATAAGGGCTTTACTTGGACACAAGAATTTCACAGAAATCAGTTCAATCTTATACAGGAATAAACATAGAATTCAGGGAAGAAAAATTCCCACGTCCAAATCAGAGCCTTATTTTGTAGGATAGAACCTGCAGAAAAACTTCCCTTTTTGAAACATACAATTGAGTTCCTGCAAATCCTATAGGAATTATGTGTTGTTGAATCAAGATGTTAGTGTATTTTTTTTCGAAAGAACGGCAAAAACTTTGCCGCGATTTCTATTAGACGAAAAAAGAAAAAAGAAATTAAGTGCCCCGCCCAGTTTTTAAAGTGGAAACTGGGCGAAAACCACATATACAACTGTGGAGGGTACCCTACTCCATCAGCACATCTAGGTACCAAGACAACTCAACTCGCTCCTCAAAAAGCGCCAACTCAACTCTGCTCAGCTCCATGCTTGGTCGGACTGGGACATCGACACAAGCCTCTAACCACTGGGACTCGGTCGGATTGCGTCGTCAACACGAGCCTCATCTTTAAACCACTAGGAGCTCCACAACTAAGGCAACTTTAACCACTAGGAGCTCCACAACTGAGACAACAAACCACAAAAGGCTAGAAAAAACTAAGAAAACTAAACTACTAAAAACCAACTAAGCCTACTCCACTACAGGCACCAACCCCAAATCCGATGGCTGAAACAACGAACTAGCACTGCCCGAAACATCTAATCCGAGTCGAATACCACAACGAAGCCTTCAAGAAGGTTATGACGCCCAAGCGCTGCCATCGTCCGTCCACAGCGGGATGAGGTTCTCACCCATGGTGTGCTGGGGACACGACGCCCTAAACAGGGGAGCGGCACCCACAGATATCACCGTCGCCAGGCCTTCGCCCAAAGAAACTCCAGCACAGACGTCGAAAAAGATGACGGGTCCCCGCCAGCCACCAAGATGTCGCTGTCGGCTACCCAGAAGAAGCCGCACCAGGGTCGACGCATCGGCCACGCGAGCAGCCGCAAAGCTGCGCCAGCCCCCAGTTAGACCCCTGCCGAACACCAGCCTTCCGCCACCGAGGACGACCACCAAAACGCCCGCTGAAGCCATAGCCCCCATCGACCACCGCTGCCGGCAGAGCTTCCGTCACCGCCATCCCCTGAAGGTACCGCACCTAGAGCAAAGCCCTGGACCAGCACCCCCGTGGACGCCAAGGCCCTTCGTCTTCATGACAACCACTCCACGACAGCAGCCGGAGGCATGGGAGAGGGACGGTGTAGACGAAGACCGCCCCCAACGTCAACACAACCCCAACCACCGCCACGGCATGGCCACCAACAAGAGAAGGTGGAAGGCAAGCAGAGGGGGAGCCCCTCCACCGCCCCCACACCCGAAAAGGCAGCGGCCCCGTGACGCCCTGCCGATGAATCTCGCCGGAGAGGAGCAGCCATCACCGGGCCCGACACGGCCAGCAGCACCGCCACGGCACCACAGACCCGCCAAGACCGCAGCCGGCGACGCCACCACGGCGCCGTCGAAAAAAACCACTCCACCTCCACCGAGCATCCCCACCCCAGAAGTCGGCGGCTGCCAGCCAATCGACGCCACGGCCAGCAGCCAACAGCACCCCGCCACCCAGCGCAGCAGCCAGCAGAGGCAGCCAGCAACAACACCGGGGAGGGGGCTGAGCCGGAGAGCAAGGAGCACCGCAGCCCCTGGAGCCGCGTGCCGACCAAGGGGAAACAGGATCCGAGCGGCGGCACCACCTGCGCCCTCACCGCGGCCCCCGTCGGCCACCGCTAGGGTTTAGGGGCGCAGCAGAGCCGCCCGCCTAGGACGGCACAACGGCACCACCAGACTCCGGATCCAGCCCCCCGGCACCGGATCCGGGCGACCCTGGCCGGCCGGGCCAAGTCGCGTCGCCAATCTCGCCACCAGGGACGCGACCATGGTAGGGGAGACATGGAGCGCCCACACCACTCCAAGGTCCCGCCCCAGGAAGTGCCCCCCCGCCGCCCTCCTGGCAGGTCGCGCGGCCATGCCGGCGGCCCGCTCCGGCGGCAGCGTGGCGGGAGAAGGAGGCCTGGGCGTGGGCGGCGCTGGGGGAGGGGGCTTCCGCCCGTATCGCCCGTGGTGGGGGGCGACGCGGGGGAGAGGGGAAAACAGAAGAGGTAGATGTCAACAACTTAGATGAGATGTTAGTGTATTTTGTTTCTATTTTTTTGAGAATACTATTTCTATTTTTTTAGTTCCTGCATTTCTACAATCTATAGGTTTCAAAGAGGTTCTTATGTTTTTTTCACGTGGAATTTTACTATCACTCGGGTTTCTGTATGCCGGATGCTCTTGTTTTTTACCATTCTGCCTCTGCATCACCATACTCCTACTACGGAGTAGATGCTGGAGGGCTGTCTACTAGCCTACAACACTGAGGGCTCATGATCACCCTTCTGTGAACGGTTCATAACTCCACAGCCTCGATCGGCCCTCAAGAGTTTGAGGCCTTGTTTAGATACCCAATTTTGGGTCTAAAATTCACTATGTAGAATTTCTATTATCCGTCATATCAAAATACCGACACATGTATGGAGTACTAAATATAAATGAAATAAAAAACTAATTGCACAGTTTTGTTATACTTTACGAGACGAACATTTTAAGCCTAATTAATCAATGTTTGGATAATTATTACTAAATAAAAACAAAATTGCTATAGTGTGACGGGATATTTACTATGTAAATTTTAGATACCAATTTTAATATCTAAACAAGGCCTGAAAGCTTGAGCACATCTACGGCCTAGAAAAGGTGATCACTCGGGAGATACGGCTCTGGTCCTACGGTAATCAGGGCTATTTTAGCTAGAGTCGTGATGCGTTTGATGCGCCTGGTTTATGACTTCTATCGTGCTTATCTTCACAGCAAAAAACGCATATTCTCCGTGCGATCTCCTGACGCTAAAATGCCTGCCCAAAATCTCAACGGGGCCGGGCTACAATGCTACGCAATCTGGTCGCCCATGATGCTCTGTTTTCTTTCGTTGAGCAACGTATTGCAATTTGCAACGTCCCATAAAGCTTCTCAATTATCTGGTGCGTGGTCATGTCCGTTTGCTTTTGGCTTGCGACCACTCGCTCTCTCTCTTTCCCCCACTGTACGATCATCCTCAATAACTCATCCTCATCAATGCTTCAGAGAAGAAGAAAAAAGAAAGGACGTCGGAATTCAACAGAGCGCGCAAGAGAATCAAAAGAGACGGCCTGCCTGCCGCCTGCAGCTCTCAAACTCGCAGTCTCGCACGGACGAGTTTCCTCGTCCCACCAACACGCACGCTGACACGCGAAGACAAAATTGCCCCAAAAAAAAAAAACCACCCCGATCTGCGCTCCACTGACGACGCCTGCTGCGATTCAGGCCTGCCCGCGCGCCGCCACACCGACCACCGACACGCGCTCGTGAATGAAAACGTGAAGCAGCGAGACGGGGGGAACCGGGAAAGGGTTAGAAAAAAGGGGCCACGGTCGTGCTCTGCTAACGGCCCCCACGTCCACCCCACCGCCGGCGGTTCCTTTCTTTTTGCCAGTGGGTGGACGCCGCGCCGGTGCTCATCGCCGATTGGCAAACGGCCACCGCATCCGCTTCCTCCCTTGTCCCTTACCTTGCAAGCAAAGGATGGACTGCAACGGGCACGGCTCTTGAGTCATAAGTGATGACGAGCCTCGGCGAGGGTGGCCTGACCGGGGACGTTTTACATCCTAGGCGAGGCGTGTGTACTAGGCTAGCCTCTATGCCGTGTCTAATCGCAGGTCCGGTGATGACCGGAGCAAATCTTGAGAGATCGCAATGCCTCCGGCGCGTGGTCATGGCGATGATGATGATGCGATGTGCTACGTGCCTTTCCATGTCGATGCAAAATTTGGATACACATTTCCTAATCGTTTTCTTGGATAGTTCAAACAAATTCACCATCAAATCATCTATTTTCCATCATGATGTATATTCTCAATTATGGGCCTTGCTAGCAAACCGGTCATCATAACAAAACCAAAGATGACGAGCTTTTGCTCTCGGACGTTTGTCTCCAGTTGTCCTATATGGCCGTTGTCACGAAGAGTGACAACATTTACCATTTTCTCGTTATTCCTATTTTTATATCTATATTATATATCTATATCTATATCTATATATACATCTACGTCTATATCTAATTTCTATATCTATACTTATAGCTATATCTAGCATAAGAAGGAAGATTTTTAGATTGTGGAATTGCAATATAAGCTCTATGGGCCCCTCCCCTTTCCCCTCGCGTCGTCTCCCTAGGGGGGGCGACCCGAGGGCCCGAGCGTCGCCTCCCGAAGCCCCCCCTCCTCAGTGCCGGCAGGGCCGCCACCGCCGTCTCTCTTTGTCGCCGGCGGCGGCGGCCAGCGGGGAGGGCTCAAAAAGGCACCTCCCCGCGCCTCCCCTCGTCTCATTCGCCCCTGTGCCTCCTCTTCCCCCCTCTTTCCCCTCCGGCGCCAGCAGCCGCCGTGGCTGGATCAGGTCCCCCACGGCCGGATCCGGCCTCTCCGCGTCCGGGCCGGCTAGATCGGGCTGGGCCGAGGGTCGACGGCGGCGGCGACGGGCCGAGCCGGCCAACCGCTCCCCTCGGTTCCCCAGCGCCGTGGCGGTGGTGCCAGGGGGCACCTCCACGCGCGGGCATAGCCTCGGGCGGTGGCTGGTCGGGCCAAAGGCGTCGGCGGCGATCGGCGGCCAGCGCGGCCTGATGCGGTCCCCTGCCGCCAGATCCGCCCCACCGGCGGTCGGATCCGTCCGCTCCACGTCCGTCGACGGTAGGCAGGCCCCAGGGTGGACGGCGGAGGCGACGGGCTGAGCCAGCCTGCCCCTCCCCTCGGCTCTCATGCGCCGTGGCGGCGGTGCCAGTGGGCGCCTCCGCGTGTGGGCCCTGCATCGGACGTAGGCGGCCGGGCCAGGGTCGACAGCGGCCGCCGGGCGGTACCGGCCTGGCTCCTCCCCTCGGCTCACTGGTGCCCGTTCTCCCCACCGGCGTGGTGGGTTGAAGGACGGGGCCATCCGGCCCGCGCCTCCCTGGTGGTGCTGTTGCTGGCAGCGGCGGCTTCGGCGTGTGTCGGAGCGTGGTGGTGCTCATCCTCCCCACCGGCTGGGTTGAAGGATGGCCCAGAGCTGGCACGCACCACCACACAGCCTGGAACGGCGGCGGCGCTAGCCCTCCCCACCGGCAGTGGTGGGTTGATGGATGGCCCAAAACCGGCCCACGCCACCACTCAGGGAGCGCTGCAGCGAGCGGTGATGGCATGGGCGGTTGCGTTAGTCCTCCCCACCGGGGTGGTGCGTTGACGGGTCCACGCTGGCCGCGGCGGTGCCGGTTGCGGGCGACGGCATTAGGGTGAAAACCCCATCGTCTAGGCCTTGCGCCTTGGACCGACGACGGTGGCGATCGCGTCATCACCTTCCTGAAGGCATCGTCATTATGTCCGTCGGCGGCGATTGCTAGGGTTCGGGAATGAAAGTTCCGGTGGGCGACATCTCAACGCGGCTGGCGCCTGAGGGCGTCATCTCCTTCCTGAAGGCTCCGTTGAAGACCACTACGAGCTCCTGCGTCGCCATCCGCAGTTTGCGTGTGCTTCCGCTCCGTCTCCGCTCCGGCTCGTCAAGCTCGTATGTTGACACTACAGTGGTTGCGCCGTCGTCGTGGGCTTGTTCCGGCCACCAATGTCGCGCTTAGTGGCTCCCGAGTTCGGCCTGTGTGGTGTTGCAACCCGTCTTGCGGGTTTGCGTTGTGTTGTGGGGATTGGTGGGGTGGATGTCTACTTCTTGCTGTTGTAGTAGTAGTTGTTGTCGTCTTGTGTTGTGTTTGTGGCCACTTTCTTTGTGGTCATGTTGCTTTGTATTTGCCGGTCTCGGTCTCTTCTTTTTAATAGAAAAGACACGTGAAGTCGTGTTCGAGAAAATTTTTTTTGGTAGAAGTGTTTTAGCACTTATGCACCATGACTTGAGGATATTTTTTTGCTTATGTAGAGCTCTAGCTTAAGTGTGTATATTTTAAGTGAAACAACCGAGCAAGTCTAAAACATTTTGCTACATCTACTATTCTACTCCATCAAATCTCTTTGTAAGTATGTTGTGAAATATTTTCTTATTCTAGGTTCACTTGTGAGCAACACAGCACAAGAAAAATCATGTGGGGGCAAATAGTATGTGTCTATTGCATTATTGCCTTTTTCCATTCTATGAAAGAGAGGAGAGATTGGAATTTTGGGCTGCTTGCCACTCTTTTTATAAAGTCGACCCACCCTCACCTAGTGTCAAAAGAACCCGCAGCAGGGGAGACTTGAGGGAGTTAGAGAAACAGAGGAGGGTTCCTGAAAGAGAACCCAAACCCAAGCAGAGAGAATACCACCGTTCCCTCGCCAGGGCGTCCATCCGCAACGATCCGCAGCCATGGCGATGGCTTACAAGATGGTAAAACCCAGCGCTCCGGTCATGCGTCGGCGGCGCAGCCGCTCCCGTGTGAAATCAAGCAAAGCAGCCATGGCTCACGTTCTTTTTGCCCTTTGCAGGCGACGGAGGGGATGGACGTGAAGGAGGAGTGCAAGCGCTGGTTCATGGAGATGAAGTGGAAGAAGGTGCACCGCTTCGTGGTGTTCAAGATCGACGAGCGTTCGCGCGCCGTGCTGGTGGACAAGGTGGGCGGCCCCGGGGAGGGGTACGAGGAGCTCGTCGCCGCGCTGCCCGGCGACGACTGCCGCTACGCCGTCTTCGACTTCGACTTCGTCACCGTCGACAACTGCCAGAAGAGCAAGATCTTCTTCATCGCCTGGTAATAATCATCAGCCCCTCCTCGCCGATCTCTCTGGAACAACCAATTCCCTCCTCTTGATCCATTCTCTGATGCCTCCCATGGTGATCCTGATTACTACTAGTCCAACATGCAGTAACAAATTTTGTTAAACCTGGTAAACTGAGGCGCCAAATTCGGTACGGGGATGCTGCAACGATCCGGTCCATTCCCATTTACTCCTTGCTGATTTGAGCATTCATGTACACGTACAGAGTAACCTTGCCACGGTACTGTCCATAATGGCATAAGCCCAACCTACACGGTAGCACCTTAGCAGCGCCAACTGCCCGAAACAGTATTGTTTTTCTCTGAAAGCATTCATGCAGCTTGGAAGAATGCGCAAGCAAACCATAAAACTACGGCAGCCCTGAAACCAAATCCCGTCCGTCTTCTGAACCGTTTTGAAAATAAAAACCCCGTGGTTTGGTGATCATTGTCGTGAAAAACATGCTAACTGCTGTTAATTGTACGATTAAGAATGCAACTGATGAATGGAACGACATCTTTGCAACTGAAAAAAGTCACGGCAATCTGGAAAACTGTTTGGTTTGACAGAATGCACATGTTGTAATTTCCTACTAAACTTTGAAGGCAGTCTAGAAGAACATGTCCTGTCGCTTGTCTGAAGGAAAGCAAACCTGTCCTCTTGAGCCTTAGAGGTGCAGGAAGGCATCGCATAAATTCACAATTGACTAGAGATCTGCACATCTAATGACTGTTCAATCAGCGCCGTGCCGCATCCCTATCTCCCAAAGCAGGAAGGTGCGCCCGCCAAGCTTTTTCGGTTTTTTCTTCACAGCGAAAAAGGTTGCCTGCAGCACTCATCCCAGCGGGGAATGGGATCATGACGGGGACCAAACTTTCCTGATAAGCCCTGGCCAGGCCTCCCTACCTCCCTTTCTCCCTGTCACTGTTGTCTCGAGCGTTCTCTAGCTACACGCATTATTTTGGTCCAAAGCCTGCCTGCGGTGCTAAGGACGCCGGTTCCTATTTTATCAGATCTGATCTAGCCTCAATCCACCTGTTGTCTAGATCTGTCAGCCCACCGAAAGCAAAAGCATCGCCCACGATGACAGCCATAGGCAAAACTGTCCAATCAGCCCTGCATTTTCTTTTTTGATAACAATCCGTCAGCAGAAACGAGAGCAACTATATTTATTTATATACTTGGGCCTTGTTTAGATCATGGAAAAAAATGAACCTGATGAATAGTACCACTTTTGTCTTATTTGATAAATATTATCCGATCATGGACCAACTAGGTTCAAAAGATTTATCTCATGATTTTTAACTAAACTGTGTAATTAGTTATTTTTTATCTACATTTAATACTCCATATAAGCAGCTAAATATTGATGTGATAGAGAGAGATTGAAAAAATTATAATTTTTAGATGGATCTAAACATGGCCTTGTTTCTTGATCTGTCCGTGCCCGGGAACAAGAACAACAATCAGGATTTGATCACCACGAGTAAGCAGCACGACCGGATTATTTAACTAACCTGTCAACTTGCTCCATTGTCCACTTGTTAGAGCACTGGAAATGATTCTGCTGGCGACCGCCGCTGGTGCGCTGCATTTCCAGTGGGTTGTTAGTGCGCAGGCAGTTATGTTATTCTGACTTGTGACGGGTGGATTCGTTGCTTGGTGCTGCGCAGGTCGCCGGCGGCGTCGAGGATCAGGGCCAAGATCCTGTACGCGACGTCGAAGCAAGGCCTGCGGCGGCTGCTGGACGGGGTCCACTACGAGGTGCAGGCCACCGACGCCTCCGAGATGGGCTTCGATGTCATCAGAGGCCGCGCGCAATGAGGCCCGCGCGGCCGCGCTGCTCCTACTCTTACTGCTACCTGTGTGTGTGTGATCGGCCGGATGCTAATTGGCGTTGGTGTTGCTCCCGTAGCGATAGCGTCGATGATGCCAGTCTGACGAGGCTTCGCGTGTGTTTGCTTTGGTGTTTTCCGTTGGTTTCTTTGGAGAGATGATGATGATGATGCAGGCGTGGTGATGTTGATGGGTGGAGTAGAAGCTGAGGGAGTGGCAGCAGAGCAGCGGATTAATGAAACGTCCATCTCTGCGGCGTAGAATTCCACTGAACAATGCTTGCTCCAGTGTACCATAAGCTGCTTCAGATTATTTGATTTGATCGCCTCTCTCCGACGGTAGTGCTTACCTACTTTTTTTTTTTAAGAAAAACACCTTTCTACGTACAATTCAGAGCAAAACTGTTCTGTGCTTCCATTTAAATATCAGAATTTCTGCCAAGTTTCATAAAGCGATTAGGTATAGTAGTTTGGAGGGGCCAGTCTCCATTTCTGAAGGACGCAGTGATTTTGCTCTCGATCCTTCTTCTGCGGTCGATTCAAAGGAAACGATGTAGACGTTTGGACAAGAGCAAGTATTCAGATCTGAAGGGAACAGTGAACACACAGTTCATCTCAATGTCGCAATCTGGGTACATGTGGCAAGACCGCAAGAGAATCGAGAAGCTGGGCACTTTTCTTGTCGGTGCTTACTGCTTACGCGCCCCACAGGCGGACTCAAATCACAGAACTGATGGTGTTCGACAGTGCTGTTTGCTGTGTGAATGGCATGGTTCGACGCAAAAATGTAAAACACATAGGAGTGACTGGTTCATTGCCTATAGCCCAGAGGCCCAAACTGTGCGATTCAATTCTGTAGTCAAGAGGGCCCAGATACTGTCAGTGTTTCGACCCCAGGATCAACACCAACGAGTAAATTCGTAATTGCGTGCTTTCTTAATCCGGTGGGTGATGCAAGAAGGACACGACGATTTATCCTGGTTCGGGCAAAGAAGGTCCTACGTCCAGCGGGGGGGAATAGTTCGTGTTGTCTTGCACCGAAGTGCTAATACAAAGGCGAATACAAGCGGGTGTGAGAAGTGTAAGCTGGAGCTCGAGCGTTTCGGGCGCTTAGCTCTCTACTTCACACTGTCTCGTGGTGTTACTCTGTGATCTAAAGCCTTAGCATATGATGCCCTCCTCCCCAGCTAAAGTCCTGGCGCCTCCTTTTATAGGCGAAAGAGGGGTACAGGAGTACATGTTTTTAGGGCTAACGTGGTCGGTGACGTATGACGCCGATGCTGATCATGTCAGTGCCGCTGTAGATGTGTACGTCGGCATGGGAGGCCCTGCAGCTGTCGCGTCGGGAGTTGTTGAAGTGTTGACCGGAGTTGTTGAAGTCCCGCTCGAGGGTCAGCATGACGGAGCCGAGGGGCGACGGTCGAGGCCTTAAGTCGAGTCGAAGGGGTCGAGTCGAGGGGGGTCGAGGCCATCGGATAAGGCCGAATCCGGGGAGATGCGGGGAATGCGTTGATTTTCGCATCTCGAGGGGGTGCCGGACGGGACACAGTGCTCGGTATGGTGTAACAGGGAGGTACGATCCGCGGGATTCTGGGGTATGGGCGGTAAAAGCAGGATTCGACCGTCATACTCGCAACTGTTACTGTAACTGTGACCATACGGTTAGGCGGGAGCAGGTAAAATGCATTAAATGCGCCTGGATCCGTACGGGGAGTAGGTAGCCGAGGGGCATACTGTGCTCGAGGGCTGTCTATTCGCGCGAGCGAAGTTCCGTCCTCGAGGGCGGGCTCGTTCGCTCGGGCGAAGCTCTGTCCTCGAGGCCGGCCCGTTCGTTCGAGCGAAGTTCCGTCCTCGAGGGGTCGCCCGAATCGTACCCTCGAGCGTACAGTCTCGATTCGTGTGGTAGCCCGTCGAACAGGCTATGGCTTTGGCCTGTCGACGCCTGTTTGTGGGCTGGCCCAGTATGCCTTAGCCTGTGGGCTTTCGAGCGATAATGAGGAATGTCGTTGGAGGGTTTACGTTGCTGATTTCGAGGATTAGTCCGGTTAATCGAGGGTTGAGGTACCCCTTTCTCAGGTACCCGACAGATACATTTTCGATTGATTGCCAATAATCCAGGGTGGCCCAAATACCTCTGCGATTAGTCCAGGATAGCCCAGAAGTTGTCGCAATTGTAGTCCAGCATGAGGAACCGGACTAGACCAAATGTGGGCTCATTTAACAAAGGAAGATGAGGTCCGAACATCACAGCCCAATAGCACCAATGTCGATTCATTACTCCCCTCAAGATTTTCCTAAAAAAATTTATCTCCCCTCAAAAAAAAAAAAAAACGCAGAGATCTGGCGGAGCCCCTGACTTGCACGGATGCTGCTCGCTCAAGAGCGGCGAAAGCTCCTTGGTTATTTGTCTGAGTTAAAAGTTAAAGGTATTCTTTTTCTACCTCTCAGTCGCCTGAGTGCTCAGGAGAACTTGCTACTAGCACTGCTCGAAGTGATCACATGAGAGAAGGCCGATAATTAGCACTGTTGCCTGCAAAATACTACTACTACTACGTATATATAGACCTGATCATTGATTCACTAAGCATATCTGTCTTATCAAACATCGTGGTTAAAGAGAAAAAGGTGATTGCCTGCAAAATCCAGCCAAAAAGTCGCCGATGTTGCGCCACAATTCGGGCGCCTCGCGGCCTTTTAACTCGTCAGACGGCCAGAGAACAAAGGAACCGAGTCAATGAAGAGGTCACCGCTTTCGCGGGCATGGACCTCATGATTCGGTAACGCCTTTTTGGCAGATGCCATGCCCACTGAAAAACGAGCGTGGCTAGAGCCCCAAAGCTCGCTTTACCGTCAAAGCACGCTCCCGTCTCCGTCCCCTCTGATCCGGTTTAGGATCGATGCCACATTAATGCTGCCCATATGCCTAATCTACGTTTAGCCGCCTTTGGCCCTTTGCGACCAGCTAAGTTGAGGTCCGGACTTCGCACCGGAGGTCCCCTCTCGTGTTGTCGCAAAGCCACACATGCGTATCGCCATCTCCAACCCTGAGAGGCTGAGAGGATCTTTTAGGAGCAGTATCACAATCACAAACGAGCAAAGTCCTCGCGACCTCCAGGCTCCTCCGGCATCCATGCTTTCATGCAGCTGTATCCTGTTGTGCCGTTATAGAAATTGCCCCCCAGATGTTCGATAAAGATGAACACACCTGCACGAGACACCCGCGTGCTGCGGTCTCCTGCCACGTCTCACCGCTCATTCTGAAGATGGCGACGGCCACCCACGGCCACGGTCTCGCTACCTGGTGCTGGTCGACTCGCTCGCCTCTCTCCCTGCCCACTTCCCAACTCCAACGGCAGTCGTGGCCTATCCGCACGGAAAGCACACGGCGGTAGCCACCAGCGTCCCACGCGCGCCACGACCATTCCCAGGCCTTTTTCTCACCCTGACGCCATCTGACTCAAATCCCACGGCGGCATTTAACCGTGGCAGGGACGTTGGTACTGGGCTCGTACAAAGGACGAAGCCCACGTCGACGGCCAGCGCAGCGCAAAAAGCCAAACCGCTGCTGCCCCAACACCCCCACTACCCCGCAATTAACTACCCGCCCGCGAACTGTTGCCGCCACCACCGCTCGTCCTCGGGCATCGGCACGGTGCCATCGCTCTCCCACTCACAGTGTCTCACTTCACTTGCTTGCTCCTCACCCACCCACCAATGGCGACTCCTCGCTACCCATTCCTCCTCTTCCTCGGCCTCGCGCTGGTGGCGCTGACGGCGCCGGCGCTGCTGCGAGCAGATGGCGTCGGCGGCGGCGAGGAGGCGCGGAAGAAGACGTACATCTTCCGCGTGGACCACCGCGCCAAGCCGTCCGTGTTCCCCACCCACGCGCACTGGTACGCCTCCGCCGCCTTCGCCTCGGCGGCCGCCCCCGCCCCGCTGCAGCCGCTCCACGTCTACGGCACCGTCTTCCACGGCTTCTCCGCGTCCGTGCCGGCGTCCCGCGCCGAGGAGCTGCGGCGGCACCCGGCGGTGCTCGCCGCGTTCGAGGACCGGGCCCACCCGCTGCACACCACCCGGTCGCCGCAGTTCATGGGCCTCCGCGCGCGCCTCGGCCTCTGGTCCCTCGCCGACTACGGCTCCGACGTCATCGTCGGGGTGCTCGACACCGGCGTCTGGCCCGAGCGGCGCAGCCTGTCGGACAGGAACCTGCCTCCGGTCCCGGCGCGCTGGCGCGGCGGCTGCGACGCCGGGCCGGGGTTCCCGGCCTCATCCTGCAACAGGAAGCTCGTCGGCGCGAGGTTCTTCTCGCAGGGCCACGCCGCGCACTTCGGCGCCGAGGCCGTCGCGTCCAACGGCTCCGTCGAGTTCATGTCGCCCCGGGACGCGGACGGCCACGGCACGCACACGGCCACCACCGCCGCGGGCAGCGTCGCGTACGACGCCAGCATGGAGGGATGCGCGTCCGGGGTCGCCAAGGGCGTCGCGCCAAAGGCCAGGGTCGCCGCGTACAAGGTCTGCTGGAAGGGCGCCGGCTGCATGGACTCCGACATCCTCGCGGGCTTCGACCGCGCCGTCGCCGATGGCGTCGACGTCATCTCTGTTTCCATCGGCGGCGGCAGCGGTGTCACGGCGCCGTTCTACCTCGACCCGATCGCGATCGGCGCGTACGGTGCCGTCTCCCGGGGAGTCTTCGTGGCCACCTCCGCCGGAAACGAGGGGCCGACCTCCATGTCAGTCACCAACGTCGCTCCGTGGCTCGCCACCGTTGGCGCCGGCACCATCGACCGTAATTTCCCCGCTGAAATCGTGCTGGGCGACGGCAGACGCTTGTCAGGTGTGTCACTGTACTCCGGCAAGCCTCTGGCCAATTCGTCGTTGCCTCTGTACTACCCCGGGAGGACTGGCGGGATCTCCGCTTCGCTGTGCATGGAGAACTCCATCGACCCTTCACTGGTGAAAGGCAAGATCATCGTCTGTGATCGCGGCAGCAGCCCGCGCGTGGCCAAGGGAATGGTCGTCAAGGAAGCTGGTGGCGCGGCGATGGTTCTTACAAATGGAGAGGCCAACGGCGAGGGGCTGGTTGGAGACGCCCATGTCCTCCCTGCTTGCGCGCTGGGCGAGAAGGAGGGCGACGCGGTCAAAGCGTATGCTGGGGACGCCTCTAACCCGACGGCGACAATTAGCTTCGGGGGCACGGTCGTCGGCGTCAAGCCGGCACCCGTGGTGGCCTCCTTCTCGGCGCGTGGACCCAACGGGCTCGTCCCGGAAATTCTCAAGCCGGACTTCATCGCCCCGGGCGTCAACATCCTCGCCGCGTGGACGGGCGCCACGGGCCCGACCGGCCTGGACGGCGATACCCGCCGCACGGAGTTCAACATCCTGTCCGGGACGTCCATGGCGTGCCCGCACGCGAGCGGCGCCGCCGCGCTGCTCCGGTCCGCGCACCCCGGGTGGTCGCCCGCGGCGATACGGTCCGCGCTGATGACCACGGCCATCGTGACCGACAACCGCGGCGGGCCCGTGGGCGACGAGGCGGAACCCGGGCGCGGGGCGACGCCGTTCGACTACGGCGCCGGGCACATCACCCTGGGCAAGGCCCTGGACCCCGGCCTTGTCTACGACGCCGGGGACGACGACTACGTCGCGTTCATGTGCAGCATCGGGTACGAGCCGAACGCGATCGAGGTGGTGACGCACAAGCCCGTGACGTGCCCCGCGGCGACGAGCATGGCCAACGGCGGCAGCCCCTCGGGCTCCGACCTCAACTACCCGTCCATCTCCGTGGTGTTCCGCGGCGGCAACCAGTCCAGGACGGTGACCCGCACGGTCACCAACGTTGGCGCCCAAGCTTCGGCGACGTACACGGCGCGCGTGCAGATGGCGACAACGGCCGCCGGCGTGACAGTATCCGTGAGGCCGCAGAAGCTCGTCTTCTCCCCGGACGCCAAGAAGCAGAGCTTCGCGGTGACGGTGACCGCGCCGTCCGCCCCGGCCACAGCGGCGCCGGTGTTTGGGTTCCTCGTCTGGTCGGACGGTGGCGGGCACGACGTGCGGAGCCCCGTTGTGGTGACGTGGCTGCAGCCCATGTGACTGTCAGGTGGGGACAACGCTGCAGCCTGTGGACTGTTGAGCGGGCCCTGGGTCTGCCGATAAAGATGGCAGCAGGAGTCGAGGCGCAGTGGGCCAGTAACGGTAAAGTCGTGAGGTCGGGACTGCGCCATTAAAGGTGGCAGCCGTCGGTACTTTAATTATGTTGGGTGGGTCCTGCACGCTCGCTCTGCAGAATTTGATTAGCGGGGCATGCTGTGACAGTATGGGCTTATCCGGGTATAGTGTGACTACTGGTAGTGACTAGTGAGTGAGAGTGGTGCGTGAAAAACTAAAAACTCGTGTTTTTACATGCTTGTTTGTGTCTGGAGGCAACAGTAGTTGCTTGCCACTGGAGGACAGGGCACAGGAGCAACGGAAAGAAATGGTGCAACAAGACAAAGCTATGAAATACTGCTAGCGTTAGCTTTGGGTATTTCTATGCGGATTACCTGAATAATTTTATCGTCTAGTCGAAGTTTTGTCTGTTCATAGAGCATTTTTTTTTTGTCCTTGCGTTTGATACTGCAGGATTTTGCTGCTTGTTGCCGGGTAGTGTTTTTTATGGATGGCTACAGGATCTCGTGACCAGATAAAGTTCGTTGGATGTTCTTATACAAATGGGTGGGTCTGACTCGGTATTCGCCTAGTATTCGATACTTTCGGGTCGTTTTCCACGAGCACTTTAGCCAGCAGCGCCAACAACGAGGAAAGCGGGTTTTGAGTATTGACGCTTCTCGAGCCGTGAGCGAACCGGGATCATCAGGCGTTCGGCCCCGTACGAACATGCTCCATTGCTGAAATAGTGTTGCAGTGCACCAGTGATCAATAGCCTGGACAAATTCAGGATCACAAATTATTCACTGCAGTTTAGTGTAGTCTCGGGCCAGCGGCCAGAGGAGTGGAACGTTGGTCGTACGTTGCACGGTCTTCTTTTTTCCTTTTTATCTGTGACGGGATGACAGAACAAATTCAAGATCAGAAACTATCATTAGAGGAATATATGTGCGAACTGCGAAGTGTGATCATTGATCAAGTAAAACCCTTTATTTATCATGCGTTTTGGTGAGGGTCAAGGCGTCAACCTGGATCAAGAACGTCCATCAATTGATGAGAATATTCACTCCATCCTAAAAAGAATATTGTTATTACAGAATTAATTAGGCAAACTTTCATAAGTTCAATCAGATGTATAGAAGAAAGTATTAGCAATATTTTTATTCTCAAATAAGTAAATTTTGGAAACATATTGAATGATTCATTTCATGATATTAATTACTTCTTCCGTACCAGTAATTTAAGTCGTTCTGGAAATGACTTGGGTCAAATTATAAATAACTTTTAAGTTGTTAAATTCCAAAATGTGAAAAACATATGAATAGAATTGTCTTGAAAAATAATTTTTTATAGAAAAATAAAAAATCAAAGTTATGTTTTGCAAACAATGCCGCTGTCAAAACAACCTGAATTACTAATATGGAGGAAGTATACACTATAAGATTAACAATTATATATGTATTTGTTTAGTTAAGCAACATAACTCATCAGTAAGTGAGAATGACACTATTTATGGGACGAAAAGAGTACACTATAGATTCTAGATTTACCTTAGCTAACTTGGGATTTTGAGTTGTCTGACAGTTTTTTCATAGATTGTTTTTAATATTTTAACCCTAATTTATAAATTCTGAGAAAGCATTTCTACAAGTAGAAACGTGCAAAATTTAAATCTAGGGGATGCTCATCTCTCTACTTCCTTTAGCCCGTCTTCTTCTCCATCTCCCTCTTTTCCCTCTTACTCCACAATTTCCTGTCTCTTTATGGATCCCACTGGGGTAGGGGGGGGGGCTTGAGCCCCCAGCACGCATGCTTAATCCACCCGTGTATGCAAAAGTGGTTCGTGTAATAATGCTACTAGTACAAACATGCTCCACCATTGCATGATCCTGATAGCGGTGGGCACTCGAACGCTGGCACCTGAAGGCTAGATGGAACTGCACTTCCAGCGCCGACGTGCTGGTGGCCAACAAAAGAAACATGATGACGATGGACCTCCTTGGAAGGTCGACCTAGCCATGTCATCAATAATATTTTGGTCCACCAGATCCTCATCTAGGGTAAAAATATCATTTTACCTTACCGTTGACAGCATCAATTGGAAGGGCAAAATTCCTTAAGAAATTTTGATTCAGAACCAAATACTTCTTCCGTATAGGATTTAGATGTCGTTTAGGATAGCGACACAGTCTCAAAACATAACCTTGAATTTTTATTTTTTATAAAAATATTTATGAAAAAGTGATATATGTATACTTTTATGAAAGTATTTTTAAAGACAAATCTATTCATATAATTTTCACATTTAGAAACTTAACAATTTAAAAGTTATTGATAATTTATATTGTCAATGTTTGCCTAAATCTTGACTAAAATGACTTCCTTTACAAGTACTGAGGGAGTACCAAAGTTTGATAAAATTTGGGCAAAAAAACTAAGGATAATTTTTTTCAGGCCAACAACCCAATTTCCCTAGGCCTATTCCTTGAGAAGCCCGCAGGGCAGAATAAAATAGGATGGGAGGTGAGGGTAAGCCCACTTGGCCACTTTGCAGGTGACCAACTTCCGTTTGGCCCACCCACAAAAGCCTCGTGCGCATAGCAGCGCGAGCGGATTTCGGCCTTTTGTCTGGGAAGCACTACTGAGACTCTTTTTTTTGAGAAGTACTACTGAGACTCTATTTTTTTTAGAGGAAGGTAGATTCTTATTAATTCATAATGTTTCGAGGTATATGTAAAATATCTAAAAGTCTAAAAATCCATACATATCTCCTTGGTGCTAATTTACAAACACTTTTAGTAAGAATATGAGTCTCACAGTTAGATTCTCTGCCTTCATGCTTAAAAACAACTTCCTAAAACAAAGTGCTTCTGGCTCTAATTTCCTTTAAGATTGAAGAATAAGCACACAAACTCTGCTTTTGAAGATTCATAATCACTTCCAAGCAATTTGAAGCTATTACACACTTCCGGACATCCATATCCATAGCCAAGAAAATTGCTTCATTACAAGCCAGAGCTTCCAAAGATGACGGATCGGTTAAATGATGACCATAGCACTTGCAGCTACATAATTCCCTTCATTATCCCGACACACCAAACCAACAATTCCCTTATCTCTCGATCGCGCTACAGCACCATCAATATTAAACTTCAAGAAACCTTCAGGCGGAGCTATACATTTTGAAGTTTATTGTTTGTTTGTTGTTAACTTTGATGTTTCATCATCCTCGATCAATCCAGCTGAAAGGACCTAGGATGTCGCCTAGAGGGGGTGAATAGGTGATTATCAAAAACCTGAAACTTACAAACTCAAATGTGAAAGTTAAATACCTACAGGAAGTAGGACAGGAAATAGCACCGGTACTACCGGTAGTACAAAAACCAGTACTACCGATGCAAACTTCTGATACTACCGGTAGCCTACGAAACTACGAAATCAAAATAAAAATCAGAGTAAAATGAGCTGTAAATTCATATCCAATTGTTACCACCCCTTTGTTGATGTTGCTGATAAAGGTATTGAACTTCTTGAGGCGTTTCACCGCATCAAATCGTAGATCGAGTCCTCCAACCTATGAACTTTGAGGGTAGGGACGAAAAACACGAAGAACACAAGAACAAGGATAGTCGATGCTACCACCACAGCAAAACACATGATTTAATCCGAGGTTCGGCAATCCCCACAAAGGAGTTCCTACATCCCCGTTGTTGAGGTTACCACAAAGGTTTCCTCCCTTAAGTAACCACGAAGGTAAATTTGAGATATTCACTAAGAATCAAGGGTAATACAAACACTTCGGGACGCCCTCACAAATGAGGCAACATGGGCAGCCACGAAGAATGCCTAGCCGGCTAGGGTTCCAAGAACCCAAGAGTAACAAACACAAATCAAGTCAGCAAGACGAGGAAACCAAGTGCTCAAGTCGTAGATTAAAGTTTCCACTCTCTAATCTCACGTCCCTAGCTCGAATCTTTGAGGGGTTGAAGTTTGGGGTAAAGGGGGAGAGAGAGTAGACGAGCTGGTGCTTGGGAGCTTTCTTTCTCAGGTGAAGAATAAGTGAAATGGCGAGAGCTATCAAAAAGAGAGAGGTGAGGGGTATATATATGGTCTGTCCAGAACAACTACCGGTAGTACTGATGGAACCACCGGTACTACCGGTACCTCACCAAATTTGACCGTTATCGTGTCAGAGCGTGCACAAGATGACATACTGGTACTACCGGAAGTAGGACTGAAAGTAGGACCAGTACTACCGGTAGTATATTTTCTGCGCAACTGGGCACCTTCGACTTGGCCTAAAAATAAATATATATAGCCGTTACTACCGGTACCACCAGTGGTACTACCGGTAGTACACAACTACGCCAACTCGCATACTTTGACTTTGGGAAAATATGCCCGATACTTCCAGAGTATAATTTTAATAAAATGCAGTACTACCGGAGAACACCAGTACTACCGGTTGGGGAACCGGTACTACCGGTAGTACAAAGTTTCTTCAACTTTGCACATCTTGACTTTCTGAGAAAATAGCACGGATACTTTCGATTTAAAACTCTAATATTTTTGGTAGGTTAGGTTGGCTGAAGCAAAGGACTTTTCTAAGTGATGTGAGTGCAACGGTGACTCTCCAAACGCTCTAAATATAGACTTGAACACTTTTAGACCTCGAATTACCAACCTAATTTGCATCCCTCTTGATAGTACGACGTTTCCTATAACTCAAGTAAAGACAAAAATTGAGGGCACTCTTGAGTAGAAACGTTGTCCATCTAAAGAAACTTTGGGGTGCTAGGATCTCCAAATATCATCGTTCAAATCTTTCAATGTACTTCAAGGAGAGATAACATTCCAACTTTGATTTTTCTTCTTGAGCAATGTCATCTTGAATACGTGACTTGATTCTATTCATCAAATATAGGTAAATCCAAATATACCAAGTCACTTTTCATTCAATATAGCAAGCTTCAAATATGAGACCATTCCATATACAATCCCTTATGTCTCATTATCTAACTCAATGTGCTTGCTTTATATGAATTCTATTTGCATTGTTGTCTTGTGCTTATACAACAATGACACATCATTTTGGCTTTATACACTTTAATCAAGTACTTGTGAGATAATCAATTTACTGTCCAACACTTAGCAGAATCATTAGACCTTTAATTATATTGTCAATCAATTCACCAAAACCCACTAAAGGGCTAGATGCACTTTCAATCTCCCCTTTTTGGTGATTGATGACAACACAATAAAGCTTATAAGAGATTGATAAATAATAAGATTTTGAATCCTATGATATAGTGAGCTCCCCCTAAATGTGTGCATTGAAGAAATTCAAACTTTGACCTCAAATGCCAAATGCATATATTTAAGATGAAGTGTGGAAACTCTCCTATATCTTAGCATCCGAGGGGTGCAAGGTGTAACATTATAACTGTGATGCTCATGACAGTTCATGCACTCAAAGAAAATAAATATTACACCATTCAAGGCATGAATGTCACACACTTCCATAAATGATCCTTATCAAAAAGCATCAATTTAAACTATCCTTGCATACACCACACAAAATTAAAAAATCTTATATGCCCTCCTTTACCCCTTTCAATCCACATATCAATCTCACTATCTCTCAATATTTGTCCCCCTTTGGCATTAATCTCCAAAAAGGGTCTCTCCGCCAAAAGGAGGAAATGATGCATGGAAGACAAGTGAGAGCAAGAGGTGGGTAAATGATTAGCATATACGACTTCTCTTCTAGAATTTCTACCACATAAAGTATGCAACAATTTAAGTCAAGATTCTTAAGTAGTAGCATATTTAGCTCATACCTCACTTAGATCATAGTTAGACACAAGAGGTATGAACCAAATATCTAAAGATTTCTCGAATCGTCACCACAAGAATAAACTTATGGTGTGACCCAAAATATTGCATACACATACACGAACTAGCATATAAGGGCCTAGATGTACAAAAGTAATGCAAGAGTTCATGGAGCGATATACTTTTGTTGTAAGTCTCATAATTTTCACCATGAAGGTGATTTCAATAGTTGAATTTAGTTCTTTGATTGGATTAGTACTTCTTTATGCAAGATAATTTCATCTGTGCCCATCTCTCTTTATCATCATCTTGAAGGAGATATCACACTTGTGCTTGATCTCAATTGAAATTCCATTGCTGGCTTTTGTTGTTATTTTGAGATACCAATTGAATACATATTTCTTGATATACCAAGTTAAAAAGTTATCCACCAATATCAATTGAAATATAGTCTTCACAATTTTGACATCAATTTGAAGGAGTCTTCACAAGTTGATGCCAATTGGAATGAATGCTCTTATCTCATAATATCACCTAGGGAATGCCCACAAAGCCAAGAGATAGCATTAAATTGCACAAGCTACAGTTTCACAACTAGTGACTTTTGGATGTGGAAGACATGTAAGTCACTAAATGCAAAACCTCATAACATAGATTAAATTCCCCCTTTTTGATAGTGCATACATATATATGTGGAAGGCAAGAACATATGCACTTTTGGTCAATGAAGTCCAAATAAGGGAATTTAATCTATATTATGGAAAGTAGCCACTTTAAGAGATAAAATTGCAATCCAAATGAATATAAGAGATAACTTCACCAATTTGGATTGAGTTAATGTAGCATACTCATGAGAAGCTCATTCTCACCAAGAGACTACACAAATCACTAGAAGAAAAGGTTAGTCTTCAAAGCACAAGACATAGGATGGGCTCCCCCTTAATATATGCATCAAGTATTCGAATTACTTGTGAAATGCATTTGAATCGATTTAAGAGTCATGAGGAGTTCACCTTATATCTTGACCAAGGCATGATAAATTTACAAGAATTGAGATTATGCCAAGAAAACATACCACCACCAAGGTAGATAAAATACTACATAGATATAACCATCATAAGTGAGACTTTATGATTCAGATGGACATAATTCTTCACTTGATGACTCATGGTGGATTATGATGCGTCAAGATCTAAATTAGGTGCCTGGTTCTTTCTTTACCTAAAACAACTCACACACGGAGTAAAAGGTAAAATTTATGAAATTTGCAAATTGTGAACTAGGAGTTACCACTTTTGTTGATAAGATCTTGGGTAATCAATGAGATGAATCAAGTTCACTTGATGAGATCTAGAGAGGAGAAATAGAAGTGGAATTCTGATCTTCAGTTGTTTTCTCCAACTCATTTAGATTTAGTTCCACTAAAGGATTGGGACATCCTTTTGAAATACCCAAAGAATCGAAGGAACCATCCATCCACCTTTTCCCCTGTGTGGGACTGCATATAATACTCTTAGAAGAAGTCAATAGTCCCACGAGATATAAGCTAAACTCCCTCTAAATTTGTGCATGTATGAGTACACGAAGCACTATGATGCATATCAATAATATGATGTCAATAGAGAGGTTTGCACAATATTCCATCTGTTTCAAACTCGTTCAGGCTGCTTGCAATCTAATAGCATCATATGTTTCTAATTTCTTTCCATTGATTTCAGCTAGTACCAATTGATTATAACTCATCGATGCTTCTTGTAACTACTCAAGTCAACTAGTTTCAAATGATTTCAGCTGCTATTTCTGAAAAACTGCAACTGATTGCCTTTTTGGTCCAACTAGTTACAACTGCCTGCTGCTACTTGTAATCTGAGTTCAACTGGTCATTGAAACTTCTTTAGGCCAAACTGATGCTTCTCTTTTTTAAATGATTTTACATGACCAACTTGAGAGCCAACTGAACCTTGTTGCTACAATCTAATTCAATTCAATATAATTAATTTTCAGATTCTGTCCTTCTAAGAGAAAGATCCATATTTCTCAGACCACTAGTCCAATATGTATGAAATTTGGTAGATAGCGGAATCTATGTGTTATCTAACTTGTGTAAAACTTTTAGCTCATTTGGAACCCTTTTGGTGATCTAAATCAAATTTCTACCAAAATTATCAAGGTTTGAAAACTGTAGCACTAAATCTGATAGAAACTAACTCACAACTAACTTTCTTCAAAACTAATCTTCATGCAAATTATACAACAACAAGTGCTAGATGTGTATAGCATGATCATAAATTTTGAGGTCAATTCATTAGTATTTTAATCTTTAAATCCATGCTTGAAGACAATCAATCACATAATTCAAAAATTTCTGGACAGATTTTATAATTCTCAACTTTTCTTAGCTTCTTATCCAATTTTGAGGTGAACTTAGAACCGTTGCAGTATGTAGATGCCCATAAGATAAAAATGAGAAGATGACAATCTACATATGACAAAATCTCATCAAGTATAGGGTTCTTGAACTATGAACAATAAGTGCCTTCACCTTACTTGCCCTTGATCTTCAGTTTTGGGTACCAAGTGTGTGCTAAAGCACTCAATCGAATAACCATGTACACCATCATATATCACTTATAGATTAGTTCAAGATCACACTTAGGTCTCCCAAACACTTCTAATCATGGTTCCAACTTGAGTACATTTTAATCAAAATGACTCTTGATCAATCCAATGATTGTCAATTTTTTTGGCAGATTCTGTCCCCTTCAAAGATTAATCCATAACTACCAATGTACATATCCAAAAACCATAAAATTTGGTTGGCATGCTCTTTACAAAGTTATCTAGTAGCTATGAAAATTTGAGCTTCATGTTCCTTGTAGATTGCTACCAGATCTCTCATCTTTCAGTACTGCTACATGCTGAGAACTGATTTACCATAGCTGACAAGATTCACTCCAAAGCTAAATCATCTCTTATCCAATTCTCATGCAACTTTTATGTTAATTAATACCCTAACTCTTGAGCATGCACACCAAATTTCAAGCCAATTCAAAAAGATTTGATCACATAAACATGGCTCACAACACAGCTTAGTCAGATTTAAAATGTGGGGCAGATTTCAACACATTGAGCTATACTTCTTCAAACTTTGCAGCTCATGATCAACCAATATCATGCTTTCTAAATGATATGCATGCCTTCTTGACATTTTCTTTTGATTGGAAATGCAACTTCTAAACTTGTGTCTAACTTGATGAATGAATTCAATTATATTAAGCCCTCTATCCATACTTTGAATAAAACTTTTCCTTGAGCTCACAAAACCACCACTGAGATAATATATGACATGATAATCATCAAGTTGACCTTTCTTGTCAAGTAATCATGCTATGTGTAAGACAAATTTCATCCAAAAGAAACCCACTTAGGTGTAGATAATCATAAGAATGAATATGTGAAATCTCATAGATAAGAACTTAGTTGCATCTAAAATAGTGTTCGTGAAAACTACTTTGTTTACAACATTCGTGATTCACTATTTGGCACTTAGTATTTCTTGTATACCTGCATCTCAACAAGTGTATTGCTCTACAAAAGAGCCATTAAAAGCACCATATGGCAAGTGAAGTATATATCAAATGAATCTAATTAGCCACTTAAAATATTTCATAAATATTTCTACTCGTGAACTATTTAGCACTAGACACACATAGTGGCTATCCTACTAAAATTAGGTACTTGTTACCAATGGAAAGGATGAAGTAGAGATATGATCATTAAATTATCTTTGGGTCAACCATACAATAGATTATGATAAGAATTGGATGATAGCTTGAGTAAATATTGTCAATTTGCTTCCTCAAGCACCCCCAAGTCTTCATCTCACCATCAAGTACCTACATCAATATCCTAAGCACATTTTGGTACCCAACTCTTGTTGGGTCCTTTTGAGTTAGTCAACAAGTGCTTAGGCGCCCAAATGATTTTATAGCTAGTTTGTGGTGGACACATTGTCTTGCTAGCGCTAACTCAATTTGTGGCCCTCCTAAGCATATTATCATAAACAAATGTGTTCGACTTAGGAGTGTTACCATTTGGGCAATCATAGCTTAGGTGCCCCTTTCTCTTACAAGCATACCATATGCGGCCTTGATTTGCTTTGTGCTTGTTTTGCTTGTTGGGACAACCATCAACCAAGTGCCCCATCTCATTGCATCCATAACATCTTCTTGTTGTAACTTGGGCTTTCTTTCTTGCCTCTTTGTACAAGGGCAATTCTTGGTAGAATGGCCCAACTTCTTATGTGGACACAAAGCCCGCTCATGTCTATGTTTCTTGCTCTTGGTTGTTTTGACATTGCTTGAAGTGTGATTCTTTTGTTGGGATTTGGAGGAAGCAAGATTTGAACTCTTCTCAAGCTTCTTCACCATGTTATCACGGTTATCTTGAGAAGATTGTGCTTTCTCCTTACCCTCCAAAAAAATCACATCTTTCTTTAGTCTTTTTTGAGCTCATTGTTTTATATGAGATTTAGCTCAATCGAAGATTGGCTTACTTGAGAAGCACACTCATTAGTACAAGAAATATTCAATTGAGATTGTGTACAAGTGAGTGTCTAAGTGTAAGGTTGAGATGATTTTACCAATGTAGTCATAACCTCATGTGCTATTTCAAGCATAGCATGTGATTCTACTAGCTTCTCATGTGAGCATTTGAGATGATCATGCTCGATATGAAGCTTGTTGAACTTGCTTGAGAGGGCGTCAAGCTTTGCCTTTAGCTCAATGTTGTCCTTTTGTAATTGTGAGACACTGGAAAGAGAGTTAGTAGCTAAATCATGCTCAATTGATAATTTTGTATACCTCTCATTGATTGTCTTTAGTTCTTCCAACTTGGAGGTGAGAAACATTTTTTGTTTTTGAAGTGATTGTTCTTGCTTCTCATTTTTTCTTCTAACTTAACATTCTTCTTAATCAACTTGATAAATATTTTCTTGTCTTTGCTGTTGAGATGATCAATGGTATCAAAATCTTCAATTTCAAGACCACTTCTTCTTGATCATCTTCATGTGCAATCTCCTTGACTTGTTCATTCTTGGTTGCCTTCTTCTTGTTCTTCTTGGCCATGAGACATAAGTGGTGAGGATCTTGAGCTGTGGAACTTGATTCCTCACTTGGCCGCCACCGATCTTGAGCAATATTCTTGACTTGCACTTCTTGCTCTAGCTCGGTGCTCTTGAGGTCATGTGAGGCTTCTTCGTTGCACACAATGGGCATATTTTCTAATGACTTGAGCTCATGTGCATCATCACATCTGGACTTTCCATATAACTCGATGAGTCTCGTCCAAATGACATGAGCACTCTCTGATGTTGTTTCTTCATTATAAATTGTCTCAGCTTGAACCTCTGCACTCAATGTACTCAAGATGACATTAATTGCTTGAGCGTTGAGTTGCACACATCTCTTTTCCTCTTCGGGCATATTTTTATAGTTGCTCCAATCAACTTTAGGAATAGAGATGCTTGCATCCACAATACACTCAACAAGAGGACTAATAGTCCTAAAAATATTGAGTACATAATTAGACCAAGATAAAAAATTTGAACCATCATTTTAGAGAATCACGAGCTTTGATTCATTAGGCATCGACATCCTTTCTCACGGTGGTGACGCTTTTAGTGAGATCCCTGCTCCGATACCACTTGAAAGGACCTAGGATGTCGCCTAGAAGGGGTGAATAGGCGACTATCGAAAACCTAAAACTTACAAACTCAAATGCGAAAGTTAAATACCTACCGGAAGTAGGGCCAGAAGTAGCACCGGTACTACCGGTAGTTCAAAAACCAGTACTACCGATGCAAACTTCTGGTACTATCGGTAGCCTACGAAACTACAAAATCGAAATAAAAATCAGAGTAAAATGAGTTGTAAATTCAGATCCAATTGTTACCACCCCTTTGTTGATGTTGCAGATAAAGGTGTTGAACTTCTTGAGGCGTTTCACCGCATCAAATCGTAGATCGAGTCCTCCAACCTATGAACTTTGAGGGTAGGGATGAAGAACACGAAGAACACAAGAACAAGGGTAGTTGATACTACCACCATAGCAAGACACACGATTTAATCCGAGGTTCGGCAATCCTCACAAAGGAGTTGCTACGTCCCCGTTGTTGAAGTTACTACAAAGGTTTCCTCCCTCAAGCAACCACGAAGGTAAACTTGAGATATTCACTAAGAATCAAGGGTAATACAAATACTTTGGGGCGCTCTCATAAATAAGGCAACACGGGCAGTCACGAAGAACGCCTAGCCGGCTAGGGTTCCAAGAACCCAAGAGTAACAAACACAAATCAAGCCGGCAAGACGAGGAAACCAAGTGCTCAAGTCGTAGATCGAAGTTCCCACTCTCTAATCTCACGTCCCTAGCTCGAATCTTTGAGGGGTTGAAGTTTGGGAGCAAAGGGGGAGAGAGAGCAGGCGAGCTGGTGCTTGGGAGCTTTCTTTCTCAGGTGAAGAATGAGTGAAATGGCGAGAGCTACCAAAAAGAGAGAGGTGAGGGGTATATATATGGTCTGTCCAGAACAACTACCGGTAGTACTGATGGAACCACCGGTACTACCGGTACCTCACCAAATATGACCGTTGTCGTGTCAGAGCGTGCACAGGATGACATACTGGTACTACCGGAAGTAGGACCGGAAGTAGGACCGGTACTACCGGTAGTATATTTCCTTGCGTAACTGGGCACCTTCAACTTGGCCTAAAAATAAATATATAGGCGGTACTACCGGTACCACCAGCGGTACTACCGGTAGTACACAACTACGCCAACTCGCATACTTCGATTTTGGGAAAATATGCCCGATACTTTAAGATATAATTTTAATAAAATGCGGTACTACCGGAGAGCACCAGTACTACCGGTAGTACAAAGTTTCTTCAACTTTGCACATCTTGACTTTCTGAGAAAATAGCACGGATACTTCCGGTTTAAAACTCTAATATTTCTGGTACTTCCGGTAGGTCAGGTTGGCTGAAGCAAAGGACTTTTTTAAGTGATGTGAGTGCAACGGTGACTCTCCAAATAATCTAAATATAGATTTGAGCACTTTTAGACATCGAATTACCAACCTAATTTGTATCCCTCTTGATAGTACGGCGTTTTCTATAACTCAAGTAAAGATAAAAATTGAGAGCACTCTTGAGTAGAAACGTCGTCCATCCGAAGAAACTTTGAGGTGCTAGGATCCCCAAATATCATCATTCAAATCTTTCTATGCACTTCAAGGAGAGATAACATTCCGACTTTGATTTTTCTTCTTGAGCAATGTCATCTTGAATACGTGACTTGATTCTATTCATCAAATATAGGTAAATCCAAATATACCAAGTCACTTTTCATTCAACGTAGCAAGCTTCAAATATGAGACCATTCCATATGCAATTCCTTATGTCTCATTATCTAACTCAATGTGCTTGCTTCCACATGAATCATAGAAATCTCATAATATATAGGCCTTTATATGAATTCTATTTGCATTGTTGTCTTGTGCTTATACAGCAATGACACATCATTTTGGCTTTATACATTTTAATCAAGTACTTATGAGATAATCAATTTCCTGTCCAACACTTAGCAGAATCATTAGATCTTTAATTATGTTGTCAATCAATTCACCAAAACCCACTAAAGGGCTAGATGCACTTTCACCAGCCAGTTTGAGATCATCCATATATTTTATAATAAAGTTGAATGTTGATAATGGACTTTGGAATATATTCTCATGTAATGCCTTTCTCCAGACCCCTCATATTGCCCAACATATGACTAGAAGTTTTTGAAATCCTTTTATAGACAAAGTTTCATGCATAAAAAACAGCCATGTGTTTGGATTATCAATTTCTGTTGTAATAATATGTTCAGTGAGATCCTCATCAACAAGAGCCCAGACACATCTTGACATTGTACAATAGAAAAGAGCATGACGCCACGTGTCAATGGAACCACATAATTTGCACGCACTTTGATCACTCATTGACCTCTCTTTAAGGACTTCAGCAGTGGGCAAAGATTATGGGCTAATCTCCAAGCAAAAATATGAATTTTTGATGGTACCTTGACCTTCCAGAATAATTTTCATCTTCTTTTAGCTCCTTCAGTGTCTGAGCTCTCCACTTTGCCATCAAGCCAATCTTGTATTTGCTTCCTATTATGAGTAAGTATTTTGTAAGCTGATTTAACAGAGAAAATACCATTTCTTTCGTAATGCCATGCCCAAAAATCATCTTGCCGACATGTACTCAAAGGAATATTTTTTATTACCTGAGCATCCATATTATAGAAGTGTTTTTCAATTACATTTAACTTTCATTGCATAATTATTCCATCTATTAATTCACTAACACGTCTGGGTGGGTTTGGCAGCTTTGATGCAATTGGTCGCAACCCACTATCCCTTGGGAGCCAATTATGTTCCCAAATATTTATACTTTCACCATTTTTAATTCTTCTTATTGGACCTTGCACAAGAACATCCCGTCCATCAAGTATAGCTCTCCAAATTTTTGACGGTCTACTCCCCAAGGTTGCATCAAGAAAAAATTTATCAGGAAAATATAACGCTTTCAACAGCCTGGCACTAAGGGACTTTGAATTTTGCATGATCCTCCAAGCCTGTCGAGCAAGAAGAGCCAAGTTGAAGAGCTCGATATCACTGAATCCTAGCCCACCCAGGTATTTAGGCTGAGTCATTTCTTCCCATGACAACCAACAATTTTACCTCTTCCCATCCTTACTGCCCCACCAAAAATTTTGAATCATTGTATTGATTGCTTGACACAATCCCCTTGGTAGCCTGAAACAACTCATAGAGTAAGTAGGGACTGCTTGAGCTACAGCTTTAATCAACACTTCTTTACCGCCGGCTAAAAGGCACTGCTCCATCCATCCCTGCACCTTATTCCATATTTGATCTTTTAAATATTTGAAAGCATCATTTTTTGATCTGCCCACATCAGTAGGTAATCCTAAATATCGTTCAGTGAGGGCCTCATTATACACACGTACCATTCCTTTGATCTCCTCTCTTAATGAATTGGGGCATTTTTTGCTAAAATAAATTGATGACTTGTCATAGTTGATTCTTTGTCCAGATGCATTACAATAAGCAACAAGAAGAGATTCAATTTTTTCTGCCGCTCTTACACTCACTTTAAAGAATAAGATGCTATCATCTGCAAAAAGTAAGTGGCTGATTCTTGGAGCATTTTTAGCTAAAATAATTCCCCTCTCTTGATCATAATTGCTATTTAAGAGACATGATAAACCTTCAGCACAAATAAGGAACAAATATGGAAAAATTGGATCACCTTATCTAATTTCTCTAGATGGTTTAAACTCTTCTAATCTCTCTCCATCGAATAGAACTGAGAAAGATACTGAAATTACACATTTCATGATTACCTCAATCCATTTCTTGCTGAAACCCAGCCTCTCCATGATAGCAAATAAATATGGCCACTCCACGCCATCATAAGCCTTGGACATATCAAGTTTGAGAGCACAATAGGCATTTCTATTTGTACCGTTTGTTCGCATAAAATGCAGGCATTCATATGCAGCAATTATGTAAGAGGATGAGATCATATGTGGGCTGAAATGTAGCCCACTTTTGAGCACTGAATTGTCAATGCGCGCTGGTGCGTCGAACGTCCCCTGCTTGGTCGGCGCAAACTCTGCCTGCGTTTTCGTGCCGTCGTTGGCAGGTTTTTTTTTAACGCCTCTTATCTGGGTATAGCTGTAGTATTTGTTCATACACATACACGCCGCCTACTCAACACACGCACACTGCTCACACCACCCGTAAACCTACAACTATATTCAGATCTGAAACCGCGTCCTTCTTGTGATCACCAGAATACTCCGTAGACGACGGACACGTTACGATCTTATTGTAGTTCCAAATATAAGAGACTCCACAATTATTTTTGGGGACCTGCCCCAGTGAGAAAACGGAGTTCGATCCCAGCCTGCACACCTGCAGTGCCTGCCACACGAGCTAGGCTCGGTTCTCATTGGCAGGTCCATCTTGGCAGGCTGCAGGCATGGAGTTCGACGGAGACCACAGACTCGCCTCAACTCCCCGCCGCCGTGATGCCAAGGTACGAAAGGGAAGTTTGTGTGCACTGCTGTGCACCGCCCATGTCCCAACGAGTAGAAAGTTGAAACGGGTGGTTTCGTTTTCAGTTCGCTGAGCAATAAGCAGCAGCAAGTTTCTTCATTATATTCCCCTGTGCCCAACTAAACTAACTGCATTTTCCATGAGGTGACGAGCCCCGACAGGCTGCTAATTAAAATCTGCCTACCGCGCGCGAGGAGGGTGCAGAACTGGAGGACAGTGGCACTATTTCGTCGGACGGCGCGGCACGAGCAGAGGAGGAGCCACAGCCACAGCTGCGGCCAGCGGAGGCCGGAACGGTGGGCAGCGGGGCCGGGCGGCCGGCATAAAAAAGCTGCCGCCACACGGTCCGTGAGGTCCTTTTCTTTGCTTGTGATTTGTGAACCTGCTGCGCGACGCGAGCGAGAGGTGTTTGTTACGTAGCTCATCGCGCAACTTGACCAAGATGTTGTGGACGTGATGCAATGGTCGGCGCTCAGCAGAAGGCCGATCCAACACTATCTATCCTGCCCGGGGTTCGTTTATCCTATATTAACTACTCGTATAGTAGTATGTTCTAGCGTGTGCTATGTACTACTGGTAGTATCCATAATAAACGCCTGTACGGGATTGGTGTGGTGACACGAAATGTCAAATGCCACTTTAGCCGGAGAGAGATCCACAGAGTTCTGACTAAACTAGGTTGAAATTCAGAGGTTACAATTGCATTATATTGCTGACCGGAATAGGAGTATTCATTAAAGAAGTTTACATGCAAGTTCTAGTGTTCTACGGCGGCTGCAAAGTGATGGATGCGCGTAGAGGAAGGACGGCCGAATCGATCGAAGGAATAGCCAGTATAAGCAGTACGTGTCGTGCATATGCTGATGGGTGTGGCCTCTCAAGTCAAAGCACGGACGGTACAGTGCGTTTTACAACCATGAGATTATATTCAATGACAGGCCAGACGATCTTGGCCTGTAAATTTGCCGCCATTGATATTTTGCACCCGTTCTTGTACTGCTTCTCCGACTACTGCCATCACATCGCACGCACGCCTAGAAAGATACGCGCGCGCGCTGACTAGCTAGAGCGCGCAGCAGGACGGCACGGCCGGCGTGCCGAGCACATGTGGTTCCTTTCCTTGCTCGCTCACCTCACCCCAGGAATTCAGGATGGCGAGCGAAAAGGCAACAAGCAGCTAGCAGGCCACCCGTGTCCTGGCAGAAATCAGCCGACAAATCCACAGCTTTCTCCGGAGGTGGCGCCGCTGGCTGACGCGGCCATGCGACCGCCTTTTTCCCGTGGCGGTGCCGGTGCAGGTCGCGTACGGCAGAAAAAACTTCTGGCTCTGGATCGCCGCCGTCTGTGCCCAACTAGAGCGAGCTGTGACCGGCTCAAATAAAAAAAAAGAGCGAGCTGTGACGACCGGCTGAATGTGCGATATTTTATCATAGGTCACGCATTCTAGTTAGCTTAGCTAGTGCCAATAAGCCAACTTCTTCGATCTATCATCAAAGAAGGAGACATGGTGTTTTTTATTGGCAAGTCGTGTTTTGCGAGCAAATGATGATGCTTGAACGTCAGCAGATATATACAATGGCGTCTATTAGCTGCCTCGCCAGATTAGTTAGACGTAGCTATCGGAATTAGCTACCTTCAATTTGTCGTTCTAAATTCCGAGGGCCCCTCCCCTCCTGTCGTCGATCCATCGCCACTACCGTCTCTAGCTCAGAATAAATTTTTTATGGACCATCTCTCTCACGGGTTCAGCGCTAACATTCCAGAGCACACGCCATGGGAGCTGAGAAATAGTACATTTCTATATAGGGGTGGTTGCTGTTGCTGCCGCTACCGCTACCGCGCGCTATGGTTCAAGATGGTTCGAGAAGATTAACTAAGTTTGGAAAGGCCTGCAGCTGGTAATGATGACCAGGTTGTTTATAAGTATGGAAGAGTGGTAGTTATATTAGCCTCTTTGAACTCGTCATTAGCAGAAAAAAAACGGGCAACTTGGTCATAAGAGATTTTTCAGGAGCGCCGCCCATAGAAGTTGTTTGACCTGCACATTTATATATATGCCCACTTGGGGAAACCAAGAAAAGATCTAGAGCGCCGATGCTATCGAGGTTGCGCTTGTAGCTGGCTTACCCAAATAAATAAGATAACTATATGACATTTTGAATTGCCACAAATTAAATCGGAGATGCAGGTGCATACATTTTTTTTTAGAAAGGATGCAGGTGCATACATTGTACGCAACAGTTTGCATTTCTTGTACAACTCTAATTATTCCAGATAAAACATATTTCAATCACTAAAAGATTTTTCAAAATTGTCACACAGTAGATAGATGCCAAGTTTTTTTAGCAAATAAATAATAAATAAAAATCAAGCTTCAAAGTACACTTCTGAATGAGTTTTGAAATTCCCAACACTTGTCTGGTTTCTAACACGGATATGAATGCTTTTGACAATGTGTGAAGTAAAAGAAAGGATGTCATATATAGTCGCATTAGTTTTTTTAGAAACTACACTAGACACTCATACATACATGCACATGCACTCTACCGTACAAGTACCTATGAAAATCCGAGATTGTATCGATAGATTTAGAGATTGATGAAGTTGTCATAAACATCTCTACATCAATGGATATATAGCATACAGCATTGAAAGAACAACGTTGTTAAATCCTACTATCTAGAAAAATAAGAGCACCCTACTTGAAAAGAAGTGGAGTTTGAAAAAAGGAACGGAATAGGCAAACCGAAACTGCTAGAGGAACTAATTTTCAATAGCATAACTTGGGCTCCTAGAATATGGGGCCCTTGGGACAATCTATTTGATTGGAGGGACAGGTACACTGAATATGACTGGGGATTTTCCTATAGGTATTGGAGCGGGTCCAAACAGATTAAAGAGGATGAGTTGTCAGAGACTGCTATTTATTTGAATTATTTCTGATATATTTATCATAAAAAGAGGGAGGCGCAAGAGAAATTGCAGGGATATTGGGTTCGCAACTAAATCACTTTATTCCTACCAGATATATAAAAAAAAATGATAGAGCGCAAGTTGTAAAGTTTGGGGGAGGGTTTATGATGTTTTGCTTTACATGCTAAATTCGTCAAAGATACTGAACAAACCCGGCACATGATAGACTTAATTAATTGGTGTAGCTTCTTTTACCGTACTGGTCCCATAGTTTTTAACTTGCTTTTCTGCAGGAATATTTCATTGGAAACCTCTTTTTCAACTTGGTCGGTGCTTAACAAATCTTCAACCGTCTATCTCAAATAAAAGAAGAGATACTCACCTTATCGTGAGCCCACGTGGTTTCCACAATGCTCACGGTAGATCGCCCTCGTCTCGTCTCTTCCCCCTGGGGGAGCAGCCACCCAAAAGGGTCGTCATCACAGCACCACTTTCTCTAAAGAATTCTAGCTTTTTATCAAAATCTCCCATCAGCAAGCTGGTGTAAGAGGGATGCTTAGGCTTTGAGTAGTGGTAAAGAATAGAGAGACCCTTCTGTTGACATATTACCCATGTACTAGTAGTCTAGTACTAGTCTAAAACCATGTAATTGTATACACTTTACCCTTTCCAGTAAGCAAACTAAGCATTCACATCTTCATGATTGAGGTATCTCTATTCATGCTTTTTTTTTTACCTACGCTTTCATTCTCCTACTGCTCTTCCCTATGTAGGCTTCAATTAGTTGCAAGGTGAGACAAATGCACAAACAAAAATACAGAGGTTTCTTTCTCCAAAGACATAAACACAAACGTTCATCACTATTGCACATGTTCATACACATATATACCCCAATCAAGTATATATAAATGTATTTACTGTTCGACGAGCATACGAAAGTTACCATCCCCACCACTAAGAGACTATACCTCTCATCTAATAATTTAAAGTTATACTAGGTATGGTTATTCGACTAGTAGATAATGGATGCATGCTTCCTTCATTTTTATAAGATATTTTTACCTTTTTAGACACATAGTTTTTTGTTACACTTAGACGATGCCATATCCAGATACACAACAAAAGCAATGTATCTAGAAAACCAAGCATCTTATAATTTAGAATGAAAGGAATACTACATATTTCAAATAACATGTTTTTTTTTATATAACACACCTCAACCCTAAACTCCATCTCTCCAATCACGTACATAATAATGTCTTAACCTAAGTTTTTAATAATTTCCATATTCAATTAAGTAGGAAAATAATTTTAATAATGTACAAGTCATGTAGCAACGCTACGCCTAAAGCAAGGACGACTAGACGGTCAAAACAAAAGCCGACAAGAGCCCTAATGTTGAAAAGAGTTAACCGTCCACATAAAAGCTCTCCGTCTCCGCATTTGCCCCACAACTTTTATGGTGGCTAGTAATAAGCTTCTATTTTAATTTGTAAGATGCAACGTTTTCAAACTTTACAAGCATTCCACAACATGAGTTGCAAAATTTAAACTATGTATAGATTTGTGTATAAATTTTTTTTTCTCTAATTGCATTTCTCTAGTTTTTATAAAAAATACTATTTTCTCTGCAATATATTTTGGTGCGTTGTGAAAAAAATATATAACTAAAAAGGTCAAAATGATTTATAGTTTAGAGAAAACAAAAGAGTCAGTCAAAGTTTTATACTTTACTGAAAAGGTGGAATAATATTAAAAACTACATGATCCATGTATGTTATTATTGATCAAGCAATATAGGACTGCAAAATGCAAATGTTGCTAAACTCCCTAGATTACTCGCTCGATTCAGCCGCACCACATGAGGTAGATTCTTCGCCAGATTAGCTTGTATCCGCAGCATGTCTTTTGGCGAGAGCCTTTGCTAGCTTAGGGTATCTCAAACACTAGCATTGGTTTTGGCGGTGGCGTACCTTCGTTCAAAGGACAGAAAGTGGTAGCCTTTGTTCACAGGACAGAAAATGGTTCGCCACTATTTGACGCGAGTCTTTGAAAAAGCCTAGCCGAGCAAAACCCCGCGTGTGGCGCCAGGCGCCGGCCGGTGGACCCGGCAAAAGGCCGGACGAAAGCTAGGCGGCGTCGCTTTCCGCATGTCCCCGAACGGTGTTCAAAGCGCCGAAGCCGACGGACGGCCCGATGCGGCCCAGCGGCACCTGCCAGAATCCCGATCCGGCGGCTGGCGTCGGTTTGGCGGTTGCCGGCCTACGCGCAGTCGGTCCCTGTCCTCCAGATTCGCGCTGCAGTGGAAACCTAATCTCGCCGTGAGATCTTTGTGGCCTTGCACGTGCCGTGCTCACTGCACTGTGGGACCGGCGTCTCCGTCGTGGCCTACTGTCATAGAAGTAGAAATAGTCCAGGTTTTGTGAAACATCGAAGCTATTACACCCTAATGTTTTTCCCCTCTCAAGTCTGCGGCTGGCATGGCCTCTGAACTGTGCGGTGCCTGTCGGCATTTTTGTTTTGCAGAACCACCCCCACTTGCATTATTAATTTATTCAATACTCCATAGTCCCATTTTTACAAAGAATACTAGTGGCCATTGTTGTTAACCTGCTACGACGTTAATCCACATCCGGAAGGCATTATTACCTCCATCCGGTAAAGATGTAATTCTAGCTCTCTTGATTAAATAGTTTAAATGTTTAATCAAGTTTATAAAAAAGATGCCAATATTTAAGTACATTATGGAAAAAATATATTTTTTCTTTTTTTTGTGGTGAAAAAATATATCTTTGTTCTAGAAACATAGTAGAGCACTTCTTTGTACTTAGGTAGAAAGAGTTTGAAATTACACTACGCAAGCTACAAAATTCATTGAGTTTGAGCTACACCACACACTTACCTAGCGCCGGAACAAAACACAACTCACAAAACTAATTAAACAACTCAGGTGCCTCGGCGCGGTTGAGGTAGATCATACACCGATCTCATCATACGCCTGTGTTGACAAAGTTTGCTCGACCAGGAACAATATCAGTACCTTATTGTGTAAATTTTGTTGAACTCAGATATTCTTTTATGGATGAAGTAATCGATGAAAATAAGATCTAGGCCACACACGTTGATCATGTATCCATTTATGCTTTCCTATAAGACAATACTTTCTTTACAATCAAAAGAAGTTATGAGGAAGCTCAAATCATTGTGATATATGGTTACTTCGAAATCAAAAGATTTAAATTACTAGAGCTAAAATGAATTGCAGACAAGTAAGATTTTTCTCAAAAAAAAGTTAGAGATCTACTACATTTCAGGTGCTTCAATTTTCAAGCAATAACTTTAGACAAGTAATTAATATAATTAAAAGGACAACTTATAAAAGACCATTCATATTTTGTTTTCTACAGTCAAACAATGACAAAATTTTCTAGACAACAACAAGTCATCAAGCACCTGAAACATAGGAGAAGTAACAAAAAAGTTATGCATGAAGTATTTGAAATGCAGTTTGGACACAAAAAGAACACATTTTGCTACAAATATACTCAAATCATTTTCAAATACCCCAATCATAAGATTAAAAAAAGCTGCAACCAAAATTCAGAATAGTTGACATAAAGACAACTTTGAAACATTAGTTAATTGCTTGTAATTTGATAGGAGTTTGCTTCCTCAAAAAGGAAAGAGAAACATTATACTTTGTTATCTTTCCCCCTGAGTGGTAGGCTGGTAGCTAGTGTTCTGAGAACAATGCTCACAACTGGCAAAGAACAAAATACCATTCTCTTAAGGGGCATCATTAAAAATTATGTTTAATTTACCCTAGGAGATAATTGACACGTGCAAATCTGCTATTAGTGGCAGAGAAGGAACCGAGGGCGCGGCAGTTTGTGGTCAATTGTCAAATCCCCTCCCATTTTCCCCCAAACGTCAGACGGTGTGACACCTAACCCACCTCTCGACCTTCTCCTCTCGCTATAAGAGGAGCATTGCATGCCATCGAGCTGTAGCCCGGAGGTGGAGGGTGGGCTTTCTGCAAGGCCATTCCCTCGCTCTCTACACTAGATAGCAGGAGGAAGATAACATCTAGCTCCTGCTTCCTCTTTGATTTTCTTCGTTCTTCCTTTTTCTTTGTTTTCCCCTTTTTTTCCGAACTAAACTCGCCTTCCATCGATCCTAGCATCCTTGCTGTTTTTCTTCCCCAAGGATTTTGCTAGCTCTGATCTTCTCCTGCAGATTTCACTGAAACTAATACGTCTTCTCTCAACTCTTAACCATCAGATCTGAGTTCTCTCCTTTTAGCACTTCCTTTTATTTTCATTCAGCAATCAATATCGAAAACCTCTTTCTTGAGCAAAATAGAGCAAAATACTACATAAGAAGCTTTTGTCCTATAGATCAGCAAAAACAAGATGGAAAACCTTCTCCTGGACCGATCATCTAGAAGCCTTGAGTTCCCGAAGAGGCCCCTTGTTGGTCGCAGCCGGCGGGGGCCAGCAGCTGGCGCGAGGCCGGCGGCGCCGGGCGGTGGCTCGTACACGTCCTTCCCGACGTTCCAGCCATACAATCATCACCTGCAGAAGGGTGGTGCGTGGACCTCCGCTCCCGCGCTTCCATACGCGAGGCCGATGATATACTCGTCGCTGTCTCTTCCTCTCCTGCCGTCCAACCAACCGCCGCTCCTGCCTCTCCCACCCGCCGCCACTAAGTATGCTACTCTTCCCGGCCTACCAGCAGCTCCACCTCCACAACTGCCGGCACCACGCGCCGCCGGCAGGGCACCAGGGGCAACCAACACTGTTGCAGCAGCAGCCCCTGCGCCGCCGCGCCAGAAGGACAGGAGGAGGAGGCCGGCAAGGCCGCCGCCGCCGACGATGGAGAGGTCTGCAGCATCGCAGAAGAAGAAGCCGCTGGAGCGGGCGACGCCTCTACCGCCCGCGCCGGTGGTGACGGAGGCACTGGACGACCTCGAGCAGGAGGTGGCGAGGAACTTCGTTCAGGACCTGCTGCACGTGCTGGCGCCGCCGCCAAGCAGCCTGCCGCTGCCCAGCTTCTCCCTCGTCGTGAAAGCGTCGTCCCCTGCCAAGGACGCAAGATTGGTGGCGCCGGCCGCGCCGTCCTGCAACGTGGAGGCCGCCGCCGGCGGCGGCATCCGAGGCCTCCTCCGTCTGTAGGCGGACAGCAGGAGAAGGCCTCGCTAACTGCCGTGCTTGGTATTCCATAATATTTCCCCGCCAATATTATTTCTTTAGTTGGGAAAATTAAATTGCGTACTAAAGGTAGAAAAATAATGGAAGAAAAGATGTGACGCTCGAGCCATGGTCGGTCGAGTTGTCCGTATTGTGACACTGATGTTGGCGTTGGATGGATGCTACCTCTGGCGGTGCAAAAGCGAGAGAGGAAGACGACGACGATGTCAGCTAAGGTTAGTTTGTGTGAGACGTCGCGTGTGGTAGATACCTAGGGTTTTACGTAATGTCTACCGTCGCACTCCACTATATATGTACTACTTTCTTGATTGGGTGATGGGTTTTTGAATTACCTTGTATCAAGAGACCTGTATACAATGTAATGCAAGTGTGTGACTTTATTTTATATTTTATATATATACAGAAACCGAGTGTGCTTCATAAAGTATTATTGAGATGTTGACATATTGTTTTCTTGTGTGATTTAATCTGCCTTGACGTGTTACACTGTTACATGTGTGTCTGAAATCAGCATTGAGTTCCTCGAGCATGTATACACTCCTTTGCAATCTGGGTAGAGTAAATGGTCTCGATTCATAATTATATATTTTTTTGATCGAACTCGAAGGGCCAACAGGCCCCTACGAGGAATTTATTAATAAAAGAAAAGGTTCAAAGCCAAGTAAAAGCTAAAACTATTAAGAAACAAAGAAGAAAATAAAAAAGATCAAGCAAACTAGAAAGATTACAATAGATTTTCTATCCATAGATCAAAAGTTGCTGTATGCCTGGTCTTCACCCTTAGGGAGAGGATTCTAACTTCTTTCTCAAAGATTTCTTTGGCCCTGCTCAAATTTGGCTGAACACCTCTGAAGATAAGCTCATTCCTGACATTCCAGATTGCCCAGCTCATTAGGATTGCCATTACCATGAAGTAATATGAGTTGGCTTGTCTTCTGATCGAGAGAATTGCCTGAAAGATGTTATTATGACTCTGTATATCAATGTTGATAAGATTCCAGCACTGACTTGCAAATGGACAGGCCAAAAACAAGTGTTCCACTGTTTCTTCCACTACACCATTACATAGTGCACAGGTAGTCGATTCCAATTGCATTCTTTTCCTGCTGAGAATATTTCTAGTGCTCAATCTATCATTCACGAGGAGCCAGAAGAAGACCTTGTGTTTAGGCTGACAGCAGTTTGTCCATAGCCATTTGAAGTGTATAGGTACCTGTCTTGGTTCAGTATTTTTTCTGTAGATTTTGGAAGCAGAGAAGGTACCCCAAATAGTTGTCCAGCAGTCTGCTTCCTGGGTAAGTGCTATGCCATTGCACATCAATTGCATCTCGTGGAACTGTTGAAAAGCCTCATTAGATAGTGGTAAACTGAACAGCTGCATGACCTCCTGACAGGATCTCCATTCACTGAATATCAAATTCTTCTTTCTTGCAAAGGAGAATAATTCTGGAAACCTGTCACTCAAATACATGTTGTTCCAATTATCAGTCCATAGTAGGCAAGTGTCTCCACAGTTGACTGTTACTTTTGCTACTTTTTTATAGTCCTCAAGGAGCTTAAGAATATATCTCCACCAAAATAAACCTCTCTTGATATGGTTGGGTAACTTCCCATTCTGGTAATGTTTTTCCGATACTAGAGTAACCCAAGGTGTATCCTTTTTGTTGAAAAATTTATCTAAGTTTTTCATCAATAAAGCTTTGTTTTGCCTTTCAAGGTCGATCACTCCCAGTCCACCTTCATCTTTTGTCTTGCAGACCATTTCCCATGCTGCTTTGGGAGGTTTTTTTTGAGTTGATGTCAGCCCCTCTCCATAAGCATTGCTTTCTGTATTTGTCTATTTGATTGATTACCCCTTTAGGCAAAGTCAAGGTGCACATGTTAAAGGTTGGGAGAGCAGACAGAACATCATTGGTAATTTCTAATCTGTTAGCCTAAGAGAGGAAGGTAGAAGTGGTTACCAGTCTCCTTTCACATTTGCTGATTAAAGGTAGGTAATCATCAATCTTTGGTCTAGTGGTGCCAAGAGGCAGGCCAAGGTAGGTGAAGGGGAAGGCACCTACAGCACATCCTAGAGTTCTGGCTAGATGGGTGATCTTGTGGTCATCAATATTGATGGGGACAATGAAAGGTTTAGAGAAGTTAACTTTAAGGCCAGTGGAAGCATGGAAATACTGAAGGATAGACTTTAAGAAGAACAATTGTCTGGCATCACCTTCCATGATGATAAGGGTATCATCGGCATATTGGATAACTGGGAAATCTTGTGATGAGCAAGGGATGGGTAGGTTAATCAGACCATTGTTCTTAGCCTTGTTAAGGATTGACTGCAGTAGGTCAGTAGCTAAGACAAACAGAAGAGGGGATAGAGGGTCTCCCTGTCTAACCCCCCTCTTGCAGAAGATGTTTTTCCCAGGGATACCATTCAATAAAACTTTAGAGGTGCCTGAATCAAGGATGTTTTTTACCCAGGCTAGCCATTTCTGTCCAAATCCTTTTGCTGCAAGAAGCTTCAGGATGCTCTGATGCTCAATCTTGTCAAAAGCTTTCTCAAAATCTAGCTTTAGAATTACAATTTTCTTCTCTGAGCATTGACATAAGTGAATGTATTTATAAGACCAGGCCAAGCAGTCTTGCTGCAGTCTGTTGGCTAACAGTTTGGTGATGAGCTCCGTGGAGGAATTTAGTAATGAGATTGGCCTGAAGTCTGACAAAGTTGTAGGTGTCGTGAATTTGGAATCAGAGCAATAAAGGAGGTGCTGATACTCTGCAGGCAGATGGTTGATGATTGAAAACCCCAACATAGATTATAGAAGTCATTTTTTATTGTTGGTCAGCATTTCTTGATGAATTCATTACTGAACCCATCAGGCCCAGGATATTTATCATTTGACAGTAGCTTTGTAATGTCATCAATCTCCTGGACTAAAAAAGGCTCTTCTAGGTGCTCAAGGTTGTCATGATGCTCAATGAGGCTGTAGAGGTCAAACAACATGTCTAAGTGCTCACTATGCCCAATCCTATCCTTGAATGATTCCCAAATAAGCTGCTCTTTGTCTGCATGAGACGTAATTGTGTTGCCATTATTGCCAGTCAAACTTGTGATGGCATTCCTCCTATTTTTAAGAGTTGCATTAGCATGGAAAAAAAATTTGTGCCAGCATCTCCTAAAGTGGCCCATTTGATTGTTCCCCTTTGCTTCCAATAAATCCTCTGTTGTTCCAGAAGATCCAAGAGCTTCTCCCTTAGAATCAGTCTGAAGTTCCATTCTTCCAGACTTAGGTCCCTATATTCCTCTAAGCTATCAATGAACTGAATTGTGATTGAGATGTTTGAGATTGTTGCCTTTAAGTTAGACAGTGTTGAACTCTAGGCTCTTACTGCTGATCTCAGCTTTTTGTACTTGCAGGTTAGGTTTTTTGCCTTGTCAGTGTTTGTTTCAGAAGTAGGCCAATTGGTGAGCAATACCTGTTGAAAGTCATTTCTGAGCAGCCAATAGTTTTCAAATATGAAAATATTGCTTCTAGGGATGGCAGTAGAGACATTGATGATTAGTGGAGTATGATCTGAGACTTCCACTGCTAAAGCTTTACATGTGGTGTCAGGAAAGCTCAAAGTCTAGGGGTTATTTGTGAAAACCCAATCTAGCTTTTCAAGCAGTGGAGGCTATTGCATGTTGGACCATGTGTATTTTTTTCCCTGCAGTGGAATTTCTGATAACCCAATGTAACAGATGGTACTATTGAGAACATGTCATTGATGTCAGCCCCTTCTCTGTTTCTATTTTCTGGATATCTATATAGATTGAAATCACCCATTATAATCCAATTCTGGTTGTCATTTATGCTTAGATTTTTCAGCCAGCAAGAGAATTCATTACCATCAGGAAGACATGGTCCATAAACATTGACTAAACACCATGAGAGGTCATCCATGTTAGAATGGAATTCTACCACCATTCCCATATTGCAAGCAAGTTTAAGAGTTCCATGCATTAAGTTTGCTTTCCAGGCTACTAAAAGCCCTCCTGAAGCTCCCACGGAGGGTACAAAGAGAAAAGCATCTAGAGAAGCTGGCAACACATTTCTCAGAAAATGGCCGTCAAAGTTATCTTTTTAATCTCCTGCAGACATACAATATCACAGTTGGCTTCCATGACCTTATTTCTGATTGAATCCCATTTCCTTACTGCATTCATACCCCTCACATTCCAGCATAGAATCTTCACATTTCTAGCATTGCACTGATTTATTTTAAAACAAGATGTTCAGATAAACATGCACTGTCAGCACTAGGCCTCCACCTGATAAGTAGGTTCCATCTGAAGCAATTCAGCATCCAAACAACATTACATAGAAAGTTGCTAACTGACCAAAGAACATCAGTACTCATAGTACTACAACCATAGGGGCAGTGACAAGCACGCCAAGTTTTACAATCAACTAAGAACAAAATGGGGCTACAACTGAATCTGACCCTCCCTCTGCATCCTGTTCTTGAGCAGCTAGCTATTCATCATTGCACCGGGGGTTGTTTAGTTGCTCCATGCTGGCAATGCTAGTGCCAGCATTTTCCACTTCCTGCTCCTCCATTCCTGTTGTTGTGCCTTCCTAGGTGATCCTTGCTCTGGCCACCGGATAGGCCCTCCTCTTGCCTCCCTGTAGAGATTCATCAGCAGTTTCAGATTCATCTATTTTACAGAAAACTGCCAATTTTCTTATTTCAGATTTTCTCATGGCTGGTGGTCTTACAGAGCAGACAAAACAATTTCTTGCTTTACATCCTTCTATTTTATACCCCTGGCATTGGTTTCTGATTATTGGACTTCTTCTTACCTCAGATTCCACATAGGCAACTACTCTTTTCTAGCTTCTCTTCTTGGGAGGTGTGGTCTTAGATGGTCCATCACTATTCTGGGTTTCTTTCTCCAGAGATTCTGTGAAACAAGAGAAGTTAGACTGGGGGCAATCTATGGGAATTGAGAGTTCTATTGTGTTAGTTTCTTCATTGACTAGGGAAGAATATAATCCTGACAACAGAGTTTCTTTTATCATCTAGAATTTATTAGGGTCCAGCAATTGAGTCATTATGAAATTTGCCCATCTGACAGGAATACTAATATGAAGACTGCTATGATTACCTGATGAGAAGAACTTAATGTAGATTCTTGTTGCTTCAGCATTTAGTTCCATAACCCCACCTCTCTGGTTGCCATCCATTGTGGTTCTGATCATCCCAATCTGCATATTGTTTGACAGGTTGATAGTACCAGCCATTGCTGCCTCAGAGACCTCCTATTCTTCTGGTAACATTGGCTGCTTTCCATTATCGTGTATAGGTTGCTCATCATCATTGTCTAACCCCAGGTTAATTGCATTTGAAATCTGTTCCTGCTGGGCTCCCATCTCTTCAATATGATTTTGGCCCAAGCCCACTTCTGATATCTGGGTCTGGCCCTGCATAATTTTGAAGCTATTCTGGGCCTCATCCTGATGGGCCTAGTTATACTGCTGGGCCATGAATGCTGCAAAAGCCTCTTTGTTGCTGTAGATTGGGTTCCCTAGAAAGAGAAGCTGCTCTGCCATATTGGGTACCTCCTGAGGAATGGGCCCATTAATTTGAATTCTATTTGATGAGTGCCCTCCACTGTTGCTATCACTCTCACTACTAACTGTGTTACTGCCCCACATCAGCTGCTCAAGATCAAGTTCCTCAACCAGGTAGTTGACTGGAGATGCCACTGGAAGAGCATTATTGTTTAACCCCTCATGTGCCTCCAAGGCCAAGTCAAGGTTGACATTGACCTCTTCCTGGTTTTCAGGTGGTGGCTCTAAGTTGATCTGGAACACTTCATCTTGCCCTTGCAGGAGATAGTTGATCTGTTCATTCTGTCCATAAATGTCCATCTTTATAGGATTGATGATAACAGGATCTAGGTCTATATTCATGGGAGGCTGGTTCAGATCAAGATTAATCTGGTTTTGCTGATTCAGGTTCAAATTCAAATTAATCTCAACTTGCACTGCTGGGTTATTGATTACAATCACTTCCCCTCATTGTCTGCATTCTGAACTGGATTATCTGCACCCACAACATTGTCTCCTGCATCTGGTTCAATCTCTACTTCCTCTGCATCCTCTAGCTGCTGATTCACATCATTCTCTGGTTCAGGCCATGGTTCCCACTGATCCTCATTCTGTCCCTGAATCTGGTTATCCACTCCAAGGGCCGGTTGCCCAAGGCCAATGAAATCATAAGGCATGGGGTGCTCAAGGATATTATTTTTAGGTGCTGGATCTTGTGGAGGAGGAAGCTCATTGGGTTGTTTGTGTCTAAGCACTTCACATTGAATGGTGAAGCTTTCTCCACCAATGGTGTCAGGGTCTTCATAGACTACAAACTAAGGCACAAACTAAATATCCCTGACCCTAGCTCTGACCAAGAGCATCGCCTCAACACCTTGCACAACCTGAAAGAGGAGGACTCTAGCAAAATCCCCAATCGACTGCTGAACGTGTCTTTCGGACATGTAATCTCTGGGAAAATCTAGCAGTAACATCCAGCATTCATGATTGAAATCTGCACTACGCTAGTTCCTGCCCCTATCATGCTTGGTGAAGGATACTAAAACATTGTCAAACACATGAGGACTATCCTGAATGAGAGCATCCTTGGCATGAGCATGCGTAAGCCTAACCATAGCTTGACCCAAACTAGTCGGCTGGATGTCAACATACTCCATTCTCACTTCTTCCCTTAAGAAATCTCTTATTACTCCTCTAACAGCAGCAAAGTGCATATGGTTACCAGGGAGCGGGTGGATGTTGACGATCGCCAGGTTTTCATTCCTGGCCAGAGGACGAACTGGAGCCACCGCCCTTGTCATGAATCTTCTGTTTGGCACCTCCTGCACCTCCAAGTAGTCCGGCAGGAAGGGGGCTAGGTTGGCGCGCTGAAACGCCATGTCTTCTTCAAAAATAGTAGTATTTAGGTCTTGGATTTGGCAATGGCGAGAGAGGGGATTGGGGTTTTCTTGAGCAGCGGCAGGAACAGAGCCACCACTCTGGAAGGAAGGCGAAGTGCTCGGAGTGAGCAGTGACCAGGAAGATGGGTCCGGCACCGTGATGTAGCCGTTCCCTTCTTGATGACTGGCCCAATGAGCGTTGGTGGGCCGAGTGCCCTGGGGAGCGATGCACACATTTAACACAAGGTTGGTGGCCATTGAGCCTGGGGGCAGCACCACATGAATTGAAGGTGAGCTGCCTAGGAGCTGATGGTTGGGCAGCGGGCTCAATGCATCTCCATTGCTGATGTTTGACCGGGCCAGGAGCATGATTGGGCTGCGAAGGATTTTGCTGTCGCTGAGAGGATGAAAATCACGAGCAGAGCTGGTTCTGTCCCCTACTCGTTTGCACCTTCTGCATCAAGTGCAGGGTAGAGGCCAGCTCCCTCGGGAAGACGCTACCAAAGATACCCCCAGATTACCTCTTTTCTCAATGGCCACCGCACCACCCAAGGGGGCAGTGTTAGCGCCATTAGCATGGATTTTGAATTGCGGGGCCCAGAGGACTGGAAAAAAGAGTTCCGGCGATCACCGAAACTGGAAGGGATGGCAGAGCTGGAGCTAGGTTGATCGGCCGCAACCCTAGGACCGGAGTGGCCAATGACCTCAAAAGAGCGAGCAGGCAGCGGAATGGCATTGGCACCAGTAAGAAAAGATGGTTGAGGGGTAGCACTTTTAGAAGGTGGCGGCGCTCGGAGAACCTCGGCAAAGGTGCGGCGAGGGTGCTTCGGTTGCGACCATGAGTTTTCTTCCTCAACCAGAAAGAGCTTGTACTCATGACGCCAGTTAGGTCCCCCATTGCTCTAGAGGTGCAAGTAAATTATAAAAGCATCACAAGAGAAAAAATGGAGCGAGGCAATGAAAAGACCTACTTGCTTAGAGGAGACAGCAAACTTGAAACAGCGGTCCCCGAGCTTGGAGACGAAAAAGTGGGGAGCAGATCCGCCCAGAGCTGCTTGGAGGAGCTTGCCAACCGAGTCAGTACTAAGGCGATATTTGCATTGACCAATGGCCGCCACTAGAAAGAAGGACAAGCGATCGAGCGAGGAATACATGACATGAGCCCCAAAGCGCTGAAGGATGCACTCTTGGTTGGCAATGCCAGGACTGAGGGAGAGATCACGAAGATCCATGGAGGAGGGAGGAGAAGAGAAGCTAACCTGGCTGAGAGAAGAATTTGAATCAGCTCAGCGCTGATTCAGCCATGGGCATCGGCGACGTTGCCCATGGGCCTGACTTGCCCGATCTCTACATAAGCACGGCAGCTCCCGGAGGTGCACCTTGCTTGACTCGACGGAGCAGCCGCGTTCCAAGGAAGGGATCTCTCCGGAGGAGTCCCCTCTCGCCGCCGGCGAGACGGGGGAGCCTGCTCCAGAGCTCCTGTGACGAGCGGCGAGTCAGGCGCGCTGGCCGGGGATGACGGGACGGAGGAGCTGTAGGACTGCCGCGTGGCGACGCGTCGACGGAGAGCGACGGCGGGCGGGCGATGGTGATATAATTATATTTTTGGCGCTCCTTCAATCAAAAGTACACCCTCCGTTTCAAACTATAAAATGTTTTGACATTTCTAGATTTATAGCTTCTTCTAATTAATTTAGACATAACATATATTTAGATAAGTAGCAAAATTTATTAAACTAAAAATTTGAAATGTCTTATAATTTAGAAACGTCTTATAATTTAGAATGAACCGAGTATTTTTGTCCTTTTTCCATATTCAAGTTTCGCAATATTAATAGTAATGCTTGAAGTACTATATGTATTTATTGAAGCACTTGGAAAGTGGTGGAACACAGCTAACACATGTATGATTAACATTGTTGTCTTAAAACTGTTGATTTTTAGTGTATGTCCAACAAATCCTAAAAAAACTCGTCTAACATGTTATGTTAGCTTGGTCTCTATTGAACCTTTATATACAGATGATGTAACAAGCTGAACGTTATCCATCTGGGTTTAAGTTATTAACTTGGCATGTTTCCTCATTTTTTTTAGATTTATTTTTAGATTTAACAAATATATTTTTCCAGTGGTATAGGACGCACGGTGAATAATGCGAGAAAATTCACGTATTTCCGTATAGGGAAAAATATAAGTGGTCTACCATTACTATTTAATATTTATACACATAAGTATACATCTCATGATGAATTTAATAACACACTAGTATCTTACCCAAATTTGAAATGGTTTGGCTTAGACGTATTATTTTCTGGTTTAAGGGAATACTCCATTCATAGAAAAAGAATGTTCAGCTAGAGTAAATTTTAGGAGTCCCCAAATATAAAAGGCCCTCTTGTTCTTTGGATAATTGAGAAATAAAACAAACGCATCATGATACGTTTTTTACGCTAAATATTACAGTGATTAGTAGCTAACCTTTGGCATCTGGCAACCATAAAAGAGGTTTGGTATTCAGTTGTTGTATACTTGGTGAGATATATATTTGAAGATGCTAAGCCAGTAGTAATTAAGAATTTGCTTGGATCCATTAATACTGATTTTAGATGCTAACAATTAGCACTAATGGATCAAGCAATGTGGCTTTACAAGACCGTAGGAGCTACGTCCTGCAGAGATCAAGTCTTCTTCGTTCCTACGACTACGACTATGGATTCTCCGCGGACCACTCGTGAATAGGCCGATTCGTTGCCAGCTCCGCGCGAGAGCCTACGGCTACGGAGTCACGACCGACGTACGCCGGCCGAATACCGGCTGGGCTGCTGGCACGCCGCGTGGGCGACCCTCATGACGCGCGGCCGTGGCGCTGTGGGTCGGGGCGGGATGGTCATGGACTGGAACTTGGAGCGCGGGCCTCTGCCCGCGTAATGGTTCAGGCTCGAAACGCGACGACTTCACACGTGGTATTCGCCGAACCGACCGGCTGCTTCTACGGGGCCTGCACCACGTCTCATTTTGGTCCTTTTGGATTTCAATAATCACCACAAGCACGCTCCATCCATATCGGCGGTGTGATGCCGTCCAGCGCGGAGCTGAGGGCTGAGGCGCGACGACGACGCTGGCTCGATGCCCATGGTGCGGACCGCGGCCGTGCGGCCTGTGTGGATGCGTGCATGTGATGAGATCGCCTGTTTGCCGGTCCGATCAGGTCCAAGTTGCGTGATGGGGTCTTCACCGACCAAACGACCAGAATGGTATCATGAGAGGTTGGTCTGATCCTTATAAGGACTTGAGGACCAAAGGCTAAATTCCATGGACCCTGGGTCCAAAACACCATCCATGAGCTGTGAAAGGAGTCCTACTCGACATCATTCAACAATTTAATTAATTGACAAGATTGCCAAGTTAGACCAGATCAAGTAAAAAACAGTTCACAATTTCTTGTTTTTGCTTTTTGTATACTGGCGTAGTATCATGTATTACCTTCATCCCAGTCAACATGTATTCTAAATGAATGCAGGCGGAAGATAAAAAGGAAACGAAAAGGAGAAAAGAATCACTTCCTAGTGAGATCTGATACAGACAGTAACTTAACAAAAGCTCACCCTGGCAGCATTCAAATGCTGCAAGCAAAGGCGTTAAGCAGTTCAAGATGCCAAGGAACACAATTCCTAGGCACCGTATGCTTAACACATTTTGCAGGTAATGGCGTATGACCTCTTCCAGATGCCTATACGTCAGTAATATCTTGGCTTGTTCTATTGCTGCTCACGTCCGGAAGCGACGAGGAGGAGAATCGATGATATCTGTAGTTATCCAAGGACGACACAGGCTGCTGTGGATTCAGAGTTGGCGGCGGCGTGAGGTTCCTCTGCGCTGGGAGTGGGACTACTCCGTTGTAAAGAAACCCCTCACCGCTAAGGCTGCACAAAATTATAGACAAGTACAGCAAAGTTACATTTTTGCATCCAACGTCGCAATTACGCACAGATGAATAAAGTATTCCCCATCTATGTCGTCATTTTGTTTGGTTCATCTGAACTTTGTTTTTTAGGGTGACCTTTTCATGTTAGGCATGCTCACCTTTTCCTTTGGAAGCTATCGACGCCACCTCCAAGACTCTCCACGGGAAGGATGGTATCTTCTCTTGGAGTAAGGGACCAGGGACTTGGGGCAGGAGGTTCGTTTGAAAAGTATCTTCTTCTGATAAGCTGAAAAATGCATTTCAGTAGCATTATATTAAAGGTGGAATATACAGAGCGAAAAAATAAACCAATGAAACTCTTCTAATAACAAACCAAGCGGAAAAACTTGATCACAGCTTCTTTGTCATATCTTGCTTGTTTAGCAGCCTAGAAACAAAGCATACATGTTACTGCATCAGCATCACATTCAATAAGAGAAAATGAAACACTCTGAGACGAGAGTAGGATGTTTATAAGAGATCTAACCGACACAAGACCCGAGTTCCCAGGAAAGCTATCTGTGAGTGGAAGTTCATCACTGCATCGAAGAAGGCCCTGCTTCTCAGCCCATTGGCGAGCAAGATCAACAAGATTCCCCCTGCTTGCTCTTGACCCATCTCTTGGAACGAGATCCACTTTATTAGCAATTACCAGATAAGGCACCGGAAGTCCTCCTGGTCCACCAGATCCCAGTGGAGCTGAAAATGTGCCAGTTTCAGCAACTTCAACTGCCCATTTATTCAAATTTGTCTTGGTCTTCCTCTGAGAGAGATCATAAACAAATATGACACCTGATGGATAATTTTGGAAATGGTGAATTTGATGTTTAGTATTGATCGATAAGAACCACGATAACTAGAAAGGATAGAGGTTTCCCTATTTAAGAGATTCTGACAGCTGACAAGACTAAGTGGGAAGAAATTTAGAACCAAAGTAGAAATAAAGCAAAGAACTGACAGAAATGATATAGACAAGCACAAGGTGTGGATCAAGAACTGCTAAAGGAGCCTATGCGGATCGAAGCATTGGCACTAGAAAATATAATAAATAGGCCTACTGCAAGCATAGGAAAAATCCACATGCCCATATACCGCCTGTAACCAAGAGGTCCAGGGTTCAAGCCCCAGCCTCTGCACATTTGTGCAGGGATGGCTACTGGTTATTTTCCCTTCCCCAGACCCCGCAGTTGCGGGAGCCTACGGCACTGGGTACGCCCCCTACTGCAAGCATAGGAAAGATCCACATGCCCATATAGGAAAGATCACCAAAGATGCTTAAAAAGATCAAGGATATAAACAGTAATGTGTTGGAAATAAGAAGAGACACAGCATGTACCATTTATTTGTGTATAGAAAATCGACCGGCATGTCTTGTACCGTTCATGTCCTGAGACATCCCAAAGCTCAACAAAGAAGTTCCTTTCAGCATCACTGATATTATTAGATGAATCGCCCGCACTTCCATAAGTAACATGCTGAAATGGTAAGCAGAAAAAGGAGTGTAATTAGACACATATTGCAAACCCTACAAGTGACGAAAGCACAGAAAATACTCACTTTAATTCCCACAGTGCATCCTACTGTTTGAGCTGGTCGAGCAATACCAGAACTTTTTAAAATGAGATGCACCAATGAAGATTTCCCAACACCTGAGAAGGGGGAAAGGACAATGTATACAGCTAAAGAACTGTAGCCAGCAGTGTAAAATTTAAAATCGTGCAATTTTATTGTGGACTGTTTAGTTGCCACTTGCCAGTTCTGTAAGCACACCATATACCATGTAAGGATTAAAGCAAACAATGTAATGAACTTATTCAAGGAAAAATTATCTGTGGCTTTTATATTTGAACTTCAGATTTGGCTTTTATATCCCTTTTGTCATGTAAGTTGCAGGCCAATTGGTCCAACCTGAAACTATCTGTGACTTTGTTGATGTTTCTTAGTACTTAATGAATCATGTGCATGACTTGAAAACAAAACAGATAATTAGCAAAGCTCAGTTTGTTCTATGCCGCTTCCTTTTTTGGTAGGTCTTACTTCAAGATATTATTCCATAACACGATATACAGCAGGATAGGCAACATAATCTTCAAACAGAGATATTGCAGCCATTTAAAAGTTGCACATATGAGAAGTGGAGTCAATGCGATGGGTATTCTTGCCAAAGGTTCACAGGGATCAAGCTCCAAGAAGGGTTTAGTCAGTTACCACAACGTGCCACAAATAAAGGTGCCATATTTCTATTAATATTAAGATGCTAGTGTGGACGCCTGATGAGCACTCCTGAACAATTCCAACCAGAGTTTCAGATACTGGAATCAGGTTCAGAACCAGACCCTGATAGACTAGTCAAGGATTCCAAATGCATGTGTGGTTTTGATTTTGGTGACTTAATATGATGACAGCTTCCATTTTACAGGTCAAAAAAATCCCAATCCTGACAAGGCAAACATGTGCATCCATATCACACGACTTCCATTCCATTGGTGTAGGACTGTAGGACATACTGCTGAACATAAATACTATTGTAGAACTCACTTCAATATTTATCCATAATATGATGTAGAGCGGGATAGACAATTCTATCTTCAAAGAGAAATACTATAGAGTTGCAGCTCTTTAAAAGCTACACATATGCTTATGAAGGGACTGAACACAATGATGTTTCAGGCATTATTGCTCATAAGGTTCATTAAAAATAAAATAGGTCCAAGAAAAGGGTTCAGTTCCGGACTACTTTGGACAACAGAGCACCAGTATGAGCCGGATTGAAACTCTGCAATTTCAGTTACTCTGTACCATGACTATCCCCATTGTACAGTTCAGAAAATCCTAGTCACCACAAGGAAATTAATGTGGCTGCATCAGCTGACCTCGATTCGCCTAGCCTTATACTCTACGCTACGGGCTTGGTTGACAACATAAGTCAGTATCCAGGTCAGTGCATTGCAGCTTGGCTATGTAAGCTTGCACAGTGATCAAAACAGTGCAGTATTAACTAGTATGCCATATTTAGATTTACACGAGCCCATGGGTCACACAATAATAATGAAATATTCTCACCTCCGTTGCCTCTACTAGAAGCAGGAGACTTCTACTGAATATGGAGGTAAGCAGCACAAGTACTAAACACCGTTTGCAAGTGCAGGACGACCAAACAGAGACAGTGAGACATTGCATATGTTTATGCTGACTTGGATTCTGCTGCATAAGATCTAACCAATCACACCATACAACATTGACACAACTGCTGACTGCACCTAAATCCCAGCCCAATTCACACTGTCAGAATAGGTAACGTTAGCATGCGTCACGTTGATGCAGGAGCGATCCATTCTGAAATTTAACAATCCATTTCGGAACATTTCACATCCCGAAATACTAGACAGACGATTGACAGTTAATATGAATATGGTTGCCTATCATGTTCTCGGATTCTCGAAACGTTCGTCACGTATCAGGTTTAGAACAAGTCGCGAAGAAGGCACACCTGAATCACCGACGATGAGGACGCGCACTTGGCCGAAGGGGCCGACGCCGTTCTGATCCCGGCCGCTGCCACTGCTGCTCCGGCTGCCGCTATCCTTCCAAAACATCGCCGCCGCCGCCTCCGCCGCCGCCGCTCGAACCCGACGGCGCCGACCAAAAACCCCGGTGGTTAGGTCTCCGGATCAGGCGTCGACAAGGCCCGCCCTCATTGGCGCAATTCGCTGCGACGGGGAGGAAGGGGATGGTACCTCAACCGTGGAGGCGTGGAGAGTGGGGGGATTCGGGCACCGACAACGGAAGGCCGCGACAGCGTGGCGGAAGACGTGAATCTCACCTCCCTCTTTTGACTTCCGTTTCAAGCTGACTGCACTTTACGGGTACGATTGACTCGCAATAAAATATGTTGCGCTTGGATCCTTACGAACGGCACATGATACCCTTAACAGTCAATCCAGATTTTCGTGCCCGTCGGCTCAACAAAGATTTTTGGTTTTGTACGTATAATACTAGATGCTTGCACTCATTGACATCTATCTCGACACAGAATCCCCCATAGGGAACTCACTCTCCTGCCAAATTTGCCAGCATCACCGGGTATGTCCTCTTAGGGAACTAATGGGCACCCAATTTACACTGACCAAGATCAAACGAGATATCCTTAGAGGCATCAGACAAGTTTCCAGAGGTACTCATTATAGTGGTTTTTGAGTGCTATATCTCTCTCAGCACAGCTAATGATGCGTGCAGATATGCTACAAGAGATTGGCCACCACCCCTGAAATTGACGGCCTGCAACTTGCCTCATGTCTTCCTAGAAGACCTGCAGGACATGTATGCGATGGATACAGAGAGAAGTAAACAACTGGCATGACGTCTGTCATTTGTATGTACCACGTAAGATGGTATTTAGCTGTTCATTTTTTTTTCTTGCTCATTGGTACACTCTGAGATCGTGCTAGCTTTGCAGTATTTCAGAGATGAAATTATTCTATTTGGCAACTTTTCCTTTATCGAACAATAGAAATATCAACCAAGAACATCCTCGTGGCCATGACCATAATTCTTAGCCAAATACAAAGCAAGCAGGTACATGAGTTCCATAACATAATATGCATGGTGTTCCATAACATAATATGCATGGTGGCTTACACTTCCATAAATCAAATTACAAAAAAGAATACTTAGCACTTTAAAGCATATAGGCAGAGTCAGATACTGCCATTCTTAACTTGGGCGAGGTAGTGATTACTTTGTCCACTTGCTGCAACCCCAATCTGAAAAGGATCCAAGCAAACAAGTATGAGTATTTGATAGCTCAATTGACACAGCTTTCTTAAGATTGAACACAAGGATATAGCTGCAAATTCAGACGTTTACAAGATAGAAATTTTTTATGTCAGCACAGTTTGTGAAATATCAATAATGGTCCTTAACAGGTGAAGCTCAAAAAAATTAGTTGTTGTGAAATATTTAATCTAGCGCAGGGATCATTTATTTCCATCTAATAGAACATCTAAAATACCATGTATTATTTATCTCTACTAGCCAACAAGATATGTACAAAATCAGTATCTGAATGACAAGTAAAACTGTAAACTACAGGGTTAGAAAAAGAAAAGAGCTGAAACTGTACCTGGTGTGAAGAAGCTAATGAAGGGGGTGACACCATGGTAGTCGCTAGGTTTGCCCACCTTCCTCACCCTGCCAGACTTCAACTCAAATGTGAAGGAACCAGCATTTGTGTTTATGAAGAAAACCTCGCCACCCTCAGCAAAATCAATCACATTAGCTTTGTCAGAAATAATGTCCACAGGCAATAATTCCTTAAGTTTGATGACCCTTTGTTTTACCCATCCTGTAACTCCCTTTGCATTCACCATTGTCGACCAAAGGTGAAGTCTTGAACCCGATACACCAGCCATCCCCAAGGAACCATCCCCATTTTGCATGAGAACTGGAACATCTTCATACCGGTGTGGCATGCCGACTAATGACAAACGGTGCTCGACCAAATCATACTTGAGAATTCTAGCACCACCATCAACAGTGCAGTAGATTGCATCTCCGATAAGAACAGAACGATTCAAGTCGAAGAGGTAATTTCTACTACTGCCTAATCGTGCAGAAGCTGGTGTGCACCAGGAACGAGATTCGGATGAGTAAACATGTGCAAGGACAGTGGTGTGGTTGGAATTGGCGACACCCACACAGACCAGATGGAACGGACCGCCGCGGCAGCTGCGGTGATCGCAGCCAGGCACGGCGCAAAGCACCACTGCGTTCGATTCGAATGCGTACCAGAATCTGGGAGCCTGCAGCTCCTCCCAGTGATCGGAGAATGGATCCCACACAGCAAAGGTCCTGCTGCCAATCTCGAGAAGGACGCGGCCGTGGCGGCAGTCAGAGACCCTTCTAACCCAGGTGCTGTGCCACGGCTGGGGCGGCGAGGAGGCTGCCGTGGTGGGGACGAAGCCAGGGAAGGACCCTGAATCGGGATTGTAGAAGAAGCCAAGCAGCGGGGCACCTCTGTGGAAGGCGCGGTAGCGGCGGAGGAAGGCTGGGTCCGAGGCGACGCGGAGACAGAGCTTGCAGACGACGGAGGCGCGGATGAGGTGCGCGGGCTCCTCCGGCGAGATGCGGAGGAGGATCTGCGGGATGACGTCTTCGTTCAGATACGGCGTCCAGCGCTGCCGCTGCGGCGCCATGGGAGGTGAGGGTTTGTGTGCATAGGGATTGGGGGAAGACGGCGATGGTGGTGGGGTGTGGCTCTTGATCTGTTCTCTAGTGGGCTGGTGGAGGAAAACCCACACGTCATTTTTTTTTTAATGTAACCACACGTCAAATTTGGTGTATGGCTCATGGCCTCGCAAGCAATTTGTTTGCTCAAATTTTCGAAAGTGTACACATAGGATGTAGAGTTTAAGCAATTCGTTTGCTCAAATTTTCGAAAGTGTACACATAGGATGTAGAGTTTATGGTCCTTGATTTTATTAGCAAGATTGTTTGTGCGTTTCAATGGAGTTAATAAAAAACTTATACTGACTTTTATTTGAATGTAGATTTAGAGATTGATGCATTGGGTGTGTGAATATCTATGGCAGTTGTGGTTAGTCTCCTCCACCTCGTCGACCTCTCCTCAAACACCGCCATTGCACCATTGCATTTTTTTTTTTTTTTTTTTTGCTTTTAGCATAATGCAAGATAGAGTGCGGTGTGATGTAGAGGAAAGAAAATTGCACACGATCTGAATTTGCAGGTATGCTCCATTAGTCTCACACCTAGTGTTTGTAGATCATTCATCGAGGCAAGATGAAACAGGAGGAAGCACAAATGCTCAAGGAGTCGCTTCATGTGTTAGGTGTACGAAGAGTGCTCAGGCCAAATGATTAATGCAAGGAAATCTGCGGTTATGTTTAGCTCAAACACTAAACACGATAAGCGTCGTGGTGTGGAGAAGGTAAACATAGTGGCTGAGACAATTAATGAACGGTATTTGGGGCTGCCGGTGTATGTTGGGAGAGGAAGGTCACACGTGTTTGTATACTTGAAAGAAAAGATTGAGCAAAGGATACAAGGATGGAAAGAGCACCCACTGTCCAGGGCCGACAAGGAGATTCTAATAGGTTATCGCACAAGCAGTCCATGTCTTTACTATGGGGTGTGTTGATATTTTTTAGCGTCACTATCAGGTTCGTTAGTCTCCGACAACAGCGTCAGAAAGCTTGTTGGTATTTTTTAATGCAAGAGTATTCCAGGATATCGTATTTATCCATAGGGAAGTAATAGTTAAAGATAGTGATAGTGAACCATCCTGTATCTACTATCTAGTATACCAACTAGACTAAAGTGGGCTAAGCGATATTTAAGATAGGATGACACTCAAGAGGTTCTACTCATAGATAAGTAAATGCTTGAGTAGCTAAGAGGGAGAGCACGGGAGTCTTATGTTACTTCTAAGAAAGCATAACTCTAGCCATAGATTATTGTGATATATATGTACCAGAAAATAGAGGGATTCACATGCACTTCGGAGCGCACCTGCTCGGAACTCACCACAGCAAATGGTTCTGACACAAAGCACCTGGAGCTCTACTACACAGACTAAACCTATCGTGATGGACTACATAGGCAAATAGGGCTGTCACCACCTATTACTACCACCTCCGGAGATTTAGGAGCAAACACAGGTAAGAATATAGCCTAAGCACCACGCTCAATTTATAGACTTACAACTCTAATCGCATATGACGACTAATTAGAGCACCTTAACTGGCGGTGTTCCCGCGCAGGATATAACCACACTAAACAAGGCCAACATGATTATCACTAGAGCATGGCTAAAAGGGCAAGACTATTATTTGAAGTAAAGACTTAGAAAAGTACTTGCAGAGAAAGTAATATCTTTATCGCAATAGGGAAAGTGTTACCAGAGCGGTACAAGGCTATACCGACTTCTGAAGACTTCCTCCTGACTCTGAGCAGAGCTCCCGCTAAAACTACTAGAGTTACATATTGAAGAGTGGAGAGAGAGCTCCTTCTTGGTGTGTGTGTTACAAATGAAGCATGGGGGACCTATTTATAAGCTCTGGAGGTCGGTAGTTGTGACCCCAGGGGTGGGCGCCCTGGGTCCAGGGTGGGTGCCCTGGCCAGGGTGGGCACCCTGGACATACCGTCCATTCGCACCGACCTTCGATCCAACGGCGATGGCTCACTCCCCAAGTCGGTTGCATGCGAGATAAGTCGGTTTGGAGTCGGTTCCAATCGACTTAGCCTCCTTGGGCGTATGACAATGGGCCCATGAATCCAAGTGACATCCATCGAGTGCCCTTGGATCAAACCGACTTGGTTTCGACTGTAGGGAGACGTGGGATGTTGTTGTCATGGATTGGTGACATGGCTGGGTCACTTTGGTGGCACAGCCAGGGTGGGCGCCCTGACTCAGGGTGGGCGCCCATATTGAGGAGTGGAGAGAGCTCCTTCTTGGTGTGTGTGTTATAAATGAAGCATGGGGGACCTATTTATAAGCTCTGGAGATCGGTAGTTGTGACCCCGGGGGTGGGCGCCCTGGGTCCAGGGTGGGCGCCCTGGACATACCGTCCATTCGCACCGACCTTCGATCCAACAGCGATGGCTTACTCCCCCAAGTCGGTTGCATGCCAGATAAGTCAGTTTGGAGTCGGTTCCAACCGACTTAGCCTCCTTGGGCGTATGACAATGGGCCCATGAATCCAAGTGACATCCATCGAGCGCCCTTGGATCAAACTGACTTGGTTTCGACTGTTGAGAGACGTGGGATGTTGTTGTCACGGATAGGTGATGTGGCTGGGTCGATTTGGATGGCCAGGGTGGGCGCCCTGACTCAGGGTGGGCGCCCTGGCCCTGGCTAGGTTTTTGGCCCTGCCACGTTCCGTTTCCTCCATTTGGTCCATTTGAACTTATTTTTGATACTTTTCCTGCATACAAATTAAACTCCAAGTACAAGTGGAACTAGGTGAATTATAAACATAAATCATTACTTGTGTTGTTGGTTGTCCTCATTTTGATGCAATAATGATGATCAAATTTGGTAGTTAAGGACCTTCAACAAGGTGTTTTAAGATAATGAAAGAAAATTTGTAATCAGATTAGCTCCGTGACTGCAAATGTTGGTGGAACTACCAAGGTAAGGAGAGTAGCATGCACTGGATTGGATCGGAAAAGCTAGTGTCAGCAAAATCGGATGGAGGCTTGGGTTTTAGAGATCTTCACTCTTTCAACACTGCTATGCTTGCCAAGCAAGGGTGGAGGTTAATACAAACCCCAGACTCGCTTTGTGCTGGGATCCTTAAAGCATTGGGGAGATGGTGGTTCTCTACACCCCCTCTATGTAAAAAGGTCCAATGGCTAAATAAATTTAGGAATTTGTATGTAAATACAAGACTCAAATGGATAGAAAGGAAGATTTTCTCCTCCCACCTCCTCTATAAATAGAACCCAAAGGCGAAGAGGAAGGAGCGGCTCTCTTCCCACTGATTTCAGCACGCCTCCTCCACTCTTCCTTTCCCATCTAGGACTACAGCCAGAGCAGAACCTTCACCCTAAAGAGGTTACATTCACTTATCGCAAAAAAAAGAGAGGGTACATTCACCTCATCTAGAGAAGTTACCTTCACCATAGCTAATGAGGGTATAGCGAATGGTCTACATCCCAACAAAGTACTTTCCCAACTCTGATGTATTAGAAGCAAAAGCGAGTAAATGGTGCTCATATAGATGGAGGATCATAATTCTGGGAGTGGAAACTTTAAAACATGGCATAATGTAGAGAGTTGGGAATGGGCATCAAATCAATATTTTCATGAACCTGTGGATACCAAGAGATAACTATGAAAGGCCTATTACCCTCCCCAAAGGGAAAAAAAGGTTGAAACCTTAAGAGTAGTTGATAGACCCGACTATGCGACAGTGGGATGTTTAGATGAAACAATTTTAGATGAATGTAAAAGAGTAGCCTATAATTCACATTGTAATGTAAATTCCAAAGGGTCGTATGAGTAACAAAGCTTTGCAAAAAGCTACGATAAACTAAACAACATGTGCACTAAACAATAGATTATGTTTTCCAAATGCTACGATGAATAAAACTGAAAAGTGTACACCATGATATACATCCTAGCACTATATGAGAAAGCACATATCTAAAATTTTTAGCATCCTAACTAACAATAGTGCCATGATAGACCATCAAGGCATTAACACTCTCAAAACTCCTACTAAACACTGATACAGAACTGTTAAAATAAATTTAAAGATACCGCGATCATCGAGGGATGGAGGCCATGCACTCAGCTTTGCCTTTCCACAGTCCGTCGAAGAGGTCTTGCAGGCCGGGCTTGAGCTCATTGTTGCAAAACTGCCGGTATCGAGTGGTGTCACCAGCCTTCTTGCAAACCTTTACCATGACGAGCCCAAGCGTGAGTTCGAATATCTTGGCAGAAATAAGGAGCACGCCCTGATTCTCATTCCTCGTCTCCTCGATGTTCACCTGGTACTCCTTAGTGCGCGTCGTGAAGCTGACGTGCCTAGCGATTTCCTCTAGCTTGGAAATAATCTTGGACACTGGAGCGGCGGACACAAACCGCATCTGCTCACTCGGCTCCTCGAACAATCCGGACAGGTCGAGGCTTGACGAGGACGCGATGATGTCGAACGCGTTCAAACTCCTGGGGCGGCGCATGTGCGGCTGGGCAATACTCTCGAGCGTGGTCAGCGACGGTGCGGACACCGAGGCATGCATGGGGCACGCCATCAAGGAGGCCGGATCCCCCAACGACGACGTAGATGACGCCGTCGTCTCGTCGTCAGAATCAAAATCAGAGTCACACAGCTCGGGCTCGCTGAGGCTCCGTGGGATCTCCTTGAAGCCCTTCTTGAACCAAATATTTTTCCTTTATCTGCGGTATGGTGATACGGCGTGCCGGGTCTGGGCAAAGGATGCGACGGACGAGGCTGACGAGGCCCTTACTGAACCACGGCGGGCAGCGGTAGTCGCAGCGGCGAATCATGTGGTACAAACTGGTGTCCTTGTGATTGAAGGGGAAGTGGCCTGCCACGAGCGCGAAGAGGACAATGCCGCAGGCCCAGATGTCGGCCTTGGCGCCATCATAGCTGCAGCGCAGGAACACCTCGGGCGCGATGAACATTGGCGTGCCACACACAGTGTGGAGTAGCCCCTCCCGCTGCGCCGTGCCGGCGAGGGCCGAGAGCCCAAAATCGGCGACCTTGATTTTGCCCGTGGCGTCGACGAGGATGTTGTCGGGCTTGATGTCGCGGTGGTACACGCCGAGTGAGTGGCAGTAGTCGAGCGCGGACACGAGCTGCTGGAAGACGCGGAGGGAGGAGGACTCGCCGATGCCGCGGCCGGTGCGGTGGACGAGGTGGGCGTTGAGAGAGCCGCCTCCGACGAACTCCATGACGACGAAGATGATCTTTCTGGTAGCCATGACCTCGTGGATGCGCACGACGTGGGGGTGGCGCACCCGGCGCATGATATCGATCTCACGCATGATTTGCTGCTGCACGGCGCCGAGCTTGGACAGGTGATCCTTGTCCATGATCTTGATGGCCACGTCCTCCCCGGTGTTCACGTTGCGCGCCTGATACACCTTGGCGAAGCTGCCCTTGCCGAGGAGCCTGCCGATCTCGTACCGCCCCATCAGCGGTCGGGGGATTTTCCCCATGCCGCCAATCGCCGGCCGGCGGCAGGGGAGAGTCTGCTTGCGTTTATCAGAAAACTTGTTTTAGTTCAGGCTAAGATGTACGAGGAAGGAAGGAGGTTAATATGTGGGGGATGGAGAGGGGACGAGAACGGGGACGCTGCGTACCTGAGTCGGACTCGGAGCTGGGATTTTGGTCTCAAGACAGATTCTAATCGCGTTTAGTGTTGGAAATCCTAAAGCCGTCGACGGCTGCCCAGGAGAGAGTCTGTGGCCGAACGAGATCCACACCCGACCGGCTCGCCGTCGGCATCCGCTGCCGAGGCCGAGCTGCTACTCCGGCCAGCGCTGGCCCAACCGATCTCCGAAGCGCGACATCTTCGGCCCCATCCAAGTCCCCAACTGCAAGTTCGTGGTTCCCCCTCGCCCCAATAGTTTGTCCGCTCTATCTAATTTGTTGGGCCTTTGCGACTGCAGCGTGGTTGATCCCGATGGTTTTTGACTGTTGTGTTGTGTTTCGAGCAGGCTGTAGGGAGCGCAGAAGCAGAGGTCGCCGCAGAACTTCAACATTGGTGTGGAGCGTGAGCGGATGCCCGTGCACCCGTGCACATCATCCACGCCTTTGGCTTGCTAAAAAAGTGCAACGCTAAGGTACAGCCAAACTACTGTTTTGTTTTCATTTTCTGCGTGTTTTCTTCCAAGATTTCCAAGCCACCATTCAGATTTAATATTTGTCCCCAGGCGTAAATTTATGATTGCATAATGCATTTATATGCGTTTCAAGTTTTCTTAAAGAATAACAGCACGGCTGAACGTGATCCATATAGAATCCCTATTAAGCTAGATATAAATGCTTCGTATCTGTAGTACAAGTCCAAATGAATCAGTAATATTGATTTGGAGAGTAGAAGAGATTATATCCAATCATGTTCACATGGACAGAAATGTTAAAGTTGATAAGATATTTTTTTTTTCAAAACTTGAAAATAACAGGATTGCTGATAAGTTTATATCCTCAAACCTAAAAACTTTTAGTAAAGGGAGGTTAATCTCAGAATTAGAAACTAGCATGTTCCAGCCAATGTATGAATGTATCATGTTGCACTGGAGTTACCTGAAGTACATTCTTCATTTGGGCGTTCCCTTTTTGTTGAGTTTAGATATATTTGCTCCTTATAATGGTACATTAAGGGTTTATATATATGTGTCTGCCAACCAGCTTCCTTTTTATATGCAAAATATTGTGGCAACCAGTGATGAACAATTGATAAGAAGCTTGATTTATTCCTCTCTTTTTATTTATCCCTCTCGGTGCCATGGTTGTGCCTATACTGACTGAGGCGTCATGCTCATGCATTGGATTTTCCAGAACCCCTTCTCTCTGCATCCAAAGATTTCAGAAATTGTTGGCATGTGCTTTCCCCTTTGTAAATTGTGAGTGACCCTGTTGACTTCATGTTGCTGTTTCTTGGTTTAGACGCAAGTGACTTCTTCAGAGAAGAAGAGCAGCTACTGATGCTGGTGGTTGTTCCGCAAGGTGTGTTAACTGCTTGAAAAGCACTTTGTTTTCAACTAAATTGTGTCTTGGAATGGTTTCAGTAACTGAAATCAGAAATGGTGTCTCTTTTGCTTTCCTACTTATTGCAGGTACATAAGGAGTAGATCAGCGATCTGTCAAACAATCTAAGTGTGGCCTGTAGGTATATTTTTGTACTAGGAAATTATTCTGAAACTATTTTGGGGGGAAAACCAATATCATCCTCCATATGGAAGTGCCACACAAAATACATCAACAACCAATACTAAAACTGGTGCACATAAATCTCAAACCTGGTCTTACCCATGCATCGATGACTACCCATTTTTCTTTTTATATTAATGCAAAACCCTGAAGTATGTTCAGGCTACTAATTAATGAATATAATTATGATATCTTTGCCATTTTCATCTTATCCTGCTATTTTGCTATGATTGACAGTGTGCTTCATTATATTATTAAGCCTTCGTGACTTCACATTCTGGTAATAGTGACTATTGTTATATTTTTTTGAGACCACGCCTAGGCGCGCGTAATAGTGACTATTGTGGCTTTTAATTTAAATCTTGTCAATTCATTTTTTTACACTATCAGTTATTTGCATTGCCAAATGTTTGCTGTTGTAGCCACTATTATTTGGACGCCACTTCCAACTCCATGCTACTTTCAGTATTTTTCTCTGTTATTTACCACTTTCAAATATGGGATTTTGATGTAGTAGGAACACTTCTAAATATTTCTAATATCAAGATGTTGTCTTCCTATGCATGATTCATCTTTGATTTCTAAAACTGTAATGGAGCATGGAAAGATTTAAGAGGGAAAGCCGCAGCAACGACCCGAGAGAGCACATTGTTCCCTTCCTCGAAGAAGCACCCCATTACCCCAACACATCAGCCTCTGTGTGGGCAAGGGAACCTGGGTGTGGATCGCCGAGCTCCATGACCGCTTCATCAATGTTGTTGCCCAGCTCAGAGGCATGGATAATATGTATTATAGATGCTTCATCAATTGCTTGGAATTTTAGTGGTTTAGTTTTTATTTGCTTTTATTCCTTTTTCATATATAGGCAACTCCAAAGACCATCACGAGGGTTGCGGTAATCAAGGGCCTCACCTTCTACTTGTATACTTGTAGTGAATACAAGCAGTTTTTTGTACAGAGCATCACTCAGATAAAACTACTGTTATGAACATGGAATTGTTCTTTCTTTAAATTGAGCAGTGTCTCACAATGCCAGAAATTTCGTACAGGGAAACAAAACAAGTAGTTCAGTGACCATACATGTTAGTAGGATAAAAACTATTGTGCAACTTGTAAATGTAAGAAATTTTCTATTTATTGCTCGCTAGATATATTGTGTGTTCAATGATGAGGAAGATGAAGGTGGCTGAGGCGATTCCTTCTCAGTATCAGTTTTGTTGCTCCTATCTGTTCTACACCGTCGAGAATTGTCTCCCTTCAGTGGATCATTGTGCTAAGTGTATTTTCAATTATTTTTTACTATAAACTCATGGTATTATTTTTGTTGGAACAGTCACACATTAGGATGTCTTTTTTTTCTTTTGGAATAGTACAACACATGTTAGGAAAAAACACAGTGATATGAATTTTATCTCGTTGCAGAGCACAGACATGATCCTAGTTAACCCATTAGATTTTGAAGTGGAATCTTTGTTGATACACTACATATATCGCTGTTTGTGTTGAGTTAAATGTTGCTCTTTTTCAATTCCTGGCTGGTGTAACTACTTGCTTTGTATGTTTCCGTTACTCCGCATCCTCTTGTTTATACACTAGTAAAAAACGATTTTAGGAGATAAGGCTTTCAATTAACAGAGGCGGATCTAATACCCTGGTTTGTGTGACATTTCAAGGAAGCCTAATCCCTGGTTTCACAGACAATGAGAACACCATTCAGTACATTACCATACCTCTGCACCTGATTTGATGAAGCCGGAAGCTGAAGCAAGTTTGTTGGCAACAATGAACGTTCATTGGCATCCACCCTAACATTTAGTGTTAAACGAAGCTACTGTATCATTGCCTGCTCACCCTTCGTTAGTGATCATCCAAAAAAAAGGGCTTCTGAGATGCGAAGTCACAGAATTGGTGTTGCCTTTTCTAACTCTGATATAATAACCGCAACAATTAGCCTCACGAAACTCAAACCTCAATGGCACCTTTAAGCAGCGAACCACACTATACTTAGAATCAGGTAATGCGACCCACGATCTAGTGTGTGAGGCTGCGCGGTTCCACTTCCCACAACAAATTAAAAAAAATGCATACTATCATACAGCATAAACAAGCAAGCAATCTGATGCTGCTTCTGAATTGAAGACCAAAAGTGATATTGGAATTGTGAAGAAAAGACCCCAAATTAAGAACCAAAAATATATTAAAAAAATATTTATCTTCTTGGCAGCCATCCCTGACAACATCAAAACAAGTCCTACTAGGGCTGAAAATGGTCGGAAACGATCGGCAGGTGGTAAAATCATTTTCAGGTTCATATCATTTTCAGTTTCGAATCACCAGTGTCTCTTTCCCCTCTTAAGTATTGCCCTCTATCTTCCTCACCGCTTAGACACTCGAACTCGTCTTCATCGGCTAAGAATTCATCCAGATCCTCCCTTGCTTTCTGCAGCTCCTCCTCGGAACAGAGCCTCGACGACGAGCTAGCCATCGCCTAGTCGGTCGATCTCGTCGTCCGATCGATAAGTCGACTTCGGATCTCCTCACTCCCGATTCGATCTCGCAACACCCAGCATTTCGATTTAACGGATTGGCTCAGCGAAAATCAGGATCCTGTGGACGCGTACATATATATAGCTCCTCCCTATTCGTTCTTAGATATCGAATCCGAGTTTACGACGGAGCCGACCTGGACACGAAAAATCGCGCGAACACCACTACTCTACAGGCATGGTGGTTGTGGACATCAGCCTGACCTTGTTGCTATACGAGTGCGCGTCAGCATGCCGTGCGGCACGACATGAAAGCACGACCGTGTTTTTTTGGTTTGCGCGCGTTAGAAGTACTAGCAAAATATACCCGCGTGCGTTCCACCGGATCGGATAACTTGTTAAGTGGTTATATGGATAGCGATTTAGAGAATACTAGCAAATTTGCCCCGTACGTTGCTACGGTCACAAAATCCATAATACTCTCTGTATTTAAATTATAAGACATATTGATTTTTTCTATAAATATTGCTTATTTTTATTGTGTATCTAGTCATAATCGATGCCTAATAATAAAGAGACAAAATACCCATGCCGCTACGAATTTTTTCCACATCTATTGCAATGAATTTTATCATTTTTAGAAAATAATAAAAACTAATCAAATATTTTTTCACTTGAAACTTAACTATTTCCAAATGTATTTAGGTTTTTATATCGTATTCAAAATAATTCATCTTTATACCAATTCTTATGTTACAGATTAAGTACATCCTTAACATTGAATCTCTTCCAGTCCCGCTGGTTTGTATTGATAACTTTTTATAAATTTTATAACTTTTCAAACTGCCTTTGGAGCATACTATCTATGGTTTTTTTATATGCCCTTAGGCTTTTTAAGATTTCATTTTATACACGGTTACACTCTATGGTTAGAAGGAATCTAACAAAGTTTAAATTAGAAATTTTAGATTTGACTTCGATTTTATATGAATTTTATATTTTTTGTCTTTTTTTGAAAACACAAACAACTAACAAAACACTTTGTATTGGGATCCTTAAAGTTTACGTAAATATCTTGAGATCATACTATATCTATTTTTTTCAGTTGGGACACTTAAGTTTTTTCTATTCTTGCCACCAACTCCTTATTGAAGTAGATTGTGAACTCACTCAGGTATCTTTACACGATCGGTATGGCCCGCTATGACAATCTCCTCACCGTTGTGGTCTGTGCTGCTCTCGGCCATTACCTCCATGGTCGCTTTGTTTGAGTGTGGTAGAGTTCTTCAGCTGGGACCTCAGGGCAGTCCGTGCCATGTGGGAACCAGACAACCGTAGCCCGTACCAAAATAATCTGATGCGGCCATTAAACGTCCTAGGCGCGAACCCTACAGAACTTTTACTATATCATTTGTTGTATATATATTTTGAGATAAAATTTTACTGCATCAACTTTTTTATGTGGAATCCTCTATTTTTTCTATTATTGGCAACAACTCCTTTTCGAATTTGATGATGAATTCACTCACTACTCTTTGAACGGCTTATAACATTGTGTATAATATGTAGCAAAATTATCATCGCTTTAAAAAATTATCATTGCTATTATTGATTTTGCAAAACAGCCGTCACACTTTTTTTCTTTTTTTCTATTTTATTATTTTATTTTTCTTATTTTTATTATTATTTTTAATTTCTATTTTAATGTGCGGACTGGAGGGCCGGATTTTTTATTTTCCTTTTTCTCTCTACGGACGGGAGAGCTCTGGTATTATTTTCTTATACGCACGGGAGGACTTCGGGTATTTGTTTTCCTATATGAACGGACAGACTGAGGCAGCAGTTGGGCTGGCGGACAAAAAATTTCTGGCGGAGAGAAATTTCTTCAATTAAGTATTAGAGAAAGAAGATAAGTATAATGGTCGAATTATCTGTTCTAATACGTATTGAAATCGATATAATGTGTAACTAAAGTAGTAGTTAGAGCGATGATCGTAAATTATTGCAACCTTTTTCGTAGTATAAACCGTGTATATAGATTAAATATTATATAGTTCGTTTTAAACATATATAATAAACCAAGTAAAATATTTTACTCGACCATCACTATCGTTGTCGTCGAGCAGTTTTTGACTTTGTTCTTGAAAATCTGTGGGCTCCTAACTTTTGTCAAAAGAGTCTCTTGGCTTTACACACGACAAGTTGCTGCTATTGTAGGTAGAGATGCTAACGCTGCTCCTCTTCGACCTACTTATGTTGTGGTGGTGCAGCTTCTTGAACCTTTTCGCTATCGCTATCAAGCGTTCGGTCGTCGGGTGGTAACGTGGACGAAGAACGTGAGCGGTGGTGGACCTTAATGGAGTACGGACTCCTCGCTCACTTCCCTTGGTCAACGTATCCCTCGACAAGGATGAGTCTAAAGATCGAGACAACCTCTTGGGTGACGGCGAGGGCCTCGATCGGCGATGCATGTTGGCACATGTCCAACTTTTCCGAATGCGACCGCCATAGGATCACATGAATGGAGCATGGTCTCGTCGCAGTCGCAACCGACTGTCGATTCCTGAGAGCTTCAACATGCCTGCACACGTGGAGTATTGACAGCCCCACGCTGGTGTCTTGTGCCAGCTGCGTCTTCAGCATCCAGATAGCTAGGCACGGATAACGGCGTCTTTGTGTCCATGACCTGTTCGAGTTCCTTCTAGAGGACACAATAATGACAGGCTCCTCAGGTCGGTGTAGGGCACTCCATAAGCACGACCCTTGCTCATAGTTATCATGTATAAGACATGGTAGGTAATTATTTAGTTATAAATATATCTTAGCCTATAGATAAAGCATAATCTAACAACATTCATAACACCTATAGATACATCATATTTTTATAGAACTAAGAACTTGTCTAGCATTTTTATGATTTTTCTATTATTTTTGGTGATTTTTACAAGATAGCCGTTCATATATAAATATCAAATTTAAATATTTTGTATCAATTTATAATTAAGATTCTTTTATCTTTTCTTTCTTTCTTACATCTTTACATCTGGAACCCTATATTACGTTTTAATCTCTTCGCACACCTAACACTTTTAACGTGAACCAGGATTTTTTTTTTTTTTGGACTTAACGTGAATCAGGACTTTGTGACCACCAACGCACAAACGAGCGGAAGAGAACCAGGACTTTGTGACCCACACGGACACCAGGCACAAAGGAGCGGAAAAAATCCATCGGCAGACTGAACTGTTCACATTTAATTATTAGGAAAAGATATACGAAGATGGACCAAAAAAAACACGCACATTAGCAAGAGTGAAGATTCTGTAGCCCAGTAATCGTTGTAGATATATGAGCATGACAAAATCATCAACTCAAAATGTACATTCATTGGCATCCGCCCTAACATTTAGTGATAAACGATGCTACTGCCCTGCTGCACCATTGCCTGCTCCACTCTTCATCAGTGATAAAAAAGGACATACCCAGTGCCCTAGGCTCCCGCACTGCAGGGTCTGGGAAAGAAAAAATAGCCAACAGCCATCCCTACACAAATTTGCAGAGACTGGGGCTTAAATCCTGGACCTCTTGGTCACAGACGGTAAAGCTCTACCGCTTGCACCAAGGCCGTCCTTCACTCTTCATCAGTGATCAACCCAAAAAAAAGAACCTAGCTTCTGAGATGAACTCTGAAAGTGCAACAATTAGCCTCACAAAACTCAGATATCAACGGCACCTTTAAACAGCGAGCCACTATTTGAATCAGCTAGGCAACATCCATAATGAAATGTTGTCATCTCATTAGTGTGAGGATGCCACCATTAACAATCTTCTATCATATCGTCGTCTTCTTCGCAGTTATTTCCATCAGCGACTCCCAAGTGTGAGCCACCTACGCCATGGGGCAAGCAGCTGCTTCTATGCCCATCATTACGAGGACCAATCCATCTCTCGAATGGTCTGAATTCTGTGACAGAGTCAGAGAAGGTGCAAAAACCACCCATCCTTGAACAATCAAATCTTTCCTTCAGAATGTGGTCCTGCATTTTCCCCTAACAAAAAAAAAGGCATCATACACCAGCTAGTAATGAAGATTAAGATATTCACTTCGGTGGGAATGACTGGCATTTAAAAAGATAATTATGAACTTCCATTGACACAGCTTATAATGTACTAAAAAGCATCTAAAACAAGCATGCCTGAATGCTAAAGCAAAGTATTTAAGAACAGATTGACTTCAGAAGGCACAAAAAAGGGTTCCAGGAACCATGGAAATGTTAGTGTGATATAAGAAAATGAGCAAGAATAAGCATACAAACTTTAGGTACATCATTCATGTTGGCATGCGTGTTGTCACTTGTCAGCTATTGAATTTACCTTATTGGTTCGAAATGATTGCTCAATTTGCCAAATCTTTGGGCTCCGGATTGTATGCCACCTGCTTAGGACAAATCATAGTAAATAAATAAAAAAAAGTCCCTTAGCTCTGCCATATAAATAATGCTAACGGTTAAAATACCTTGATGATGTGCCATGAGCATTTCCAAAAAGAACTCCCCGTGCCGCAACAGAAGCAGCAATGAGCTGTGCCATGTTTTCTGAGTTGTATGATGCGATTGGACTAGCAGTAAGAAGACAATCCGCTTCACTCAAATATGATAACACAGCCCATGCATCATCAACAGCTTCACTGTCAATAAAATCAATAACTGCAAAACACCAAATGCAAACTATTAGTGTAAATCTATTTAAATGAGTAAAAAAATTCAGCAAAAATGAATCAGCAAAAACAATGGCATATCTTCAGTGGACCCAAGAGATACGCTTATTAACACATTTTAGTGAAAGTAAGTATCATATTGCTACTTCTGATAAATAAAAGGATGTCAACAACCTCCAAGGTGAAAACACGTATGCAGCATATGACAGTAGTTCTTTAGACTCTGGATCTATGTAATATTATTCTGTGCTCAATTAAAAGATAATATATTTCTACCCTTTCAACTACCAGCACTGTTTGGCCAAAAAAAAAAACTACCAGCACTGTTATTTGTGTAGCATATATTCTGCTCTTTTGACTACAAGCAATTTAATTCATGTAGAAATGAATATGGAGTTTTCTTAACGTTGTTAGTACGACCAAATGGCTTGTAGAATAACATTCGAATGTGATACGGTCATAGCATTAAATAAGCCAAAGTTAATGTGAATGTCTGATTAAAGCAGTAAATTTCAAATGTTCCACTTCATATGCAGGAATACTGTTGGAAAGGCAAGAAATAATGTTTCACACATTGGCATAGAATCAACTGATAACACCAGTAGACTTAAAGAAAACATAACAATGCTGCACCATTCTACTTCAAGTACTTCAATACACGTAAAAGAATGAGATAAAACTTGAGAGGGAAACACTGCATACACAAGGTATTCTGTACACATATGATAGATAGTTACTTACCGTTTTCATAAAGAAAATCCACAACTGTTCGTACTTTTCCATGTGCTTGTGAAAGAATCTTTTCTGGAACATCCATTTTGAGTGAATTTCTTCTTAGGTTTTCTTTAAGAGGAAATGGCTCCAGGTCTATAGATGAAATATTAAAAATTTCAGGGAGCAAAGAGAGAAGTAAACACAAATGAGGAACACATTATGAAACACAGTATGGAAATCATTGACCCAATAATGAATTAGTCAGTTCAAAATGAAGGCATACCATATAGTTGTAGCAATGTGTAATAAAATGCCAGATTGCCAGTAATTGAAAATACGGAAGTTTAAGAGCATGGATATGTAGTAGCAAATACTAGACGATGAATTAATGCAAAATAATTTAATAAATAAAACACTAATTCTAACCCTGTAAAGTGAAAAACTACTCTGAAATTTGAAAAGATTATTTAATGTGAATATTATAGTTAAACAAATCCAATGCAAGTCCTAAGAGGCACCATCTGGATTGCAGAGATTTCTCCCGAGTCTTGTGAGAATTGAACTATTTCTCATGAAATTCTTGCATTCTAAGAAGGCTCTAATGGGGAACCGTGTTCAAATTAGATCCTTGTGAACTGAAAAGTATGCACAGCCATTGCCTAATAAACAATTCAGAACAAAGAAAATAAAACTAGTGTGCAAAAATGTGCTAACAGTTCAAGTAGAACTCAATGCACAAACAAATCAATAGAAAAAATGCTAGAGTAAACACCCTCAGTTTTTAATTTTTTTTCAAGGAAATAGTGCATAGATCTATCACATTATGAAGACAATATTTGCTTGGGAATTAAAGAACTTAGTAAAGTTAACTTTTGAAAGGGCAAGATAGTTCTTACATACCGGTATCGGTATCAACATCACTATTAGTTTCCCGCTTGTTGTGCAAAAATTTCCCCAAGGCATGAAATAGTGAAAGTGTCTCATCCCTTCCACATAGGGAGGGTAGTGCACTGGTAGGGCCATAGCTTTCATGCCCTGGAACCAGAGAATCACTGCTCTTTGAAGCAGTACGAGTAGAACTTGTTGCCAATGCAGAACTATGCCTTCTGGGATCAAGACAATAGTATTGAAGGGACATTATGGCATGTCTGATATCACCACCACTAGATGTTGCCATTTGATGCAATAATTCTTCAGATGCATTACAGCTTTCTTCTTTGCATATTCGAACAAGGATTTTCTTGATAGAATTTGTGGTTACCGGATTGAAAGCAATCTGCAAGAAATTGTGATGCACTATGAGAAAAGGCAGTCTTAAAAATTTAATTAGTGGTCATCATCAAATCTATCAAACATTTGATCTTATACCTTGTGAGCACCAGCATCTTGAAGTAAGGACTCAAGGTCCTCAGATTTCCACATTGCAGTATCATTACTCTCACTTTTGTGATAGTGGGTGAGTGAAATGACAGTTGGTACTTGAGTACTTCGAATTAAACTAGTTAAGCATTTTCCTAGTCTTGCAAAAGCAACGCTTCCACTTGTTACAGGGATGTCATCAATCAAAATGATAATGAGCTTCCTTTGGGAATTGGTGTTGGCTGGACAAAGCATTGAATACTTCCTTATCTTCTCCACAAAGGTTTCAAATTCTTCAAGCTTGGATATATAGCGTAATCCTACAAAAAAACATTGAAGAAAACTATATAGATTATTTGTAACTGAAAAATACTGACAACCGGAATGTTTTGACAATGTGCTAGAGTACTATGGACATGAGTATGATAGAAGTATGTGGACGTAGGCTCTGCATCGGTTCTTTCAATAGCAACAAATAAGAGTTAGAAAGCATATTTAGGCAACAACAGATACTAACCGCTACCTGAATTAGCATGAACATGTTCAGCCCACAGTGTTGGTACTGGAGTTGTCCATTCACATAAGTCTGCTCCAAGGTCATCAGCGATTGCTTTCACAGTTGCCTGGGATGAAATTAAATATTACTAGCAAGTACAGTTCCAGTCCTCCAGAGCAACAGAATCAAGCTATCCACTACGGATAGCATAGTGACTTTTTTCTCCCTACATTCACCTAAGTATTCTGAAGGAACAAGAACTAACACCCGAAAAGAAAAACGCCCCCAACCCTTCTAGAAGATCGAAGGAACAAAATCAAAGAAATAAATGAATGAAACTGTGTGATACTATAAGCAGGATATTATCAGAAATTGAGTGTTGCCATTGTTTCTTTATCAGAAATTGAGTGTTGTCATTGTTCCTTTGTTTTGTGTGTGTGTGCTGGGGGAGGGGGCGGGGAGCGTCCACATGATCAAATTCTTAACTATGGCGACATAAAAACTTTAGAGCTGTCAACCTGTTATGCCAGGCTGTGTTTCATGATGACCAAATCACATCCAGTAAACTAGAGACCAAACAGGTCTACTGAACAAACTAACAAGTAACAACTGGCCTTAATCAAATTGAGCCCAAACTCACTTTCATCATTTGGGTACAAAATTTTCAAAGTGCGAGGGAAGGACTTACTGATTTTCCAACACCAGTTTGCCCAGTTAGGACAAGGGTCCATCCTCCAACCGTTGTCTGCAAAATCGCTTATTAGTATTCCTCTATCCACAAAAAGTGAAATATATAAAAAAATAGAAACAGAAAAGGTAGCTTGACTAGAGTAGATATTTGGTCATTTTGAACTGCCTACAACTACAACAGTAATAAAAATCACAAAATAATTGTACAGTTCAAAATATACACAAATTTTATCAATACAGACAACTCCTGTCAGGCAGTCACTATGGGAAAGCTCAAGGATTGTGCTTGATTCCTAACAATTCGAACATTCCAGTCACAAAAAAAAAAAAAAAAAAAAAATCAAACATTCACATATCAAGGAAAAGGGGTTCCTGATTACTCATGTGTTTTTGTGAGAAACTCTAGCATGAGGTGATGCCTGATTGCAACATTATTATTACAATCCAGATGCTGGTTGAATTGTACTGCCAGGACAGGCATACATAAATATATATATATATATATATATATCAGAGTTCTTCATGGGGTTAAGTTCCCAACCCATTTTGAACCATCACGTAACCAGAAAGGGAAAACCACAAAAAGAATATATAGCTCCATCGGGTTTGCAGCAATGAATATTCTGACAACCTAATAATTCTTAGTATACACTTATTCACATGATCTTGCTGAATATGTGTATTAGCCAAATTAGTTGAACTATATATTCCACTAACTATAACTGACAATTGAATTTGTTTCAATTCAAAATAATCACCTTTGGTGCCTGCAGCTTCTCTTCCAACCATTTTTTTACATCTTCAATCTACAAGAATAAGACTGTGACATATCATGTAAGTGCATTCATATTTATTGCTCATGCATGGTGATAAATTATGAAGAAACTGAAACAATAAACCAACACCCTGATATATTGACATTTGAAATGACATTTGAAAAATATGGATGAATAGGCAATACTGAGAGCAATTAGCCACGAGGTTAGATGATTGATTATGGGGTACAGGGGTACAATTATATAGGCAAGGATCCCTAAGGGTTTATAGAAACACCCAATTAACGGTGATCCTTGCCTTATCAATCTATCTTAATCCCTAAGGTGCTAAACCCGCACCGGCCCATTACAGCCCATTAGGGCGCCTATTGCTAACACTCCCCCACAGTCGAAACGTCAGCCACTTTGCACGTTTAGACTGGACCTAAACTCCGTGAACACTGAGGTAGGCAGACCTTTGGTGAAGATATCAGCATACTGCAGGGCGGTAGGAACATGCTGGACTCGCAGATCACCAATGGCAACTCTTTCTCGGACGAAGTGAAGATCGATCTCGATGTGCTTGGTGCGCTGATGCTGCACCGGATTGGAGGTCATATAGACGGCACTGATGTTGTCACAGTACACCAGTGTGGCGCGCTGAAGAGGGGCATGTAGCTCCAAGAGAAGCTGACGCAGCCAGGTCGCCTCTGCCACTCCATTAGCCACTGCGCGATACTCAGCTTCAGCACTTGATCTTGATACTGTATTCTGGCGCTTGGAGGACCAGGAAACGAGATTGTCTCCGAGGAACACTGCATAACCTGAGGTGGATCGGCGAGTGTCGGGACAACCAGCCCAATCAGCGTCGGTATAGACAACAAGATCAGTCGAAGTAGACGGTCGCAGCAGCAGACCGAGGTGGAGTGTGCCCCGAACATAGCGAAGAATCCGCTTCAGGGCAGCAAGGTGCGGCTCTCGAGGGTCATGCATGTGGAGGCAGACCTGCTGAACAGCATATGCAATGTCTGGGCGAGTGAACGTCAAGTACTGAAGAGCTCCAGCAAGACTGCGGAAGTCTGTAGCATCAGACACAGGGGCCCCCTCAGTTGCAGCAACCTTGGAGTTGGTGTCAACTGGTGTAGAGCACGACTTGCACTCAGTCATTCCGGCGCGATCAAGGATATCCAGCATATACTGTCGTTGTGAGAGGAGTCCATCACCACGTCGCTGAACATGCATACCAAGGAAGTGATGTAGTTCACCTAGATCTTTCATGGCGAACTCTTGCTGAAGTGCTGAGATAATCCGCCGAAGAAAATCTGAGGACGAAGCTGTGAGGACAATATCGTCGACATAGAGCAACAGGTAGGCTGTGTCGGATCCGCGCTGATAGATGAAGAGTGAAGTGTCTGACTTGGCTTCAACAAACCCAATAGACAGCAGGTAAGAGGCCATCCGGCTGTACCAAGCACGAGGAGCCTGTTTCAGGCCATAGAGCGACTTCTTCAAAAGGCATACAAAATCCGGGTGAGCAGAATCTTCAAACCCGGACGGCTGCTGGCAGTAAACTGTCTCAGTCAAGTTGCCATGAAGAAAGGCGTTCTTCACATCGAGCTGGTGAATGGGCCAGTGGCGAGTGAGCGCCAAGGAAAGCACCGTGCGAACAGTAGCAGGCTTCACCACAGGACTGAAGGTCTCATCGAAGTCCACACCAGGACGCTGGGTAAAACCATGAAGAACCCAACGTGCCTTGTACCGCTCAAGGGAGCCATCAGACTGAAGTTTGTGCTTGAAGATCCACTTCCCAGTGACAACATTGGCTCGAGGGGGACGAGGCACAAGGTCCCAGGTGTGATTCTGAAGAAGAGCACTGTGTTCTTCCTCCATAGCTGCTCGCCAATTGGGGTCAACAAGAGCACTACGGAAGGTCTTCGGCATCGGGGAGAGAGGCACGGCGTGGTAGATGGAGGGTATCCTGTAGCCGCTCTTGGACCTGGTCCCCATGGAGTGCTGGTTGGTCACCGGAGGGACAGCAACCGCACCCTTGGGCAGCGGGGCTGCTGGAGCAGCAGAGGCTGCCGGTGTAGCAGCAGGAACATCCGGGGCAGCAGCTGGTGAGGCGGCTGGTGCAGCAGCCGGGCTGTCCAGTGGCACGCGCGGCCGGCGCACATAGACGTGCGTGAAGTCGCGAGGTGGCCGGAGAGGAGGAAACCCTGGTGGTGGTCCGCGAGGCGCCTGCAAAGGTGCTGGAGAGCCTGCAGATGTCGCCGAAGAGGTCGAGCCGGCACGCAAAGCGTCGGGCAGCTCGAAGGCCGCGCGTGGCACGGACGGTGGACTGCTGGTGGAGGTCCCAGACACCCGCAGCGCAGGGAGGACGTGGAGCGCGGGTGCCGGAGGATCGTCAGCATCCTCAGGAAGCTCCAGGGGCGCCCCAGGCACGGCCTCACGGGGACCAGCAGGGGCGCGAGCGGCGTCGGAGGTACTGGAAGGGGACCCTGCAGGCAAACATTTGTGCGACGGTCCAATAGGATCGGGCACAGCATTAGTGGTGTCATCGGTAAGAAACTCGAGGTCTGCTGAGCGACTGGGGCCATTTTGCTCAGCAAAAGGGAAGGCCGTTTCATCGAAGATGACGTGCCGGGAGATGATGACTCTATTGGAGGATAGGTCAAGGCAACGGTACCCTTTATGATGAGCTGAATAGCCGAGGAAAACACACAAGACAGACCGAGGAGCAAGCTTATGAATGGCAGTGGCGGACATATTGGGGTAGCATTTGCAACCAAAAACTCGTAGATGATCATACGTGGGTGGCTTACCAAACAAGGCAAGATGAGGTGTGGAGAACTCTAGAGTCTTGGTAGGCAAAATGTTAAGAAGCACAGTCGCCGTGGAGAGAGCCTCCACCCAGTACCGGGGGGGCATGGATGCCTGAAATAGCAGGGAGCGAACAACATTATTTATAGACCGGATAATGCGTTCAGCTTTACCATTCTGAGAAGAGGTGTAGGGACAGGACATGCGGAGGTGGATGCCCTGGGTGAGGAAGAAGTGCCGAGTGCTAGAGTTGTCAAACTCTTTCCCGTTGTCGCACTGTACGGCCTTGACGCGGGCGCCAAACTGAGTGGAGGCATGGGCGATGAAATGGTTAAGCGTGCTGAAAGTGTCAGATTTTAGTCGCAAAGGAAAAGTCCACAAGTAATGAGTGCAATCATCAAGAATGACCAAATAATATTTATAACCAGATACGCTTATGACTGGAGATGTCCATAAATCACAGTGAAGAAGATCAAACTTGCTAGACGCACGAGACGTGGACACATGAAAGGGCAGACGAACATGACGCCCTAATTGACAAGCATGACATAAATCTGAACAATCCTGAATAGGAAAAGACACGCTAGACGCAAGCTTTGACATGGCCTCGTGACCAGGATGGCCAAGACGCCGATGCCACAATGGAGAGGAGCCCTGAGCGACAAAGGAGAGTGCTGGTGGAAGGCGAAGTGGGTACAAGGGCCCGGAGCTATTACACCTGACGATCTCTCTCCGAGACGGAAGAACCTTCACAGAACAACCAGCGGGGTCAAACTCAACAGAGCAATTATTGTCGATAGTAAATTGGCGAACAGAGATAAGATTCTTAATAATCTGTGGTGACACAAGAACATTATTAAGACGTAAATTAGAGGATAACTCTGCGGAGCCAGTGGCAGTCACAGGAATAAGAGAGCCATTACCGACAACAATAGATGAAGGATTAGGGTACCGCGGGAGAAGAACATGTGAAAGTGAGGAAGGTTGAGATGTCATATGTGAAGTAGCACCTGAGTCGAAGTACCATTCGTTGTTGGAAGGAGGCGTCAGCGAGGTGGTGCTGAAGGAGGCAACGAGGTCCGTCGGGTCCCAGGAGGGCAGGCCGGTCATGGGGTTGTAAGATCCCGGAGCGGCCCACTGTCCGGCCTGCTGCTGGTGAGCGAGAAGCGCCTGCTGCTGCTGGTAGTGGGCAGCAAGCGCCTGCTGCTGCTGCTGAGCAAGCAAGGCTTGCTGCTGGGCTTGGAGTTGCGCCTGCTGCTGCGCCTGAAGATGAGGAGGCACCGGGAGTGGTGCCAGGGGCGGACGAGGCCCTCCTGGCCACATCTGGATGGAGCCGGACCATGTGTTGAGGAAACTGGGGAAAGGGCGCCTCCCCCCAGCCTGTTGCTGCTGCTGTCCTGCAGCGTTTTGCTGCTGGCCACCGCCTGCAGGGGTCCTGGAGCCCTGTCCTGGATTGCTGGTGGTGTTTGGCGCCTTGTTGCCGCCACCGCGCTTGCTGCGGCGGTTGTTGGAGGCCTTAGAACCCCCGCCGGAACCTGCAGAGGGTGGAGGCGCCTTGGCAGGAGCGGTGGACGCGGCGAGGGCAGCTGCTGGAGTCTCCTTGCGGTCCGTCATGGTGAGTTCCTCAAGGATGAGGTCCTCACGAGCTTCCAGGAACGTGGGGAAGGGCCTGGCGCGGCGAAGAAGGGTGCCGACGTGGGCGAAGCGCTCGCTGAGGCCGCGGATGAGGTTGAGGACGAGGGTGCGGTCGGTGACGACCTCGCCGAGGGCCGTGAGGTCATCAGCCATCTTCTTCAGCTTGCGCAGTACTCGGTGATGGAGAGGTCCCCTTGTACGAAGTTGCGAAACTTGGTCTCCAGCTGGATGGAGCGAGCCTCCCGATTGCCGAGGAATTGCGACTCGACCGCGAGCCAGGCGTGCCGGGCTGTGGAGCCCTGGGCACGAATTATCTCGGCGAGATCGTCCGTGAGCGTGGCGATGATCCAGGACTTGACGACGCAGTCCATTCTGGCCCAATCAGGAGAAATCGGGAGTGGAGGCGTTTCGCGGACGTGATCCTGGAGGGAAAACTTGCCGAGGATGAGCAGGAACTGATCGGTCCAGCGGTTGAAGTTACCGGAGTCGACGTCGAGGATGGTGGTGACGTGGTTCCGGATGTTGCTGACGGCGACAGCCTGGGAGTGAAGTTGGAGCAGGGCCACGGCTTCGTGATGAAGCATGGCGGCACGCAGATCGGGTGGAGCGCCGTCGGACGATGCAGAGGTACCGCCGGGTGGAGCCCCCGACGATGTAGACGCCATTGCGGCGGCGGCGGCCGCCCGCTCCAAGGCAGCACGCGCGAGGGCGTTGGAGGCACGCTTGGCGGCGTCATCGCGCTCCTGGGCCACGGCCTCTGCCTCCTGTTCAGCCTGGAAAGCGCGAGCCAGGGCGGCGTCGCGAGCAGCCTGGCGGTCGCGCTCCAACTTCTGGGCAGCGGTAGCAGCCTCATTCGCCTGCTCCTGGGCCAGGCGCTTGGACAGAGACGGAAGAGCCGTCGATCTCCCCGTCCTTGGGAGTGGACGACATGGCCACGTTGGGCGAGCGCGCGGAGTCGGCGCGGTCGGGCTCGCGAAGGGGCGGCTGGCGGCCGGCGCGCGGGAGAAGAAGAGGAAGGGAAGGCGCGGGCCTCGGGGTGCTGGCGCCGCCGCCGCTTCAGGCACCGTGGAGGGGGCGACGGGATGCAGCGCTCCAGGCAGAGAGGACGCACGCCGAGGAAGGGTTGAGGCCGCCTCCGCGCGTCGGGACAGGGGAGAGGCAGTCGCCGCGCGTAGAGAAGGGGCGAGGCCGTCGAGTGCGGGGAGGAGCAGGACCGCGCGGCGCAGCGCCGGTGGTGGAGGGGTGGGGAAGCGCCGGCGCCGCTTGGGGAGGTCCGCCTGAGCACCTCGCCGCCGGAGGAGCAGGGTCGCGCCGTGGACGGGGATGGGCAGGGCCGGGCTGCGCCGTGGCGCCGTGGAACGGGGAGGGCGCGGGGCCGCGCCTCGCCGCCGCGGAAGCAGAGCCGCACCGGGGCCGGCGCGCGAGAAGAGGAGGCGCTGCGCGGCTTAGGGCCGGCGCGCGTGAGGTGTTTAGCGGAAGCTGATCTAACCTAATCTGATACCATGAGAGCAATTAGCCACGAGGTTAGATGATTGATTATGGGGTACAGGGGTACAATTATATAGGCAAGGATCCCTAAGGGTTTATAGAAACACCCAATTAACGGTGATCCTTGCCTTATCAATCTATCTTAATCCCTAAGGTGCTAAACCCGCACCAGCCCATTACAGCCCATTAGGGCGCCTATTGCTAACAAATACAATAGATTGAGTATATCCTATGAAAGAATCAGTTAAGTTAAAAGGTTAATAAAGGTATACAGCATAACATGTGTTGTATGTTTGTAACAAAAAGAACCGACCTTCTTTTTATGAACAGCAAGCTCAGCCACCGAGTGGGGTGTGTACTTGTCAACCCAAAGCTCTTTCGTTTTCCGTATAAACCCTGCCTAGAAGTAGACTAATCAGAGAGGAAAGCGAAATGGTGAAACTTCACATCCACAAGGGTCTGTGACCACCACAAAATCAAGTTAGGAAATATCAATCAGCCATGAATGAAAGATGAGATTGCCAAAGGCAAACATTCCACGTGAAGACAAGAAATTACAGGTTCATCAAAAAGCAAGAAACAGAAAAAAAAACAAATAATACATGTGAGATTATATGTTGATCTTGATATTTTACTTGCCACAAGCAACAAAAATATCCGTCTGACGTCTGAACTGTCTTTTTTCCATACAATTAATGATCTATCAATGTATCAATAGTACATGTTTGTATTGAAATCTTCCAATATGTCCAACACATTCAGCCAACTTGTATGTCTTAAATATTCATTCCATTTCCATGAAAAGATTCCCTTGATAAGGATGAAAGGCTTAGCATAGCACCAGTTTGTTAAAGGTGTGCTGTGTCCTCCTAAATTGCTGATGCTAGTGGTTACCACCTGCTCCCAATTTGTATGGCAAATTTAAATAGAAAATACAGTGGCTATCTAAGAAGCTTTCACAAGATAGATGAAAAAAACAGGAGGAATGGGGGTGAAAGAGATGTAGTTATCCAGAATATGTTGACACTATTTGTTATTATGTTTTCTGAGGAAGTTCGCCTTGCTAATTTTCCTAAAACTTGTTTAGGTCGTGGCCAAAGGGTGCTTAGTCGGGTTGGCTAAGTCACTCGAACGGCACTCCACAGGTCCTGAGTTCGACTCCCCGTGGGAGCGAATTTCAGGCTGTGATTAAAAAAATCCCCACTCGCCCCAGGTGCCAAAGCACAGGTATGGAGATCGGCCCATCTCACAGGTAATGTTTCACTGTGTCTGTATGGGGCGGGGGTTCGGGGATTTTCTCGGCCTGTGTGAGAAGGTCTTCTCCTTGGTCCGGCCTGGTGACTATGTGTGTGCATCTTCGAGTGCCGCACGGCCCAGGTTCCGTAGGCGCCCAATGCCCGGGGGGCAGCTTGACCCCCTGCAGGTCGAGATTTTTTTTGTTTAGGTCGTGTAAATCTAACAAGCACCAGCCTCTGCACATTTATGCAGGGATGGCTGCTGGCTATTTTCCCTTCCCCAGACCCCGCAGTGCGGGAGCCTACGGCACTGGGTACGCCCCTTTTTTTTTGGCCTACCCCAACTTGCTTGGACAAAAGGCTATGTTGTTGTTGTTGTTGTCGTCGTCGTGTAAATCTAAGAATCATATTTCCATCCTTGAAAACTTTCATAATGGCATCATCTAAAGCTGATTCAACTTCAAATTTAACAGCAGTATCAATCCAAACAAAGCAACATAGGTTACTAAACGCCATCTCACCTACAAGAATACTTAAGCACACTATCTATCCTGTAGCAATTGTGAGTCATATTAAGCCTTTGTATTGCCATGATACAATATTGACTATATACGATAGGTAGGGTAGTTCTTGAGTTAAGCTCACTGCCAGCCACCGAACATCACCAGACAACACGGTTCAGTTCAGAGTTCTGGTACAGGTTCTTAAGCCTTTGTATTGTCATGATACTATATTGACCAGATACGATAGGTAGGGTAGTTTTTGAGCTACGGTCGTTGCCAGCCACCGAACATTACCAGACAACATGGTTCAGTTCAGAGTTCTGGTACGGGTTCAGCTTGTTACACAAGAGCATAGCTCACATAGCAAACGGAACTCTCTCACCAACACTGAGATTAACAGGCACTCATTCTGAGCCTTGGTACTGCGGTTGGGTTGAAACAGTCACAGTGTGCGAGGCCCAGCTGCTTCTTGAACTGAAAGCGCCAATAGGGAAAAAGATTCAGGAGTTCCCTCCTGATCATGAGACAACAGTAATTCCCTTTCCTGATTTTGCTGCAGGTTGACTGGCTTATCTGTGAAATGAATAACCACAGCAGTGTACTGCTAACTTCAGTGCGAAGATCAACAAAGGTATTGGGCATCCTTTTTAGTTCCATGTCCCATAGTCTACTTTGCATGATTTCCCAACAGTATTTACGATTTAACCATGCAATACAGCAGGCGAGCATGGTGACTCAGTCATTGGAGTACCGTTATATGATGTTTCCAGATCAGTACAAACAAAGAGACAACTCAAAGCTGCTATCGAACAGCAACCAACTGATGTAGCAATACATGCCATGTACATTGGATGCTTAGTTTGGGAGCTTTATCAAAAGAAAACTCTATGTTCATAATTTTTTCTCATTATATGGAATTCCGAATGCAATCTAAAGAAATATACAATTATACAAGAAAAGAGATGAAAAATAAATATACCTGGCATGCTGAAGTCACTAAAACATTCTGAAAAATCTTCAGAGAGCATATCAAATTCAGCCTTTTCAGATAAGAGAAAAAATATCAGTAATCAATTTAACAAAAGGATCAGCTCAGGTTAGAAAAGAAAAAGATTGGATGGTAACAGACAAAGAAAAATCATATGGCACTAAGAACAAGACAGGAAAACCATCTACAGAGTTCTGGTTTTATCCCTGTTTGTGCCTAGCTAGTTGTTCACTTTCAGTTGTTGGCGAGCTGGAATCAGCTTGTGAGTTATCACCAACATTTCTTATAGTGAGAACTTGGTCCAGGAACTAATAGATCTCAAAATATATCCATTGTTCCATTTGCAATTTAGATGAAAATGAAATGAGTAATGAGGAGGAAATCGAAGTAGATACATGTATATAGAATCAAAGTTTTCCATATTGACTTGCATCAGACTTCGAGCTAAAATGCTAAAGGACATGTCAAACAATTATAGAAAACCCACGTCTCAGGATGCGAGAGCCTAGATTAACCAATCAAATATGCATTTTTTCCATATGAAACTGACAAAAAAAAAATCATAGGCTTGACCGCGATTATAGAACTTAAAACCATTTATGTGTTCAGCATCCAATTCCGGTGGTAAAAGATGGGACTATATATCAAACAAATTGGACTAATAGCGAACGAACTATCGTGCTAACTAGGCACGTAACAACAAAATCGCCCAACCAAAATCTAGTTCGAGTCTGTCACCTTCAAGGAGTCGGACGGCGGGAGTATAGAGGCGCGGCGACGCCCTCCTCTCCCCGCGCTGCTCTCCCGGCGCGGCTTTCTCCTCGAGGCGCCTGCTGCCGGAGCCTGCACCTGCGCCGGAGCCGTCGCGGGCGTCCTCGGCCTCCGCGCCCGAGGGCCGCGGCGCCCCCCGCCGTCATCTTCCCCAGAGGAAGAGGACAGGACAACGACCGGAGGTCGCTTCCCCATTGGTGGAATGGTGGCAGCGGGTATAGCAATTTCAGGGGCCAAGGGCTAGAGCTCGGAAATCTGCACGATGAGCGAGATTGTGGGGGGTTCGTTTTGCTCCCCCGCGCTTGAGGGGTTTGGCAGGGTCTAGTCGGGGGGAAGCTAAAGAGAGGGAGGGAGGGAGAGAGCGCGGCGCATTCCAGGGGAAGGAAGTGGAATTCCTCCTCCGGTAACGAGGCCTGGGTGACCGGCTGTCACGTGAACTTTTTTTTTTTTTACTTTCTGTCACGTGATATGCAAACTCCTCAGTTCGTTTTGATCATTTTAGATTTATTAGGTCTTTGATCACTTGTTTTTATGCAGTATATATAGGAGTAGATTTTCACTATACTCGTCGGACTGCCACACCACGCCGCCTCTCCCTGCGTCGCCTCAACCACCGCCGCCCGTCCTGAAGTCCACCGCCACCGCTATAGTTCTTCCTAAGTAATTGTGCTTGGTATGTATCACGGTGCCATGTCATAATGCCTTTGTGTTGTTTCTTAATTTCAGCATTGTCTCTAATGATTTCGTTACTGGGCAATGTGTGGGGTTCAACTTGATTTATTAGGCTTGGTTTCTCAGGCTATAGTTGAAGAGGGAAAGTATGTAAATCATACAACTTATAATCTGCTAAAGCTCTGTTAGGCTTAGATATATTGCTTCACTTTGATAGGCATGAGGGCATGACTGAATCAAAAATGTAGAGAGCAATGGTTTATACATTTGAGATGATTTGTTCTAAATATAATCCGGTAGTGATGGAAACAAATTTCAGAAAGAATGCCAAAAAATATGTGAAGAATGAATTTGATACTTTGGGTGGTCATTATCGCAACATCAGTCTCATAAACTCCTACAATTCTTTATGCCCAAATTAATACCAGTGAACTCTGGTACAAGTGGCTTTCTTCAGCACAGAAAACCTGCCTACACAAGTTTGGGCAATTTGATCCATGTTCAGTTTCTGACAAAGTTTTAAGGCCAACAGCTGCTGCTACTGGCCTGCCGATGGCGTATGTGCTGAGGGCCGGCTGCTGCTACTGGGCACTGGCCTAATGTTGGCCTTTACATCAGTAATTTGCCTTTGAATGAGTCTTAGTTATGTGTATCACTGAATATTTATCTGATGGCCGGCTGTGCCTTCCTGAGTGCCTACGTGCTGCTGATATCGGCAAGAGTGGCTTCATGCTACTGTGGCTGAATGTAGCTGTTTTCTGTGAATTTAGTTTCTACGCTTGCATGGCCATATTGGGAAAACACAGCATACAAAAAGGACGCACATTGAAAAACATACATCTCTCACATCGCTGAATAGAAGATTGTTTCATCAATTTTTTTCTGTAGGTAAGTAATATTTGCATTGGATTCATATTTAGATATCACATTCGGGTATTCAGAGAATTGTTCTGCTTGTGATATACTTCTCTGAAATATAGAAGACCGAACCATTTCAGATGAGGTCAAGCAAGGGCACTCTTTTCTATTGGCTGAGCACATCTAGATTTATGCTTTATTATATGATGAGACAAGCTAAAGAATGTAAACCAACAACGATGTGTGTGTGCCCTTTACCCTTAGTTATATTATTTTATCATGTTATGGTGTATTATTCTTTTGCTTGGAATATTACTGGGTCATGCTGTGGCATATTATTCTTTGCTTCTTGAAAATAATTTGTCCTCCCTTCGCTTCTGCTCTCTATCCTGCACTTCCAACTGTAATCCACAGTTCGTTCAGAGCTCTATACTGAATCCACAGTTTGTTCAGGGCTCTGAGACGCCGATACAGCTGAATCTCCTTTGCTTTTATGCAACTATAGCAATATACTCTGCCTAAATGCTTTTTTCCCCTTAAATACAGAACGACATTTGCTTGGGAGCATGGGATCTTAGTAATTCATGTTCAGTTGAGAAGTAGATATATAGAATCAGTGCTTTGTTAAACTCCACCTAAATGTCTACAAATTTGCATTTCCATCGCTATCTATTCTACAAAATTGGGAAGCCAAAGTTGCTATGCTGATTATTTTGGGATCGCTTCTTGGCCCTTTTCCTTTGTTATGTGCAATCCTTAATGCATCCCATTTAGTTATTTTTGTAATTAACTGTGGCCTATTTCTATCATAGATTCATACAATGAAAAATAATTCTCGTACACCATTGGGAGACAATACTAACACCGCGAAACAAGGTAACATAATGCAACATCGTTTCAAATATTTCTTGATATGTACTATGTGTATGTTATCTTAATATTAATTTAAATTAACTGCAGCCGATGCTAAAGAAGGTAAGAGGGAAAGGGATAGAGCTCGATGGCAAGCAATGTCTCAGGAACAAATGAATGGAATTTACAAGAAGCGCTGTGAATCCTATCGTCAAAGAAAAAAGCATCATGGTATAGGGACTACCAATTGTATCGTGTCCGAACATACTGAGATTGTCATGTAGTGATGAATTAACATGTTTTTTTTTACAGATATAACTAATGTGTACATTATGAATAATATGACATTGATGTATCGGTTTCACAATTAAATTTAGAGTTATATTTTAATTATCTATCTTTCTTGAAGATTTATGTAATATGATTGAAACCAATATTGTAAAACACACTCATATATATATTATCGTGGTATTTAGTGTTTCCGTTACAACGTACGGGTACTTACCTAGTCTATGCAAAAGAATCACAAAGTAAACAAACATATAGTTCATTTGGTCCAACTCACCGATGAGTTAAGAGTATACGTTGTACTTGTACGTACGTGAATGGCTGAAAAATATTCTACCGATGTGCAATGTATGCATATATACCCCTCCCCTTTTATGTCAACCGCTATTCATAGACGAAAAACCTCACCTTCATTGACTTCTCCGCTAAATTTCTAAATATCTGTACGCTCCATTCATAATTTCTCTTGACCAAAGATAGAGAGCGGAGCAGACTTTTTAAAATGTCAAACATGATATAAAAAGTTGTTGGACGAAAGACAAGAGTGATCTGTATGAGGATAACTCTAAATTAGGATTTAAAGAGTGGGTTTAATTTTAACATTGTCAAAATAAAACTTTTATGTTTAGAATAGTGCAATCAATTCTAATAAAAAGTATTATGGTAGTACCACCCAAAATGCTAATTATTACTCATAGATCGGATTCATCCTCAAACACACTATTTCACGATACCCATTTTGTTAGGCTCTACAAACAGGATACGGAAAACGTTGCTTTCTTGGTTTCAATTGATCGAATGTTCTTTCTTTTTTATTTTACGAAACTTGACCGAATGTTCTGGCAAACCGCAAACGGGAAATTGTGCTACAAAAGCATAGAACAGTAGATTTACGCCCGTAGTAGCCGGTACTAGTCTGTCTCAAATTATAGTTTGTTTAACTTTTTTATTCTAATTTTGACCATCTCATCTTATTCAAAAATTTGCTCAAAATATTATTTTTTTTGTTATGGCTTGCTTTATTAACAAAAGATTTTCGAGAATGATCTAAATTTAACTACTTTTACTTAAATTTTTTAAATAAAACGAGTGGTCAAATTTGAGGTTAAAAAAAATCAGACGAAGACGGAGGAAGTAGCTGCTTAACGAAAGGGGCAAATACAGCTATGCCAGGTGGAGTTGAGATGGCCTCAACCTCCGTGTTCCCACGTGACATGGGCAGTAATCTGCACCGTCATTGCCTCAACCTCCGTGTTCCCACGTCGGCCCTGGCCGACCACCTGTGTCCGTCGCTCGGCCGCGCCGTCCAGCCCCGACCGAACTGCACAAACACCTGGGGGTAACCATCACTGTCGCCGGCGAACGTGTTTCGGGGACAAAACGTTCCGCGCCAATTCGTCTTTTGCCTACCGTGCTTCAGATTCCTGTTCGTTCCTGCCTGCGCCTCCGTGTCCGCTGAGTTGTCCCGCCCCCCGCCAGCCCTTTCGCCGCGACGTCTACGCGTCTTATCGGCTTGCCGGATCCGCTTCCTTTCCTCCAAAGTCTTCTCGTCTTATCGGCTTGCCGGATCCGCTGCCACCACCATCTCCACACCCACATCTGTGCCCGCAGCGAACGTCGAACGCGTCTGCTTCGGCTGGAGCAACCGTCGCAGGTTCGCGGCAGCAGACAGCCGACAGGCAGCAGATCTCCGCGTCCCTGACTACCCTGAGATCCACAGCGAATCAACCGTCGCCTTCACCACTTCGCTCTTTCCGTATTAAAATCCCACCCCTCCCATTTCTGCTTCCCCACTTCGCTCCCTCGATTCGATCCCCGGAGAGAAGAGCAAGCTAGAGCAACAGACCAGCTACGCTACGCAACGCAACCATGGCTTCCGCCTCATCTAATGCCAAGCAGAGCCTCTACCCGGAGGTGAACCAGTCCCACCCTGATCTCAACACCCCCTTCTTCTCCGCGCCCACCACCTCCACCTCCACCGCCGCCGCGGGCAGCAGCTCCCTCTACCCCACCGTCGACCCCAACGAGCTCGCCGAGAACCTCTTCCCGGAGACGGCCGAGGAGGACGCCGCGCCGCCGCCTCCCACCACAGAGGAGACCGTCGTCGCCGTCCAGGGCGCGCAGCTCCACCTCGTGGACCCCGACCGCAGCCTCGACCTCGGCGCCGGCACGCTCTCCGTCGTGCGCCTCCGCCAGGGGGACCACTCCGTCGCCGTCCTCGCGCGCCTGGTCCCCGAGAAGCCCCACAGCCGCCGCGGCGGCCTCTTCCGCCTGTTCAGCAGCAGCGGGGCCCGGTCTGGCGGTGGCGCCGAGCAGGAGCCCGTCCAGTGGCCGCTCACCCGTGATGTCGCCGCGGTCAAGCTCGACCCCGCGCACTACTTCTTCTCGCTCCATGTCCCGCACACGGACCACCCGGACGACGCCGAGGATGCCGAGGCGGAAGCGGAGGCGGCGCTGAGCTACGGCCTCACGGTCGTTGGGAAGGGGCAGGAGAGAGTGTTGGAGGAGCTGGACAGGGTCCTCGAGGAGTACACCACCTTCTCGGTGAAGCAGGTGGAGGCGGCGGCGAAGGAGAAGTCGGAGGTGATGGACGCGAGGGCAGTGGCCGAGATCACGCCGGAGGAAGCTGTCGGGGATAAGAAGGAGGTCGTCGAGGAGAAGTCGGCGGCGTTCTGGACGACGATCGCGCCCAACGTCGACGATTACAGCTCGTCGGTGGCGAGGCTGATCGCGCGGGGCTCGGGGCAGCTTGTGAGGGGCATCATCTGGTGCGGAGACATCACGGCGGAGGGACTGCGGCGTGGGGAAGATGTGGTGAAGAAGAGCGTGGGGCCCAGCGCCAAGCCGACGCAGGTGAAGCCCAGCACTCTCAGGAGGATGAAGAGGTAGGATGGTGAACAATCTTACGGCTACTCTAACTGTTAATTTCATTATGAGTTGGTTGCTCCAAAAATTTGATGACTAGAAATAGGAACTATATTATTGCAAATTAGATTATTATCCAATTAATTTAGAATGTGATTGTTCCTGTTAGATTGCAGTATTTTAGACACTACTTATCATAGATTGGAGTTAAATTGTGGTGCTATTAATCTTGTATGTCGTGGTAGCTTGTAAAATCAGTGACTTACAGATAGCTCTTATACATAGTAAATGTTTCTTAATTGGAACTCCCTTCACTTTATGATTCACGTTTTTATAGATGTTTATTTATCAGAGCAGCGGATATTTTGCTTGAGCAGCCATGTTTTTTTTTCCCTGAATGCAAAGTAAATGTCCCATTCATGTATGATCATGTCAATTATTCCTTCAGAGTGTTGCCATCCATCTTTATTAGCTGATTGATGCGAAATTGACCTTGAACTTGGCCATTGCCTGCTTTGCGGTTGCTATCCAACACGTATTTATCTACATATATAAAATTGCATCATATTATGATGGCACCTAGCATCTCTTGATAATGACTACCACTGATATTTTCCTGCCTGATGTAGTGATGTTGCCTTATGATGGTATTGAAAAATGTTAGCAAAAATTTGTGAGTGAGATGCAAATCGGGGTTCTTTTCTTGGATCATCTATCTAGTGTTCTATATTATGCAGTTCTCCTGTGCGTCCGGGAACTAGTGTGCTAGATTGCCAATCAGTTTAGCCAAGCACGCCACTTGTTATCAACCATGCATATGTAGTAGAAGTTTTACAGCACAAACTGTTATTCATGTCCCCTTTTGGTGGGTGGCGCCGATTGCTATTGAATTAATGTATGATAATCAATTTATGTCCCTCTTCCTGCAGCTTATGGTTTTCTGTCTTCTTTCTTAGGGCTAGGAGGGTCACAAAGATGTCCAACAGGGTGGCAAACTCAATCCTGTCTGGTGTTCTGAAGGTCACTGGCTTTGTCACAAGCACCGTGATGAACTCCAAACCAGCACAAAAGTTTTTCAAGTTAATGCCTGGCGAAGTTATTCTTGCTTCACTTGATGGATTTGGTATGTCTGCTTTACATTTCTTTAAGATTTGCTCGAGAAATGTAAGGTTCATTTGGGCTAGTTTATATGCTTCAAGGGTGATTAAATCTATATGATAGATTTGTAAAACCAGCAGATATAATTGATTTCATATTATGGCTTCAGATTCTACACACTTCATAATGTTTAACTTTTGCAGCATGTCTGCATTGCATGTTATGTATGATTGATTGATCAGTTGATTTACCCCTTATTCAATGATATTACAGGGAAAGTATGGGATGCTGTAGAAGTGTCTGGCAAGAATGTGATGCAGACATCATCAGTTGTGACAACTTCTGTTGTAACACACAGGTAACACACAATGCAATGGATACTTCGCTGAATCATCTGTTTTGTATTATTTTTGAGGATTTGTAACAACTTTTTGGTTAAGAGTCCTCCATTTTTCCAAACCATGTAAATGTAACTCTCTCTCTCTCTCTCTCTTGGCTGGGAAACTCTCCATGCCATCTTCTACAAACATTGGCATTTTAGCAGCAAACTCCATGGTGTATCATATAAGAATGAATCAGGACTTAAAAAACAGTGTTTTTAGATCAAATTCAAATAAGAAGAATCTCAATAATCAGCAGAGATTAGAACTACAAGAGGTCCAAGAAATTTTGTTCTTTTAGAAAAATGGCACTGAACTAGGAAGTACTACTCTTACGAGATAAAACATGCAGGGAATGTTCCTTCTGTTTCTTTAGGAATTAGAAAACCTTTCTTACATAACATGATTTTGCAATTGGAACCATTTTCGCATAGAAATGGCTCTTGTCTGCTTGTTACCTGGCTATTAGTCAATGAAAAACTAACTTCCAGTGAAATGGTTGATTGATACTAGAAGAGGCTGATGGTCCGATTGATGCAGATACGGTGAGCAAGCAGGGGAAGCCGCACACAACTACCTCCACGCCACAGGAAATGCTCTCGGAGCTGCGTGGGCTGTATTCAAGATTAGGAAAGCACTCGACCCTAAGGGTAATATGAAGAAGTCGACTTTTGTCAGCCAAGCAGCGCACGCTGTAGCTAAAGAATCAAATGCGAGGCAAAAGAAGAAGTGAGCTGGCCTGGTCGACAGTCCAATTATGCTTGTAAATCTGTTTTTGCTGTAGTATGCTAGCAATAGGAACTACTAGGAAGCTTGATCTTGTGAGTTTATGACTGTTGTTGTAAGATTTTGACTTCTTTCCTTCTTTTTTTGGGCTGTGTTGATTCGTTCTACACTGATGTTCTACATATAGTACGTGTAAAATCCGTACGTTTGGCGACAATTTCTTAATTCCACCTGTCAATTCCGTGTTCTGTTCAATTCCATTTCCATCATGTTGCTTCGCGCCTTCCTTCGTTCAATTTCTTTCTTCTCGTTTATCAGTGACTGAGAGGGCGCCGGGCAGCATCACACTCGAGCGGCCGCGGTTCCGCGAGGCGCTGATGCCCTTGGCCACAGCTTCCTGGGGCACGCGGCTGGCCGGGCCCCTGTCACATTCACAGCGACCCAGATCAAAAGTTGCTGCCCGCGCGCGCGGCGGCTCCACCAGGTCCGATGCACGCATCGCGGAGCAAACTGCCCACGTCCGTCGACGGCGAGTCCCTCCTCCGCCTCGTGGCCGCCTGCCGCGCACCCGCCCACCTCCGATCCCTGCGCGCCGCGCACGCGCGCCTCCTCGTGCTGCTCCACCCTTCCCACCCATCCGCCGCACACGCCAGCGTCAAGCTCATCCAAGCCTACGCCGCTTGCTCCGCGCTCCCCTTGGCACATGCCGTGCTCGAGTCCTCCTCCTCCTCCCCCTCCCCCGACGGCAGCAGCAGGTCCACCACCGTTTGCTTCAACGTACTCATCCGCGCGCTCACCGCCGCCTCCCTCCACCGCGATGCGCTCGTCCTCTTCGCCTCCATGCGGCCGCGGGGCCCCGCCTGCTTCCCCGACCACTACACCTACCCGCTCGCGCTCAAGTCGTGCGCGGCGTCTAACGACCTCCTCCTCGGCCTCCAGATCCACTCCGCCGTCGCCAAGCTCCGCCTCGACGCGAACGTCTACGTGGCGCACTCCGCGATCAGCATGTACGCGCGGTGCGGCCGACCGGAGGACGCGTACAGGGTGTTCGACGGAATGCAGCACCGGGATGTCGTCTCCTGGAACGCCATGATCGCCGGGTTCGCGCGCGCGGGTCTGTCCGACCGTGCTATTGAGGTTTTCAGGCAGTTTGTGGTGCTGCCGGGTTCAATGCCGGATGCTGGCACCATGGCAGGCGTCTTGCCGGCTATGGCGAATGCCAAGTCAGATGACATTGCGTTTGTGAGGACAGTGTTTGACCATATGCAGTTTAAGGAACTTATCTCTTGGAATGCGATGCTAGCTGTATATGCTAACAATGGATATCATGTCAAGGCTGTTGAGCTGTTCATGCTGATGGAAAAGGATGAGGTTGAGCCAGATTCAGTGACTCTGGCAACTGTTCTTCCTCCATGTGGGGAGCTCTCAGCGTTTTCAGTGGGAAAACGGATCCATGAGATCATCAAGAGGAAAAATATGTGCCCTAACTTGTTGCTTGAAAACGCTCTCATGGACATGTATGCAAGCTGTGGATGTTTGAAGGATGCTAGGGAAGTTTTTGATTCGATGAGTGCACGAGATGTGATATCATGGACTTCAATCATATCTGCTTATGGAAAACATGGTCATGGAAGAGAGGCTGTTGATCTTTTTGAGAAAATGCTAGGACAGGGGCTGAAACCAGACTCTATTGCCTTTGTTGCTGTTCTAGCAGCATGCAGCCATGCTGGCCTTTTGGATGATGGAAAGCGCCACTTTGATTCCATGACTTCCAGGTATTGTATCACTCCAAAAGAAGAGCACTATACTTGCATGGTGGACCTTCTCGGCCGTGCTGGATGTATAAGCGAGGCGTATGATTTCATCACAACAATGCTGGTTGAACCAAATGAAAGAGTCTGGGGAGCCTTATTACAGGCTTGTCGAATTCATTCTAATATGGACATTGGACTCGTGGCAGCAGATAATCTGTTCAGATTGGTACCTGAACAAACAGGATACTATGTGCTGTTATCTAATATGTATGCTAGGGCTGGGAGATGGGCAGATGTTAACTCGGTGAGAAGTGTCATGGTGAATAAGGGTATCAAGAAATTTCCTGGTACTAGCATTGTCGAGCTAGGGGATCGGGTTTACACATTTCATATTGGTGATAGATGGCACCCACAATCTGAAATGATCTATCAGAAACTGGATGAGATACTGGGTAAAATAAGGAGAATGGGTTATAACCCAGAGGTAGAAGCTACACTTCATGATGTTGAAGAAGAAGACAAGGAGGGTCATCTTTCTGTTCACAGCGAGAAATTGGCAATTGCATTTCTCCTTTTGAACACTAGTCCTGAGACAGCTATCAGGGTGACTATGAATCTCAGAACCTGTAGTGACTGTCATCTTGCTGCAAAGCTGATTTCGGTTATCACTAGTAGAGAGATTATCCTCAAAGACACCAATAGGATCCATCATATAGCACAAGGAGTTTGTTCATGTGGGGATTATTGGTAGAGGATGTACAATTGTCATATACTGCATCGACTGAAGCATGGCTGCTTGGAGAGAAAGGAGTTTTGCTCTTTTGAGCATGGAGCCTGGATCCACCTTTCCTCAATTTGTGTCCTTCCATTGAATGGATGGTAGTTTTCCGGATAACATTTGTAACAGATATTCAGCATCCATGGTCAGGTGCAGAATAAAGAAGAGAATGTGACCTATCTACGCTTGAGCATTTGATTTCTTTGTCCAGTATTCAGGCTCTTTTCTTCAACAAAATCAATCTAACAGAAAGACTACTAGAGAAGTGTGCCAATCAAATATCTGTAGTCTATATTTCTTGAACTTTTGTGAAACATACATATATAAAAGTGAACATCAGGCACTCAGTGATACAAGAACATTCATCATTCATCGATAATTTTTTTTCATACCATTTCCCAACTGAACAAGAATCAATGGAACTATGGAAGTATGGAACAGAGATGTTCTGGGGGGCATGCAAGAGATAAGATTATACTACAGCTTTGTAGTGTTAGCTGTAGTCCCAACAGACCTTAGGAGTAACAGCCACTGAAATTAGAACTTCATATCAATGTTCTACTGAACTTTGTCAGTTGAGCTTGCTATAAGCAGTTCTCTATTAGTAACCCACCCACTTGGATAGTCAAGGAAGGCAGGCAGCATTATGAGTGGAAAGAAAAATTTATCATGTTGTCTGCTGCAGAAATCTGAGGCATGTGCTTCTCTTTCTCGAGAAGCCCAAGAAGAGTGTGGATTTGTCAAGTTACCCATTTGTCAAATACCGTGTCTTTCTCCAGGACCTCACCTCCGCTTTGCATGGCATCGGCTGGGAGGAAGGCAGACGGCAGCCTTGATATGCTGGTGATTGGGAAATCTTCTGTCTACTTGAGAAATCCAAAGCTTGCATTTCTTCTTCTTCTCTCTCGCTCTCCTGCCTTTTTTGTTCAAAAAACTGCTCGTGCACATTTAAATTTGAGGTTTTCATGGTTTGCAATTATTTTATTTAAGGCTCTGGGTTCATGCCTATCGAAATCATGCTAGCTTGCATGTGCAGCTTAATTTTGCATTCCTTTATTAGGTACAGAAAATAGGCACCACATGTTTTGGTGCTTTATGTGTTTAGGAAACTTACTGACATCCTGTTCCAATGTACTATGATTTAAACGAAAATAAACATTTTATTGATTTTGAGCTAGAGGTTCCCAAAGTGGGAATTGTGGCATTCTATATTATATACTTTCTATGATCATCCATGTACACGAAATATACATGTATTTAAGTAACAATCATTTGTCACCTGTTTTATTGTGTTGTATATATAGGCACATGTTGGTGCATTCTCTATTTTCTGGACAAGATTCATGCTGTGGTTAGTTTCTTTCACTAAGAGAAAACAGAGACTGGCCTGTGACGCAACTGCTTGAGCTGTGAAGGTTAGCTTGCTAGGATACAACAGTGGGGTCAAAGAAGGGCAACTATGCAATTGTATGATATTGCTGCAGATTATTGAAAGCTTTTTTTTGAGAAAAAATAGGAATAGCAGAGACTGGCCTGTGACGCAACTCCTTGAGCTGTGAAGGTTAGCTTGCTAGGGTACAACAGTGGGGTCAAAGAAGGGCAGCTAAGCAATTGTATGATATTGCTGCTGATTATTGAAAGATGAAAGATAGGAATAAGTATGGTCCGTTCCAATTATTGAACTAATTTTTGAATACTTGCACCTTTACCCAAATGATATTATGAGATCAAGATGGCTTTCATATGAAAATATTAGGGAAGAAATTGAGCATGGTACTGTGCCTTGTCAGCTCCCACTTGCCTTGTTCTATGTTGTAGGTCTGTAGCCACTAAATAACACTAATACTAGGATCTTTTGTAGCTTTCTGCTTTATTTGCCCTGATTCTTCAGTGCATGCATCATGGCCTTTCCATCATTCAACGAATTTCCAAACCTACTTTTGATTAGGTATATATACTGCACTAGAAACTGTAGAAGATAAGTATCGACGGTGCAGAAAAAGGCAGTCAAATCAATGAAGTCCAACGTGGAACTGGAAGTGTTGTTGGATCGCATTTGGCCCGCGCAGTCAACTCCATGATAACTCGATGTCAAAAGGATGACGATTTTTTTCAACGTGAAATTAGTGCTCCACACCGTGCATGGCACGTTCAAACGTTCTTATAAACGCTTCCAGTACTGAATGTCAATCATAAACTTTCCATCTTCATTTCTCTATCAGCCAGAGACGCTGCAGCGTTAGGAACTCATCCAAGCGGACACCAGAAGGCGATGTCGCATGGGACTACGCCACAAACCATCGTGTTGGTGTACATTTTATACCTACTGCTCTCATCCTGCTTATCGCCATGTCTCCTGTTTCAGCAACTCGTCGCAGGGATGACGCTGCAAGCTCAGCAGACGGCCCTCCTGAACTGGAAGGGCACTCTTGGAAGCTCGCCGGCACTCATATCTTGGCAGCAGCAAGTCCACCCCTGCAACTGGACAGGGATCATGTGCAACCGCGAAAGCGTTGCTGTGACGGGGATCTCCCTGTCAAATGCAGGCCTGGATGGCAACCTTGATGGGCTCAACTTCTCTGCACTCCCATTCCTGGACTACATCGACCTCAGCTTCAACTATCTTCATGGGGAAATCCCGGCAAGCATATGCTCTCTGGCACTGCTCTCGTACCTTGATTTCACCAGCAATAGGATGTCAGGAAATATACCGTACAGCATCGGCAATCTGCAGAGCCTCACTGCGCTGGGGCTCTCTATGAACAACATAACAGGTCAGATTCCAGTATCCCTGGTTAATTTAACCAAGCTCACCCAACTTGTTATCCATGAGACCATGATTTCCGGGCGGATTCCAGAGGAGATAGGGAAGCTCAGCAATCTAGAGCTTCTGCAGCTAAGCAGCAGTTGCTCTGGGGGTGGATCCTTAACTGGCCACATACCTCCCAGTGCTGGAAACTTGACCAAGCTCAGCTCCTTGCGGCTATATAGCAATCAGTTGTCAGGGAGTATACCATCGACGCTAAGTAATCTGATAAACCTGCAGGATATTCAGGTCGGAGTGAACCACCTTAGTGGCCCCATCCCTGGTTTTCTAGTTAATCTCACCAAGTTAAACAGGGCTCTCCTCTACAAGAATCAGTTCACAGGTGTTATTCCGCTTCCGCGGGAGATAGGGATGCTCTCCAATCTAACTCGTTTGGAGTTGGCAGACAACCTTCTGAGTGGCTCCATTCCTCCCAGCATAGGGAACCTTACTGGGATGGTCTTCCTGGACCTGTCAAACAATCAGTTTGTCGGCTCTATACCCAAGGAGATCGGCAACCTGGTAAATCTCACCACCTTGAATTTGTATGGAACCCAGATCTCGGGCCCAATCCCTGCAACGTTTGGGAACATGATAAGTCTCAGATACCTGAGAATGTTTGATAATCAACTGTCAGGTCCCCTGCCCCCTGAATTTGGAAATCTCACTGACATGATTTACCTCTCTCTAATCAATAACTCCCTGGTGGGTCCTTTGCCCTCCGATGTCTGTAGAGGAAGGCAGCTTGAATATTTCAATGTTGCTGTGAATATGTTCAATGGTTCCATCCCTGCAAGCTTGAGGAGGTGTAAGAGTTTGCAGTTCGTTGATATGGGTGATAACCAGCTCACAGGAGACATATCTCAGTCGTTCGGGGTTTATCCTAACCTTACCCTGGTAGACCTGTCCTCAAACAGGCTATATGGGCAGTTTTCCCCAGATTGGGCAGCAAGTACTAATATGGTGTGGTTTCATGCAGCAAGGAACATGATCAGTGGAGGCATACCCCACGAGCTATCAAAATTAACCAGTTTGACGACAATTTCATTCCAATCCAATCATCTTAGTGGTAGCATACCATCTGAAATCTGCAATTTAACCAACCTTTACAGACTCAGCTTGCAAGGTAATGAGTTATCAGGAAGGATACCATCTGAAATCGGGAAACTAGGAAACCTACAATACTTTGATATATCTGGGAATAGGATAAGTGGATCGATACCAGAGTCTCTAGGAAATTGCATCAAGCTAGTATCCCTGAAGATCAACAGCAATAGCTTGACTGGAAATATTCCCGATGAAATAGGAAAATTGACCAGTTTACAAACTATGCTGGACTGTAGCAGCAATGACCTCAGTGGAGCTCTGTCACAAAATCTTGGGAACTTAGCAATGCTGGAAGTCCTTAATATATCCCACAATCAATTCAGTGGAGGCATTCCATCTTCTTTTGAGAGTATGCTCAGCTTGACAACTCTTGATGTATCGTACAACAATTTAGAGGGGCCTATTCCGACGAAGTTTCTAGTAAGCAACACATCAGCCAGATATTTTCTCCACAACAAAGACCTTTGTGGTAACCTCTCTGGGCTAAAGCCTTGTCATTCAATTGTAATACCACATCATCATGAAGGGAAGCCTCGTACCTTGATATTAGTGATTGTTACTCCTTTGTGCATCACACTTCTTCTTGCCATGGCTGTGGTAGCATTTATGGCCCATCACAAAAGGAGACATCAAGAAACTGCTAGTGTTGAAAAAAGAGATGTATTTTCTATATGGAACTTTGACGGGAAACTAGCATTTGAAGATATAGAAAGAGCTACAGAAAATTTTGACGATAAGTACATCATTGGGGTAGGTGGATATGGCAGTGTATATAAAGTGGAGCTCCAAGATGAGCGACTACTTGCTGTCAAGAAACTTCACCCAATTGAAGAAGGGGCATTTGAAGAAAAAGGATTTCATAATGAAATTGAAGTTTTAACACAGATTCGACACCGCAACATTGTCAAGCTGTTTGGATTTTGTTCTCATCCACAATACAAGCTTTTGGTCTATGATTACATTGATGGAGGAAGCCTTCGTGCAATGTTGGGGAATGAACAATTAGCAGCAGAGTTGGACTGGAAGAGAAGAGCTAGGATCATAAGGGATGTGGTTCAAGCTGTATACTACTTGCACGATAGCTGCACTGCCCCAGTAATCCATCGAGATCTAACAAGCAATAACATCTTGCTAGACACAGCTTTCACGGCTTATGTTTCAGATTTTGGCACGGCCAGGATTCTAAAGCCCGATTCATCAAATTGGAGTGCACTAGCAGGAACATACGGCTACATTGCCCCAGGTATATTATCTCTTGTAAGTAGCCTGCTCATGTATATTCATCTTGCTCACTCCTAAACTTAATGTTATCCCCTTGTGCAGAGCTTTCCTACACATGTGTGGTTAATGAGAAAGTCGATGTCTATAGCTTTGGTGTTATTGTGCTGGAGGTCATCATGGGAAGGCATCCAGGAGACATACTGCAACATGGGGAGTACAACACACTCGGAGAAATCCTGGACCAACGCCCACCAGCTCCATCGACAGCAGATGAGGCAGATTTGGCATTGCTTGCCAAAGTAGGATTTTCTTGCCTGCAAGCTTCTCCTGAAGAAAGGCCAACAATGCAGGACGTATGGCGGACTCTCCTCACGGAACACCGCTCCACTAATGTAGGCTATGCCTCTTGATATGCTTACACTCATACACTCTCATGCACGAATGCAAAATTAGCCCTTTATTATTGTTCTGTTTTCTGGGAAGTGACATAGGGTCACAGAAAAAGGATTTGTAGTGTTGGTTATGTTATACGCAAAAGGAATTGGTTTTGTAATTTGAATTGCCGTTGCTGTTGATTTATCAGTGCTATTCCCTCCATCTAAAAATAAATAAAAAAATAGATGTCCTCTGTGTTTGCAAGAATGTTTTCAACAGCTACCACCCCTCCATGCCTATTTATATGTGTTCATAGTAGCGTGACAGGTCAAATCAGAATATATCGTAAGCATACAAAAAACAGAAATTTGCTTCCTGTTGTTCTATCAGATTACATAGGAGGGAGGGGCTATTATTGTCTTGCTGATTTCTTCAACTGATTCGTAAACAGGAAAAAAAAAGTCAGAAATGATTGAACCACTTGATTTTTCTGCACAATAAATGTTGGCTGGCATTCTAGCGTTCAGCTTCAACCAGGATCATAAAAAATTATTATAAGATATTGTGGTGGTAAGTAATATTATGTGCACAGAAGTTGTGAGTATAGGTATAGTTTTGTAACTTTCTAAACATGGTTATCATCTGATGTTTCGCTGGTTTTAAATCATACTGAGTGTTTAGCTGATTAGTGGAGTTGCCTAACTAAGCAGTTCTCTAATAGCAATAACACATCTCAGGGAAAACCATAGAAATCTTATGTCTTGTGGCTTGGTGCATTCTCTATTTTCTGGACGAGATTTATTCTGTGGTTAATTTCGTTGTTTGGAAAAGAAAACAGAGGCAGGTCTCTGACGTAATTGATTGAGACGTGAAGATTAGCTTTAGGATACAACAGTGGGCTCACAGAAGGCAAGTAAGCTGTTGTATGGTATTGCTACAGATTATTTAAAGCTTTTGAGGAAAGATAGTAGTAAGCAGGAGCCGTTCCAATTATTGAGCTGAATTTTGAACTCCTGCTGCATCTTTACCCAAATGAAATTATGAGATCAAGATGTCCTTTATCTAAAATATTAGGGAAGGAATTGAGCATTGTCAGCCCCCACTTGTCCTTGTTCCATGTAATAGCCACTAAATAAAACTATACTAGGATCTTTTATAGCTGGCTGCTTGGTTTTATCTGCTTCTTCAGTGCATCATAGCCTTTTCATCATTCGACATATTTCCAAACCTACTTTTCACTCGATGTATACAGCACATAAACTGTGCGTGCAATAACGCCAACGAATGATGTGCTTTATAACTGAGATTCATAGTTTCATACAGTTTGTACTAGAAAAAAAAAAACTAATCGAAAACCTGAATCGATTTCTCTATCAAATTTATGATACTAGTTGAAGCTGAAAGCTAGAATGCCAGCCAACATTTATTGTGCAGGAAAAATCACTGGTTTTGTGCACTTGTCAATCATTTCTGACATCACTTCCTGTCTATGAATCAGTTGAAGAAATCAGCATGGCAATCATAGCTATCTGAAAGAACAACAACAGGAAACGCATTTCTGTTTTTTATGCTTTTGATATATTCTGATTTGACCTGCCTTCCTACTATGAATCAGTACTGCCTTTAACTCGCATTTGCGTCATCTGTTTAGTGTTCTTTGCGTGTGCTCCGGTGCTTTATCTTCCACTGACGAGTTTTGCATAGTTATTAGTACCAAAATTTGGCTTAGCAATCTGATGATAGTTAAATAATAGTTGCTGTTGTTTTTCCATCACAACTTGCATTGTTGGACCAAATCTAACATAGATTTTAGTGTGAGCTCATCTGTTATGCACTAATGCGACATCCGAATGCGGGAAAGAGAGTTTCGACGTTGTTCCCGGAATTCAGGTTAGCTCTAAGCATGTTTATTGACGTACAATTCAAGTACTAATTATGCCGTCGTTGCACGGAGTTTCCAGCTCTCAGTCAGTTCATAGGCACTTCAGTATCAGTTCTCCACCTGTGAGCGAACACGATCTGATTTCCTGATATCACAACAGAATGAAAGCGAAGTGGCCAATACATACAGAATGCCATTGACAAGTGGTCCGCGTGTTGGTATTTTTCTATAGAAAATCGCAGGGAGGTTTAAGAATTGCATCAGAAGCAATGCTTTGTGTAACGACCTACCAGGTTGGGGGACTGGGTGAGGTCAGTCAGGGAGGCAGATGAGACGAAGTGGCATCAGCAGACCATCAGCTTCAGTCTGCTGCAGTATAGTGCTGCTGCCCGGCTGCCCCCGGTGACCGTCGTGAGGCGTCCGTTGCGACGCAGCACTCGTGGCGCACGCGATGTGTCACCCGATTCACAATAATTGGCGGGCCGATCCCTGGCCTGCTGCCTGCCTAATAAAACATTGTTTGGTGGCGGGACGTGCAGGTGCGCCGTCCTGTTTTTTCTCCCTCCCGCCATCGTTTTCTCGACGGACTTTCGAGCCCCCCTTCCCCTTTCTCCCCGCTGGCAACCCGGCACGAGCACCAGACCAAATGTGACGCTTGTGTTGGGTGTCACTGCCTGCGCGTGTGCCGCCGTGAGCGTGTTCCGCGCTCGATCGATCGTCTGTCGTGCGTTGCATGGTATTGTGATTGCCTGATTGGAGAGATCGAGAGGAGGATCAAAAGTGAGACGTCGACAATCTGATGTGTACGCGTGACAGCGTGAGATGTGCTTGTCAGTGGTCACCCCAGCTTCCCTTGGTGGATACTTCACCGCGTCGAGGTGGCGTTTCATCGGGCTTGCTTATGTTGGAGGAGATCAATTAGCAGTAGGCACTACGTTAAACACAATGGGTTGTGGAGGAAGTTCCGGCGATCGAGCTTGTGAGACATGCCGCATGCTCTGTTTGCTGTTGCTGCTTCACGTCGCTTTACTTGGATCTTGCCCATGCCCCAGACAAAGGAGTCGATGATCTGACATAGAACAACCGGAATCCGTGCTGTTACTGTTGCATTCTCTCGCCCTCTTCTTGCGAACGACCGGTTCTGCTTTTTATTTTTGTGGGTTTCAGTCGGTGGGTGCACGATCAATGGATCAATAACTCCTGATGCTGAGATTGGACTGAAGCAAGAACCATGTTGGAGGCAGCACAAAACCTGGAATGAACTGTACAAACTGTTGGCATATACTCTCCATCCTAAAATATATACAAGGTATCAAAGGTTTGAAATTTATCCAAGACTACAAGATATTCTGGACTACTCAACCCCACTTCATATGTATGTATATATATTTTTTTTCTTCGCGACCGGGCCTTCACCCATTTTTCATTAAGAGGAATAAACGAAAAACAATAACACGGCGTTCAACCATTGATGTTAGCAAGGTGCACACATCGAATGACAGATAAGAGTTTAAAAACCTAGCTACTGGATACAACATAAAGGATTACATTTTGAACGAATATTGCGATCCAAAAATCAAGATAGCAGCTCATAAGTCAAAGCCTCTAGCGCCCAGTCTTGGCTCTACACGATCGCAACCTCTTACCATAAAGCAGAGCCTGCATAGCCTCCTCTGCGTCACCCGCCAGTACAATCTAGAACACGGCCTGGTGAAACTCCTCGAACGTTGCTTCATTAGGGCCTTTTAGAAAACATCCTGTATCCATATAGGCCTTTTAAACACTATGGATCATACATTCGTACCTAAACTTTTTTAAGGAAATGGCAGGAGCTCTGCCACTCAATTAAGTTAGAAAAAGAGTTTTATGTACACATGGCTCCCTAGGTGCCTAACACCATGGTCCTCAAATCAAAAGAGAAAAAAGTCACCTCACTAATTGGCCTCCACACCAAAATACAGTGTCCCGTGTCTTTGCGCTATATCCTCTTTGGTCCTATAGGCGACCTGCTGCGCCATTTGAAACACATTTTCAAAAATCCTTCTATTTCTTTCCTTCCACAGATTTCACATGATATAGATAGCAATTCCGTTGAAACGCCTACGGTCTTGCTTTGGCACTGTAACACCTCTGGTGTTAAATTAACTAAAAACCTGCCATGTCATC